>CM037023.1:16346750-16947113 GCA_020875875.1 Dioscorea alata
AAAGATGAGTTAAACATCAAACAAATCATCAACTTCAACTCATAAACCCAAAATAGTTTGAAACATCGGTAACTTGATAAGAAATGCGAAAATCAAAGAAATAATGCCAAATCTAATTTACGGGGACTGTCATCCGTAGGGTAACAGCTGGGCTTTGCCCCCTCACCATAAATTCAAGATGACAACAAAGTAAAATAGAATAGATTAAATCTCGAATCAAATATAAGAAACATCGGCTCGAGAATACTCAATTCTTGAGTCAGGTCAAACTTGCGGAAGACTGCCCTCCTAGGGTGGCAGTTTGGCTTCGCCCCCTCACCACAAGTTTGAAATGACCCAAGGTAAGTAACTTAATAGAAATAAGTCTCAACCCCAGTATAAAAATAATACCCAACAACTTACACAACATTAAATGGTCTAAAAGCATCCCTTAGACTTCGCCGTGGCCACCGCAAGGTTTAGGGCCGTCAAGGCATTCATGCCCTTGACGTTGACCGACCGGTACACTGGTTAGTGACTCCAGCTTCCCAGTGAGTGTCCAATCAGGGTTCATCGCTACTGATAAGTGCTCGTGTTATAGTAATGCGAAGTGTTATTATCTTGCAATGAGCATTAATTTAATTAGATTTTATCACTAAAAAGTGTGCAATTGTTTACTTTTGTGCATTATAGGGTTGTGAAGATAAAATGAAGGAAAGGAACGAAGTTAGGTCGTGTTTGGCATTGTTGGGAAGATTTTCCGACCAAGCAAGGAGCAAGGCGTGAGCATAGACTTGTGAGTGTGTGCCAACCTCCTTTGGAGGGGCACAAATGCAGTCACATTCACAATAAGTCTAACTCATGCCAACAATGAGAACTTCACCAATTAGGCGATTCGAAGCAATCGGCAATATCTACCGTTGATTGTGTTCCCAATTCAATGGCCTCGATGAAGAACGACGAATCCGGGAGCGTTTCGGCAATTAATGTAGCAGTAGGGCAGCAAAAACACTGTAGCAAGTTACTGTTCACAGCCGGCCGAAAATCAGAATTCCAGAAACTTCACACGGGCGTGTGGAAATTCCACACGGTCGTGTGAAATCCCGTTTTCAGCAAATTTAAAGCCGCGACTCCACATTATAAAAGCCCGATTTGGAGACTTTTTGATATATCTTTTAACCTATTCTTCTCCCCAACTTCTGGGAGTGCGGCTAGGGTTTTGGAGAGGACTTCATGGAGGTTTAGAGCGCGTCATCGGCATCGTCACCAACGTCCAGCGGCCGCACAAGACCACGGCCACACCATACGCAAGGGGGTTTTCATCTATGTCTTTACTTTGTGTTTTATTTCATACATTGATGAACATGTATAGCTCCATGAGGAGCTAAACCCCTTGTGGGTATTCGGACTTGTAAATTCTAGGGTTATCATGTTTCTTTGACATTGTTATTATGCTTTTCCATTATTGATGAATAAGAATTGAGTTTCAATCTTGATTTTATTTTGCTATTGTTTTCCCTTAGATGTGACACTAGGGTTGAGAGCAATCTAGGTTTTCCTTTGGAGGTGTGACAACTCCTATAGGATTAGACTATTCAAGATTGAAGAGGGTTGAGAGGGAGAGTTGTGAGGTAGCGATGTACCCCTTTCCCTTCTGGTGTGATTTCTCCCTACCTCCATTTCCTTGATTTATTAGCGGTCAAGATAGAGTGAAGTGCTAGGTAGATAAACTCCCCTGGGGCTTAGTTACGCGAGTAACAGAGTGAAGGGTTGAAGTGAATCCTATGCACTGGGGCTTAATCTAGACTAGGGTTCTTCCTCCTGGACCAAAGGGTTAGAACTACACTTAGGAACATGTTTAATCACTAGGAATCCCTATAACTTAATGCAATCCCACGTAGTGTGAGGTTTAGGTAGATGTACTCCCCTGGGACTTAATCGTGAGAGCGATAGAGTGAAGGGTTGTTGTGAATCTTAATACCGGGGCATAATGTTGGAGTTAGTCACGGTTGACCTTAGGTTTGGGACCGTGAGTCTTAGGATTTCCTCGACTCAATTAGCATCAATAGGAAGGTATAACAGCATAGTCTTGCACTAGAAGCATAGGTCCTAGAGGTAACTTGTCCGGATACCCCACTTCATTCATTGTTAAATCCTCCTTAATCTCTTTTTCTTGCACTCTCTAATCTTTCACATCTCTCTATTTAATTTCCTGTCTTTTAGTATAGTTGTTCTCACAATTCACACACGAATCGATTATTACTTTTCCATACTTCGCATAGTTTTAATAGTGAAATCTCATACTCTAACTCCCTATTCCATGTGGATTCGACTACCCTCTCACTGGGGTAACTTTTATTACTTCGACAAACCCGTGCATTTTCGGGGAGCCTGTCAGCTACCACCTAAACTGGCCCTCGTAGTAAATAATTTGGTATACCACGCCACCTCAACAGGCAAGCCGTGGAGACCGCCTACGGTAGTAGGGCATCACCAAACAAACCCAACAACAAACCCAACTTCAAACGAAGCACAAAGCTAACGAATAGCCAACAAATCAATAACACCTCCACATTTCCAGGAGGAAATGATAAAACACAATCGAAACTCAAGCTTTAATTACAAAAGGAATAAGCAAACCCCAACACAAGGAATAACATAGGAAAACCTCAACAAGTTTCAAAATAAGTTTCAAGCACTAGAATTCTCAAAATTCCAAGGATTTCACAACAAATCTTAAGTTTAACACAAACAAGGGTTCCGTAATCTAAAGGAAATGATAATCCAACACAACTCGAACATTATCAAAATAATTATCAAATAAGACATTCAAGATCATCTCAATAATAATTATCATTCACCAAAATGCCAAACAAGTAAGAGTTAAGAAAACTCAACTTAAAACATGATATGAGTGTATATGGATATAATATAAGTGTGTGTTCGTGAATTTATATCTAGCTATCGGCATTCATCCAATAAGGCAATGCATAAATATCCCACTCACTGAATTAGCAATTTGTCTCCCTCGCAAGCTACTCCCTTGTCTCGAGCCAATGCGTCTTCTCCTTGCCAAAGCACCACAAACACCAATGTTAGCACAAGCAACACAAGGAAACCCTAGGTTTCCCCTACCAACAACCCTAACCAGCTCTAGGGTTTACTCTTCTAACCCTAGAGGCTACCAAAGGGATCCTAAGGGTTAAAGCCTCACTCTCTAACCCAAGGAAACCAAGGAAACAAGGGGAAATCACTGGAGCTACGGTAGTTCCGGGATCAAGGTGGTGAAGGTTCAAGGATTTCATGAAGTCAAAGCCATACATCTCAATAAATCCAACCCTCACAAGATTTACCATCAAAGAGGAAGAAAAGAGACAAAAATCAAGCTCTCAAAAAGGGGTTCACAATCAACCATAACCATCTCCATCAAAGAACCAAGAAGAAGGAATAAAAGGATGGGAGTTTACCTTGATCCAATGAATGAGCAACTTGAAGAACCAAGATTCAAGCTCAAAAAATCCCTCCAAGATCAGCCTTAGAACTTCATGAGATGATGGAGGAAGAGAGGAGGAAGAAATAGAGGAGTTTGGGAGAAGAGAAATGAAGAAAAGAACTCAAAACTGGGTCTTTATAAGCCAGGACGCGTCGGTGTGCCGGCTGTGCGCAGCCTAGGACACCAACCGCACACCACAGGTAAAAGGGTGTGCGGGTGGTGTGCGGCCCCTTACACCAGCCGCATACCCCTCTTCCTGGGGTGTGGGGCCTCTGTGCAGCTTGTGCACATCCCACACCCTCTCTAAACATGTCCAAAACACTCTCAAACACCCAGCAAATAAACTCCAAAAGGCTCGATAAGAAAACTCAAAGAAACTCAACTGGGAAACAACCACGACATCTAAGACAAGCGAACAACAAACAAGGGCAAAAAGACAGAAACACCACATTTATACAGCATAGAAGGAAGAAAAAAAAACATAAAAGAAATAATGAAAACTCCCTCTAGGTCATGATCCCCTTGAATGGATGATGTGATACCTTGCTCATCACCCTCATTCCCGTTTCCTCTTCTTTGGTTGTTAGGAGGGTAGAGTGTTTTCACGGCATTTTTTTTTTATGTTGGGATCATTTGATTAATTATCACCCAAGCTTACTCACCCATGTCTTTTCTTGAATGTTCAAGCGCATTGTTATCTTTTGCCTAATGCTTATTCACTCTAGTCCTTGTTTCAAATGCTTGATGGTAATTTGGTCTTTTTCCATGTCCCTTCTTTTTTGCCATACCACAACCATGCCCTTGTCATTTCAAAGCCATACCATGTCAACTCAAGGCCATGCCTTGTCATTTCCAAGCCATTCCTTGTCATTTACACCCATGCTTTGCCATTTCAAAGCCATGTCTTTTAAGGCCATGGTTTTCTTTCATTTCCTCTTGTTTTTTCTCTTGGAGAAGGAAACCTTGAATGAAAAATCTTTCCCTTGATAGATTGAAGCTCCATCTTTCTTTCATTCTTCTCTCTTGAAGCTAGAAAGGATGTTGGAGTATGATCCCCTTGTTTTTTTTCAAACATTTTTGGAATCTTGAGTGAACTTTGTGCTTGGATTTTCGGGGTTACTGTAGCACCGGTGAGTTCCCTTTGTTTTCTTGGTTTCTTTGGCTTAGAGGGAAGCTTAGAACCATTGGAATTCTTTGAAAATCCTTGGTCTTAGTTTTGAGCTAACCCTTAACCTTTTTGAGGTTGTTTTGCATGCTTAATCTTAGGGGTTTCCTTGGCTTACTCTATTCTTGTTTGTGTGTGTGTGTGTGATCATGGTTGGCTAGGTGGTGAGGGTTCGGCTCGAGGCTAGGTGCCGGTGGAGGAGTAGTGTTCTCTAAGGCTATACTCGCCTATGTTTTGTGAGTGGGATTATTAAGCATGACTCTATTAGAATATTACCAATATTTATATGTTTATATAATCTATCTTGCTTAATGAGATTTTATTGGTAATGGTTAATTTTGAGATGTTGATTGCTTTGGGAATGTGTTTATGGCTTAAGAAAAATGTTGGATTTACGATTTATATCTTTCAAGGAGGTTGTGAAGTCTTTGTTTTGTGAAATTTGGGTTTTGTGCTAAAATTCTTTGTTTTTGCGAAATCTAAGCTTGTGTTGGATTTTTGTAAATCGATTTGTGTTAAAAACTTGAGTTTTCTTTTGTTTTTATCATTTCCTCGTGGAAATGGCCGAAGTATTGTTGATTGATGGTTATTGTTGGCTATTATATTTTGTGTGCAACTTTGCTTGTAGTTGTGATTTTATGGTGGTATCCTACTCCAGTAGGCGGTCTCTATGGCTAACCTTGTTGAGGTGGGGTAGTAGACCAGCTGATCTTGCTTTGGTCCAGTTCAAGTGGGAGTGTAGAACCTTGATTGGATGTCATCGGGTGGTCGGAGTCACCATACGGTAAACCGATGGGTCAATATCAAGGGCATGAGTACCTTGATGGCTCGAAACCTAGCTGCGGCCGTGGTGAAGGTTTGGAGGGGTTTCTAGACCATCGCATGTTGAGTGCGTGTCGTGGGTTGAGGATACTTTTGAGTTGTTGTTTTCTTGCTTTGGAGATTGAGATTTACACTATTGTGTTTCTTCGTAGTATCATCTCGAATTGGTGGTGAAAGGGCGAGGCCTAGCTGTCATCCTATGGAGGGCAGTCTCCCATCAATTCGATTTGGCACTAGTATTAAAATTACTTATTTCGAAACTCTTGTTGATTAGCTTGCTACATGACACGACCTTTTGCGTGTGTACCGCAAGTGCACGGCCTTGTCGAAGTAATAAAATACCCTGGTGAGTGGGTAGTCGTATCCACAGGGAATAGTGTTCAGAAACAAGTGTTATCGCTATTTAGCTAGGATGGGAATCGATGACGAGAAAAGTATGTATGTATAGATATAAAAGAAAATAAAAGAGTGCAAGAAGAATAATGAGGGTAGGAGAGGCAATCGATATAACGATGGGGTACCCGGACAAAGTTCCCCTAGGACTAATGCTTCTAGTGCAAAACTTATATTATGCTCTACAATTGATGCCTATTGAGTCGAAGATATCCTTAAACACACGGTCCCAAACCTAAGGTCAACCGTGACTAACCCCAACACTATGTCCCGGCATTAAGATTCACGTCAACCCTTCACTCTGTTGATTGCTCAACTAAGCCCCAGGGGAGTATATCTACCTAAGCCTAACACTACGTGGAGTTGCTTTAAGCTCTAGGGATTCCTAGTGATAAAACCTGTTCCTATGTGTAGTAGTTCTAACCCTTTGGTCCATGTGGAAGAACCCTAGTCTAAATTAAGCCCCAGTGCATAGGATTCACATCACCCCAAAACCTTGGGGGAGTTTGTCTACCTAGCACTTCACTCTATTTCGACCTCTAATGAATCAAGGAATCGGAGGTAGGGAGAAATCACAACGGAAGGGAAAGGGGTACGTCGCTACCTCACAACTCTCCCTCTCAACCCTCTTCAATCTTAAGGAGTCTAACCCTATAGAGGTTGTCACACCCTCAAAGGATAACTTAATAGATTCTCAACCCTAGTGTCACATCTAAGGGAAAACAATAACAAGATAAAATCAAGATTGAAACTCAATAAAAGAACATCAAATTAAGAAAGCATAATAAAAGTCATAGAAACAATATCATCCTAGGGTTTACAAGTCCGAATACCCACTAGGGTTTAGCTCTCCATGGAGCAATACAAAATCAATAAAGAATTTAAGAAAATATGCATGAAAACCATAAAGAAAACCCCCTTGTAGATCGTATCGATGGTCTTGTGTAGTCGCGTGTCTTCTCCAACGAATCCCTTGTCAAGCCTAGGGCACACCTCGCCAAATCAATGCCGATGAGAGCTTCCCCAATAGCTTTCTTCCAAAGGATGTCGATGTCGATGCCGTTTAATCACCTCCAAAGACCTCCAAGAACCTCTCCAAACCCTAGCCGAAAGCCCCCCAAAAGATATTCAAGTGATAGAAGGGAAGGGTCCCCGAATAGATCTGAAAACGGGCTATTTATAGGCTGAAATCGGGCTGAAATCGGACTTCTACACGCCCCTGTGCATTTTCCACACGGCCCTTTGAAAAACCAGAATTTCCACACGCCCGTGTCTTAATTCCACACGGCCGTGTGGAAATTCAGTTTTGTTGATTTCGCCGAACTGTGAACAGTGTTTTGGCTACAGTATTTCTGCTACAGTACACGGCAGTGTGGAATTTCCACACGCCCGTGTGAAGCTTCTGGCTCGCTGGGAATTAATTCACACGGCCGTGTGTTAATTCCACACGCCCATGTGAATTCTCTGGAATCCTGATTTTTGGCAGAAATGAACAGTAGCTTGCTACAGAGTTTTGCTACAGTAACAAAAGCTACAGTGTTGCTACAGTACTGCCGAAATGCTCCCGAATTCATCGTTCATCATCGAGGCCGTTGAATTGGACACACAATCAACGGTAGATTATGTCGATTACTTCATTTCTCTTCATTGGCGAAGTTCTCCAATACTACACGAGTTATAGACTTTTGTGAATGTGACTGCCCTTGTGCCCCTCCAATGGAGGTTGGCACACACTCACAAGTCTAGACTTGTGCCTTGTTCCTTGCTTGGTCCGAGAACTCCTCAACAATGGCGAACATAACCTATTCTTGCTTCTTTTTCTCTAAATCTTCTCCACAACCCTACAATGCACAAAAGTAAACAATTGCACACTTCTTAGTGATAAAATCTGATTAAATCAATGCTCATTGCAAGATAATAATGCTTTGCATTACTATAACACGAGCACTTATCACTACACCTGTATTTTGGAACTATTTTGGTTTATATGTTTTATGATTAAAGATTAGTTCATGTTTAGCTTGTTTTCATATTTTGGAACCCTATGATCAGTATTTTTGTGGTTTTGAAGTAGTAAAACCCTAGTTGAGTAGATTGCCTACTTGACTTTATCTTTTTATATTATTGTATTAAAGTTTATGACATTACGTATTCAAACTCTAAACTAGTTATCTTATTAGTAAAATATCATTTTTTTTTGAAGATTTATGTTTTTTTTTTTTTTTGTATTTTGGTTCATTTCTATTAGAGTTGTGCTAATCTCCCCTCACTAAGTAACTATGGTTACTCATCCCCTTTTTCTTTTTCCCAGTCTTGTTGCAGGTAGTAGGTGAGGTGGTGTGGCTACGTGCTGAGCATTAGTTGCCTTCTTACCTTCCTTGTATCTCATTCTATTCTTGTATCATGCACACATTGCTTGAGTCTTGGATCCACTAGTACGTCGAGAACTCTGTTGCATGGTATTGTAATTAATAACTCTTAAACTGTGGTGTATCATCTTTTTCTATTATTGTTAGTATTGCCTCCCTGTGTGCTTGTGAACTTCCCTTTTCTATTCTTATTGTTGGTGTCGTTGTTGTTGTTATTACTTCTGTTGGGCGTCGTTGTTCTTGAAACTCTGTAATCGTGTTAAGAATTTATTGATTCCAGGTTTATTGTTCAGCCTTGCGCTATCTTCAGGGTTGAGTGGCGGGGTATCCCTCCTCAAGATTGTCGTGGCGGTTGTCGCTTCCTTTGGACCTGCGGATCGGGGCATGAAAGATGAAGATTCACAAGTTTGTCGATGATGGCTTAGATCTTCACTCCAACTACTTCTATTTTGCTCCTCTCCCTCTTAGTGATGATGTGTACTTGTTTCCCACAAAGATCGCCATAGAAAGGTGCCCGGAAAACCTCAAGAAGGTTTGGTGGCGGCGGCCTCAAATGCCAAGAAGAAGTCCCTAGAAAAACCCTAGAGATGATCTTTTATACCCCCAAATCCCGAGCGATACCACCCCCAAAATTGGGTGAGCGAAAGTGGTATACCGGTTAGTATTGGGGATGGTATGAAGTAGGCAAGGGATGCTGATTTTGGGGCAGATGGCCTCTCATACGGCCTCCTTAAGGCCGTATGCCTCGAATTGACTTCCTGCCACGAAAAATCCCCGGGTGCTACAGTGACTAGGTTTTCTTCTATTTTTATGCTCAAATTATGTCCTCGTGTTCTCCGTGGCGCCTACATACCCTATAAATCAAATAGCACCTGATTAAGCATAAAATGGGCATCAAAATGTAACAATATACATGCTAAGTGTATAAAATATGTATAATATAGTATATACATTTAGACACTTATCAAACATCTCCGTACCTAACCATTTGCTTGTCCCCAAGCAAACAAATCATGAAAAACAAGGAGATAGATAAGTGGCTAAATGTACTATCTCTGGCTCAAGTAAATATAAAGATCTTCAAGCAATAGACAATGATAAATAGATGATGAGTTACAGTCAATAGGTACAACAGAAAGATGATATCTCACCTATTATATGTTTGTGCTGTGTAAGCAAATCTTTCGCCTTATTTGCCCTGATCTGGTCTGGCCTAATGACTTCAATTAGTATAGCTCCAGATGCTAATCACTCCACATACAAGAATACTGGGTCTTAAAATGCTAAGTGCTGCCTCAATGAACAAGTATGATCCTTCTAACTCTTGAATTTGAAGCTGAATCCATTTTCTCCTTAAAACATCAAACAGGCAGTTAAAAGATCACTAGGGTTTTTATTTACTTATACATACACATTTTTTTTAATATTTTTTTTAATATTTTTTTTCGAGTTAGACTAACATAGACTACACAAAAATCTTTATGGAGGGTGCATATGCTGGTTAGGCACAAGAGCTACCCAACTACTCAATTACAGTCTACATAGACGCATTCATGCTTCATTAGCAGAGGAAGACTTAGAAGTTCTTAAGAGTTCACTGAAGGATAGAACTTAGTCTTCTAAGGCCAAGTACTCAAGGTTGTGTGTTAAGCATACAAGAGAGTTAAAGTAGTCAAGTTGGTTATTCCCAGGGCATCAACAAAAAATTCAGTGCACAAGACAATACTAGAGATGAAACAGGATTCAATAGAGCACAAAAAATATGTAACTCACATCAATCATTAGTCCATGCTTGAAGAATCTACCAAAAATGAATAAAGCCATCATCGATAACACTAGCATGTAAAAATGACTCTAATACATGTAGTACACCCATCCCCACACCTAGTGTTGTACATTGCTCTTAATGTACACTACTTATGAATAGCAAGGAAATATATTCAATAAAAAACAATAGTGAAGGGTGAAAACGAACTTCCCCTATTCATCTTGTGTAACTGGCGATTTCTGACCAGAACATAGGTTACGGCGAGCTATACATGTCGGGTCCAATCTCCATTGAATGCGGAGAAGCTCACTGAACTTCCCTTAATGCCATGCAAGGTAAAAAGGGCACATCATCATTCCACAAAAATTCACAAAAAAGAGATGGGGAGTAAACATGCAAGAACTAAAATAAAACACAAAAAAGAACACAAAAGCTAGAAAATAAAGTTTAAAACAAGAAAACAAAGTGCCCATGCTAATCCTTGTCTTTGGAATTACACTCATTGAAAATGTGGTCTTCCGTGTGGTGTAAACATAACTTCATGGTCGATCGTCGATTTCCACATTCCTACAAATCATGAAAAACCTAATCAAGCCTAGAGGAATCCAAGATAATCCAAAATGTGGTGTGAAAAAGGGAGAAAGTTTTGGTAAAATGGTGTAAAGTGACCATACGGCCGTATGGGTACTGTTTATTTCGAAAGAACCTCCCCAAAAAAAGAAAAGTCAAAAATTTGTACATAAAATCAATGGGAACCTTAACCACAACATCCAGAACACCAAAGGCAAGTAAAATGCTTGAAAACATTCCCATAAAAGCTTTAAGTACGCAAGAAAGACGATGAAGATAAAACTAGGGTATTAAAGAGCTTAACGACGAAACCTTGAGAAAACTTGAGTAAAGCTCGAGGAAAACCACTAGATCGACTTCTCCAAGTGATTAGGAGGTGATCTAGGAGCAGAAATAGGAAGATTTGACCAAGTTTTGGTGGAGAAAGATGAGAGAAAGTCGGGTAGTTTGAAGAAGTGAGGAGAGAGAAGAGTTGGTGAAAGACTTGAGCAAGGTGGCCTGCGGCATACCACCCCTTATACGGCCGTATGGGGGGTCGTATGCCCTAGGCAAACCTCACTGAAAAGGGGAAGACGACCTCCAAACGGCCTCCTTGAGGGCATTTGCACCTGGGAATCCATTTTGGCTCAAAATTTGCTTCTCCAATTGACTAAACAAGGCATTAAAGTGATTTATAACACCTCCAACTTGAAAGAAATTCATAAAAACTCGATCTAATGCATGACATAACATCAAAAACATGTGTTTCTCAAGATGGTTATCAATTAAAACACAAGAAAGAAGACGAGAAAAATACACATGGCATGTGAGCATGAACTTATTCAAACAAACAAAAATATGAAAGAAACACCAATACACAAACCATACTCAACTAAAAATACAAAAACAAAAAACAAAACAAAACAAAGAAATTAAAGCTTGGGTTACCTTCCAAGAAGCACTCGTTTAACATCATGAGCTTGACGTACCTCTTTCTTACCTTAAGGATGCTTGAAGAGGATGTGTTCATCCTGGTCACATGTAGCATAGCTACTTCCATGAAAGAAAAGGATTACCTTCCAGGATGACCTTGAACATGTTACCTTTACGGCTCCATGGGAAAAGCTTGGGTCGGGCATTGTGCAACTTTAACTTGGGCTGATCCTTGGTTGGTTTGAGCATCCTCCCCACTTCTACTTTGGTCCCGGCTGAATTTTGTTGGAGCTTCCTCAAAAATTGTTTTGGGCTCCAAGGAAATAGATATGGTTGAAAGCTTTTCAAACTCGTAATGGGTGTAAACCTCCTATCCACATCTCCTTCTTCAACCAATGTCAACCTTCCTTTAATCACCCACAAAAATCATTTGGGTCTCCAAGGGAACAGTTTTGGCTGGGATGTGTCTAACATTTGCATGGGTAGGTCATCGGGTAGCTTCAACCTTCTACCCACATCTTCAGTTGTCCTGAATGATTCTCTTTTACGCTTAGTGTTTTGACTCACTTCTGTGCTAAGGGCTTGTTCAAGTGATATTGATGCCACTTTTTCTTCCTTTTTAACCTCCAATACACAAAAGTTCTCATCCACCTCTCTTTGACAATAACTCTCTTCTTTTTCATTGTTGTTTGTAGATGGGGGTTCTTTCTCTCGATTGTGAATTAATTATTCAACCCGACTTTCTAGCTTGTGAAGAGAGGGCTGTACATTCAAAAGAGTGGCATCGATGGCCTCAAATCGTGCATTATATTTGGCAATAAGGGCTTGAAGTTCAGTGGTGATGGCTTCAAGTTTGGTGTTGAGGATTTGAAATCTACTTTCAGTCTGTATCATGAATTTCGCCAATACATCCTCAGTGGTAAATCTTTTTACTCGTGGTGTTTCATGATGAGGACCTTGAGGGGAGACAACTTTTTGTTGTTATTGCCCTTGAGTCCATGAAAAGTTTGGGTGGCATTTCTACTCCAGATTGTATGTTGGGCTGTATGGATTTCCTTGTGGTCTTGGCCCTCCTATATAATCAACATTTTCGATTGGTGCAACAGAGGAGCTAGCAATAGGGCATTGTGTAATTCCATGTCCACTACCACAAGTGCTACAATTCATCACTGATTCTGACCTCGAACTACTACCCATGAGCATATCTAGCTTTCAAGATAACATATCAACTTTTGCGGCAAAAACAAAATCTGAAGCATTCAAATTGCAGGCACCTTGCAATTTCCAAGAGGATTGTACCTCACACAAAAAAGAATACAAAGAATAAATTCAAAATAAAAGAATAGAAAATAAGAGTAATATAAACAAGAAGAAAAATATCTATACAGAGTATAATGTACAAAGAAAAGACAAAATGGCTAGAGCAATAGACTACAAGCTTTCCTAAAATTCCTTGAATGTTCCCCGGTGAGGACGCCAAAAACTTGGTTGCTTCCCCGCAAGTGTACGGGATCGCCAAGTAATACCTCGTGCAAAGGCACGATGATCGTATTCCACGGGGCTAAGGATCTACTATTACTTCTTCGTCGCTGACTTTCTAACCCATCATTTTAAGCATAATAAGTTACTCAATTGAACGCAATAAAATAAATATGAGATAAATATATAAATTCCAGAACAAACAAGATGATTGCAAGTGCTACAGTAATGTGCGAAGGCCTATGGATGTAGATCCCCGTGAGGGTTCATCATGATACATGGATGAACAATAAATAAAATAGCATGGGTGATTTAGAACGAGGGATCTCAAGATTAGATCAACCCCAATTTCTCGGCGATTGAACCCCTAATCCCATACGAATATCGATTGGAATTTCTTCCTAACCAACATTCCTACGATTGCATTAAGTACAAGGAGGTCCCAAAATAAGGATACACTAAGCCCTAGTTTACCCTTAAAGATCGGAGTGCTATTGATACCCAATTTCTTGGCATATGAATATAAGAAACCCCTTTTATGTCATTAATGATCTAATACACGTGAGTAGATCACATCTACGTGTATAACTCGAGAAAGAACTATGGACCTCTCCATTGAATAGTTCTAGGCATGAAACACAATGAACTAAATCATAAATCAACCCAAACTTGCAAATAAAGGTAAACTATCCAAAATACATGATGAACCCCCAAAGGTTTACCAGCATCTGGTGGCCTTGGGGGTCTAATGTGCCATCATACAAACGATAATAACAAGGTAAGAGAAATCAAGCACAAAGTTCATAAATGACACTCCCTAGGTGAAATGATGAACGAGAAGGTGGAGGTCCTACCGAATGATGCTTTCCCCTATCCAAGAGATGCCGAATGATGCTTCCCTTGGCATGGAACCTTGCTTCCTTGATGATGAAGCTTCCCCCTTTGATGATAAAGCCCTTGCCTCCTTCCTTGGCTCTAGACCATTGTCTTCAAAACTTCATTCTTCTTCTTCTCCTTAACAATGCTGGCCAAGAAGTCCCTAGAGAAGCTCTTGAGATGTTTTGTTATACCCTCCAAAGCATACGGGCCGTATCGGGGCCATATGGAAGTAAAATGGAGCTCAAAAACCCCAAATCCAGAGCCAGACCACACCCAAAATGGTGTCAGCGAGGGTGGTATACCGGGTAGTATGGGGGGCTATATGAAATAGTAAAGAATGCTGATTTTGGGGCAGACAGTACCTCCGCCCTGAATTGATTTTCTGCTACGAAAAATCCCCATGTGCTACAGTGACTGCCACAGTACCTCTGTCTACAGTAAAATACGCTACAGTACTACGACCTGGTTGTCTTCTCTTTTCTGCCCAAATTATATCCTCGTGTTCTCTGTGGCGCTTACATGCCCTACAAAGTAAATAGCACTCGATTAAGCATGAAACGGGCATCAAAACATTACAATATACATGCTAAGTATATAAAAATGTGTATAATAAAGTATATACACTTAGACACTTATCAACATATTATACTTCGAGGATTAATGAAAATTCTAGATTTTTTTCATGCCTCGCGATGAACATTCCATGTGGCAAATGCCTAAAACCGGAGGTAACTCTCCCCCATTTGTCCCACCTTGAAGGTACGTGAAGGTACATAGAGAAAATGACGTTAAGCAAGTACTTTTTGGGAGGAAACCTAAGCTTTTAAATTTTTTGCATTCTCTTTTTCTTATTATTTGTTCATTTGGATAGTGTTGTGATAAGCTCTCGTGTATAAGTAATACGAAGTATACTTTTCTTACATTGAATATCACTTTTATCAAATTTTATCGCTCATTATTGTGTATTTGTGTTCTTTTGTGCATTTAGGATTATGGAGACAAGTTTGGAAGAAAGAAAGAAAGATCATAAACGCAATTGTTGAGGCGACTCTTAGATTAAGCAACGATCAAGGCACAAGTTATAGACATGTGAGTGTGTGCCAACCTCCAAAGTGCTCAAGTGAATATACAAATTGGAAGGGCACAGAGGCAGTCACACTCATAGAGTCTGACTTGTGTAACATTGTAGAACTTCATCAATGTGTTTGAAAGCAAGAGGTGACGTGATCTACTGCATGGTTGTGTGCCCAACTTGGAGGACTCGATGAAGAAATGAAGTCGGGAGCATTTTGGCAGGAGCACTATAGCAGTTACTTTAGTAAAACAATGTACCAAAATAACTGTAGCTGTTACTATTCACAACGTAGGAAATCGATTCCTGGAAATTCCACACGGCCGTGTGGATGCCTGATTTCAACCCTATAAATACTGCCATTTAAGATTTATTTGGGAATCTTTTTCCTATCGGTCAGCTATCTTTTAGGGAGAGCGCGGCTAGGGTTTGGAGAGGTTTATGAGAAGTTTTTTGTGTGGTTCTATGGCATCGATGTCGACATCCTTCGAAGGTGAGTTATTGGGGGAGCTTTTGACCACATTGATTCGGTGAGGTGTGCCCTAGACTCGACGGAGGAGTCTTTGGAGAAGACGAGGTGGCCCTTAAAGACTATCAGCAAGGACGATAAGGGGGTTATATTTATGGTCTACTTGCACATGATTTCGATTTCATTGTTGATCTTGTATTGCTCCATGGAGAGCTAATTCCTTAGTCGGTGCTTGGAGTTGTAAACCCTAGGATGAATTTCTTTCATTGAGTCTTATTATGCTTCTTTAATTGATGATTTAATTGAGTTTCAATCTTGAATGGTTAATATGTTTATTTTCCCTTAGATGTGATACTAGGGTTGAGAATCCATCTAGGTAATCCATTGAACGTGTGATAACTTTATTAAGTTTAGACTAAGCAAGATTGAAGAGGGTTAAGAAGGTCAGTCAAGAGGTAGCAGAATGTCCCCTTTCCCTTCCAATGTGATTTATTCTACCTCCACGTTCCGCCAGTTCTTTGCGGTTATAATAGAGTGAAGTGCTAAGAGATGAACTTCACTGGGGCTTAATTGCGCAAACAACATTGTGAAGTGTTGAAGTGAATTTTAGTGCTGTGGCTTAATTGTGACCAAAGGATTAGATCTATATTAGGGAATAGGTTGTGTAACTTGGAATCTCCAGAACACCAAGTAGTCCTACATAGTGTGAAGCGTCGAGAGTATCCCTTTCCGCCGGGGCATAGTGTAGGCCTCAATGAAGAAATGAAGTCGGGAGCATTTTGGCAAGAGCACTATAGTAGTTACTTTAGTAAAACAATGTAGCAAAATAACTGTAGCAGTTATTGTTCATATAGTGTAGGGTTAGACTACTTAAGGTTGAAGAGGGTTGAGAGGGTGAGTCGTAAGGTAGCGGAACGTCCCCTTTCCCCTCCGGTGTGATTCTTCCTATCTTTATGTTCCATGATTTCTTAGCGGTCAAGATAAAGTGAAGTGCTAGGAGAGGAACTCCCCTTGTGCTTAGTTGCGCGAGCAACAGAGTGAAGGGTTGAAGTGAATCCTAGTTCTGGGGCTTAATTTAGACTAGGGTTCTTCCACCTGGACCAAAGGGTGAGAACTATACATAGGAACTGGTTTTATCACTAGGAATCCCTAGAACTTAAAGCAATCCCATGTAGTGTGAGGCTTAGGAAGACATACTCCTCTAGGGCTTAGTTGACAGGTCAACGAGAGTCAAGAGTCGTAGTGAACACCTAATGTAGGGGCATAGTATTGGGGTTAGTCACGGTTGACCTTAGGTTTGGGATCGTGTGTTTAAGGATATCCTCGACTCAATTAACATCAATAGGAAAGTATAATAGCATAGTCTTGCACTAGAAGCATAACTCCTAGGGGTAGCTTGTCCGGGTAGCTGATGAGTGCTCGTGTAGTAATGATGTGAAGCATTATTACCTTGCAATAAGCATTAATTTAATCAGATTTTATCACTAAATATGTGCATTTGTTTACTTTTGCGCATTGTAGGTTTATGGAGCTAATTTGGAGAATAGGAACGAAATTAGATCGTGTTCGCCGTTGTTGGGGAGTTTTCGGACCAAACAAGGACAAGGCATAAGCCCGGACTTGTGAGTGTGTGCCAACCTCCTTTTGGAGGGGCACAAAGGCAGTCACATTCACAACAAGTCCGACTTGTGTAGCTTAGGAGAACTCTACCAAGGAGAAGACTTGAAGCAATCGACACAATCTACCATTGATTGTGTGCCCAATTCAATGGCCTAGGTGAAGAACAATGTCTTTGGAAGCATTTCGGCAAGTTACTGCAGCAGCGTTGTAGCTTGTTGCTGTAGCAATTCACTGTAGCAAGTTACTGTGCATTTTCTGCCGAAGATCGGGAGTCCAGAGAGTTCACACGGTCGTGTGGAATTAACACACGGCCGTGTGAAATATTTTCCAGCAAGCCAGAGACTTGACACGGGCGTGTGGGAATTCCACACGGCCGTGTGAAGTAATTTTTCAGGAAAGACAGAAGCTTCACACGGGCGTGTGGAAATTCCACACGGCCGTGTGAAGCCCCGATAAGTTCAAAATTAAAGCCGCACTTAGCCTATTTAAATCCTGATTTGGAGACTTTTTGGGCATCTTTTGACCTATCTTTCTTCTCAACTTCTGGAGGGTGCGGCTAGGGTTTCGGAGAGGATTTTGTGGAGGATTGGAGCGCGCCATCGGCATCGTCCCCGACGTTCGACGGCCGCACAAGAACACGGCCACACCATACGCAAGGGGGTTTTCATTGATGTCTTTAGTTTGTGCTTTCTTTCATAAATTGATGAACATGTATAGCTCCATGAGGAGCTAAACCCCTCGTGGGTATTCGGACATGTAAAACTCTAGGATAATTATGTTTCTATGACAATGTTATTATGCTTTTCCAATTTTGATGAATAAATTCGAGTTTTGATTTTAATTATCTTTTGCTATTGTTTTCTCTTAGACGTGACACTAAGGATTGAGAACAATGTAGGTTATCCTTTGGAGGTGTGACAACTCCTATAGGATTAGACTACTTAAAATTGAAGAGGGTTGAGAGGGAGAGTTGTGAGGTAGCACCGTACCCCTTTCCCTTCCGATGTGATTTCTCCCTACCTCCGATTCCTTGATTTATTAGCGGTCGAAATAGAGTGAAGTGCTAGGTAGACATACTCCCCCAAGGCTTTGGGGTGACGTGAATCCTATGCACTGGGGCTTAATTTAGACTAGGGTTCTTCCACCTGGACCAAAGGGTTAGAACTACTACACATAGGAACAGGTTTTATCACTAGGAGTCCCTAGAACTTAAAGCAATTCCACGTAGTGTTAGGCTTAGGTAGAAATACTCCCCTGGGACTTAGTTGAGCAATCAACAGAGTGAAGGGTTGACGTGAATCCTATTACCGGGACATAGTGCTAGGGTTAGTCACGGTTGACCTTAGGTTTGGGACCGTGTGCTTAAGGATTTTCTTCGACTCAATTAACATCAATAGGAAAGTATAATAGCATAGTCTTGCACTAGAAGCATAAGTCCTAGAGGTAACTTGTCCGGATACCCTATTTTCATTCATTGCTAGTCTCTCTCTTTTACTCTTTACTTGCACTTTTCTTTCTTTCATCTTTCTATTCATTTTCCTTGCTTTTATTCTAATTTCCATAAATCCACTTATCACTCCGATTATTGTTTTCTCATATATCGTACGACTGAATATCAATTTCTCGTATTTTTAATCCCTATTCCCTGTGGATTCGACTACCCACTCACCGGGGTAATTTTATTACTTCGACAAGGCCGTGCACTTGCGGTACACACGCAAAAGGTCGTGTCAAGTTTTTGGCGCCGTTGCCGGGGAATAAGCGTATTTTTTATACTTGTTTTTGCTACTCTAGTCATTTACTTCGTTATCTATTTCATACTTTCTTTGACTATCATCATTCTTATTTTACTTTTCTTCGTGTTGGCTTCAGGTTATGACCCACGGGAACCCTTCGATTCTCGTTGAAGGAGACCCGGACATTGGTAGGAGAACGCACCGTAAAGGGAAAGAGCCTGTGGAAGAACAATCCAAGCAAGCCAGCATAGATTCAGAACGGTCGGAAGCTATGGCAGAACATAACGAACAACAAAGGACATTGGCCGATTTTGCTAGACCCGCAGTAATGGGGACCCAATAAAGCATTGTGAGGCCCCTAATTATCGCAAATAACTTTGAGTTGAAGCCGTTGTTCATTCAAATGTTGCAACAGTCCGCATAGTTTAATGGGTTGGCCGATGAAGATCCCAACAACCATCTAGAGAACTTTCTTGAAGTGTGCGACATGTTGAAGATCAATGGAGTAACGGACGACGCAATCAGGTTGAGAGCCTTCCCATTTTCATTGAAGGGAAAAGCAAGACATTGGTTACATTCACTACCGAGAGCATCTATTACTACATGGGAGGAGATGGCCGAGGCGTTCTTGGCTAGGTATTTCCCTCCGGGAAAATCGGCTAGGCTGCGGAATGAAATCTCATCCTTCATGCAAGTGGAATTGGAGTCTCTATTAGAGACATGGGATAGGTTCAAGGAGCTCCTCCGAAAGTGCCCGCAACATGGATTCCCCGAGTGGATGATTATTCATACCTTCTACAACGGGTTGAATCCAAGCACTAAGCAACTTTTAGATGCGGCGGCAGGAGGGACTCTAGGAAGCAAGACTCCTGATGAAGCCCGGCACCTTATTGAAGAGATGGCGATGAATAGCTATCAATGGAATACAAGGGACCGAAAGAAGGTGGCCGGAATTCATGAGGTTGATGCAGTTACATCTTTGGCGGCATAAGTAGAGTCATTGAGTAAGAAGTTGGATGCTCTAACTTCACCAAGAGTTGCGGCCATCACTACGTGTAACGGTTGTGGGGGAGGTGATGCTTCAAGTGATTGTCCGATTGCTATTGGGGGCGCTAGTACGGTGGAGCAGGCTGATTTTGTGGGAAATATTTATAGAGGGCAAGGCCAAGGCAACCCGTACAGCGGAACATACAATCCGGGGTGGAAGAACCACCCAAATTTCTCTTGGAGCAATCAAGGGCAGTCACAACAAAAGAATAATGCACCACCGGGATTTCAAGGTCAACAAGCACCGAATTTAGAAAGCCGAGTGACAGGGTTAGAAGTGAAGATGACCGATCTAGAAAGAGCTCTCACACGGTTTGTTTCTTCATCGGATGCTAGATTTCAGTCGGTGGAAGCTACACTTCGCAATCACACCGCCTCCTTACACAATTTGGAGAATCAAGTGGGGCAAATTGCGAAGACATTGGCGGAAAGACCTCAAGGGAGTTTGCCCAGCAATACAGAGACTAATCCAAGGGAGCAACTAAAGGCAATCACCTTGAGGAGTGGGAAAGAGGTCGAGAGAAATCTCCCTCTAGAGAAGAGAGAATCACCCGAACTTGAAGAGGTAGCGGGAGAAGTAACAAAGGAAAAAGAGGTGGCACCCCCACCGTACAAGCCGAGGATTCCCTACCCTTTAAGATTGAAGAATGATCAAGACAACGAACAATACAAGAAATTTCTGGGTATTTTCAAGCAATTGCACATCAACATCCCATTCGCGGAGGCATTGGCCCAAATGCCTAAGTACGCGAAGTTCTTGAAGGACCTCTTGATCAACAAGAGGAAATTGGAGGAGAGTGCATCTGTAATCCTTGATGCCATTTGCTCGGCCGTATTGCAAAAGAACATGCCGAGCAAAAGAAAAGATCCGGGGAGTTTCATAATACCATGTAACATCGGCAACATGGGTGAAGAGATGGCATTGGCCGACTCGGGGGCAAGTATCAATGTCATGCCCTACACATTCTTCCAAAAGCTAGGACTGGGCGAGCCAAGACCCACTTGGATGACACTTCAACTCGCGGACCGATCGGTGAGGCATCCGAGGGGGATTGTGGAAGATGTGTTGGTGAAATTCGACAAATACATATTTCTTGTTGACTTCGTGGTGTTGGATGTCGATGAGGATGTCGAGGTTCCATTGATCCTTGGAAGACCATTCTTGCACACTTCCAAGGCCTTGATTGACATGGACGGCGGGGAGCTCACATTGCGAGTGGGAGAAGACAAACTTACATACCGCCTCGCCGAAGCCATGAGACACTCTCTTGATTTTGATGATACCTTATATTTCCTTGACACCACCGATGAACTAATAGATGATTATGTGCAGGAAATGATGAACCCAGATCCATATGAAGGTTGGCCGGAACAAGACTTGGAGATTGAAGAAGAAGTATTCTCCATTGGTCTAGTCAAGGCAACTTCAAGCAAGAAATGGAGCATATGAAGAAGATGCTTCGGAGGATGAAGAGGTCGAAAATACGCCACAAGAAGAACCCTAACAACAAGGGGAATGAACATTCAAGGAATAGGGGTGATTCACCTTTTTGTGGTAACAAATTCGACAACTCCCCCTCTGCTCTACAAAGGTTATGTAATGCATGCTTTCAGATTGTAGGGAAGAGGGCAAACTTCATTCATGAACCTCCATAAGGTAAGAAAGGTACATCAAGTTAAGTGATGTTAAACAAGCGCTTGTTGGGAGGCAACCCAAGGTTTTACAGTTTTTCTAGGACCTAGTTTAGCTTTAGATTGAATAAAAGTCTTGGTTTTGGTGTCCTGAATTTTTCATGTGCTTACACTGCGATTTTCTTGTGGGTTTTTGATGAATTCCGTGTGCCTAAATGATAACTGATGAAGTTTGAGTAGGTTGAGTGTGTTTTCCGTGGTATCTGGTCATGTTTTAATGGTTTTCACAGGCTCTGAGCATCATAGTTTTGTTTCTGATTTTTTTGTAAAGTCTGTGAAATTTTCTAAGTAAACCAGAGAAAACACACGACCGTGTGGAAATTCCACACGGCCGTGTGTTACCATCAGGGCTTAACCAGTAAAGCCACAAGGGCGTGACCTTGCCCCTGTGAAAAACTCCAGAAGAGGCACACGGCCGTGTGGAATTAACACACGGCCGTGTGGATTTTTGCAGAACTTATACTCTCATCCCAGAGAGTCCACAGGGGCGTGTGGGTGCCCCTGTGAGAAACCTTGTGCTATGGCACACGGGCGTGTAGAATTAACACACGGTTGTGTGAATACTCTGTATAACTCGTCTTTCTCCCGAGAATTCACAGGGGCATGTGGCTGCCCCTATGAGAGGACTGGTGAATGGCACACGGTCGTGTGGAGTTTTCACACGGCTGTGTGGACTACTTAGCAATTCTAGGGATGAACCAGAGAAGCCACAGGGGCGTGTGGGTGCCCCTGTGGCTGGCCTTGTGTTGTTGGCCAGGTTGGGCACACGGCCGTGTGTAATTAACACACGGCCGTGTGAAATATGATAGAGGCCTTCTGAATTTTCCCTTGAATCCACAGGGACATGGACCAGCCCCTGTGAGAACCCATGTGAAGGCACTCGGCCGTGTGGAATTAACACACGGCCGTGTAAGGTAGTCCAAAGAGTGAACAGAGTGCGCACAGGGGCGTGTGTTGGCCCCTGTGAACCCTAATTTCAGAGGCACACGGCCGTGTTACTCATTCACATGGCCGTGTGAATTCCCAGAACTTCAAAAGCCACGCGTTTTCGGTGGTTCTTCACTTGTGCCTCTTCATCATTCCACTTCAAATCACTCCCCGACTCCCTTCTCTGTTCCCCCGACCTTCTTAGAGGATTTGCGAGGATTTTATTGGAGTTTTTTCGGCCGATTTTAAGTTTTTCACATTCACTCTGTCGGTATGAACTTCAAAACCTTTTTCTTCGTTAATTCACAATTTGATTAGTTCTTAGTTTATTATGTCGCTTGTTTTTAATGATTATCATGTATGCGAATGTGTTTAGAATGAGTTTAGAATAAATTTGGATGTAAATTTTGGATTTTTCAACCCACGGCCGTGAGGCTCTCTCCGCCAGAAGCTCCACACGGGCGTGTGGAATTAACACACGGCCGTGTGGATTTCTGCAGAATGAGTTTTTGGACTGATTCTTGAAAATTTTCTTTTGCAACTTTGCAGATATGTCTTCTAGGTCTAAGAAAGCGGCAGGCAAGCGTCCACGAGTAGCTACTCCACCCTCCGAGGAGATGGAGTTTGATATACCCGAGCACAGAGAACAGTTCAAGAAACTTTCGGCACTTCGATTTGGACAGTCGCGCTACCCAGATTTGAGCGTATTGAGAGACATACAGGGGGGCGATGCCATAGCCACAGAGGTGGAGGATTTGCTGGCTGTAGGCAGTTGGGGTCGAATGTTATCTATTCGAGAGCCAGCAATTCGAGCAATCACTCTCGAGGTTTTATCAACATTCGAGTTCGACCGAGGGTATGATAGCTTCACAAATGGCGAGACGATCCAGTTTCGTGTCCTTGGTCAACACTTCAGCATCAGTGTTACCCAGTTCTCGATCGTGATGGGCCTATATGATCAGGCATATACCGAGACAGAGGAGTACGCATTACTGCCCACTGATTATCCGGGGACCCTGACACCTCAGAGGATCTATAGGGCCTTGTGCGGGGATGGGCAGTACGAGCCGGGGGTTTCGAAGGCGACATTTCTTTCCCGGCCAGCATACAGGTACATTCATGCCATCCTGAGCAGGTCTATCAGTGGCCGAGGGGACAGTACAGGGGTACTGAGCAGACAGGAACTGCTATACTTACACTCCATGGTACAGGGTAAGCCACTCCACCTGGGGCACATTCTGGCCGAGTACATGCGCCACCAGGGCCAGTATCCCAGGGTTGGAGTCATCTTCGCAGGTCCCTACATCACACGCCTCATCATAGGCCTGGGACTCAGAGATGGGGATGGTCCGCAGATTAGGGCCGGGAGTCTATACTATGATCATACCCCAGTTAGAGCAGGCCGAGGGGTCCCATGCAGCGTTAGAGCCACCCCCCAGTGGATACAGAGGCAGGGGCAGAGGCCGAGGCATCCCCCACAGCACCGGAGCCACCTCCAGTGCGCATCTTTTCTCCCTCTCGAGGCCAGGACAGGTTCGAGCGCCTCGAGAGCGCCGTGGGGATTATGCAGACAGAGCTGGCCGAGATGAGGGCCGCACAGGCAGCAGGGTTTGCCGAGTTGAGGGCCACTCAGGCATCGCAGTTCGCTCAGCTATCGGCACAGCTTGCCACAGTGATACAGTTGTTCGAGAGATCAGTGGTGCGACCTCAATGAGTCCCTTCAGCAACTCCACCTCCATCTTCATCAGCATCAGATCAACCAGTCCCAGCAGTAGCAGCAGCACCAGAGGATCCACAGCAGGACACCGACGCTGAGGCGTCGTAGTTTTATTTTATTTCACTTTTGTTGCACTTTTATTTTCATATTCTGTTGGACTTACAGTACCCAGAAAGGACTCTCCCTCTGGGTTTGCATTTATTTTTCTCGTGTTTTGTCTCGAGTTGTATCTCATTATCATATCTTTATATACTCGAGCTTTATTTTAGTTTTTATTGAGTTATACTGAACCCTTGTGTATGTGTGGAAAGAGCTACCTCCTATGAAGTATGAAGCTACTCTCATAAGTCGGATACAAGTTATGCCCTAATGAGAGAAAGAGCTATCTCATGGGAAGCGTGAAAGCTACTACCCCGGTAGAAAGAGCTACCTCCTCGAAAGTGTGAAAGCCACCTTTGGCGGCCGCCTAGGAAAGGGCTACCTTAGAGGTTGAGTGAAGGTACTACTTCCTTACTTTGTGTATATGAATAAGTCCTTATAACAAGAGTTTGGGGAGTACTCGTTGGTTCTCTTGAGTGAAAACTCGCACACACTTACACGTTTTCGAGTTATTATCCTTTTTGATTCGAGTTTTTGACTAGAGTATTGGTAATCTTATGCAATATTTTAATTTCCCCTTACTTGTAGAATGCTTCTTTTGCATACTTTTGGTGAACCTAAGGCCGAGCCATTTCAATTGTTCTTCCCAAGTACTTTCACGTTCTATCTTGCTTGAGGACAAGCAAAAGCTTAAGTGTGGGGGGATTTGATGAGTGCTCGTGTAGTAATGATGCGAAGCATTATTATCTTGCAATAAGCATTAATTTAATCAGATTTTATCAGTAAATATGTGCATTTGTTTACTTTTGTGCATTGTAGGTTTATGGAGCTAATTTGGTGAATAGGAACGAAATTAGATCGTGTTCGCCGTTGTTGGGGAGTTTTCGGACCAAACAAGGACAAGGCACAAGCCCGGACTTGTGAGTGTGTACCAACCTCCTTTTGTAGGGGCACAAAGGCAGTCACATTCACAACAAGTCCGACTTGTGTAGCTTAGGAGAACTCTACCAAAGAGAAGACTTGAAGCAATCGACATGATCTACCATTGATTGTGTGCCCAATTCAATGGCCTCGGTGAAGAACAACGTATTCGGAAGCATTTCGGCAAGTTACTGTAGCAGCACTATAGCTTGTTACTGTAGCAAGTTACTGTAGTAATTTTTCAGGAAGACAGAAGCTTCACACGGCCGTGTGAAGCCCCGATAAGTTCAAAATTAAAGCCGCACTCAGCCTATTTAAATCCTGATTTGGAGACTTTTTGGGCATCTTTTGACCTATCTTTCTTCTCAACTTCTGCAGGGTGCGGCTAGGGTTTCGGAGAGGATTTTGTGGAGGATTGGAGCGCGCCATCGGCATCATCACCGACGTTCGACGGCCGCACAAGACCACGGCCACACCATACGCGAGGGGGTTTTCATTGATGCCTTTAGTTTGTGCTTTCTTTCATAAATTGATGAACATGTATAGCTCCATGAGGAGCTAAACCCCTCGTGGGTATTCAGACTTGTAAAACTCTAGGATAATTATGTTTCTATGACAATGTTATTATGCTTTTCCAATTTTGATGAATAAATTCGAGTTTTGATTTTAATTATCTTTTGCTATTGTTTTCTCTTAGACGTGACACTAAGGATTGAGAACAATGTAGGTTATCCTTTGGAGGTGTGACAACTCCTATAGGATTAGACTACTTAAAATTGAAGAGGGTTGAGAGGGAGAGTTGTGAGGTAGCACTGTACCCCTTTCCCTTCCGATGTGATTTCTCCCTACCTCCGATTCCTTGATTTATTAGCAGTTGAAATAGAGTGAAGTGCTAGGTAGACATACTCCCCCAAGGCTTTGGGGTGACGTGAATCCTATGCACTGGGGCTTAATTTAGACTAGGGTTCTTCCACCTGGACCAAAGGGTTAGAACTACTACTCCTAGGAACAAGTTTTATCACTAGGAGTCCCTAGAACTTAAAGCAATTCCACGTAGTGTTAGGCTTAGGTAGAAATACTCCCCTGGGGCTTAGTTGAGCAATCAACAGAGTGAAGGGTTGACGTGAATCCTATTACCGGGACATAGTGCTGGGGTTAGTCACGGTTGACCTTAGGTTTGGGACCGTGTGCTTAAGGATTTTCCTCGACTCAATTAACATCAATAGGAAAGTATAATAGCATAGTCTTGCACTAGAAGCATAAGTCCTAGAGGTAACTTGTCCGGATACCCTATTTTCATTCATTGCTAGTCTCTCTCTTTTACTCTTTACTTGCACTTTTCTTTCTTTCATCTTTCTATTCATTTCCCTTGCTTTTATTCTAATTTCAATAAATCCACTTATCACTCCGATTATTGTTTTCTCATATATCGTACGACTGAATAGCAATTTCTCGTATTTTTAATCCCTATTCCCTGTGGATTCGACTACCCACTCACCGGGGTAATTTTATTATTTCGACAAGGCCGTGCACTTGCGGTACACACGCAAAAGGTCGTGTCAGTAGCCTATTTCATCCATAACTCCTAGGGGTAGCTTGTCCGGGTAGCCTTTCATGTTAGGCTTGGTATTTCATGAGTTTGATAACCTAATTCCGCACTACCTCTTTCATGTTATGGTTAACTCTACATTGGGTTATCACTGCTGGCCTTTGCTTTTCTTCCATGAGGATCTTGTGAAGACAAAAAGATGGATAGATCCCCCTGATATTAGAAATTTCCTAAGAAATTACTATTTTATGCTTCTTTAGTACACATAGGAGTTTTTCCTTTTACTCAGCTGTCAAACTAGAAGCAATAATGAATGGGAGTTCGAATCCCTCTGCTAGGAAAGCATACTCTAGGTGATCTAGAAGTGGTTTCAGCTCTAGTTCCAATGGTTCTTCAATTGATGACTTCAGTCTCCCATACTATTCACGATCAAATTCCTCAAATTCTCTATTTTCCCCCTTTGATGAGCTATCATTATCTAAATAACCCCTCATAGCATGAACCTCAAAATCAAATGAATTTGAATCTGACACAACCCTTGCTTGTGTCACGCAAGTGCAAGGGCTTGTCAAAGTAATAAAATTACCCTGGTGAGTGGGTAGTCGAAATCCACAGGGAATAGGGATTTGGAACACAAGAATTTGCTATTTAGTTATGCGGTGTACGAAAAGTGATAATTGGTTTGATGAGAGAATTATGGAATCAATAAATGACAAGAAAGTAAATAGAGAGATGGGAGACAAGAGAGTGCAAGTAAAGGTAGAAGGAGAAAAACTAGCAATGAATGAAATAGGGTATCCGGACAAGTTACCTCTAGGACTTATGCTTCTAGTGCAAGACTATGCTATTATACTTTCCTATTAATGTTAATTGAGTCGAGGATATCCTTAAACACATGGTCCCAAACCTAAGGTCAACCGTGACTAAACCCAACACTATGTCCCGGCATTACGATTCACGTCAACCCTTCACTCTGTCACTCACGTAACTAAGCCCCATGGGAGTATTTCTACCTAAGCCTAACACTACGTGGGATTGCTTTAAGATTTAGGGACTCCTAGTAATAAAACCTGTTCCTATGTATAGTTCTAACCCTTTGGTCCAGATGAAAGAACCCTAGTCTAAATTAAGCCCCAGCGCGTAGGATTCACGTCAACCCTTCACTCAGTCACTTGTGCAACTAAGCCCAGGGGAGTTTATTTACCTAGCACTTCACTCTATTTCGACCGCTAATAAATCAAGGAAATGGAGGTAGGGAGAAATCACATCGGAAGGGAAAGGGGATACATCGTTACCTCACAACTCTCCCTCTCAACCTTCTTCAATCTTAAGTAGTCTAACCCTATAGGAGTTGTCACACCTCCAAAGGATAACCTAGATTGTTCTCAATCCTTAGTGTCACGGCTAAGAGAAAACAATAGCACAAGATAATTAAAATTGAAACTCGAATTTATTCATCAATAATGGAAAAGCATAATAACAATGTCATAGAAACATAATAATCCTAGGGTTTACAAGTCCAAATATCCATGAGGGGTTTAGCTCCTCATGGAGCTATACATGTTCATCAAAATATGAAAGAAAAACAAAACAAAAGAATTGATGAAAACCCCCTTTCGTATGGTGTGGTCGTGGTCTTGTGCGGCCGCCGAACATCGATGTCGATGCCGATCACACGCTTCAATCCTCCACAAAGTCCTTTCCGAAACCCTAGCCGCACTCTCCAAAGGTTTGGGAGAAAGATAGGTCAAAAGATATTTCAAAAGTCTCAAAATCAGGCTTTTATAATGCTGAGTGCGGGTTTAAATTTTGGACTTATCGGGACTTCACACGGCCGTGTGGAATTAACACACGGGCGTGTGAAGTTTCTGTCTGCTGAAAAATTGATTCACACGGCCGTGTGTTGATTCCACACGCCATGTGAATTCTCTGGAATTCTGAAATTCGGCCGAAGTGAACAGTAGCTTGCTACAGTAGCAAGCTACAATGCTGCTACAATACCTCGCCGAAATACTCCCGAGTCCATCGTTCTTCATCGAGGCCATTGAATTGGGCACACAATCATTGGTAGATCGTGTCGATTGCTTCAAGTCTCCTTCTTGGCGAAGTTCTCCTAAGCTACACAAGTTAAACTTGTTGTGAATGTGACTGTCTTTGTGCCCCTCCAAAGGAGGTTGGCACACATTCACAAGTCTAATCTCGTGCCTTGTTCCTTGCTTGGTCCGAAAACCTCCCAACAACAGCGAACACGATCTAACTTCGTTCTTCTTCTCCAAATTAGCTCCACAAACCTACAATGCATAAGAATACACAAATACACACTATTTAGTGATAAAATCTGATAAAAGATATGTTCATTGTAAGATAATAACGCTTCGCGTTACTATAACATAAGCACTTATCAGAATCCCTCTCTTGGGTATGATTTATTCTTTGTGAACTGTTAGCCTTTGTTTTATTCGTATTTTCCTTAATAAGCTGCACTAACTTTCAGGGGTTATCCATCTTACTCTTTGTTTCCTCATTGGTTGGTACGGGGCAAAGGACGGTTGGACAAGGCTCGACCACTAGGGTTATCCCATCTAATTCCATAAACTGCTTGAAGAAACCATGTATACTTTGTTCTCCTTGAGTCAATGTGTTTAGTGCATTGCAGTATTGTTTCTTCCACCATTCATTACCAAAAAATACGCTACCTGATAAGTGCTCGTGTTATAGTAATACGAAGTGTTATTGTTTTATATTGAGCATTACTTTTCTCAAATTTTATATTAATTGGTATGCATTTGTGTGCTTTTGTTAATTGAAGGGTTATGGAGCCAATTTGGAAAAGAAAGAGCAAAGTTAGGTCATGTTTGCCGTTGTTGGGGAGTTCTCAAACCAAGCAAGGAAAAGGCATGAGTTTAGACTTGTGGGTGTGTGCCAACCTCCTTTGGTGGGGCACAAAGACAGCCACATTCACAAAAGTCTAACCCGTGTAGCATTGAAGAACTTCGCCAATAAGGAGAAAAGAAGCAATCGACATGATCTACCGTTGATTGTATGCCCAATTCAATGGCCTCGATGAAGAACGATAAAATCGGGAACATTTGATGTAAGACTACTATAGCAATTACTGTATCAGTTTACTGTTCACTGCGCGCCAGAAAACCAAATCCAAAAAATCCATACGCCCGTGTGGATGCCCGATTTCAACCGATTTTCAAACCACGACTCAAACTATTTAAAAGGCCTTTTTGGGGTCTTTTTGATAATCATTTTTGCCTCTGTTCTGGAGGGTCACAGCTAGGGATTGGAGAGGACTTTGTGGAGAATTGGAGCAAGTTCTCAGCATCGACATCGAAGCCTGTGGAAGATAGCTATTAGGGGGCTTTCGTCGGCACCGATCTGGTGAGGTGTGCCTTAGGCTGAAACGATGAGCTTGGTGGAGAAGACGGAGCGACCTCACAAGACCATTGCCACGCATCACAAGGGGGTTTCATCTATGTTAATCTTTCTTGTTTATTCTTACACATTGATGGATTTGTATAGCTTCATGGAGAGTTAAACCCCTTGTGGGTATTCAGACTTGTAAACCCTAGGATGATATTGTTTCTATGACATGTTATTATGCTTTCTTAACTACTGCATTTAATTGAGTTCCAATCTTGATTGCTTATTGTATTGATTTCCCGTAGTCATGACACTAGAGTTGAGAATCATCTAGGTTGTCCTTTGGAGATGTGACAACTCCTAGAGGATTAGACTACTCGAGATTGGAGAGGGTCAAGAGGGTGAGTCGTGAGGTAGCGAAACATCCCCTTTTTTTCCGATGTGATTTTCCCTACCTCCATGTTCCAAGACTTCTTAGCGGTCGAAGTAGAGCGAAATCCTAGGAGATGAACTTCCTTAGGGCTTAGTTGCACAAGCGACAGAGTGAACAGTTGTAGTGAATCCTAGTGCTAGGGCTTAACTAAGACTAGGGTTCTTTCACCTAGACCAAAGGGTTAGAGCTATACTTAGGAACAGGGTTTATCACTTTGAATCCCTAGAACGCAAAGCAATCCCATGTAGTGTGAGGCTTATGAAGATAGACTCCCTTGGGGCTTAGTTGATAGGTCAACAAGAGTTAAGGGTCGTAGTGAAACCTAATGCCGGGGCATAATGTTGGGATTACTCACAATTAACCTTAGGTTTGGGACCGTGTGCTTTAGGATGTCCACAAATCATTAAACATCAAAAGGAGAGTATAATACATTGTCTTGCACTAGAACATTAGTCCTAGAGGGAGCTTGTCCGGTGATAAGTGCTCGTGTTATAGTAACGTGAAGCATTATTGATAAGTGCTCATGTCATAGTAATGCAAAGCGTTATTGTCTTGCAATGAGCATTAATTTAATCAGATTTTATCTCTAAAAAGTGTGCATTTGTTTACTTTTGTGCATTGTAGGGTTATGAAGATAAAGTGAAGGAAAGGAACGAAGTTAGATCGTATTCGCCATTATTGGGAAGATTCTTGGAGTAAGCTAGGAGCACGGCATGAGTAGAGACTTGTGAGTGTGTGCCAACCTCCTTTGGAGGGACGCAAAGGCAGTCACATTCACAATAAGTCTAACTAATGCTAACAAGGAGAACTTCACCAATTAGGAGATTTGAAGCAATCGGCAGAATCTACCGTTGATTGTGTGCCCAATTCAACGGCCTCAATGAAGAACGATGAATTCGGGAGCGTTTCGGGATAATAATACTGTAGCAACATTGTAGCGAAAATAGTGTAGCAAGCTACTGTTCATCTTCGGCCAAAATTCAAAATTCCAGAGAATTCACACGAGCGTGTGGAAATTCCACACGGCCGTGTGAATTAATTTTCCAGCAAACCAGAAACTTCACACGCCCGTGTGGAAATTCCACACGACCATGTGAATTCCCGATAAGTACAATTTTTTAAAGCCGCACTCAACAATATAAATAGCGATTTGGAGACTTTTGAGATATCTTTGGACCTATCATTCACCCCAACTTCTGGAGAGTGCGGCTAGGGTTTTGGAGAGGACTTCGTGGAGGTTTAGAGCTTGTCATCGGCATTGTCACCGACGTCCGGCGGCCGCACAAGACCACGGCCACACCATACGCAAGGGGGTTTTCATTGATGTCTTTACTTTGTGCTTTCTTTCATATTTTGATGAACATGTATAGCTCCATGAGGAGCTAAACCGCTTGTGAGTATTCAGACTTGTAAACTCTAGGGTTATTATGTTTTTTGACATTATTATTATGCTTTACCATTATTGATGAATAAAAATTGAGTTTCAATCTTAATTTCATCTTGTTAATGTTTTCCTTTAGACGTGACACTAGGGTTTAGAACAATCTAGGTTGTACTTTGGAGGTGTGACAACTCCTATAGGATTAGACTTTTTAAGATTCAAGAGGGTTAAGAGGGTGAGTCGTGAGGTAGCGAAGCGTCCCCTTTCTCCTCCGATGTGGTTTCTCCCTACCTCCGTTTCCTTGATTTCTTAGTGGTCGAGATATAGTGAAGTGCTATATAGATAAACTCCCCTGGGGCTTAGTTACGCAAGTAACAGAGTGAAGGGTTGAAGTAAATCCTACGCACTAGGGCTTAATCTAGACTAGGGTTCTTCCACCTGGACCAAAGAGGTTCAGAGAAATCAAGTGGGGTAAATTGCGAAGACATTGGCGGAAAGGCCTCAAGGTAGCTTGCCTAGCAATACGGAGACTAATCCAAGGGAGCAACTAAAGGCAATCACCTTGAGGAGTGGGAAAGAGGTTCAGAGAAATCTTCCTCTAGAGAAGACAAAAGAAGCACCCGAAGTTGAAGAAGTAGGAGGGAAAGCACCAAAGGAGAAAGAAGTGGCACCACCACCCTACAAGCCGAGGATCCCCTACCCTTCACGATTGAAGAATGACCAAGACAATGAGCAATACAAGAAATTTCTGGGTATCTTCAAACAATTGCACATCAACATACCATTCGCGGAGGCATTGGCCGTGAAGTTCCTGAAGGACCTCTTGACCAACAAGAGGAAATTGGAGGAGAGTGCATCTGTGATCCTTGATGCAAATTGCTTGACCGTATTGCAAAAGAACATGCCAAGCAAGAAGAAAGATCCCGGGAGTTTCATAATACAATGTAATATCAGCAACTTGGGTGAAGAGATGTGATGGGTCGACCGCAAGTGCACGGGTCGTCAAGTAATACCCCTCACGCGCGCGCGAGGGGGTCGTATTCCCAAGGGCCCGAGAATCTACCCTTACTTCCTCTTCGTATGATTGTTTTGCCGATCAAGTCAAGTGTTGTGCAAAAGAAAATAAAAAGATGATTAACATGCAAATAAAGTGTTCTAAGGTGGAGGCAATGAACGAGGGATAAAACAATATAAAGAGAGGGTCACGGATGAGGATTACCAAGGGGGCTACTAAAGTGCGGGGCTTGCCTTAACTAGCATGCAAATGGGTAGTTTGGACCGAGAAACCCGAAGTTAGACCAACCCGATGGTCACGGAAATTGGTCCCTAATCCGGTACAAGTATCGAATACGGAATTCCTTCCGCTCGAATCCTCACACGATTGCAAAGGGAGCAAAAGGTTTCTCAAGTTAGGGAGAAGACACAAACTAGGTCAACCCTAACAATTGGAGGGGTACAAATACCCGATGGTCACGGCGTATTCATACATGTATCCCTACCAAGCTTGGTGAGCCTAATACTAGGGCAATGGTCATGCTTCCTAACATTATCTAAACAATGATACACAGAGTTCTCATGCATACCAAGCAATCAAATACACCAAACAAGGTTCACAAACAAGTCTCAAATGCATAAATCAAGTCAAGCAAGCATCCTACACAAGTTCACCCCTAAGGTTCACCTACATCTGGTGACCTTGGGGTTTAGTTGCCCATGAATACAAAATACACAAGAAAACACATCAAAACAACCAAATACATAGATGAGAACACCCCCTCAAAAGATAGAAGCCGAATGACGTTCCAAAGACGCCACCAAAGGGGTGGCTTCCCTTGTCGATTCTCCTCCAAACTAAGGATCAAGAGGGTGGATCTCGTCGTATGTCGCTCTCCTCGTCGTTCTCTCCCCGGAAATGGCCTCCGACGGCAGCTCCTAGCTCCGATTTGAAGATGGTGGCAAGTTGGCTCAAGACCTAGGGCTCTCTTCTCCAAATGAACTCAAAACCCTTAAAAGAAAACTTTTTCCAGTGGGTTATGCGGCCCTCTATGCGGCCCCGCATGCGGGGAGAGAAAATTCCCGAGAAAATCCCAAAATCGAGTAAGTTGCTACAGTGCCGCTACAGTAGAACTGCTATAGTAGAATTGCTACAGTACCGTATGCGGCCTCTGCAGTGCCCGCATGAACCTCCAGACATAGCCATTTTCACCAAAGGATTCGTGCTACAGGATCTGCTACAGTGGTCGCTACAGTACCCCCTATGAAATAGTGTTTTCGTTGCCGATTTCTTCTCAAATTCTATCAATGAGCTCAAAGGGGTCACATCAGTACCTGTAACACGAAAGAAACCAATTCAGACCAAAAACGGGTGCCAACTCATAGAAAAATACGTAATACATACACCCGAATACATGGAAAATACGTATGTTTAGGCGTTTATCAAACATCCCCACACCTAAACATTTGCTTGTCCCCAAGCAAACAAACATGAAGAACAGGGGCAAGAAGATAAACGACTAAATGTACGACCTCAAGCTCAACAGTAGAGGACCCCACTAGCACAGATAGAAGGAAGGACAGATAATGAGTTGTTTTGTTGGCAACTGGGTATGGATGGTCCTGTTTCATCTAAAGTGCACTGGTGAGTGTGTGCTTACTTCCAACCTCATTCTCCATACTATTCACTCCACATACAATGAAAATGGCATTAATCTGTTAAAGACACCCTCAATACCCAGTTAAAAGTCCTTCGGGTCCTGAATGAAACTTTGGCTCTCGAGTGGTTGTGTAACAGGTTCCAAGGGATACGAATAAGATACTATATGCTGTATTTACATATTTGCAAAGGTTTTTTTTTTTTTTTTTTTTTTTTTTTTTTTGAGTTGAGTCCGACTAACGTAGACTGCACAAAAATCTTTCAGACGAATGCACATGCTGGCCAGGCACAAGAGCCACCCATCCTACTTGATTACAGTCCACATAGACGCATTCATGCTGTACTAGCAGAGGAATACTGTCATAGACTCCACTTTTTTTTTTTTTTTTTTTTTTTTTTACCTGTATACAATATATCTCGTATCCCCTGGTATAAAACCTGTTAACAAACTCACTTGAGGCTAAGGAAACAACAAAGGACCTCAAAAGCTCTTAAAAAGGCATTGAAAGTAGACATTAACAAATTAATGCCGAAAACATTGTAATGGGTTAGTTGGAGTGTATGAGGTGGAAGTACAAGTGTAAAAGTCTGTCAGTGCACTAAAGATAAAGCAGGACATCATTTAGGAACAATAATGAAATACAACTCATAACTGTCGAACCTTCATGCTAGGAAGTCCTAAACTAGGCGTCATTGCTATCATCGGTATAACAAGCATGTAAATAAGAGTAAAGCACTCCATCCCCACACCTAGAATCGTACATTGTCCCTAATGTACATGAATCAGCAGAACATGATGATATGTATGCAATAAAAATAAGGAGATGAAGCAAGAAGACTTCCCCAATTAGTTGATGCAGTGAATTCAAGGTGAACACAAACAGGGGTAAATCACTAGGGCCATGGAGTGTGAAGCATCCTCAACGATCAGTCCTGAAAGCAACAGGAAATGCATCACAACTCGATAAATAAATAAAGAGAGCGAACAAATAAAATCCAAACTACATAAATAAAAAGAAGTAGTTTAGTAGGGCCGAAACCCTAACAAACTGAACGATATAACAAACAAAAAAATAAGTCTAAGTGCGCAACAACAAAATACACACAACAAGAAAAGTAAAAACTGAGAGTCGGTGTCATGAGTCTAATGATTTGGTGGAGGTGGTGAAGCCATGTGATATGTACTCCCGGATGGTATGATCGAGGCTCAAAACCCCCAAGGTTTCCCAATCAATTTGTCGGACAACACCAAAATTCTTCCTCGACAAAGAGGGCATAACGGGTCTTGTGGGCATCGTCGGTGAATCTTGGCTCAAAGACGGGCGGTGGAGAGCTTCTCCGGGATCGCTTTGAAGCCACATGCTTGGTTGACATCCCTACAAGACCATACAAGCTTCATCAAACCAAAAATATATGAAAAGAATGCACAATGGCATCAATGGGCTGAAATCTTATTGTTGCTACAGTAATTTCGGGAAAATTTTTCAAGAGTTTCTTCTTGTAAAAGTAGCAAACAAATTTTACAAACCTTGAAATTCAACACATACATTCACAACCACATTCCCAAGAAAATCAGCCCAAAAACACAAAGAAAAGCCCTAGAAATGGAGAGATATGGAACTTACTTCAATCTAGGGCACCAAAGTGAAAATGAAGTGGAATCCGGCTTAAAGCTCGATAAAACCTTGAAAATCTTCCAAAAATTCGTTTGCTAGGATGAGGAGAGTGTTTGGATGCAAAAAGAATGAAGGAAAATGGTGGAGAGATGAAGGAGAAAAGAGAAGAAGTTTGATGAAAATTGAGTGAATAGTGAGGAAGTGGGCTGAAAAGAGGGGGAAATAGGGGCTGGGTGACCATGCGGCCTACCATGCGCCCGCATGGTACCCCGCATAACTCTCTGGAAAATCCATGCGGCCTGCTATGCGGCCGCATGGTACCCCGCATAACTCTCTGGAAAATCCATGCGGCCTGCTATGCGGCCGCATAGCAGGCCGCATTGCTCTCGGGAAAATTTGTGCGGCCCCTTGTGCGGCCGCATGACAGGCCGCACAAGGCCCAGGAATTTTTCAGCTCAAAACACTCTCAAATCAACCTTTGAACTCAACCTAGCACTCAAAAATTACATGAAAACAAAGCCGAAAACACTCAAAAATCATTGAAAACATGGAGATTGAAGCACCAACACTCAAGGAAAAATACAATGATCATCAAACCAAGGGTGCAACATGGTAAAATAAATTAAGGAAAACGACTAAACAACCACCACAATCAAAGAAATCAACAACACTCAAACTCAAAAGCACCACAAAAAATACGAAAAACACCCAAACACAACAACAACTAAGAAGAAAAAAAAAAAAATAGATGCAATGAATTTAAAGACTTGGGTTGCCTCCCAAGAAGCGCTTGTTTAACGTCTTTAGCTCGACGTCTCTTACCTTGACATCATGGTGGATCAAAGGAAGTCAAATTACCTCCATTCTTGTGTAAAATGTTGTTACCCGAGAAATTCATGGAGAGGCATGAAAAGATCTTGAACTTCCCTTGATTTTCCATGAGTATGTCATCTACATCCATGGGCGGCGATGATACAACCTTCACAACTTTTGTAGTCTTTTTCTTTGTCTTCTTCCACATCTTCTTCAAGGTTTTCTTTTCTTGGTCATGAGGCGGAGGTCGAACCATTACTTGTGCAACTTGTTGCATCGGTATAGGTGTGGCATCACTTTTTTCAATCCCATCGTCATCTAACTCCCCCAAAATCTCATCCAACGGGTTTAAGGCAAGAACTTCCTGCACACAATCGGAAACAATGACATCAGTTAAATCAGTATAGTATAAACTGTCATCATGATCGAGTGTGTGCCGCATTGCTTCGGGGAGAGTAAAGACAACTTGCTCATCACCAACTCTTAATGTCATCCTTCCGCCCTTGACATCAATCAATGCACCCGAAGTATTTAGGAATGGCCGACCGAGAATGATGGGGACCTCAACATCATCATCAACACCAAGTATCACAAAATCAACGGGGATGATGAGCTTGTCAACCCTTACAAGGACATCTTCGACAACACCCCTCGGTCTCCGCACCGAACGGTCGGCAAGTTGTAGGGTCATTCGTGTAGGCCTTAAGTCTTCTAACCCTAGCTTCAAAAATAACTTGTAGGGCATCACATTAATGCTCGCTCCCGAGTCGGCTAAAGCATTCTCTTGTATTCCTTCACCAAGTACACACGGGATGACGAAACTACCGGGATCATTGAGTTTCTTTGGCAACTTCTTTTGAATCAAAGCGGAGCAATTCCCCGATAGTGTCACCGAGTCCACATCTTCTAGTTTTCTTTTGTTCGTGATGAGGTCTTTCATGAACTTGGCATACTTGGGCATTTGTGAAAGGGCCTCAACCAATGGAATATTAATGTGGAGTTGCTTGAATATGTTCAAAAACTTTTTAAATTGGGCATCCTCCTTGTCTTGTTTCAATCTTGTCGGGTAAGGCACCACGGGCTTGTACTCGCTCACCTTTGGGACCGGGGATTTTTGGATATCGTCACCACATTCCTTTCCATTATCCTTACATTCCTTCTTGTTCAAATGAGGGTCTTCCCGATCGGCTACCCTATCATTAGAAGCACTTGGACTCGTCTCGGCCCTTGCTTCCAATTGCTTTCCACTCCTCAGTGTAACGGCTTTCAAGTGTTCCCTAGGGTCGCTTTCGGTGTTGCTTGGCAAGCTACCCGAAGGACGATCAGAATGCGCTCGAACAAGCTGTCCCACTTGGTTCTCAAGGGTTTGCATGGATGCTTGAACATTCCTCAACACAGTACCGAAGTCATCCAACCTTTTCTCGATACATTGAAACCGTTTTTCGGAATTGATCATGAATTTAGCCAAAACATCCTCTGTAGTAAACTTCCTTTCTTGTTGAGGAGGCGCCTGGAACTGACTTCCTTGGGGTGGTGGGGCTCTCTGTTGTGCTTGTCCCTGACTCCATGATAAGTTTGGATGGCCCCTCCATCCCGAGTTGTAGGTGTTGCCAAATTGATTCCCAAATCCTCTAGGTCCACCACCAACGTAGTCAACATTTTCCACAGGTGCCGAGGGAGCAATGAAAATAGGGCATTGAGAAGTTGCATGCCCGGCACCACAAGTGTCACAAGACATCACTGCCTTAGGAGTGGAGCTAGACCCGAGCATCAACTGTTCAACTTTCTGTGCTAATGCACTGACTAAGGCATTGTTGTCTGAAACATTCTTCGATAAGGCTTCAACCTTAGCAGTCAACGCAGTATTCTCATTCACCTCATACAGGCCTGCAGCCTTTGGTGCCTTCTGCCGAGTACTCCAGTGACACTCATTACTAGCCATGTTTTCAATAAGAGCCTCAGCATCCTCAGGTAACTTTGCACTTAGAGATCCTCCTGCTGCAGCATCAATCAGTTGTCTCGCAGCGTAGTTCAACCCATTACAAAACATTTGCACTCTCATCCACGCAGGGAACCCGTGGTGAGGACTGATAAGTGCTTGTGTTATAGTATCGCGAAGCGCTATTATCTTACATTAAGCATACCTTTTATCAGATTTTATCACTAAATGTGTGCATTTGTGTTCTCTTGTGCATTGAAGGTATTGTGGAGCCTAACTGGAGAAGAAGAATGAAATTAGGTCGCGTTTGCCAATGTTGAGATGTTCTCGGACCAAGCAAGGAACGAAGCACGTATTTGGACTTGTGGATGTGTGCCAACCTCCCTTGGAGGGGCACAAAGGCAGTCACATTCACAACAAGTCCAATCCGTGTTACTTAGGAGAATTTCGCGAAAGAAGAAGACTTGAAGCAATCGGCGCGACCTACCGTTGCTTGTGTGCCCAAGTAATGGCCTCGATGAAGAACAATGGACCCGGGAGGCGTTTCGGCAAGTTACCAAGCCTGTTCAGCTGAAGACCAGTGTTCCAGAGAAGTCACACGGGCGTGTGGAAATTCCACACGGCCGTGTGTTTTGCAATTTCAGCCATCCAGTGAAGACACACGGGCGTGTGGAAATTCCACACGGCCGTGTGAAATTAATTTTCCAGCCGAGACAGAAGCTTCACACGGGCGTGTGGAAATTCCACACGGCCGTGTGAAGCCCCCGATAAGTCCAATTTTAAAGCCGCGATTCAACATTATAAAAGGGGATTTTTGCAACCTTTTGGAGGATCTTTTGGACCTAACTTTTCCCCAACTTTCTGGAGTGCGGCTAGGGTTTCGGAGAGGATTTCGTGGAGGTTCTAGCACATCGTCGGCATCGATTTCGAGTTTCGACGTTTGCACAAGACCACGGCCACACTAACTTCGAGGGGGTTTTCATCTATGTCTATGTTTTATGCTTTATTTTCCACATTGATGAACATGTATAGCTCTATGAGGAGCTAAACCCTTCGTGGGGTATTCGGACTTGTAAACTTTAGGGTTCTTATGTTTCTTTGACATTGATTATTATGCTTTCCATCGTTGATGAATAAAATTGAGTTTTAATCTTAATTATCTCTTGATATTGTTTTCCCTTAAACGTGACATTAGGGTTGAGAGCAATCTAGGTTTTCCTTTGGAGGTGTGACAACTCCTATAGGATTAGACTACTTAAGACTAAAGAGGGTTGAGAGGGAGAGTTGTGAGGTAGCAATGTACCCCTTTCCCTTCCGATGTGATTTCTCCCTACCTCCGATTCCTTGATTTAATAGCGGTCGAAATAGAGTGAAGCAATAGGTAGATAAACTCCCCTAGGGCTTAATTGCGCAAGTAATAGAGTGAAGGGTTGTAGTGAATCCTATATGCTGGGGCTTAATCTAGACTAGGGTTCTTTCACCTGGACCAAAGGGTTAGAACTATTGTTGTAGGAACAGGTTTAATCACTAGGAATCTCTAGAGCATAATGCAATCCCATATAGTGTGAGGTTTAGGTAGATGGACTCCCCTGGGGCTTAATCATCTAGGTGACAGAGTGAAGGGTGTTGTGAATCCTAATACCAAAGCATAGCATTGGGGTTAGTCACGGTTGTCCTTAGGTTTGGGACCGTGAGTCTTAGGATTTCCTCGACTCAATTGACATCAATAGGAGAGTATAATATCATAGTCTTGCACTTGAAACATAGACCCTAGAGGTAGCTTGTCCGGATACCCCCCTTTTACTCATTGCAAGTCCTTCTCGATTTTTCTATTTGCATTTCTTACTTTCATCCTTCTATTTAGTTTATTGTTTTGAAATACATTCATTCATTAATATCACCATTGTTTTCCATATTTCGCATAGCTTAATTAGTGAATTCTTATATTCTATCTCCCTATTCCCTGTGGATTCGACTACCTTCTCACCAAGGTAAATTTATTACTTCGACAAACCCGTGCACTTGCGGGATACACGCAAGGGGTCGTGTCAAGTTTTTGGCGCCGTTGAAATTCTGGGGAATAGGCGTTTTAGATATTTGTTTTTCACTACTTTAGCTATTCACTTCGCACTCTATCTCATATTTTCTTTACCTATCATTGTTCTTATTTTTCTTTTCTTTATTTTCGGCTCCAGGTTATGACCCGAGGGAACCCTTCAATACTTGTTGAAGGAGACCCAGACATTGGAAGAAGAACACATCGTAAAGGGAAAGAACCTGCACAAGAAGCATCAAATCAAGCCGATATTGAGACAGAAGGGTCAGAGACAATGGCAGAACAGAACGAGCAGCAGCGAACGTTGTCCGATTTTGCTAGACCCGCAGTTATGGGGACCCAATCAAGCATTGTGAGGCCCCCAATTACAGCAATGAATTTCGAATTGAAGCCGTCGTTCATTCAGATGTTGCAACAGTCTGCACAGTTTAATGGGTTAGCCGATGAAGACCCTAATAGTCACATAGAAAATTTTTTGGAAGTGTGTGACATGTTGAAGATAAATGGAGTGACGGACGACGCAATTCGATTGAGAGCCTTCCCATTTTCACTGAAAGGAAAAGCAAGGCATTGGTTGCACTCATTACCGAGAGCCTCCATTACTACGTGGGAGGAAATGGCCGAGGCATTCTTGGCTAGATACTTTCCACCGGGGAAATCTGCAAGACTCCGGAATGAGATATCATCCTTTGTACAGATGGAATTGGAGTCTCTATTCGAGACATGGGACAGGTTCAAGGAGCTCCTTCGCAAATGTCCGCAACATGGATTTCCCGAGTGGATGATTATTCACACATTTTACAACGGGCTGAATCCGAGTACAAAGCAACTCTTAGATGCGGCGGCCGGAGGGACTCTTGGAAGCAAGACTCCCGGTGAAGCTTGGCACCTTGTAGAGGAGATGGCTATGAATAGCTATCAATGGAACTCAAGGGATAGAAAAAAGGTTGCCGGAATTCATGAGGTTGATGCGGTTACATCGTTGGCAGCACAAGTGGAATCATTAAGTAAGAAGCTAGATGCTCTAGCTTCGCCAAGAGTTGCGGCCATCACTACTTGTAACGGTTGTGGGGGAGGACATGCTTCAAGCGATTGTCCTATTGCTATTGGAGGCACTAGTACGGTGGAGCAGGCCGATTTTGTGGGGAACTCATATCGCGGACAAGGCCAAGGCAACCCGTATAGTGGTACATACAATCCGGGATGGAAGAACCATCCGAACTTCTCTTGGAGCAATCAAGGACAATCACAACAGAACAAAAATAGTGCACCACCGGGATTTCAAAGTCAACAAGCTCCGAATTTAGAAAGCCGAGTGACTGGGTTGGAGGGAAAGATGACTGACCTAGAGAGAGCCCTTACACGGTTCGTTTCTTCTTCGGATGCAAGGTTTCAATCGGTGGAAGCTACTCTTCGCAATCACACCGCCTCTCTACACAACTTGGAGAACCAAGTAGGGCAAATTGCGAAGACTTTGGCGGAGAGACCTCAAGGTAGTTTGCCTAGCAATACGGAGACCAACCCAAGAGAACAACTAAAGGCAATTACCTTGAGAAGTGGTAAGGAGGTTGAGGGACATCTCCCTCTTGAGAAGACTAAGGACTCACCCGAAGTCGTGGAAATAGAGGATGGAGCACCAAAGGAGAAAGAGGTGGCACCCCCACCTTACAAGCCGAGAATTCCCTATCCTTCACGATTGAAGAATGACCACGACAATGAGCAATACAAGAAATTTCTGGGTGTCTTCAAGCAGTTGCACATCAACATTCCATTCGCGGAAGCATTAGCCCAAATGCCCAAGTACGCGAAATTCTTAAAAGACCTCTTAACCAATAAGAGGAAATTAGAAGAAAGTGCATCCGTCATCCTCGATGCAAACTGTTCGGCAGTGCTACAGAAGAATATGCCATGCAAGAGGAAGGACCCCGGAAGTTTTATCATACCGTGCAATATTGGTGATATGGGTGAGGAGATGGCACTAGCCGACTCGGGGGCAAGCATCAATGTCATGCCCTACACATTCTTCCAAAAGCTAGGCTTGGGCGAGCCTAGACCTACCCGGATGACACTTCAGCTTGCAGATAGATCGGTGAGGCATCCAAGGGGTGTTGTTGAAGATGTGTTGGTGAAAGTGGATAAGTACATTTTCCCGGTCGACTTTGTAGTGCTTGATGTAGACGAGGATGTCGAGGTACCGCTGATCCTTGGGAGGCCGTTCTTGCGCACTTCCAAGGCTTTGATAGACATGGACGGTGGAGAGCTCACACTTAGGGTTGGGGACAACAAGCTCACTTACCGCCTCGCCGAAGCCATGCGACATTCTCTTGATTTTGATGATGCTCTATATTATCTTGATGTCACTGATGATTGCATTGATGAATATATGCAGGATATGTTTAACCCGAATCCATATGAAGGGTGGCCGGACCAAGACATAGAGACTGAAGAGGAAGAAGTGCTCGCGCTTGTTTCAGTTGAGATAGACATCAAGAAGGAGAAGGAGCTTAGGAAGAAAGTCCTTCGGAGATTGAAGCGGTTGAGACGTCGCCACAACAAGAACCCTAACAAGAAAGGGGATGAGCATTCACGGAGTAAGGGTGTTTCACCCGTGTGTGGTAACAAACTCGATAATTCTCCCTCTACCTTGCAACGATTATGCAATGCTTGCTTTCAAATTTTAGGGAAGAGGGCAAATTCCACTCATGAACCTCCGTAAGGTAAGACAGGTACGTCAAGCTAAGTGACGTTAAACAAGCGCTTCTTGGGAGGCAACCCAAGCGTTTTTACAGTTTTCTAGTACTTAGTTTAGTTTTAGGATTGAATAAAAGTCTTAGCAATGGTGTCCCAATTTTCATGTGCATATGCTGGGTTTTCTTGTGGATTTTCGATTATTTACATGTGCCTTAACGTTAATTGACGAAGTTTGAGTCGGTTGAGTGTGTTTTCGATAATCTCTGGTCATATTTTTATGGTTTATCCAGGCTCTAAGTGTTTTAAAAGAGTTTCTGAATTTTTCTGAGAGTCTGTAAAATTTTCTAAGTAAACCAGAGAACACACACGGCCGTGTGGAATTAACACACGGCCGTGTGTTACCAATTGGAGCTCAACCAGAGAAGACACAGGGGCGTGACTTTGCCCCTGTGAAAAACTTCTGAAGGGGCACACGGCCGTGTGGAATTAACACACGGCCGTGCGAAATTCCGCAGAATTTCAACTCTTTTCCAGAGAGTCCACAGGGGCGTGTGGATGCCCCTGTGAGTGCCGCTGTGCCAAGGCACACGGCCGTGTGGAATTTCCACACGGCCGTGTGAAACTCTGCAGAAAGAACCCCAAACTTCCCGAGAAACCACAGGGGCGTGTGTGAGCCCCTGTGGGAGAGCTTGTCAAGGCACACGGCCGTGTGGTTTATTCACACGGCCGTGTGAAACACTTAGTTTTCTCGGGCAATCCAGAGAGGTCACAGGGGCGTGTGACATGCCCCTGTGACCGGCCTTGTGTTCTTGGCCAGGTTGGGCGCACGGGCGTGTGGAAATTCCACACGGCCGTGTGAAGTTTTTCAGAGACCTTTTGTGTTCTCCCGAGACTCCACAGGGCCGTGTACCAGCCCCTGTGGATATCTTTGTGAAGGCACACGGCCGTGTGGAATTAACACACGGCCGTGTGGGGTAGTCAGAGAACAAACAGAATGCACACAGGGGCGTGGGTTGGCCCCTGTGAACCCTAATTTGAGAGGCACACGGGCGTGTGGAATCGTGACACGGCCGTGTGAATCCCCAGAACTCCAAAAGCCGACTGATTTCTTTTGGTTTTCACTTGTGCCTCTTCTATTTCCATTCTAAACTCTTCTCCTACCCTCTCCACTAGTTCGCCAACCATCTCAGAGGATTTTTGAGGCGTTTTATTGGAGTTTTCCGGCCGATTCTTAGTATTTCTTCATCCACTCCGTCGGTATGAACTTCAAAGCCTTTTTCTTCTTTACTAAATTCCGAATTTTGATTGTTTGTGATAAAAAAAAAAAAAAAAATTCGTCTGTTTTGCACGGTTTACCTGGCTACTAATGAGTTTACAAGGATTCCTATGAAAAATTTTGTGTGACTTTGGAGTTTTGCTTCTCAACCTTGCATCAGTGTCCGCCTGATACTCCACACGGGCGTGTGGAATTTCCACACGGCCGTGTGGATCTCCATTATACCAAAATGACTAATTTTCTTTCAAAACCACTTTGCAGGAATGGCACCCAGGAAAGGCACCAACAAAAGAGCACGAGAACACTCTCCAGAGCCGATCAATGACATTCCATCTGAACACCAAGAAACATATAGACGATTGGCGAAACTCAAAATTGGACAATCTCGATACCTGGACATAGAATATGTAAAACCAGCTGATTGGGGTATTGAAATGGCGGATGAGATTGAAGAGCTTGTTGCGGTAGGAAGTTGGAAGAGCTTGCTAACAATTCGAGATCCAGCGAACCGTTTGCTTACCTTAGAGGTGCTCTCATCATTCAAATTCGACAAAGCAAGTAGAGAGTCGATGAGCGCCAACTCTATACAGTTTCGGGCATGCGGGCATGAGTACAATTTGTCGGTGACACAGTTTTCCATTTACATGGGGTTGTACGACGAGGCATTCACTGAAACGGAGGAGTACAAGAACCTCCCAACTGACTACCCCGGAAATTTGACCCCTCAAAGAGCTTACAAAGTTTTATGTGGACGAGGGAACTATGAGCCTGGTGTATCAAAAGCTACTTGTCTATTACGACCGGCTTATAGATACATTCATGCCATTCTGAGTAGGTCAATAAACGGCCGGGGCGATAGTACAGGAGTTCTTAGTCGGCAGGAACTCCTTTATTTATACTCGATGGTACAAAAGGAGCCACTCCATATTGGGTATATACTCGCCGAGTCCATGCGTCATCAAAGTCAATATCCCAGGCTTGGGACGATTTTCGCAGGACCATACATCACAAAACTTATGAAGGGAATGGGTCTCCGGTCTGCAATCAGAGGGACAGAAAAAACAGTCACACCTTCCCCAATCGACTTGGAGATGCTACGACAGATGGGCATGGCCTGGAGACATTACCAGCGTTACACACTATACTGGCCCGAGGCATTCCCGGGCGAGGGCTCCCAGGCAGCATTGGGGCCACCCCCGCAGGACACAGAGACAGGGGCAGAGGCTGAGGTACCCCCCACCGCACCGGAGCCACCTCCGGTGCGGATGTTTTCACCGTCTCGAGGCCAGGACAGACTGGAGAGCCTCGAGAGCGCAGTGGGGATCCTACAGACCGAGGTGGCTGAGGTTAGGGCCACACAGATTTCACAGCACCAGGAGGTGATGGCGCAGTTCCAGAGCTTACGACAGACCTTCGAGCAGATTGCCTCCTCCTCCTTCGTGGTCCGACCTCGAGTTTCCACTCCACCACCTCCATCTCCCGCATCACCAGCAGATCCACCTGCACCGACATCAGCCGATCCACCAGCAGATACAGAGCCTCCAGCAGCACCAGAGGCCACCACTCAGGACACCGACGCTGAGGCGTCCTAGATTTTAGATTCTTTTCTTTTATTTGTCATTCTGTATATCTTTACTTTATTTTGGACTTGTAGTACTCAGAAGGGATTCTCCCTCTGAGTATAGCTTTTATTTTGCTTCTTATTTTGTCTCGAGTTGTATTCATTGCTTTATATTTTATATACTCGAGTTTTATTGAGCTTTACTGAACCCTCGTTTATGTGTGCGCAGATGGTCTTGGATGTAAGGATTTTGAGGAATAGTCATTGACACGGTCATGGGATCGTGTGTGCTCCACAAACCATTGAGACTCAACTCTCAATGACCTAGCTCCATCAAACGCAACACTTGGAGTTCAGGGGAGTAATGTTTCAATTGCCACTTCCACACTAATTGCTTTTATCGTTTTCACTTATTATTGTGCTTCTATGCGTACATTGAGGACAATGTACATCTTAAGTGTGGGGGGGAGTTCACATTGCACACACCTTTACTTGTGCGTTCAATTGTTTATGCTCATGTAGCCTATGGCGGTTCACCTTAGTTGTAACGGTTGTATTCTTATAGTTTAGGAGAATTTTTAACATTGTATCCTATCATGCTCTAGTTCCACTTGAATTTTTAGGGGATTTTTGCTCGAATACACTTTATTACACTACTCACTCTGGAAATCTTTTGGAAACTCGATCGTGAGGTTTTTAAGGACAAGTTTAGCATCGTTCTTAGTTTTACTTTGGAAAATGCATATATATATAAAAAAAAAAAAGAATAATGAAAATGAAAAGAAAAATGTGAGTTTGTGAATAGTTGCTTTCTTTTATGTATGCATTTGAGGTGGAAAGAGCTACCACCCATGAAGTATGTAGCTACTCTCATAAGTCGGATACAAGTTATGCCCTAATGAGAGAAAGAGCTATCTCATGGGATGCGTGAAAGCTACTACCCCGGTAGAAAGAGCTACATCCTAGAAAGAGTGAAAGCCACCTTTGGCGGCCGCCTAGGAAAGGGCTACCTTCGAGGATGTGTGAAGCTACTACTTCCTCTCCTAATTTTTTCCGTTCGTAAATAAGTCCTTGTAAATAAGAGTTTGAGGAGTACTCGTTGGTTCTCTTGAGTGAAGTCGCACACACTAACACGTTTTCGAGTTATTATCCTTTTTAATTCATGTTTTTAGCTAGAGCATTGATAACCTTATGCAATGTTTTGATTTCCCCTTACTTGTAGAATGCTTCTTTTGCACTTTTGGTGAACCTAAGGCCAAGCACTTTCAATTGTTCTTCCCAAGTACTTTCACATTTTATTTTTGCTTGAGGACAAGCAAAAGCTTAAGTGCGGGGGAGTTTGATAAGTGCTTGTGTTATAGTATCGCGAAGCGCTATTATCTTACATTAAGCATACCTTTTATCAGATTTTATCACTAAATGTGTGCATTTGTGTTCTCTTGTGCATTGAAGGTATTGTGGAGCCTAACTGGAGAAGAAGAATGAAATTAGGTCGCGTTTGCCAATGTTGAGATGTTCTCGGACCAAGCAAGGAACGAAGCACGTATTTGGACTTGTGGATGTGTGCCAACCTCCCTTGGAGGGGCACAAAGGCAGTCACATTCACAACAAGTCCAATCCGTGTTACTTAGGAGAATTTCGCGAAAGAAGAAGACTTGAAGCAATCGGCGCGACCTACCGTTGCTTGTGTGCCCAAGTAATGGCCTCGATGAAGAACAATGGACCCGGGAGGCGTTTCGGCAAGTTACCAAGCCTGTTCAGCTGAAGACCAGTGTTCCAGAGAAGTCACACGGGCGTGTGGAAATTCCACACGGCCGTGTGTTTTGCAATTTCAGCCATCCAGTGAAGACACACGGGCGTGTGGAAATTCCACACGGCCGTGTGAAATTAATTTTCCAGCCGAGACAGAAGCTTCACACGGGCGTGTGGAAATTCCACACGGCCGTGTGAAGCCCCCGATAAGTCCAATTTTAAAGCCGCGATTCAACATTATAAAAGGGGATTTTTGCAACCTTTTGGAGGATCTTTTGGACCTAACTTTTCCCCAACTTTCTGGAGTGCGGCTAGGGTTTCGGAGAGGATTTCGTGGAGGTTCTAGCACATCGTCGGCATCGATTTCGAGTTTCGACGTTTGCACAAGACCACGGCCACACTAACTTCGAGGGGGTTTTCATCTATGTCTATGTTTTATGCTTTATTTTCCACATTGATGAACATGTATAGCTCTATGAGGAGCTAAACCCTTCGTGGGGTATTCGGACTTGTAAACTTTAGGGTTCTTATGTTTCTTTGACATTGATTATTATGCTTTCCATCGTTGATGAATAAAATTGAGTTTTAATCTTAATTATCTCTTGATATTGTTTTCCCTTAAACGTGACATTAGGGTTGAGAGCAATCTAGGTTTTCCTTTGGAGGTGTGACAACTCCTATAGGATTAGACTACTTAAGACTAAAGAGGGTTGAGAGGGAGAGTTGTGAGGTAGCAATGTACCCCTTTCCCTTCCGATGTGATTTCTCCCTACCTCCGATTCCTTGATTTAATAGCGGTCGAAATAGAGTGAAGCAATAGGTAGATAAACTCCCCTAGGGCTTAATTGCGCAAGTAATAGAGTGAAGGGTTGTAGTGAATCCTATATGCTGGGGCTTAATCTAGACTAGGGTTCTTTCACCTGGACCAAAGGGTTAGAACTATTGTTGTAGGAACAGGTTTAATCACTAGGAATCTCTAGAGCATAATGCAATCCCATATAGTGTGAGGTTTAGGTAGATGGACTCCCCTGGGGCTTAATCATCTAGGTGACAGAGTGAAGGGTGTTGTGAATCCTAATACCAAAGCATAGCATTGGGGTTAGTCACGGTTGTCCTTAGGTTTGGGACCGTGAGTCTTAGGATTTCCTCGACTCAATTGACATCAATAGGAGAGTATAATATCATAGTCTTGCACTTGAAACATAGACCCTAGAGGTAGCTTGTCCGGATACCCCCCTTTTACTCATTGCAAGTCCTTCTCGATTTTTCTATTTGCATTTCTTACTTTCATCCTTCTATTTAGTTTATTGTTTTGAAATACATTCATTCATTAATATCACCATTGTTTTCCATATTTCGCATAGCTTAATTAGTGAATTCTTATATTCTATCTCCCTATTCCCTGTGGATTCGACTACCTTCTCACCAAGGTAAATTTATTACTTCGACAAACCCGTGCACTTGCGGGATACACGCAAGGGGTCGTGTCAAGGACACTTACGCAGGAGATCCTTGAACCGTTCGTGGGCCTCAAAAAGTGTTTCTGAATCCCCTTGCCTGAAGGATGAAATTTCTTGTCTCAGTCGGGCCACCCTGCTTGGTGGAAAATATCGGGCAAGGAATTTCTCGACCATCTCCTTCCAAGTAGTGATTGATCCGGGGGCCAAAGAAGTGAGCCAACGATATGCTGCTCCTCTCAAACTGAACGGGAACAACCTCAATCTTATGGCGTCATCGGACACTGAGTTAATCTTGAAAGTGGAGCATATTTGGAGGAAGCGGGACAGGTGGGCATGTGGGTCTTCATCGGCTAACCCATCGAACTGGACTGAATTTTGAATCATTCCTATTGTGCTTGCCTTGATTTCAAAGTTATTAGCTGGCACAGTTGGGGCTTGCACACTGAACTCCTCACCGGTGAATTGGGGCCTCTCATAATCGGATAATGTTCTTCTTGGTTCAGCCATGACGGAGGGTTCACTAGACTCGACCCGAATTTCTTGTTGCCTTGAACTTTCTGTTGCTTCTCTCAATCGTTGATGCAAGGTTCGTTCAATCTCGTCGTCGGGTTCAACTAAATTTTCTTGTCTAGCTCGTGTCATAAGATGGGTACCTCGCAAAATAACAAGAGCCAAGACTTAGAAATTTAAGAAAGCAAGGAAATGAAAATGTAAAAGAAAAAATGACGAAATATATACAATGATGAAAAACACGAAACAAAATAGTGGCCAAATCAACCAACTCTAAGTTTTCCGGATATTTCTCGTGGTTCCCCGGCAACGGCGCCAAGAACTTGATGGGTCGACCGCAAGTGCACGGGTCGTCAAGTAATACCCCTCACGCGCGCGCGAGGGGGTCGTATTCCCAAGGGCCCGAGAATCTACCCTTACTTCCTCTTCGTATGATTGTTTTGCCGATCAAGTCAAGTGTTGTGCAAAAGAAAATAAAAAGATGATTAACATGCAAATAAAGTGTTCTAAGGTGGAAGCAATGAACGAGGGATAAAACAATATAAAGAGAGGGTCACGGATGAGGATTACCAAGGGGGCTACTAAAGTGCGGGGCTTGCCTTAACTAGCATGCAAATGGGTAGTTTGGACCGAGAAACCCGAAGTTAGACCAACCCGATGGTCACGGAAATTGGTCCCTAATCCGGTACAAGTATCGAATACGGAATTCCTTCCGCTCGAATCCTCACACGATTGCAAAGGGAGCAAAAGGTTTCTCAAGTTAGGGAGAAGACACAAACTAGGTCAACCCTAACAATTGGAGGGGTACAAATACCCGATGGTCACGGCGTATTCATACATGTATCCCTACCAAGCTTGGTGAGCCTAATACTATGGCAATGGTCATGCTTCCTAACATTATCTAAACAATGATACACAGAGTTCTCATGCATACCAAGCAATCAAATACACCAAACAAGGTTCACAAACAAGTCTCAAATGCATAAATCAAGTCAAGCAAGCATCCTACACAAGTTCACCCCCAAGGTTCACCTACATCCGGTGACCTTGGGGTTTAGTTGCCCATGAATACAAAATACACAAGAAAACACATCAAAACAACCAAATACATAGATGAGAACACCCTCTCAAAAGATAGAAGCCGAATGACGTTCCAAAGACGCCACCAAAGGGGTGGCTTCCCTTGTCGATTCTCCTCCAAACTAAGGATCAAGAGGGTGGATCTCGTCGTATGTCGCTCTCCTCGTCGTTCTCTCCCCGGAAATGGCCTCCGACGGCAGCTCCTAGCTCCGATTTGAAGATGGTGGCAAGTTGGCTCAAGACCTAGGGCTCTCTTCTCCAAATGAACTCAAAACCCTTAAAAGAAAACTTTTTCCAGTGGGTTATGCGGCCCTCTATGCGGCCCCGCATGCGGGGAGAGAAAATTCCCGAGAAAATCCCGAAATCGAGTAAGTTGCTACAGTGCCGCTACAGTAGAACTGCTACAGTACCGTATGCGGCCTCTGCAGTGCCCGCATGGCAGCCCGCATGAACCTCCAGACATAGCCATTTTCACCAAAGGATTCGTGCTACAGGATCTGCTACAATGGTCGCTACAGTACCCCCTATGAAATAGTGTTTTCGTTGCCGATTTCTTCTCAAATTCTATCAATGAGCTCAAAGGGGTCACATCAGTACCTGTAACACGAAAGAAACCAATTCAGACCAAAAACGGGTGCCAACTCATAGAAAAATACGTAATACATACACCCGAATACATGGAAAATACGTATGTTTAGGCGTTTATCAAGATGGCATTGGCCGATTCCGGGGTAAGTATTAACGTCATGCCCTACACATTCTTCCAAAAGCTAGGTTTGGGAAAACCTAGACCAACTCGGATGACACTTCAACTTGCGGATCGATCGGTAAGGCATCCGAGGGGGATTGTGGAAGATGTGTTGGTGAAGGTAGACAAGTACATCTTTCCGGTGGACTTTGTTGTGCTTGAGGTGGATGAGGATGTCGAAGTACCGCTGATTCTTGGGAGGCCGTTCTTGCGCACTTCCAAGGCTTTGATAGACATGGACGGTGGAGAGCTCACACATAGAGTTGGAGATAACAAGCTCACCTATCACCTCACCGAAGCCATGAGACATTCTCTTGATTTTGACGACACTCTATATTATCTTGATGCTACTGATGAGTGTATTGATGAATATGTGCAGGAAATGTTAAACCCAGATCCATATGAAGGATGGCTGGACCAAGACGTGGAGATCGAAAGAGAAGAAGTACTTTCGCTTGGTCTAGTCAAGACAGACATCAAGATGGAAATGGAGCGTATGAAGAAGATGCTTCGGAGGATGAAGAGGTCAAAAAGATGCCACAAGAAGAACCCCAACAAGAAGGGGGATGAGCATTCACGGAGTAAGGGTGTTTCACCCTTTTGTGGTAACAAATTCGATAACTCTCCCTCTACTCTACAAAGATTATGTAATGCATGCTTTCAGGTTGTAGGGAAGAGGGCAACTTCTATTCATAAACCTCCATAAGGTAAGATCAGGCACGTCAAGCTAAGTGACGTTAAACAAGCGCTTCTTGGGAGGCAACCCAGGCTTTTACAGTTTTTCTAGGACTTAGTTTAGTTTTAGGTTGAATAAAAGTCTTAGGTTTGGTGTCCTAAATTTCATGTGCTTATGCTGTGCTTTTCTTGTGGATTAATGATGTTTTCATGTGCCTAAATGATAATTGATGAAGTTTAAGCTGGTTGAGCATGTTTTCTATGGTATCTGGTCGTGTTTTGATAGTTTTCACAGACTCCAAGCATCGTATTTATGTTTTTTAATTTTTCTGTAAGTCTGTGAATTTTTCTAAGTAAACTAGAGAAAACACACGGGCGTGTGTTACCAATTAGGGCTCAACCAGTGAGGGCACAGGGGCATGTCCATGCCCCTGTGAACAACCTAAAAAGGGGCACACGGGCGTGTGGAATTTCCACACGGCCGTGTGAAATCTCGCAGAACTTAAACTCTTTTCTAGAGAGTTCACAGGGGCGTGTGGGTGCCCTTGTGAGTGCCACTGTGTTAAGGCACACGCCCGTGTGGAAATTCCACATGGCCGTGTGAAACTCTGTAGAGACAACCCATTCATCCCGGGAATACACAGGGGCGTGTGGGTGCCCCTGTGGCCGGCCTTGTGTTCTTGGTCAGGTTGGGCACACGAGTGTGTGGAAATTCCACACGGTCGTGTGAATTAATTTTCTAGCAAACTAGAAACTTCACATGCCCGTGTGGAAATTCCACACGGCCGTGTTAAGTCCCGATAAGTCCGATTTGTAAAGCCGCACTCAATAATATAAAAAGCGATTTGGAGACTTTTGAGATATCTTTGGACCTATCTTTCTCCAAAACTTCTGGACAATGCGGCTAGGGTTTTCAAGAGGACTTCGTGGTGGTTTAGAGCCCGTTATCGGCATCATCACCCAAGTCCGGCGGCCGCACAAGACCACGGCCACAACATACGCAACGGGGTTTTCATTGATGCCTTTACTTTGTGCTTTCTTTCATATTTTGATGAACATGTATAGCTCCATGAGGAGCTAAACCCCTTGTGGGTATTCGGACTTATAAACTCTAGGGTTACTATGTTTCTTTGACATTGTTATTATGCTTTTCCATTATTGATGAATAAAAATTGGGTTTCGATCTTAATTTCATCTTGTTAATGTTTTTCTTTAGACATGACACTAGGGTTGAGAACAATCTAGGTTGTTCTTTGGAGGTGTGATAACTCCTATAGGATTAGACTTTTTAAGATTGAAGAGGGTTGAGAGGGTGAGTCGTGAGGTAGCGAAGCATCCCCTTTCCCCTCCGATGTAGTTTCTCCCTAACTCTGTTTTCTTGATTTCTTAGCGGTCGAGATAGAGTGAAGTGCTAGGTAGATAAACTCCCCTGGGGCTTAGTTACGCAAGTAACAGAGTGAAGGGTTGAAGTGAATCCTGCGCATTAGGGCTTAATCTAGACTAGGGTTCTTCCACCTGTACCAAAGAGTTAGAATTACACATAGGAACAGGTTTTACCACTAGGAATCCCTAGAACATAAAGCAATTCCAAGTAGTGTGAGGTTTAAGTAGATATACTCCCCTGGGGCTTAGTCGTTGATAAGTGCTTGAATATACATGTTTTACCGACTTGTTTTACATACATTGAGCATCATTTTACCATTGATTATGTCTCATAAAGTGTATTTTGGTGTTCTTTTATGCAATCAGGTTGTGGAAGTGTTAAAGGTGGAAAAGGAAGCAAAGATGGGTTATAAAGACGTATTGTTGGGAGCTTTTGTACAACACAAGTGTCAAGGCACAAGAGGGGATCATGCACATGAGGGTGTGTGCCAACTTCCTGAAGAATTCAAGATGATTTGTGTGATGGAAGGGCACAAAGGCAGTCACACCTTCATGTCCCAACTTGTGTGAAGATAGTTAAAGCTCTCAAATGATGATTCGAAGAAGGAGAAGTCTTATAACTCACCACATGGACGTGTGCCCGACCATGTGGCCTCAAGATGAGAGAGTTTGGATCATGGTTATGGAGAGTACTGTAGCAAAAACAATGTTCATTTCACTGTATCAGTACTGTAGCAGAATTACTGTTCACGCGACCGCGTGGGAATTCTGCAGCCCACGCGATCGCGTGGGATCTCACGCGGTCGCGTGAAGACACGCGGCTGGCACGTTTTCAGGTTTATAAATACCCCGATTTGCCGATTTTAAAAGGACTTTTTGCGCACGTTTGAAGGCAAGAGCGGCTAGGGTTTCAAGGACGAGGTCTTTGGCGATATTGGGAGTCGTTCTTCACCAACTTCGATAGATATTTCGACGATATAGCATCGGGGAGCCATTGGCAACCTAGCTTCGGAGAAGGTTCCTTCGAGACGTTGAACGATTCATCAAGTCCATCATCACGAATTCGAGGGGGTTTATTTTCATGGATTACATTGCTTTTTTCTTCATTATCTTTTGCTTTGTAATAAGTCCCATGGAGGGCTAAACCCTAGTAGATACTTGGGCATGTGAACTGATAAGTGCTTGTGTTATAGTATCGCGAAGCGCTATTATCTTACATTAAGCATACCTTTTATCAGGTTTTATCACTAAATTTGTGCATTTGTGTTCTCTTGTGCATTGAAGGTATTGTGGAGCCTAATTGGAGAAAAAGAATGAAATTAGGTCGCGTTCGCCAATGTTGGGATGTTCTCGGACCAAGCAAGGAATGAAGCACGTATTTGGACTTGTAGATGTGTGCCAACCTCTTTTGGAGGGGCACAAAGGCAGTCACATTCACAACAAGTCCAATCCGTGTTACTTAGGAGAATCTTGCGAAAGAAGAAGACTTGAAGCAATCGGCGCGACCTACCGTTGCTTGTGTGCCCAAGTAATGGCCTCGATGAAGAACAATGGACCCGGGAGGCGTTTCGGCAAGTTACCAAGCCTGTTCAGCTGAAGATTAGTGTTCCAGAGAAGTCACACGGGCGTGTGGAAATTCCACACGGCCGTGTGAGCCATTTTCCAGCCAGACAGAGAAGTCACACGGGCGTGTGGAAATTCCACACGGCCGTGTGTTTTGCAATTTCAGCCATCCAGTGAAGACACACGGGCGTGTGGAAATTCCACACGGCCGTGTGAAATTAATTTTTCAGCCGAGACAGAAGCTTCACACGGGCGTGTGGAAATTCCACACGGCCGTGTGAAGCCCCCGATAAGTCCAATTTTAAAGCCGCGATTCAACAATATAAAAGGGGATTTTTGCAATCTTTTCGACCTATCTTTTCCCAAACTTTCTGGAGTGCGGCTAGGGTTTCGGAGAGGATTTCGTGGAGGTTCTAGCGCGTCGTCGGCATCGATTTCGAGGTTTGACGTTTGCACAAGACCACGGCCACACCAATTCGAGGGGGTTTTTCATTGATGTCTATGTTTTATGCTTTATTTCTCACGTTGATGAACATGTATAGCTCTATGAGGAGCTAAACACCTCGTGGGGTATTCGGACTTGTAAACTTTAGGGTTTCTTATGTTTCTTTGACATTGATTATTATGCTTTCCATCGTTGATGAATAAAATTGAGTTTTTAATCTTGATTATCCTTTCATATTGTTTTCCCTTAAACGTGACATTAGGGTTGAGAGCAATCTAGGCTTTCCTTTGGAGGTGTGACAACTCCTATAGGATTAGACTACTCAAGATTAACGAGGGTTGAGAGGGAGAGTTGTGAGGTAGCAATGTACCCCTTTCCCCTTCGATGTGATTTCTCCCTACCTCCGATTCCTTGATTTAATAGCGGTCGAAATAGAGTGAAGCAATAGGTAGATAAACTCCCCTAGGGCTTAGTTACGCAAGTAATAGAGTGGAGGGTTGTAGTGAATCCTATTTGCTGGGGCTCAATCTAGACTAGGGTTCTTCCACCTGGAACAAAGGGTTAGAATTACGTATAGGAACAGGTTTAATCACTAGGAATCCCTAGAGCATAATGCAACTCCACATAGTGTGAGGTTTAGGCAGATGGACTCCCCTGGGGCTTAGTCATCTAGGTGACAGAGTGAAGTGTGTTGTGAATCCTAATACCGGAGCATAGTGTTAGAGTTAGTCACGGTTGTCCTTAGGTTTGGGACCGTGAGTCTTAGGATATCCTCGACTCAATTGACATCAATAGGAGAGTATAATATCATAGTCTTGCACTTGAAACATAGACCCTAGAGGTAGCTTGTCCGGATACCCCCCTTTTTATTCATTGCTAGTCCTTCTCGATTTTCCTACTTGCACTTCTTTCTTCCATCTCTCTATTTAGTTTATTGCTTTGCATTATTTTCATTCATCAATCTTATTATCGTTCTCCGTATTTTGCATAGCTTAATTAGTGAAACCTTATATTCTATCTCCCTATTCCCTGTGGATTCGACTACCTTCTCACCAAGGTAAATTTATTACTTCGACAAACCCGTGCACTTGCGGGATACACGCAAGGGGTCGTGTCATGAACCCTAGGTTTCGATTCATGTATTGACTTTCTTTATGCTTTCTTTTAATTCCAAGTTTATTTGAGTTTTAATCTTGTTTAATAATTTCTTGCATGCCTTATTGATTCGTATGGTTGTTTGGTATGCTTGATTTGTTTCCTTGGTGAGAGAGAGATCTCCATTAGGGATTAGAACATACAAGGTTAAAGAGGGTTGAGAGGGTGAGTCTTGAGATAGAGGAGTGTCCCCTTTCCCTTCCGATTGAGTGTTTCCTATCTCCGTATTCCCTAAGTTTTATGCAACCATATGGGGTGTGAGGTGTGAGATTGATAGATTTCTCCGCCGGGACCTTTGTAAGGGGTTAGGGATCTTTTGCCTAGAAGTAGGGTTAGATCTAATTTTAGGAATCGGTTTCACTCTTAGGTATCCTAAAACTCATTGCGGTCATATAGGGTGTGAGGTGTTGAGATTGAGTGATTTCTCCGCCGGGACCTTGTAGGGGACTAGTATCGGTGGCCTGGAAGCAGGGATTGATTGTTCTTGGATTACCTCGACTCATAGAACTCGGCTAGAAGCATTTAGTTAGTCTTGCACTTCATGATAGAGCCTAGGGGGATCATTGCCCGGGTATCTCATCTTCATTGATTGAGATCTCCTTTACCTTTTCCTTTTATTTGTTTTCTTTCTTGCGATTTTCTTATTTTACACATTACATCCATTGCTCTATATCATTATTTCGACTAGATAACTAAGAATCAGTCATTACTAGTACTTCCGTTCCCTGTGGATTCGACTACCCACTCACCGGGGTAATTATTACTTCGACAACCCGTGCACTTGCGGAACACACACGCAAGGGGTGTGTCAGTCGTGCCAGCGACAGAGTGAAGGGTTGACGTGAATCCTAATACCGGGGCATAATGTTGGAGTCAGTCACGATTGTCCTTAGGTTTGGGACCGTGTATCTAAGGATTTCCTCGACTCAATTGACATCAATAGGAAAGTATAATAGCATCGTCTTGCACTAGAAGCATAGATCCTAGATGTAGATTGTCCGGATACCTTATTTCATCAATTGCCAGTTTCTCTCTATTCTCTTTTACTTGCACTTTCTTATCTTCCATCTTTCTATTCAATTTCTTGTCTTTTATTATATTTGCTTCCATATTCACTCATCGATTCTATTCTTATCTTTCCATACTCCACATAACTTAAATAGTGAAATCTCGTATTTTAACTCCCTATTCCCTGTGGATTCGACTACCCACTGATGAGTGGCCGCGCGACAGGCTAAAAAGCTAGCACGCGGCTCCCCGGCCGCAAGTGCTTGGGTCGTCAAGTAATAACCTCACAAGGAGGGTCGTATTCCCTAGGGCTCGAGATCTACTATTACTTCCTTTTGGGGGTCACTTTCTAGTCGATCGAAACAGGGTTGATGTAAATTTAAATAATAAAAACAAGTAAAGAAATGCAAGTAAAATAAAGCTCAATCCGGAATAAAGATAGAGATGAAGAAGCCAATAATTGGAGAAGGCCTCGGGCGAGGATTCCCCTGGAAGGAAACTAAGAACGAATGACCATGGAATTCAATAAACTAAGGTTGGTTTGGTTTTGATCCGCTAGACTCGGACGTCGACTACCCCGAAACCTCCGTAGTGTAGCTCTAATCCAGTACGGGTTTCTCTATCCAGAAAATACGCCTACGATGTCAATGAGAACAAGGAGTCTTGATTAGGGTTAATCTAATGCACTCTCTCGGCTAAATTAACCCTAAACGCGCGGGAGGCTATTAACACCCGGAACCTCCGGCATATTAATACAGGGATCCCTCTTTAACTCACCACGTGACCTAATACAAGCTAACATCCCGCCAAACAAGTATCATTCAGAATCAATTCTACGGAATCCATCCATTGTAGAACGAATAACAAGATGATGAATTAAAACCAAACAAGCAAACCAACACATTCATTTAAAACAACATAAAGGTCATTCATACAAAGTCTCCTCCCAAGGTTCACCGGGAGCTCGATGGCCTTGGGAGGTTTAGTTCGACATCACAAGGCTAAGGAGCTCATCATACAAAGGATCCATCAAATAAAAAAAAGAAGAAAAACTCCCTCAATGATGTCGACTAGGGTTGATGGTGTGGCTCGTCGGATCCGCGCCGGTGAGCCCTATGAAGCTTCTCCACGTCTTCCCCTTATCTCTCCTTCAAATCAGCCCAAAAATCCCTCCAAATCCTTCCAAAGGTGATGAGAATGGTGTATGGTGGAGTGGAGGCCGGATAGAGAACAACTCTCCCAAAAACCCTTCAAGAAACCTTATATAATCCCGAGAGCGTGCGGGTGGCGTGCGGGCCGCACGCGCGCCCGTGCGCTCTTCTGGAAACCTTGTGCGGCCTGGTGTGCGGGCCGCACACTAGGCCGCACGGCTCTCTGGCCAGGGCATGCGGCCAGGTGCGCGGCCGCACACTAGGCCGCACAGCTCACTGGCTGAGCCGTGCGGCCACTATGCGGGCCGCACAGTCGCCGCACACGGCCGAGAGAAATGGCTCTGTGTGCGGCCCGTCGGCTTCCGGGGTACTCCAAGTCTTCATTTCTTCTTCAATCTTCCCCGAAACGACACGAAAACGGTTCGATCACGCGCACTTGGTCCTCGAAACCCTGAAACGAAAATAAAAACATCAAGTGCGCAAAATGTCATCGAGAATTCACATAAGTTGCACGAAAGTACAAGAACATTATCGCTAAAACATGATGTATTTAGGCACTTATCACCCACTCATCGGGGTAAATTTTATTACTTTGACAAACCCGTGCGCTTTCGGGGCGTGTTAGTTATTATCTTACAATGAACATATCTTTTATCAGATTTTATCACTAAATTGTGTGAGTTTGTGTATTCTTATGCATTGTAGGTTTGTGGAGCTAATTTGCAGAAAAAGAACGAAGTTAGATCGTGTTCGCCATTGTTGGGAGGTTTTCGGACCAAGCAAGGAACAAGGCATGACCCTAGACTTATGAGTGTGTGCCAACCTACTTTGGAGGGGCCCGAAGGTAGTCACATTCGCAATAAGTCTAACTCGTGTTGCTTAGGAGAACTTCACCAAGGAGGAGACTTGATGCAATCGGCACGATCTACCATTGATTGTGTACCCAATTCAATGGCCTCGATGAAGAAACAACATATTCGGGAGCATTTCGGAGAGTTACTGTAGTAACACTGCAGCTTGTTACAGTTGCGAATCACTGTAGCAAGTTACTGTGCACTTCTGCCGAAGAGTCAAGGTTCCAGAGAATTCACACGGGCGTGTGGAATTAACACACGGGCGTGTGGAATTAACACACGGCCGTGTGAACTAATTTTCCAGCAAACCAGAGACGTCACACGGGCGTGTGGAATTAACACACGGCCGTGTGGATTGATTTTCCAGCAAGCCAGAAACTTCACACGGGCGTGTGGAATTAACACACGGCCGTGTGAAGTAATTTTCAGGAAAGACAGAAACTTCACACGGGCGTGTGGAAATTCCACACGGCCGTGTGAATTCCCGATAACTTCAAATTTAAAGCCGCACTCAGCCTATTTAAAGCCGAACTTCTGGAGAGGGCGGCTAGGGTTTCGGAGAGGACTTTGTGGAGGATTGGAGCGCGTCATCGGCATCGTCACCGACGTTCGACGGCCGCACAAGACCACGGCCACACCATACGCGAGGGGGTTTTCATTGATGTCTTTAGTTTGTTCTTTCTTTCATAAATTGATGAACATGTATAGCTCCATGAGGAGCTAAACCTCTCGTGGGTATTCGGACTTGTAAAACTCTAGGATAATTATGTTTCTTTGACATTGTTATTATGCTTTTCCATTAATTGATGAATAAATTCGAGTTTCAATTTTAGATTTCTTGTGCTATTGTTTTTTCTTAGCCGTGACACTAAGGATTGAGAACAATCTAGGTTATCCTTTGGAGGTGTCACAACTCCTATAGGATTAGACTACTTAAAATTGAAGAGGGTTGAGAGGGAGAGTTGTGAGGTAGCACCGTACCCCTTTCCCTTCCGTTGTGATTTCTCCCTACCTCCGATTCCTTGAGTCATTAGAGGTCGAAATAGAGTGAAGTACTAGGTAGACAAACTCCCCCAAGGTTTTGGGGTGACGTGAATCCTACGCACTGGGGCTTAATTTAGACAATAGTTCTTCCTCCTGGACCAAAGGGTTAGAACTATCACACATAGGAACAGGTTTTATCACTAGGAGTCCCTAGAGCTTAAAGCAATCTCACGTAGTGTTAGGCTTAGGTAGAAATACTCCCCTGGGGCTTAGTTAAGCAATCAACAGAGTGAAGGGTTGACGTGAATCCTATTGCCGGGACATAGTGTTGAGGTTAGCCACGGTTGACCTTAGATTTGGGACCGTGTGTTTCAGGATTTTCCTCGATTCAATTAACATCAATAGGAAGGTATAATAGCATAGTCTTGCACTAGAAGCATAAGTCCTAGAGGTAACTTGTCCGGATACCCTATTTTCACTTATTACTAGTCTCTCTCTTTTTACTCGTTGCTTGCACTTTTCTCTCTTTCATCTTTCGATTTATTTGCTTTGCATCTACTCTAGTTCCCATAAATTCACTCATCACTCCGATCATTGTTTCTTTTCGTACATCACACGACTCAATAGCAACTTCTCGTATTTTAAATCCCTATTCCCTGTGGATTCGACTACCCACTCATCGGGGTAACTTTTATTACTTCGACAAGGCCGTGCACTTGCGGTACGCACGCAAAAGGTCGTGTCAAATTGCGAGAAATTTTGGCAAGAGTCTTGTTTGAAAACTTGATGATCTAAAAATACAACCATTCCAAAACATCATTACAAGATTGTAGCAGCCAACGAGAGAAGAAACCATGGAAAAATCAGCCTAAACAACCATTAGAACACCAAGTTCATGAGAAAGCATGCTCACCTCAAAACCTAGGGTTTATGGAGTGATCCTTAGGTTTAAAACGGCCAAAAGAGTGGTTTTTCTTCAAAACATCAGCACAAAATATTCTTAGAGGAGAGAGAGAGAGAGTTTTAAAGCAAGAAAAATGAGAGAAAATGGAAGAGAAATGAAGTAGAAGTGAGGGATAGAAGGGTAGAAGATGGTGAATAGAATGAAGAACCAAATGGCCCTTAAAAACCCAAGGAACGAAGGGTCTCATGAGTCTACTCACGGCCGTGAGCCCACCCGTGAGCCCCCTCGGCTTAGCTCACGGCCCTCGGGATGGCTTGCGGGCAAGCTCACGGGCGTGAGCTCGGCCGCAAGCACTCTCAGGATAGATTGCGGTTAACTCACGGCTGTGAGCTTGAGTGTCACGCCCAAACCCGCAGGTCCTGCGCCTGACATACCGCCACGACAACCCAGGGGAGATCCAACACTGCCTCAACCCTAGGTGGCCGTAAGGCTAACCTGTTCCCTGTATAATACATCTATAATCACGATACATAACTCAACAACAATTACTTGTATTACTCATACAAGGTATCACACATTGATACTCATGACAAGAAGTACATAAGGTATATAATAACAACCATTCTAAATAGAGGATACACTCCTCAACAAAACAAGGACTAGACTGGCACACAAAGTGTTACGAGTATGGAGAAACATGATAGGGTTCAATAATACATAGTGTATCCCTATTAATACATGCCAATACAATAGATAACATACACAACCCAAAATGAGAAGACTGTGATGACTTTAGCCAAGAACTTCATTACTTCACCCCTACGCTGTGCTATCACCTGGGAGGAAGATAGAGGCGGTGAGTAACTAGGTTACTCAGTGAGGGGTTAGTCACAGGACTAAAGCTCAAGCATGATCAAATAGAGATAAACATCGTAAAAATATTTCAATACATAACAAGAATGAAGAAAATACTTTGAGTAATAGTTATCACATAAGAACATAGCTTTTCTCATTGAAATACAAATATAAGTTCCTTGAAAACATCAAGAAACCACATGCCATCCTGGACTTAGCATAAGCACAATACTTATTGATAGTATCAAATATCAAGATACTTAGAAACAAGTAATTCAACATTCACAAATAAACAATAATATCCAGAATGGCCTCAAAAACCCTCCGTCGCTAACCATGGCCTTGGTTAGGTCTGGAGCTACCAAGATGCGCGTATCTTGGCATTGACCGCTAGGAAGTTTGTGTGGTGATTCCGAACAACCCAACTATATCCATGTCAGGAATCTACGCTCCCACCTGACATGGCATAACCGTTTTTGACAGTATTCCACGCCACCTCTATATAGGTCGGCCCGTGGAAACCATCCATTTCTTACTGCAGCAAGTTCTGGAGCTCGGCTCCCATGTCACCAACAAAGAATTTAAACAATAACTCAGCCCGTAGGCTCAAAATATATACATCATGGTAACATAATTCTCAATAAGAGACAATAAGTGTTCACAATGGCAATTCTCACCCCGAGGGCGATCAATTGATCAAAACATTAATAATGAAACCATTTTCATCAAAAGTATCATATAAAGGTGTCTTTTCAAGATATACATCAAACATTGTCTTAAGACAATGAAAATCAACTTGGTTTCACATGCTTTTTTGTCATCAAAATGGGAAAATCAATCTCTTGAAAACACATATCTTGAAACATATATATATTGAACATAGAGTTTCAAATCATAAGAAACATATATATATATATATATATATATATATATATATATATATATATATATTGCAAGAATTCAAAAGATAAGCCAATTTCATAAATCATCATGATTCAAATCTTTAGTCAAAGCTTTCAAAGAAATTTAGCAATAAGTAATCCATCATTCAAACAAACTATTCAAGTAACAAGATATCATGCATGAGTCATAGTCCAATTTTAGTAATTTCCCACTCACAAACTTGGCGAACAAAATGCCTCGGTATCACTTCTCCACCAGCTTTTTGCCCTTACTTTAAGCCTCACCTCCTAGGAGCAATCAAACAACCAAAACAAGCAACTAAACATCATCAAAAACTAGATCAAATGCAATAAGGGATAATGCTTAAAATGAGAATGATTGTTTCTAGGGTTTCCTAAACACCATAGCAAAGAGTTATAGCAAGAAGAAGACCTCTCACAACTCATAAAACCATCAAGGAAAGCAAGAATGACCTAACATGGTCGGTGCTACAGTGATTCCGGGATTAGGGTTTTAAAGGTTCATGGATTTCATGAAGTTAAAGCCATACAACTCAATAAAATCAACCCTCACAAGATTAGCCATCAAAGAGGAAGAAATGGAGAAAGAATTAAGCTCCCACTTGAATCCACAACAAAACCCTAGCTATACTCATCCAAAGAACAAGGAAGAACATGCAAGGAAGAGGGCTTACCTTGAGTCAAAGGATGATCACTCTTAAGAATCCAAGAACAAGCCCACAAATCTCTCCAAAATCAGCCCTTAAACCCTAGGAATGGTGGAGGAAGAGAAGAGGAATGAATGGTAAAGTTTTGAGGATAGGTAGGTGAAGAGACGGGCTCAAACGGGGCTTTAAATAGATAATCGCACGACATATCAGGTGGGACACGGCCTGAACACGGCCATGTTCTACCTGCTAATTTTTCCAGGTGATTCTGAGGAAAGAACACGTTCTGAGTGCTCTTGATATGGGCGTGTCAGACCTGACACGACACTCAGCACACCTGTTGATAAACATCTAAATGTACGTATTTTGCACGTATGTACGCGCATGTATTTCGTTGTTTTATTAATGAATTGATGCCCTTTTCGGTCTAAATTGTTTTATTTTGTGTTTCAGGTACATTATATGCTTTGGTGACCCTAAGGACGCGATTTGAGAGGAAATCTGCACCGAAACCGTCATTTTAGGGTCCCGAGTAATGTAGCATTACTGTAGCTGCTTGAAGCGCAAAGAGTTGGAAGGAAAATGAAATCTGGAAACCCTCACGGGCAGGCTCACGGCCGCGAGGTCGTCCGCGAGCAGTCTACTGTAGCATTCACTGTAGTATTAACAACTTTGCGGTTTCTCGTAGCCCGTATTACAGGCTCCCTCACGGGCCATATATGGACCGTGAGGTCACCCCTGAACTTGCCCGAATTCATCTTTTAAGGAACTTTGGCTAGGGTTTTCAGGGGCATCAAGTGTCTTCTTCTTAGAGCTCTCACCACCACTCTATTTCTGAGGAAGGAGAAGCATTTGGAGGGCGATCTAGGCAAGGATTTGGCGAGGAGAGTAAGGTTTTGGGAAGGATCTTCACCCTAGAGCTTGGATTTGGAAGGTTGAAGACAAGGAAAGCCACCCCTTTGTGTGGCGTCTTTGGAACTTCTCCGGCCTTTATCTTTTGACGGAGTTCTTCTTATGCTTTTGCTGTTTGGTTTCATGTATTTTATGTTGTATTTCTTGATCATGAGGAACTAAACCCAAGGTCACCGGATGTAGGTGAACCTTGGGGGTGAACTTGTGTATTTTGGATGTTTTGTTCTAATTCATTGTTTGTGGCATGTTTGTGATCCATTGCTTGGTGTTTTAATTGCTTGATATGTATGAGAACTCTATGTCTCCATTGATCTAGAAAATCCTAGGTTGCATGACCATTGCCCTAGTATTAGACTCACCAACTTTGGAAGGGAAATACATATAAATACACCGTGACCATTGGGTATTTGTACCCCTCCACTCCTAGGGTTAAGTACCGAGTTGTTGCTTTAACCCTAGTTTGAGAAAGCCATTGTACCCTTAGCAATCGTGTGGGGATTTGGGCGGTAGAAATACCGTAGCAGTGGAAATACCGTATTCCAATACCCGTACCGGATTAGGGGTCAATTTCCGTGACCATCGGGTTGGCCTAGTCTAGGGTTTTCTCTGTCCATCATTGCCACATGCATGTTAGATTAAGCTTCCAAACACACTTTAGTAGCCCCTAAGGGAATCCTCATCCGTGACCACTCCTAACCATTGAATTTCCCGTATTTTGCCTTAGTCATCTTGCATTTATTTTATACTTGCTTGTTTGCTTTTCATCAATCTCCTTAACTCAAGCTTTATCGGTTAAACAACATTGCAAAGAGGAAGTAGGGGTAGATTCTCGGGCCCTTGGGAATACGACCCCCTCACGCGTGCGTGAGGGGTATTACTTGGCGACCCCGTGCACTTGCGGGTAATCCATCAAGTTTTTGGCGCCGTTGCCGGGGACCCACGAGAAATACTCGGAAAACTTAGCGCGTGTTGATTCGACCATTTTCTTGTTTTGCATTCACCTTCCTTGTTTATATCCGGTCATTTCTCTGTTTGCATTTTGTCTTCTCAATTCATTTTCTTGTGTTTGCAAATACATATTTAATCATGTTCCCAATTGCTTACTTGGGAAACTCTTATTGTCCACAGGAACCATATCTCTACCCCTCGGACATGTTTGATAATCAGTGGATGAGACAGTACTGTGAGGATTCCACCAATACCGCCCAGGGAAATCATACCACTGTATCCCTACTCCAATCATACATGCAGTTTGAGTTGGTGGAACTTGCTGTATCTTCCCACTCACCTAGCCGTCCACAAAATCCTATCAATAATCTAGCGAGAAATTGGACAGATGGACACTTAGAGTCAGTGGCTACAGTTGATGAACGGACAGATGGCCCCATGGAGTGGAATTTTATGCAAGGGGAGGTCCCAAACTCTGAAAGGGTGGAGATACTGGAAGCAAAAGACAGTTCAGACAGTGACAGTTCATCCGAATCAGGGGACGACAGAATGGAAAAACGTGACCTCAAGAACTACGGAAGATTGAAATCGTCATTTGAAGAACCTCCTGAACTTGAATTGAAACCGCTACCGGATCATTTGGAGTATGCCTTCTTGGGGGAGAATTCTTCACTTCCTGTCATCATCGCATCAGACTTGACTGAACAGCAAAAAGATAGACTCCTAAACATACTCAAGAAACACAAGAAGGCCATCGCTTGGAAATTTGCTGATATCAAGGGGATCAGTCCGGCATTCTGTACTCACAAAATTCTCATGGAAGACAATCACAAGCCTATGGCAATACCCCAACGAAGACTGAACCCTAATATGAAAGAAGTAGTGAAGAATGAAGTCATCAAACTTCTCGATGCGGGAATTATCTATCGCATTTCTGACAGTGCATGGAAGACAATCACAAGCCCAGTCCAAGTCGTGCTTAAAAAGGGGGGTATGACGGTTGTAATGAATGAGAATAATGAGCTCATCCCTACCAGAACGGTGACGGGTTGGAGGGTCTGTATAGACTACAGGAAGCTCAATGATGCTACCAGGAAAGATCATTTCCTTTACCATTTATCGATCAGATGCTTGAGCGACTTGCTGGACACTCACACTATTGTTTCTTGGATGGTCTCTCCGGATACTTCCAAATTCCCATAGCTCCAGAAGACCAAGAGAAAACTACCTTCACCTGTCCTTATGGTACATTTGCCTACAAGCGGATGCCTTTCGGGCTTTGTAATGCGCCAGCCACTTTCCAAAGATGTATGATGGCTATTTTTAAGGACATGGTGGAAGATATCATGGAGGTGTTTATGGATGACTTCTCAGTTTTTGGTGATTCATTTAAGTTATGCCTCAAAAATCTTAAAAGGGTCTTGAGCAGATGCGAAGAAACAAATCTAGTGCTTAGCTGGGAAAAACGCCATTTCATGGTCAAAGAGGGTGTAGTACTTGGGCATAAAATTTCTAAGCAAGGGATTGAGGTAGACAAGGCTAAGGTCGCCACTATTGAGAAGCTACCTCCACCGACTTCTGTGAAGGCAGTAAGAAGTTTTCTTGGGCATGCAGGGTTCTACAGAAGATTCGTGAAAGATTTCTCATTCATTGCTCGACCATTGACAAAATTGTTAGAGAAGGATACTCCATTTGATTTCAATAGTGATTGCATGATTGCCTTCTCAACACTCAAAAAGAGATTGGTTGAGGCACCAATTGTGGTTTCACCTGACTGGGACTTGCCATTCGAGCTAATGTGTGATGCAAGCGACTATGCAGTTGGTGCAGTGCTTGGGCAACGACGTGTCAAACATTTTCATCCAATTTATTATGCAAGTAAAACTTTGAACGATGCTCAGGAAAATTATACAACCACCGAGAAAGAGCTACTGGCGGTAGTTTTTGCATTCGACAAATTTCGGTCATACTTGGTGCTATCTAAGGTGATTGTTTTCACCGACCATTCTGCTTTAAAATATCTACTGAACAAGTCTGATCCTAAACCTCGCTTAATCCGTTGGGTGCTTGATGGTCACCGCGCAACAAGCTAAAGAGCTAGCACGCGACTCCCCAGCCGCAAGTGCACAGGTCGTCAAGTAATAACCTCTCACGCGAGCGCAAGAGGGTCGTATTCCCAAGGGCCCCAAGATCTGCTATTACTTCCTCCTAGGTATCACTATCTAGTCTACCAAGACAAGAGTCATGTATAAAACACAAATACGAAAATAAATAAAATAAATACTATAAACAAAATGGACTAAGGCACACCATACAAGCAATCTAATGAGCAAGTAGCAATGAGAACTAGAGGCCTCGGGCTAGGATCCCTTAAGGAGAAGAACAAGTTAGGATGAATATAGGAAATTAAGTGCTAAGTTGGCAAGGTTTGATCCGCTAGACTCGGGAGTCGACTACCCCGGAACCTCCGTGGTGTAGCCCTAATCCAGTACAGGTTCCTCTATCCAGAGGATACCCCTACGATGTCATTGGTAATAGGGAGTCTCAATTAGGGTTATTCTAATGCGCGCTTTCGGCTAAAACAACCCTAACCACGCGGGGAGCTACCGACACCCGGAACCTCCGATGTACCGGCACATTGAATCCCCCTTCAATCATTGTGCGACCTAATACATGCAAGCATCCCACCATACACATACAATTCATGAATCAAAACCTACGGAATCCATCCATTGTAGGTTGAACGTTAAAACAATAGATTGAAATCAAACAAACAAGCCAACAATCATCTATAAATAAGTATCATCATGCATACAAGTTCCTCTCCCAACGTTCACCAGAGCCCGGTGTCCTTGGGAGGCTAGTTCCACATCAAAAGAGAGAAAACACAAAATAAACAATGAAAATGCTCATAATAATCTCCCTTAGATGTAGGCTAGAAGGTGGTGACAAAGGCTCGCCGGATCCGCGCCGGTTGAGCTCCGTGATGATCTCCTTGAGTGCTTCCTTTCTTCTCTCCTTGAGTTTTGCTCTTCAAATTGCCTCTCCAATCCGGTGGTGGTGAAGGAAAATGGTGGAGATGATGGTGGAGAAAGGTGGAGGAGAGGGTGGCCAAAGACAACATAAAACAAGCCCTAGAAGCCTTAAATAACCAAACAATCATCTCTTCAGCCCGTGCGTGTGCGGGCACTGTGTGGGCCGCACAGTGCCCGCACATCCTTCTGTCTGCCTTATGCGGGTGGTGTGCAGCCGCACAGTGCCCGCACACAGCTACAGTGTTAGTGCTACAGTGGAATCGCTACAGTGACGGCGCTGCAGTAACGCTGCTACAGTGAACAGTGCCTGAAAAATCCACTCTTTTCTTGCCCGAAACATGAGGATGCGTGTGAGCTGCAATAAATTCTTTAATTCATGCCGAAACATGGCCCAATCACTAGCGAGATGATCTTCCGATGTCCTGAAACAATAGTAACAAATAAAACACATAAAGGGCATCGGAGTCCTACAAAAATGCATGAAAGTGTATAAAATGTATATAATAAAAGTGATGTATTTAGGCACTTATCAAATACCCCCCTACTTGAGCATTTGCTTGTCCCCAAGCAAACAAACATGAAGAGCAAAAGGGATTGATAAGTGTCTAAATACACAACCTCCGGCTTAAGTGTAAGTGCACAATAGCAATTGTAAAACTCAAGATACTAAGTACCAACCACTTAAGAAATTTCATGCATTCAACGGCAATGATATGGTGTGTGTGTGCAACCCCTCTATTTCGAAGCCCTGTAGTCCAAGTTAAGTCGACAGAACCCCGAGGACCACATCTTGAGGCAAATCACACCACTTAGTGGAATTCAGCCTTGAAGTGGTAGAGATGCTCCTAGTAGGCTCCCAAGGATCTTTCCTCTATTGTTCGAACAACCAACGGTCATAACACTTTCTTTTGTTCCATACATATATGTACATGTATAAGTATATATTTACACAATTTTTTTTTTCTGGACTAACATGAATTGCAAATCCACATTACCTGGAACTTTGCACATTCATATAAACGTGCTCATGCCTTTATAGCTTTTGGCGAGAGGCACACTCTGGTTAGGAGCAAGAGCCCCAGGTTACTTCGCTAGTAGGGCAGAGGAGCACTGTCCTTTTTTTTTTTTTTTTTTTTTTTTTAACTTTGTTGAGCGAAAGACATAGAGGAAAGTCCTTAAGAGTCTATTAGGAGAAATACCTAACACGTCAAAGCACGAAACTCCACGAATGGGTTAGCAACTAAGAGGGTCACGAAGGTTACTACTTTCCTAGCCTAGGTGTCCAAGGTTCTACATAGGAGGTTAAGTGATGGAATGCCGAGAATGACACAAAATTCTTAAGAGTGCAGTGTTATGAGTAGCTTAGTGATAAGTGCTCGTGTTATAGTAATGCGAAGTGTTATTATCTTGCAATGAGCATTAATTTAATCAGATTTTATCACTAAAGAGTGTGCAATTGTTTACTTTTGTGCATTGTAGGGTTGTGAAGATAAAATGAAGGAAAGGAACGAAGTTAGGTCGTGTTTGGCGTTGTTGGGAAGATTTTCGGACTAAGCAAGGAGTAAGGCGTGAGCATAGACTTGTGGGTGTGTGCCAACCTCCTTTGGAGGGGCACAAAGGCAGTCACATTCACAATAAGTCTAACTCATGCCAACAAGGAGAACTTCACCAATTAGGCGATTCGAAGCAATCGACATGATCTACCGTTGATTGTGTGCCCAATTCAACGGCCTCGATGAAGAACGACTGTAACAGTATGGTAGCAAACCGATGTAGCAAAACACTGTAGCAAGTTGCTGTTCACAGTCGCCCGAAAATCAGTTTTCCAGAATTTTCATACGGGCGTGTGAAATCCCGATTTCAGCAAATTTAAAGCCGCGACTCCACATTATAAAAGCCCGATTGGGAGACTTTTTTTGATCATCTTTGACCTAATTTTCTCCTCAACTTTAGAGAGGGCGGCTAGGGTTTTGGAGAGGACGTCGTGGAGGCTTGGAGCGCGTCATCGGCATCGTCATCGACGTCCGGCGGCCGCACAAGACCACGGCCACACCATACGCAAGGGGGTTTTTCATCTATGTCTTTACTTCTTGTTTTATTATATACATTGATGAACATGTATAGCTCCATGAGGAGCTAAACCCCTTGTGGGTATTCGGACTTGTAAAACTCTAGGGTGATTATGTTTCTTTGACATTGTTATTATGCTTTTCCATTATTGATGAATAAGAATTGAGTTTTGATCTTAATTTTATCTTGCTATTGTTTTCCCTTAGATGTGACACTAGGGTTGAGAGCAATCTAGGTTTTCCTTTGGAGGTGTGACAACTCCTATAGGATTAGACTCTTTAAGATTGAAGAGGGTTGAGAGGGAGAGTTGTGAGGTAGCGATGTACCCCTTTCCCCTCCGGTGTGATTTCTCCCTACCTCCGTTTCCTTGATTTAATAGCGGTCAAGATTGAGTAAAGTGCTAGGTAGATAAACTCCCCTGGGGCTTAGTTACGCGAGTAACGGAGTGAAGGGTTGAAGTGAATCCTATGAACTGGGGCTTAATCTAGACTAGGGTTCTTCCTCCTGGACCAAAGGGTTAGAATTACACATAGGAACAGGTTTAATCACTAGGAGTCCCTAAAACTTAATGCAATCCCACGTAGTGTGAGGTTTAGGTAGATGTACTCCCCTGGGACTTAATCGTGCTAGCGATAGAGTGAAGGGTTGTTGTGAATCCTAATACCGGTTCATAGTGTTGGGGTTAGTCACGGTTGACCTTAGGTTTGGGACCGTGAGTCTAAGGATTTCCTCGACTCAATTAGCATCAATAGGAAGGTATAATAGCATAGTCTTGCACTAGAAGCATAGATCCTAGAGATAACTTGTCCGGATAACCCACTTCATTAATTGTTAAATCCTCTTTAATCTCTTTTCTTGCGATTTCTAATCTTTCACCTTTCTCTATTTAATTTCCTGTCTTTAGTATAATTGTTCTCGTAATTCACACACAAATCGATAACTACTTTTTCGTACTTCGCATAGCTTTAATAGTGAAATCTCGTATTCTAACTCCCTATTCCCTGTGGATTCGACTACCCTCTCACCGGGGTAACTTTTATTACTTCGACAAACCCGTGCACTTTCGGGGATCCTGTCAAAAGTTTTTGGCGCCGTTGCCACGGAATAGGCATTTTAGATATTTGTTTTTCACTATTTTAGCTATTCACTTCACTTTCTATTCCATATTTTCTTTATCTATCATTGTTCTTACTTTTCTTTCCTTTGCGTTGGTTTTAGGGTATGACCCGTGGGAACCCTTCGATTTTTGTTGAAGGAGACCCGGACATTGGAAAAAGAGCGCATCGCAAAGGGAAAGAACCTGTGCAAGAAGCTTCAAGTCAAGCCGATATTGAAACAGAAGGGTCAGAAGCAATGGCAGAACAGAACGAACAGCAGAGGACGTTGTCCGATTATGCTAGACCCGCAGTAATGGGGACCCAATCAAGCATTGTGAGGCCCCCAATTACGGCGAATAACTTTGAGTTGAAGCCGTCATTCATTCAGATGTTGCAACAGTCCGCACAATTCAATGGGTTGGCCGATGAAGATCCCAACAGTCATATAGAGAATTTCCTTGAAGTGTGCGACATGTTGAAGATTAATGGAGTGACGGACGACGCGATTCGTTTGAGAGCCTTCCCATTTTCATTGATGGGAAAAGCAAGACATTGGCTTCACTCATTACCGAGAGCCTCCATTACTACGTGGGAGGAGATGGCCGAGGCATTCTTGGCTAGATACTTTCCGTCGGGAAAGTCAGCAAGGCTCCGGAATGAGATATCATCCTTTGTGCAGATGGAATTGGAGTCTCTATTTGAGACATGGGATAGGTTCAAGGAGCTCCTTCGTAAGTGTCCGCAACATGGATTCCCCGAGTGGATGATCATTTACACCTTCTATAATGGGTTGAATCCAAGTACCAAAAAACTCCTAGATGCGGCGGCCGGAGGAACTCTAGGAAGCAAGACTCCCGGTGAAGCTCGGCACCTTGTAGAGGAAATGGCTATGAATAGCTATCAATGGAACTCAAGAGATAGGAAAAAGGTTGCCGGAATTCATGAGGTTGATGCGGTTACATCGTTGGCGGCACAGGTGGAATCTTTGAGCAAGAAGCTAGATGCTCTCGCTTCGCCAAGAGTTGCGGCCATCACTACTTGCAATGGTTGTGGGGGAGGACATGCTTCGAACGATTGTCCTAATGCTATTGGAGGCACTAGTGCGGTAGAGCAGGCCGATTTTGTTGGGAATTCGTATAGAGGACAAGGCCAAGGCAACCCGTACAGTGGAACATATAATCCGGGGTGGAAGAACCATCCGAATTTTTCTTGGAGCAATCAAGGACAGTCACAACAGAAAAATAGTGCACTACCGGGATTTCAAAGTCAACAAGCTCTGAATTTAGAAAGCCGAATGACCGGGCTAGAAGGAAAGATGACCGACCTCGAGAGAGCTCTCACGCGGTTCGTTTCTTCATCGGATGCTAGATTTCAGTCGGTGGAGGCCACTCTTCGCAATCACACCGCCTCCCTACATAATTTGGAAAATCAAGTGGGGCAAATTGCGAAGACATTGGCGGAAAGGCCTCAAGGTAGCTTGCCTAGCAATACGGAGACTAACCCAAGGGAGCAACTAAAGGCAATTACCTTGAGGAGTGGGAAAGAGGTCAAGAAAACTCTCCCTCTAGAGAAGACAAAAGAAGCAACCGGAGTAGAAGAAGTAGGGAAAGAAGCTCCAAAAGAAAAGGAGGTGGCACCACCACCCTACAAACCAAGGATCCCCTACCTTCAAGGTTGAAGAATGACCAAGACAATGAACAATACAAGAAATTTCTGGGTATCTTCAAGCAATGGCACATCAACATACCATTCGCGGAAGTATTAGCCCAAATGCCCAAGTACGCAAAGTTCCTAAAGGACCTCTTAACCAATAAGAGGAAGTTGGAGGAGAGTGCAGCTGTAGTACTTGATGCAAATTGCTCGGCCGTCTTGCAAAAGAACATGCCGAGTAAGAGAAAAGATCCCGGGAGTTTTATCATACCTTGCAACATTGGTAATTTGGGTGAGGAGATGGCATTGGCCGATTCGGGGGCAAGTATCAATGTCATGCCTTATACCTTCTTAAAAAAGCTAGGCTTGGGTGAGCCTAGACCCACTCGGATGACACTTCAACTTGCGGATCGATCGGTGAGGCATCCGAGGGGAATTGTGGAAGACGTCTTGGTGAAAGTGGACAAGTACATCTTCCCAATGGACTTTGTCGTACTTGATGTGGATGAGGATGTCGAAGTACCGTTGATTCTTGGAAGGCCTTTCTTGCGCAATTCCAAGGCTTTGATAGACATGGACGGTGGAGAGCTCACACTTAGAGTCGGAGATGACAAGCTCACCTATCACCTCGCCGAAGCCATGAGGCATTCTCTTGATTCTGATGACACTCTATATTATCTTGATGCTACTGATGAGTGTATTGATGAATATGTGCAGGAATTGTTAAACCCGGATCCATATGAAGGATGGCTGGACCAAGATGCGGAGATCGAAGAAGAAGAAGTACTTATGCTTGGTCCAGTTCAGACGGATGTCAAGATAGAGAAGGAACGTATGAAGAAGATGCTTCGGAGGTTGAAGAGGTCGAGAAGATGCCACAAGAAGAACCCCAATAAGAAAGGGGATGAACATTCACGGAGTAAGGGTGTTTCACCCGTTTGTGGTAACAAACTCGACAACTCTCCCTCTACTCTACAAAGGTTATGTAATGCATGCTTTCAGGTTGTAGGGAAGAGGGCAACTTCTATTCATGAACCTCCGTAAGGTAAGATCAGGTTCGTCAAGCTAAGTGACGTTAAACAAGCGCTTCTTGGGAGGCAACCCAAGGTTTTACAGTTTTCTTAGGATCTAGTTTAGTTTTAGGATGAATAAAAGTCTTAGTGTTGATGTCTTGAAGTTTCAATGCATGTGCTGCAAATTCGATCGTGGATTATTGATATTTTCGTGTGCCTTAATGATAATTGATGAAGTTTGAGTCGGTTGAGTGTGTTTTCTACGGTCTCTGGTCATGTTTTTATGGTTTATACAGGCTCTAAGTGTTTTAAAAGAGTTTCTGAATTTTTTGGAAGAGTCTGTGAATTTTTCTGAGTAACCAGAGAAAACACATGGCCGTGTGGAAATTCCACACGGCCGTGTGTTACCAAATCAGTGCTCAACCAGTGAGGGAACAGGGGCGTGTGTGTGCCCCTGTGAACAACCTCAGAAGGGGGACACGGCCGTGTGGAAATTCCACACGGTCGTGTGGATTCTCGCAGAACAACAACTCTTTTCTAGAGAGTCCACAGGGGTGTGTGGGTGCCCCTGTGAGTGCCACTGTGCTAAGGCACACGGCCGTGTGGAAATTCCACACGGCCGTGTGAAACTCTGCAGAGAAAACCCTTTCTTCCCGAGAATACACAGGGGCGTGTGTGAGCCCCTGTGAGAGAGCTTGTGAAAGGCACACGGCCGTGTGGAGTATTCGCACGGCCGTGTGAAACACTTAGTGTTTCTCTGGCGAGTCAGAGAAGCCACAGGGGCGTGTGGGTGCCCCTGTGGCCGCCCTTGTGTTCTTGGCCAAGTTGGGCACACAGCCGTGTGGAAATTCCAGACGGCCGTGTGAAATTTTTCAGAGACCTTCTGTGTTTTCCCGAGAATCCACAGGGCCTTGTGGGTGCCCCTGTGGATCCCCCTGTGAAGGCACACGGCCGTGTGGTTGTCTCACATGGCCGTGTGGGGTAGTTCAGAGAGCAACCAGAGTGCACACGGCCGTGTGAAATCCCGATTTCAGCAAATTTAAAGCCGCGACTCCATATTATAAAAGCCCAATTGGGAGACTTTTTTTGATCATCTTTGACCTAATTTTCTCCTCAACTTTGGAGAGGGCGGCTAGGGTTTTGGAGAGGACTTCGTGGAGGTTTGGAGTGCGTCATCGGCAGCGTCATCGACGTCCGGCAGACGCACAAGACCACGGCCACACCATATGCAAGGGGGTTTTTCATCTATGTCTTTACTTCTTATTTTATTATATACATTGATGAACATGTATAGCTCCATGAGGAGCTAAACCCCTTGTGGGTATTCGGACTTGTAAAACTCTAGGGTTATTATGTTTCTTTGACATTGTTATTATGCTTTTCCATTATTGATGAATAAGAATTGAGTTTCGATCTTAATTTTATCTTGCTATTGTTTTCCCTTAGATGTGACACTAGGGTTGAGAGCAATCTAGGTTTTCCTTTGGAGGTGTGACAACTCCTATAGGATTAGACTCTTTAAGATTGAAGAGGGTTGAGAGGGAGAGTTGTGAGGTAGCGATGTACCCCTTTCCCCTCCGGTGTGATTTCTCCCTACCTCCGTTTCCTTGATTTAATAGCGGTCAAGATTGAGTGAAGTGCTAGGTAGATAAACTCCCCTGGGGCTTAGTTATGCGAGTAACGGAGTGAAGGGTTGAAGTGAATCCTATGCACTGGGGCTTAATCTAGACTAGGGTTCTTCCTCCTGGACCAAAGGGTTAGAACTACACATAGGAACAGGTTTAATCACTAGGAGTCCCTAAAACTTAATGCAATCCCACGTAGTGTGAGGTTTAGGTAGATGTACTTCCCTGGGACTTAATCGTGCGAGCGATAGAGTGAAGGGTTGTTGTGAATCCTAATACCGGGGCATAGTGTTGGGGTTAGTCACGGTTGACCTTAGGTTTGGGACCGTGAGTCTAAGGATTTCCTCGACTCAATTAGCATCAATAGGAAGGTATAATAGCATAGTCTTGCACTAGAAGCATAGATCCTAGAGATAACTTGTCCGGATACCCCACTTCATTAATTGTTAAATCCTCTTTAATCTCTTTTCTTGCGATTTCTAATCTTTCACCTTTCTCTATTTAATTTCCTGTCTTTAGTATAATTGTTCTCGCAATTCACACACAAATCGATAACTACTTTTTCGTACTTCGCATAGCTTTAATAGTGAAATCTCGTATTCTAACTCCCTATTCCCTGTTGATTCGACTACCCTCTCACCGGGGTAACTTTTATTACTTCGACAAACCCGTGCACTTTCGGGGATCCTGTCACTTAGCATCTATCATTGTTCTACACTATCACACACATACAAGAATCATTCATGCCATCCTTGGTTTAGTAACATGCAAAGTTGCTCAAAAATTCTTAAAGTTCACGAAAATCATGAAAGTCCACCCCCCTACTTAAAGTAGTACATTGTCCCCAATGTACCTAAATCAGCAGCTCAGTAAAATATATGCAATTAAAGCAAGGTAAGAGGGTTTCGTGAACTTCCCCGAGTCTCCAAGTATAATCTTGAAGTCCATGAGATCAGGGTGGCCAATGATGAATCTTGTAGATGTTGGGAGAGAAAAATGCACTAGATGCTCCAATTCCACCTGCAAGGCAGAAAAGAACATCATCTCAAGGTATCCATCACACACACAAAAAGAAAAAAAACAAACAAACAAACACAGCTAAGAACAAAAGAAACAAGAAACACAAAGCACAATGTGTGGGTGCTCGAGTGAAACTTTCCAACTTAATGCTTGGCAAAACTTGAACAGAAATGATATAAAAGGGAACATTATCAAGTTTACAACATTCTCACATCAACAAGCTTGGGAATTAAAACAAATTTAAACAATGAAAAATCAATAAAGATGAGAGATACGCTTAAACCCAAAGCTAGACGACAAAATTCAAAGATGTCGGTGAAAACTCGATGAAAACAATAGATCGACAAAATTAAAACTCAAAAATGATGAGAACTTTAAGATCAATGAAAGGTTGGCCAAATGAGGAGGCAAACTAAGAGGATACAACAAAAAAAATTGGAGGAAAATCTGGTGAAAGGAAGGCGAAGAAATCAGCCCCAAAGATGTTGAAAATTGAGTTGAAAATGGGCTGAAAAGGCTGTGTGCGGGTTGTGTGCAGCCCTGCACACCACCCGCACACACTAGACTGTAAGGTGTGCAGCCTATGTGCAGGGCCACACACAGGCCGCACACAGGCTCCAGAAGGGTGTGCGGCCTGTGCGCAGGGCCGCACATTGCTCGCACACCCCTTAAAATTTGTTTTTCCTGCCTTGAAATGTCATGAATCACCTTCCAACAACTATCATTCTCAACCCTACATGCATAATACTCATCAAAACACAAAGATGATCATAAATCAATGAAGAACACACCGAAAATCACCAACACAAATGAAAATACTCATGCAAGCATCAAATGCAATACATACATGAAATTAGCATACCCACACAAAGCTAAACAACCAAAACTAAGAAAACTACAACATACAAACATACTAAGCAAAATACGGAATTTAAAACCTTGGGTTGCCTCCCAAGAAGCGCTTGTTTAACGTCACGAGCTTGACGTACCTTCTTACCTCATGGAGGTTTGAAGACGGTGTGCTCCTCCCGGCCAAGTGTGGCAAAACTACTACCATAAAAAATGAAACGTACCTGCCGAGATGGTGCCGAGGTGGAGGTCAAGGTCGAATTACTGGTGAGAATGCGTTTGAATCGCTCACCCGCAAGTGCACGGGGTCGCCAAGTAATACCCCTCGCGCGAGCACGAGGGGGTCGTATTCCCAAGGGCCCGAGGAGCTATTTTTACTTCCTTATCACAATGTTGTTTAACCTAGCAATCACTCAAAGGAGATAACTACAAATAATCTACGGATGTGTGAAAAGCATACAAATAATAAATACAAATACTGAGGGAAATCAGGGCGAGGAAATGGTCACAGATGAGGATTCCCTCGGGGGCTACTAAAGTGCTAAGGATACCCTAACTAGCATGCACGTGGGTGGTTTGGACCGGAAAACCATAAATTAGACCAACCCGATGGTCACGGTGTTTGGTCCCTAATCCGGTACAAGTATTGGAATACGGAATTTCTTCCACCCAAATCCTTGTACGATTGCAATGGGTTTAATGGATTTCCCCAAGCTAGGGTTGAAACACAATCAAGGACAACCCTAACAATTGGAGGGGTACAAATACCCGATGGTCACGGCGTATTCGTACATGTATTCCCTTCCAAGCTTGGTGAGCCTAATACTAGGGCAATGGTCATGCAACCTAGCATTGTCTAGGAATTGACATATAGAGTTCTCATACATATCAAGGCATTCAAGAACCACCAAACAAGGATCTCAAACCAACACACATGCATAAACTAGAAAGGAATCATCCAAAATACACAAGTTCACCCCCAAGGTTCACCTACATCCGGTGACCTTGGGGTTTAGTTGCTCATGATCACAAAGTATGCAAATAAATACATGGAAACAACCAAAAGCATAATAAGAACACTCCCTCAAAGGATCAAGGCCGAATGACGCTTCCAAGGACGCCACCCAAGGAGTGGCTTCCCTTGTCAAACTTCCTCTAGAATCCAAATCGAAGGTGTGGAGTCGTCGTCTCGTGCTCTCCCCGTCGTCCTCTCCTCAAGAATCGCCTCCAAAAGCCGGCCTCAAGCTCCCAAAGAAGGTGGTGAAGTCAAGCTTGCTCAAGGTCTAGCTCTCTCCCAAAATGACTTCCCAAAACCCTTAAAAACATCATCCAGAGCGTCATGCGGCCCCGTATGCGACCCCGCATGCGGGGAGAGAAAATCCCGAGAAAAACCCGAAATCGTGTAAGTTGCTACAGTGCCGCTACAGTAAACTGCTACAGTACCGTATGCTACAGTAAACTGCTACAGTACCGTATACGGCCTCTGCAGTGCCCGCATGCCAGACCGCATGACCTCCAGACTTAGCCATTTCGCCAAAGGGGTCGTGCTACAGGATCTGCTACAGTAGTTGCTACAGTCCCCCCCTCAGAAATAGTGTTTCATCGCCGATTTCTTCTCAAATTCTATCAATCAGCTCGAAGGGGTCACATCAGTACCTGTAACATGAAAGAAACCAATTCAGACCAAAAACGAGTGTCAACTCATAGAAAAATACGTAATACATACACCCGAATACATGGAAAATACGTATGTTTAGGCGTTTATCAATTACCTTTTGGCCTCCATAGAAAGAGCTTTGGCCGGGAATTGTGCAGTTTGAACTTGGGCGGATCCTTGGACGGCTTAAACCTCCTCTCCGCTTCTTCTTCATTCCCGACCAAAATTCCTTTGATTATTCCACCAAATTGTTTGGGTCTCCAGGGAAAGAGCTTTGGTTGAGAACTATCTAAGCTTAGCGCGGGTGGGTCCTTGGGCGGCTTCAACACCCTATCCACATTTCCTTTCTCAACCATGGTGGAATAAACTTGGACTGCCCACAAAACTTGCTTAGGCCTCCAAGGAAATATTTTTGGTTGGGAATTGTCTAAGCCAGGCATAGGTGGGTTCAGTGATGGTTCTAGTTTTCGACCCACATCTTCAAATACAATTCCCGTAATTTTCTTAGTGCACAAGACCAAAATGGGCAGATCGGTTGAATGGTCGATGTTAAGGAAAGTTGGTGAAACGCGCTTGAATCGCTCACCCGCAAGTGCACGGGGTCGCCAAGTAATACCCCTCGCGCGAACACGAGGGGGTCGTATCCCCAAGGGCCCGAGAAGCTATTCTTACTTCCTTATCACAATGTTGTTTGACCTAATCGATCACTTGGAATAAGAACTACCAATAATCTACTAAAACAAAGAGCATGCAAATAGCAAGAATAAATACGGAGGGGAAAAATCAAGGTGAGGGAATGGCCACGGATGAGGATTCCCTCGGGGGCTACTAAAGTGCCAAGGATGCCCTAACTAGCATGCATGTGGGTGGTTTGGACCGGGAAACCCTAGATTAGACCAACCCGATGGTCACGGCGTTGGTCCCTTATCCAATACAAGTATTGGAATACGGAATTGCTTCCGCCCAAATCCTTGTACGATTGCAAAGGGTTTAGTGGATTTCCCCAAGCTAGTGTTGAAACACAATCAAGGACAACCCTAACAATTGGAGGGGTACAAATACCTGATGGTCACGGCGTATTCGTACATATATTCCCTTCCAAGCTTGGTGAGCCTAATACTAGGGCAATGGTCATGCAACCTAGCATTGTCTAGGAATTGACATATAGAGTTCTCATACATATCAAGGCATTCAAGAACCACCAAACAAGGATCACAAGACAAACCAAATACATAAACTAGAAAGTAGCATCCAAAATACACAAGTTCACCCCCAAGGTTCACCTACATCCGGTGACCTTGGGGTTAGTTGTTCATGATCACAAAGTAAGCAAGCAAATACATAAAAACAACCAAAAGCATAATGAAAACACCCCCTGAAAAGATCAAGGCCGAATGACGCTTCCAAGGACGCCACCCAAGGAGTGGCTTCCTTTGTCAAACTTCCTCTCAAATGCAAATCGAAGGCGTGGATTCGTTGTCTCGTGCTCTCCCCATCGTCCTCTCCTCAAGAAATGCCTCCAAAAGCCGGCCTCAAGCTCCCAAAGAAGATGGTGAAGTGTAGTTTTTCTCAAGACCTAGCCTCCTCCCCTCCAAATGAACTCAAAACCGTTAAAAACCTTTTCTAGTGGGTTATGCGGCGCCCTATGCGGCCCCGCATGCGGGGAGAGAAAATTCCTGAGAAAATCCCGAAATCACGTAAGTTGCTACAGTGCCGCTACAGTAAAACTGCTACAGTCGTGCGCGGCCTCTGCAGTGCCCGCATGCCAGACCGCATGAACCTCCAGATTTACTCATTTCGCCCAAGGGTTCGTGCTACAGTACTAGCTACAGTACCCCCCCCCCCCCCCCCCCCCCCCGCTCAGAAATAGTGTTTTCGCCGCCGATTTCTTCTCAAATTCTATCAAAAGTAGCTTCTTCAATTGTGCTTGATGGACTACTTTCTACTTCCTCACACTTCTCAATGGCCACGCTTTCTTCAATCCCCCTGTTTTCTTCCATAGCATCTACAGGTGGAACTTCAACAGCTTGCTCATTATTCTTGTTTTCCTCATCCATTAGTTTGAGAAGTTCTACCACTTGTTTTTCGATTCTGTAAATAGATGCCTGAACCATTGTCACGCTTGCTTCCAACGCTTCCAAACGAGAGTCAGTGACCTACATGTACTTGGCTAAGACATCTTCAGTTGTGTACTTCCTCTTCGTTGGTGCTTGTGGGGGTTTTTTTAGCAATCCATGGTGAGAGGGATTCCATTGACGTGTGTAATAATGTGTCAAATTATCTATGTGTCTTTGCAAATATGGATCATACACATGCTCGAATTGATTGCTACAGCTTGTTTTCAAGGCCCGGTACTCATTGATTTGCCATTCTTCCAGATGAAAATACGTACCACTAGAGGCATCTCGAAAACCCATTGCCCTGTGCACAAAACAAACAAACAAAAATTTAAGGTATCAAAGAAAACAAGAAAATTTACAAAAGAAAATATAAATGACTAGAGTAGCGAGCTGGAAGTTTTCCTAGCATTCTTGGATGTCCCCGGCAACGGCGCCAAAAACTTGATGGTCGCCGCGCGAGAAGATAAAGTGCTAGCACGCGACTCCCCGGCCGCAAGTGCACAGGTCGTCAAGTAATAACCTCTCACACGAGCGCAAGAGGGTCGTATTCCCAAGGGCCCCAAGATCTGCTATTACTTCCTCCTAGGTATCACTATCTAGTCTACCAAGACAAGAGTCATGTATAAAACACAAATACGAAAATAAATAAAATAAATACTATAAACAAAATGGACTAAGGCACACCATACAAGCAATCTAATGAGCAAGTAGCAATGAGAACTAGAGGCCTCGGGCTAGGATCCCATAAGGAGAAGAACAAGTTAGGATGAATATAGGAACTTAAATGCTAAGTTGGCAAGGTTTGATCCGCTAGACTCGGGAGTCGACTACCCCGGAACCTCCGTGGTGTAGCCCTAATCCAGTACAGGTTCCTCTATCCAGAGGATACCCCTACGATGTCATTGGGAATAGGGAGTCTCGATTAGGGTTATTCTAATGCGCGCTTTTGGCTAAAACAACCCTAACCACGCGGGGAGCTACCGGTACCCAGAACCTCCGGTGTACCGGCACATTGAATCCCCCTTCAATCATTGTGCGACCTAATACATGCAAGCATCCCGCCATACACATACAATTCATGAATCAAAACATACGGAATCCATCCATTGTAGGTTGAACATTAAAACAATAGATTGAAATCAAACAAACAAGCCAACAATCATCTATAAATAAGTATCATCATGCATACAAGTTCCTCTCCCATGGTTCACCGGAGCCCGGTGGCCTTGGGAGGCTAGTTCCACATCAAAAGAGAGAAAACACAAAATAAACAATGAAAATGCTCATAAGAATCTCCCTTAGATGTAGGCTAGAAGGTGGTGACAAAGGCTCGCCGGATCCGCGCCGGTTGAGCTCCGTGATGATCTCCTTGAGTGCTTCCTTTCTTCTCCCCTTGAGTTTTGCTCTTCAAATTGCATCTCCAATCCGGTGGTGGTGAAGGAAAATGGTGGAGATGATGGTGGAGAATGGAGGTGGTGCTGGTGGAGAAAGGTGGAGGAGAGGGTGGCCAAAGACACCATAAAACAAGCCCTAGAAGCCTTAAATAACCAAACAATCATCTCTTCAGCCCGTGTGTGTACGGGCACTGTGCGGGCCGCACAGTGCCCGCACATCCTTCTGTCTGCCTTATGCGGGTGGTGTGCAGCCGCACAGTGCCCGCACACTGCTACAGTCTAGTGCTACAGTGGAATCGCTACAGTTACGGTGATGTAGTAGCTGCTGCTACAGTGAGCGGTGCCTGAAAATCCACTCTTTTCTTGCCCGAAACATGAGGATGCGTGTGAGCTACAATAAATTCTTTAATTCATGCCGAAACATGGCTCAATCACGCGCGAGATGATCTTCCGATGTCCTGAAACAATAGTAACAAATAAAACACATAAAGGGCATCGGAGTCCTACAAAAATGCATGAAAGTGTATAAAATGTATATAATAAAAGTGATGTATTTAGGCACTTATCAGTGCTTCTATTACAAGAATTTGATTTAGAAATACGAGATAAAATGGGAGCAGAGAACTTAGTTGTTGATCACCTCTCCCGCCTTGAATGTCCCATTGATGTTGTGTTAGAGAGGACAGAAATCAATGATACATTCCCTGGGGAACAGCTGTGCAGTGTTCAAGTGGTGACCAAAGAGGATACTCTATGGTTCGCTGATATCGCAAATTACTTGGCAGCAAAAACCCTTCCTAAAGAGTTCACTTACCAACAGAGAAAAACAATTTTCGCTGATTTAAAACATTATGTCTGGGAAGACCCTTACTTGTTTAGGGTTTGCGCTGATCAAGTTGTTCGCAGGTGCATTTCAGTGGAGGAAGGGCATGACATCCTAAGGCACTGTCACTCAGGCCCAACAGGTGGGCATTACAGTGGAATTAGAACGGCTAGAAATATTCTTGATGCGGGGTTTTATTGGCCAGCCATGTTTCATGATGAGCAAATGATGGTGCAACGTTGTGACAGATGTCAGCGGACTGGAAACATTTCAAAAAAGGAGGAAATGCCACAATCATGGAACCAAGCATGTGAGATATTTGATGTTTGGGGAATCGACTTCATGGGCATGTTCCCTAGCTCACATGGCAACAAATACATCCTAGTGGCGCTCGATTACGTATCCAAGTGGGTAGAGACACATGCCCTTCCATCGTGTGATGCTAGAGTTATTGTGAAATTTTTAAAAAAATTGTTCTCCCGGTTCGGAACACCTATGGCAATTATCAGTGACCGCGGTACTCATTTTTGCAACTCTCAGTTCGAGAAGGTTTTGCAATGCTTCGTTGTGTCACACAGGATCTCTAATGCCTATCACCCACAAACCAGTGGCCAAGTTGAGGTCTCCAATAGAGAATTGAAACGCATATTGGAAAAGAGAGTTGGCCACCATAGGAGAGATTGGGCCGATTTGCTTGATGATCCACTTTGGGCATATAGAATTGCATATAAGACACCCATCGGGGCAACACCTTATAGACTGGTCTATGGTAAGGCGTGCCACTTGCCGGTAGAAATTGAACACAAGGCTTATTGGGCTATCAAGCAACTCAACTTTGAACCCCAGTTGTGTGGTCGCAAGAGGAAGCTCCAATTGAATGAGTTAGATGAGTGGCGAGCTTGGGCATATGACACATCGGTGAAGTACAAAGAAAGGACGAAGGCATATCATGATCGGCATATCAAGCAAGCCAAGTGTTTCCAACCCGGGGACCAAGTACTACTTTACAACTCAAGGGTGAAGTTATTTCCCGGAAAATTAAAATCGCGATGGTATGGCCCCTACAATGTAACACAAGTATTCCCTCATGGGGCCGTCGAGATCTCTCATCCAAAATTGGGAACCTTTAAAGTCAATGGTCAACGATTGAAACCTTATTTTTGGGTAATATTTCATCATCAAAGATTGGAGGTAAGTTCCCTCCTTTTGTCCCACCATGAACATGGAGGTAATGCACATCAAGCTAACGACGTTAAACAAGCGCTTCTTGGGAGGCAACTCAAGTTTTAAATTCATTGCAATTTCATTCTCTTGTTGTTTGAGTGCTTGTGCTTCTCTTTTTTTTTCGTATTTTTGTTATGTCTTAGCATGTTAGCTCCCTAGGGTTTGTTCTTGTGTGTTCTTCTTGTTCATTGTTTTATTTAAATTGTATTCGTATGTTTGTGTGTTGTGCTAGTTGCTTTATGTTTTAGACTTCGTGATCACCATGTTTTGAATGTTTTCATGCTTTATTCGGCCTCATTTTGAGTGTTTTTGAGCTGAGTGTATTTCATTGCCAAACCAAGTGGAGAATCATTTTTAAGTGTTAAAACATTGGCCAAGTGAGTCTCTAGGGGCTCACGGCCTTGCTCACGGTCGTAAGCAAGGCCCTGAGCCATCCAGAGGAGGCTCACGGCCAAGCTCACGGCCGTGAGCTTGGCCGTGAGCCATCCCGAGAGCACTCAAAGCCTGTGAGCAGGCCGTGAGCCAAACCGAGAGGACTCACGGCCTGGCTCACGGCCGTGAGCTACACCGTGAGACCCTCGGGCTTGGGCTCTCTTAAGCCCCCTTTGATCCCTCTTCTTCCCCACTGATTCACTCACCTCTTCCTCTCATTTCTCACTCACTTCTTCACCATTTCTTCTCATTTTTTTTGCATTAAATCACTCTCCTCCTCCTCCAAACTCATTGTGTGCAAAAACTTTGATGAAAAACTCCTCTTTGGGCCGGATTCACTCTAAGGTTTGCTCATAAAACCCTAGATTTTTGGTGAACACTTTTTCTTGATATCATGGTGTTTTCATGGTTGTTTGGGGTGTTTGTTATGTGGATCTTTGTCTCTTGGTATGCCATGACTTTGTTTTGGTATTTTGGATTGTTTGTATTCTTGGATTGGCCATTTTCCAAGCAAGGTTCTTGCAAAATTTTTTCGGTTTTACTGTAGCACTACTAGGTTTTCATTGAATTTTCAAGTTTTCAACCTAGTTTTGCTTGTTTGATGACTAATGAAGGGTCCTATGACATTGTAGGATGCGGGTAAAGAAATTTGCACATAAGAAAGCCCGGAGTGAGCCTACTCCGCCTCCCGAGCAACCACGGTTCAAGAAGGAAAATCACAAGACCCGGTTTGCTCTACTATCACGCAAGAACTTTGGAACCATTCGAACGATTGATTGGGACACATTGAAGATTATTGGGTTGGATGAAGCCGTGTTTGAGCTCATTTCACTTGGGGATTGGGACAAGCTACTCTCCATTGAAGAACCTTCATATAAAGAATTGACCCTCGAAGTGTTGAGCACTTTCGAAATTTACAAGTACAATCCCTTCTCCCGCCAACCAGGCTACGTTTCATTTCGTGCCTTTAGAAAGAGCTACAGGATCACACATGAATAGTTAGGAGTCTACATGGGCTTCTACACCGAAGCTTTCACCCAGAGCCCCAAGTTCAAGAATCTTGGCAAGGATTTCCCGCGCCCGGTGACTACGGCATCCTATTGGACCATTATCGCTCGCAAGTCCCGGACCAAGAAAGCATCCCAATTAAAGGACCCAGCCCATCAATATATTCACGCATTGTTGGCACGGGGTGTTGGGGGCTGGTTGGACACTACAGGGATGGTTTCCCGCACGGACTTATTGATGCTATACAGCATTATACAGCGGTACCACCTTCACTTGGGACATTTGATTGCGGAGGTCCTTGACCATCAAGGAAAGTTTGTTCGCCTTGGAGCCATATACGCAGAGCCCTACATTACGAGGATGATCAAGGACATGGGGCTCATTATACACACCCAAGGCATGACTGTTGTTGGCACTATTGCTCCACTCGCCATACAGACATTGGTTAGTATCGGTATGGTTGAGCGACGGGGTTCTTCCTATCGACTTGCGCGACGACAGGATGATACCGGTCCATCTCACGACACCGATGACACAGATATTCACAACCACTTTGAGTCGGAGCCCGAGCACCACACCGAGACCCGGGAGCATAGACCCTCTTTGGAGGAAAGGTTTGAATCATTTCGTGTTGAGGACCACGAGTAGTTTCAGATTTTAGATAGGAGACATTGAGACCTTGCTGCTTCTGTAGGCCGCATCGAGGCTACCATTGCAGACATCTTGGCGCTCTTGCGCAGTTCTTCATCGTCTGTCGGCACCACCTCTGCGGCCATGACCTGCGCGGCACCTTCCTTTCCCTCCGACCCCTAGAATGCACACCACACCTGTTCTTTTTACTTTCATTCTGTTTGTTTTGTATTTGTGTGTACTTTTACTTTTAGTTGCATTCTGTACTTGTGAGTTAGTCAGGGCTTCGTCCCTACAAAACTTATGTTATGTGTGTGGAACTTTTGTTGCTTGCTTTCCTCTGGTTTTATTATTTCAGGAGTCATGATCTGCGCTTGCTGTATTTTCAGGTTGAGGATATTATGGTTGCGCACTCCAAGACCTCTCTTGCCCCATCTGTCCCCCAGTCTACAGGATCAATTCACAAACTGTATCAGCTGACTGGGGAAGTTTCTTTACTCCTATTATGCACTTTACATGTTTATTTTCCCACCCTGTGCTGCTGACCTTTGTACATTGGGGGCAATGTATAGCTTTAGGTGTGGGGATGGATTTCTAGGAGTAGTTTTTATTGCTACATGCCTTTACATGCGTGTGATACCTATGATAGCTATGATTTCATTGTTTAGAACTTCCAGGTTTGGTAGAATTATAGTCGTGAGCTGTATCTTATCTGTACTTAATTGTAGCTTTGTTTCACCTTTAGTGCACCTTTATACCTGTTCATGAGCACTTACATTTTGTATACTCCTACTAACCCATCACAATTATGTTGGCATTAATGTGTTAAATTCTATCTCCAATATTCTTTTAAAAGCTTTTAAGTTCCTTTGTTATTTGCTTTAGCCTGAAAGTGATCTATTGTAGCAAGTTGTTCAAGGGGCTTAAGATTAAAAAAAAAAAAAAACTAGTCTATGACAGTATTCCTCTGCTAGTTCAGCACGAATGCGTCTATGGAGACTGTAATCAAGTAGGATGGGTGACTCTTGTGCCTAACCAGCATGTGCATCCGTCTGAAAGATTTTTGGGTAGTCTATGTTAGTCGGGGACTCAGAAAAAAAAAAGTGTGTATGTTGTACATAAGTAAGTAAGTTGTGGCATCTTGATCCCCTGGAGCCTGCTGCGTAATCACTTGAGGTGCTAAAGTTTTACTTAGGAACCAAAAGACTTTTAACTGAGGATTGAGGATGTTTTTAACACTTTAATGTCATTATTATTGTGTGTGGAGTGAATAGACATCCTGTGGTAATTCAGGGTGTGGAGAACAAGGTGGAAGTCAGCACACACTCACTGAGGGCACTTTAGGAGAGACAGAGCTATCATTACCCGACTATCACTAGAACAGCTCACTTCTTGATTTCTGTCCAGTGTGCCCGTGGAGTCCTTCACTTTTGAGCTTGAGGTTGTGTATTTAGTCGTTTATCTTTCTGCCCCTATTCTTCATGTGTGTTTGCTTGGGGACAAGCAAACGCTGAGGTGTGGGGACGTTTGATAAACGTCTAAATGTACGTATTTTGCACGTATGTACGCGTATGTATTTCGGTGTTTTATTAATGAATCGATGCCCTTTTCGGTCTAAATTGTTTTATTTCGTGTTTCAGGTACATTATATGCTTTGGTGACCCTAAGGACGCGATTTGAGAGGAAATCTGCACCGAAACCGTCATTTTAGGGTCCCGAGTAATGTAGCATTACTGTAGCTGCTTGAAGCGTGAAGAGTTGGAAGGAAAATGAAATCTGGAAACCCTCACGGGCAGGCTCACGGCTGCGAGGTCGTTCGCGAGTAGTCTACTGTAGCAGTTTTACTGTAGCATTCACTGTGCAAAATCACAACTTTGCGGTTTCTCGTAGCCCGTATTACAGGCTCCCTCACGGGCCATATATGGACCGTGAGGTCACCCGTGAACTTGCCCGAATTCATCTTTTAAGGAACTTTGGCTAGGGTTTTCAGGGGCATCAAGTGTCTTCTTCTTAGAGCTCTCACCACCACTCAATTTTTGAGGAAGGAGAAGCATTTGGAGGGCGATCTAGGCAAGGATTTGGCGAGGAGAGTAAGGTTTTGGGAAGGATCTTCACCCTAGAGCTTGGATTTGGAAGGTTGAAGACAAGGAAAGCCACCCCTTTGTGTGGCGTCTTTGTAACTTCTCCGGCCTTTATCTTTAGAGGGAGTTCTTCTTATGCTTTTGGTGTTTGGTTTCATGTATTTTATGTTGTATTTCTTGATCATGAGGAACTAAACCCAAGGTCACCGGATGTAGGTGAACCTTGTGGGTGAACTTGTGTATTTTGGATGTTTTGTTCTAATTCATTGTTTGTGGCATGTTTGTGATCCATTGGTTGGTGTTTTAATTGCTTGATATGTATGAGAACTCTATGTATCCATTGATCTAGGAAATGCTAGGTTGCATGACCATTGCCCTAGTATTAGACTCACCAACTTTGGAAGGGAAATACGTATAAATACGGCGTGACCATCGGGTATTTGTACCCCTCCACTCCTAGGGTTAAGTACCGAGTTGTTGCTTTAACCCTAGTTTGAGAAAGACATTGTACCCTTAGCAATCGTGTGGGGATTTAGGTGGTAGAAATACTGTAGTGGTGGAAATACCGTATTCCAATACTCGTACCGGATTAGGGGTCAATTTCCGTGACCATTGGGTTGGCCTAGTCTAGGGTTTTCTCGGTCCATCATTGCCACATGCATGTTAGATCAAGCTTCCAAACACACTTTAGTAGCCCCTAAGGGAATCCTCATCCGTGACCACTCCTAACCATTGAATTTCACGTATTTTGCCTTAGTCATCTTGCATTTATTTTATACTTGCTTGTTTGCCTTTCATCAATCTCCTTAACTCAAGCTTTATCGGTTAAACAACATTGCAAAGAGGAAGTAAGGGTAGATTCTCGGGCCCTTGGGAATACGACCCCCTCACGCGTGCGTGAGGGGTATTACTTGGCGACCCCGTGCACTTGCGGGTGATCCATCACCTGTGTTCCTGCTGCTGCAAATCTCAGGAAAATCTATCACAAAAGCAACACGGGGGTGTTCTTCCTAACACGGGCATGTCAGATCTGAAATTCTAAGTCCCAACACCCGGATTCTCCTGAGAAAATCAGCGGCACCAACACGGGTTGAGCACGACCATGCTTGCCCTGAAAACCACTTTTTAACTCTAAAAATATCGCCAAACACTCAGCAAGATGCCCCTAACCAATGACAATGAGAAGATGACTAAAACGACTAAAATAACAATGTGACAAACAAGAGAAAAAACTGAAGTACTGCACTCCACCGTCCTTAAATAAAATTTCGTCCTCAAAATTTCACATACCTCTCCCCACAAACAAAAGAGGGTGCTTACTCCTCATCATTTCCTCTGGCTCCCAAGTAACCTCTTCTACTACATCATTCCTCCAAAGCACTTTCACCATGGGAATGACCTTTTGTGGAGGATTTTTCGCTTGGCGATCAAGAATCATCACTGGTTGCACTTCAAACCTCAAGTCTTCTCTCAACTCCACAGGTGGTGCTTCAAGACAATGAGAAGGGTAGGGGATATACTTCTTCAACATGGACACATGGAACACGTTGTGAATCTTCTCCAACTCAGGCGGTAATTCCAATCGATATGCTACCGGTCCAATCCTCTCGAGGATAAAAAATGCACCTATAAACCGGGGGTTCAACTTTCCCCTACCTCGAAACCGAATTACCCCTTTCCATGGAGAGATCTTCAAGAACACTCTATCCCTAACCTCAAACACCAAGAATCTTCTGTGGTTGTCAGCATAGCTCTTTTGGTGATCTTGGACTGCTTTTAATCTATCTTTAATCACTTTTACTTTTTCAATCGTCTGATCAATCAATTCCACATTCTGAAGCTTCCTTTCTCCCACTTCATTCCAACAAAGAGGAGTCCTGCACTTCCTTCCATACAAAGCTTCATATGGAGCCATACCAATGCTTGCTTGGAAACTGTTATTGTAGGCAAACTCCACCAAGGCTAGGTGTTGATCCCAATTTCCTTGGAAATCTATAACACAAGCTCTCAACATGTCTTTAAGGGTCTGAATGGTCATCTCAGACTGGACATCTGTCTGAGGATGATAAGCTGTGCTAAACTTCAAACTTGTACCCAAGGCTTCTTGAAATCTTGGCCAAAAATGAGAAGTGAATTTGGGGTCTCGATCAGATACTATAGAGACTGGCACTCCATGCAACTTTACTATCTCATCAATATACAACTTTGCCAATTTCTCCAAAGAATACTTAGTATGCACTGCTAAGAAATGTCCTGATTTGGTTAGTCTATCCACTATCACCCACACTGCATCAAAACCACGAGGTGTTCGCGGTAAACCCACCAAAAAATCCATGGTTATATGGTCCCACTTCCACTCTGGGATTGGATGAGGTTGCAAAAGTCCTTAAGGTCTCTGGTGCTCTGCCTTGACTTGTTGACATACGAAACACTTAGCCACAAACTCTGCTAACTCTCTTTTCATCCCAAACCACCAATAGATTTCTTTGATTATTCTGTACATCTTGGTACTTCCAGGATGAACTGCATAAGCTGAAGAATGAGCTTCTTCCAAGATAGCTTTCCTGAGCTATGAATCTGCTGGAACACAAACACGTCCTCGAAGCTCTAGGATTCCATCTTCTCTCAATCTGAACTCACTAGGCTCGCCGGTTTGCAACTTCTGTATTTCTTGCATCAACCCTTCATCCTTACTCTGGAGTTCCTTAATACGCTCCAATAGTGAAGGTCTCACTACAAAACTGGCCACTAGAGCTCGCCTCTCTTTAGTCTTAAGTTCCAACCTCAAACTCTTCATTGCTGAAAGTGGTTACAAGTAAGACACTCTCAAGGAGGATTTTGATGTAGACTTCCTGCTCAAGGCATCAGCTACCACATTGGCTTTTCCCGGATGATAGTCAATGATCAAATCATAGTCCTTGATTAATTCCAACTATCGTCGTTGCCTCAAATTCAACTCCTTCTGAGTGAAGAGATACTTCAAGCTTTTATGGTCTGTGAAAATCCGACACTTTTCTCCAAAGAGATAATGCCTCCAGATCTTCAAGGCAAAAACCACTGCTGCTAACTCCAAGTCATGGGTAGGGTAGTTCAACTCATATCATTTCAGCTACCTAGAAGCATAGGCCACTACCTTTCCTTCTTGCATCAATACACAACCTAGGCCTTATCGCGAAGCATCACTGAAGACTACAAATTCCTTCCCACTTTCTAGCAAGGTAAGCACTGGAGCTGATATCAAATGATCCTTCAACATCTGAAAGCTCTTCTCACACTCATCATTCCAAGTAAACTTCACATCTTTGCGAGTTAATCTTGACAAAGGCAAAGAAATTGAAGAAAATCCTTCCACAAATCTCCTATAATAACCCGCAAGTCCAAGAAAACTTCGAACTTCAGTCACGTTCTTCAGCCTTTCCCAATCAACAATGGCTTCCACTTTCTTTGGATCCACAAAGATACCTTCTCCTGACACGACATGTCCAAGAAAACCAACTTCATAAAGCCAAAACTCACACTTAAAAAACTTAGCAAATAACTGCTTCTCTCGAAGAGTTTGCAAAACAATCCTCAAATGCTCAACATGACCCTCATCCAAAGGTGAATAGACCAAAATGTCATCAATGAACACAATCACAAACTTGTCCAAATAAGGCTTGAACACTCTATTCATCAAGTCCATGAATACTGTAGGGGCATTGGTCAAACCAAACGGCATCACCAAAAACTCATAATGGGCGTAACGGGTTCGAAATGCCGTCTTTGGAACATCCTCTGACTTAATATTCAACTGATGATACCCAGACCGCAAGTCAATCTTGGAGAACACTCTTGCTCCCTTCAACTGATCAAACAAATCATCTATCCTCGGCAAAGGGTACTTGTTCTTGATTGTCACCCGGTTCAATTGTCTGTAGTTGATACACAACCTCAAACATCCATTTTTCTTTTTCACAAAGAGAACTAGTGCACCCCAAGGTGAAACAGTTGGACGAATGAAACCCTTATCCACAAGCTCTTGCAATTGAGTCTTTAGCTCTCTCAGCTCTGCTGGTGCCATCCGGTAAGGTGGTATAGAAATAGGAGCCGTACCAGGTAGCAAGTCTAAAGCAAACTCCATCTCCCTGTCTGGTGGCAAACCAGGCAGTTCCTCAGGAAAAACATCTGAAAATTCCCTCACTACTGGCATCTCCTCTAAAGCTGGCTCTTGAACTTTGGTATCCATCACATGTGCCAAGTACACAGGACAACCCTTGCTCACCAATCTTCTAGCTTCCAAGGCTGAAATCAAACATGAAGGTAGAGTCCTTCTCACACCCTTCAGCACTACTTTGGATCCCAAGGATCCAGGAAAAGTTACTTCCTTCTTGAAACAATCAATGGAAGCACGATGCCTATCCAACCAATCCATGCCAAGAATGGCATCAAAATCCTTGATCTCCAAAAGAACTAAATCTGCCTCCAACACTAATCCTTGATCTCCAAGGGTTCAATAATACATAGTGGATCCCTATTAATACATACCAATACAATAGATAACATATACAACCCAAAATGAGAAGACTGTGATGACTTTAGCCAAGCACTTCATGACTTCACCCCTACGCTGTGCTATCACCTGGGAGGAAGATAGAGACGGTGAGTAACTAGGTTACTCAGTGAGGGGTTAGTCACAGGACTAAAGCTCAAGCATGATCAAATAGAGATAACCATCGTAAAAATATTTCAGTACATAAGAATGAAGAAAATACTTTGAGTAATAGTTATCACATAAGAACATAGCTTTTCTCATTGAAATACAAATATAAGTTCCTTGAAATCATCAAGAAACCACACGCCATCCTGGACCTAGCATAAGCACAATACTTATTGATAGTATCAAATATCAAGATACTTAGAAACAAGTAATTCAACATTCACAAATAAATAATAATATCCAGAATGGCCTCAAAAACCCTTCGTCGCTTACCATGGCTTTGGTTAGGTCTGGAGCTACCAAGATGCGCGTATCTTGGCATTGGCCTCTAGGAAGTTTGTGTGGTGATTCCGAACAACCCAACTATATCCATGTCAGGAATCTACGCTCCCATCTGACATGGCATAACCGTTTTTGACAGTATTCCACGCCACCTCTATATAGGTCGGCCCGTGGAAACCATCCATTTCTTACTGCAGCAAGTTCTGGAGCTCGGCTCTCATGTCACCAACAAAGAATTTAAACAATAACTCAGCCTGTAGGCTCAACATATATACATCATGGTAACATAATTCTCAATAAGAGACAATAAGTGTTCACAATGACAATTCTCACCCCAAGGGTGATCAATTGATCAAAACATTAATAACAAAACCATTTTCATGAAAAGTATCATATAAAAGGTGTCTTTTGAAGATATACATCAAACATATTCTTAACACAATGAAAATCAACTTGGTTTCACATGATTTTTGGTCATCAAAATGGGAACATCAATCTCTTGAAAACACATATCTTGAAACATATATATATTGAACATAGAGTTTCAAATCATAAGCAATATATATATATATATATATATATATATATGTATATATATTGCAAGAATTCAAAAGATAAGCCAATTTCATAAATCATCATGATTCAAATCTTTAGTCAAAGCTTTCAAAGAAATTTAGCAATAAGGAATCCATCATTCAAACAAACTGTTCAAGTATCAAGATATCATGCATGAGTCATAGTCCAATTTTAGTAATTTCCCACTCACAAACTTGGCGAACAAAATGCCTCGGTATCACTTCTCCACCGGCTCTTTGCCCTTACTTGAAGCCTCACCTCCTAGGAGCAATCAAACAACCAAAACAAGCAACTAAACATCATCAACAACTAGATCAAATGCAATGAGGGATAATGCTTAAAATGAGAATGATTGCTTCTAGGGTTTCCTAAACACCATAGCAAAGAGTTCTAGCAAGAAGAAGACCTCTCACAACTCATAAAACCAACAAGGAAAGCAAGAATGACCTAACATGGTCGGTGCTACAGTAATTCCGGGATTAGGGTTTTAAAGGTTCATGGATTTCATGAAGTTAAAGCCATACAACTAAATAAAATCAACCCTCACAAGATTAGCCATCAAAGAGGAAGAAAAAGGAGAAATAATCAAGCTCCCACTTGAATCCACAACAAAACCCTAGCTATACTCATCCAAAGAACAAGGAAGGACAAGCAAGGAAGAGGGCTTACCTTGAGTCAAAGGATGATCACTCATAAGAATCCAAGAACAAGCCCACAAATCCCTCCAAAATCAGCCCTTAAACCCTAGGAATGGTGGAGGAAGAGAAGAGGAATGAATGGTAAAGTTTTGAGTTTAGGTAGGTGAAGAGACGGGCTCAAACGGGGCTTTAAATAGATAATCGCACGACATATCAGGTGGGACATGCCCTAAACACGGCCCTGTTCTACCTGCTAATTTTTCCAAGCGATTTTAAAGAAAGAACACGGTCTGAGTGCCCTTGACACGGGCGTGTCAGACCTGATATGGCACTCAGCACACCTGTGTTCCTGCCACTACAAATCTCAGGCAAATCTCTCACAGAAGCGACACGGGGGTGTTCTTCCTGATACGGGCATGTTAGAGCTGAAATTCTAAGTCCCAACACCCGGATTCTCCTGAGAAAATCAGCGGCACCAACACGGGTTGAGCACGACTCTGCTCGCCCTGAAGACTACGTTTTAACTCTAAAAATATCGCCAAACACTCAGCAAGATACCCCTAACCAATGACAATGAGAAGATGACTAAAATGACTAAAATAACAACGTGACAAACAAGAGAAAAGACCGAAGTACTACATTGCCCGCAACGGCTCTCTGACTTGCATAAGGGCACATTCACGGGCATTAAACGGCTCCCAACTCATTTTGGCATTGAAGAACACTCCTCTAAGTCTGAAAAACACTCAAAATAAAGCCGAATAAATCATGAAAGTACTCAAAACATGAATCTCATGATATCTAATCACAAAATAACTCAGAACAACACACAAGCATGCATGAATGATGAAACAAAAAATGATGAAAAGATGACTACAACATAAAGAAGACTTAGAAGACTAACATGCCAACACACTTCAAGAATACTGAAAAGAACTAAGACATGCATTCAAACTACAAGAAAATGGAATTGCATTGAATTTAAAACTTGGGTTGCCTCCCAAGAAGCGCTTGGTTAACATCGTTAGCTTGACGTGTTTTACCTCAAAATTCATGGTGGGTGATAAGTGTTTGGATCAAAAAGGGTCTACGAGTATGCTAGAAGCAAAAATATGCACAGCGGATAACAAACAAAACTAGCATGGACCCTAGCATGCAATGGAAGCAAATAAAGATATAAAATACTAAAATAAATAAATAAATAGAATTCCAGGGGTGTAGTAAAAAAAAGGACTGCATATACGCAACTCCCCTCTACTCTCACACACACACAAGCCGGAAACAATCCGGCATGGATTGCTAGTATCCAATGATAATTTTATCGAGAAATACGAATAGCAATTAAAATTAGATCTCAAAACCTAATTGTAAACATGTGTAAGGAATTGTAAATCCAAAACCGACACTCGGCGAATGTTTCACATGTGAGAATTTTTTGAGAAAAATTCCACAACCATTATGAAATAATCTCAAAAGGTTCTCACTCTGGCGATCTCCATTGATAAATAAATATCAATGAAAAAGTCGGCCTGTGAACTAACAAACATGAATAAACAAGAAATATCAAAAGAGTGTCGACCTATACCTTTGCCGGAGCCGAGTAATGGCATTCCGGATGGAGAAAGCTTTCTCCAAAAGGTGGGAAAAGGCGGACAACACCTTTGACCGGCGGCGGTGGCGTCCTCTTGGCTAAGGCGGACCGGTGGCCTCCTTGAGGGAGAAAGGGAGAAGAAAGATTAGAGTTAGGGTTTTCTCTAATACACATGTATTTATAAAACCCTAAAACCAATCCCAATGCAATATCAACCATTGATTCCTCTTATTAGATATTAATCATATTAGATCCAATAAGCTAACACTTAATTTCTAATTAAGTCCCTCAATTTTTAAGTTATCTCATAACTCAATCCTTACACATTCGCGGTTACACCAAATAAACTCTTGATTTATTAATAAACGTCTAAATGTATGTATTTTGTACGTACACTTGCGCATGATTTTTGTATTTTGTTAATGAATCGATGCCCTTTTAGGTCTAAATTGGTTTATTTTGTGTTTCAGGTACAAAATATGCCTAGGTGAGCTCAACGACGCGATTTGAGGAGAAATACACACCGTATTCGTCTTTTTAGGGTCCGGGGGGGGGCACTGTAGCAACACTGTAGCATCCTGAAACACGCACATTTGGATATTTTTCTAAGTCTGGAAAATCTCACGGGCAACCTCACGGCCGTGAGGTCAACCGCAAGGAATTCAGGGGTAGAGCACTGTAGTAGGTTACTGTTGCAACTACTATAGCAGCTTCGTATCTTTGAGGATTCTTTCGTCCCGCATTACAGGCTACCTCACGGGCCGTATATGGACCGTGAACTCACCCATGAAGAGCCACGAATTTAGTTTTTTATAGGACTTGAAGAGTTTTCCTTAGGGGGAGGAAGTCTTCTTCTTGGAGCCTCTCACCACCACCTTAGATCTGAGGAAGAAGGAGCTTTTGGAGGGCGATCTCGTCTAGGATTTGGCGAGGAGAGCAAGGTTTTGGGAAGAATCTACATCCTAGGGCTCACATTTGGAGGTTGAAGACTAGGGAAGCCACCCCTTTGAGTGGCGTCTTTGGAACTTCTCCAGCCTTCATCCTTTGAGGGAGTTCTTCTCATGCCTTTGTTGGTTGTTTGCATGTATTCTTTGTTGTATTTGTTGAACATGAGCACCTAAACCCCAAGGTCACCGGATGTAGGTGAACCTTGGGGGTGAACTTGTGATGTTTGGATGATCTTGTTCTAATTCATGTTTGTGGCTTGTTTGTGATCCATTGTTTGGTGTTTTTACATGCTTAGTATGTATGAGAATTCTATGTATCAAATGACTTAGGTAATGCTAGGTTGCATAACCATTGCCCTAGTGTTAGACTCACCAACTTTGCAAGGGAAATACGTATAAATACACCGTGACCATCGGGTATTTGTACCCCTCCACTGCCAGGGTTAAGTACTCATTTGTATTTTAACCTTAGTTTGAGAAAACCACTTCACCCTTTGGAATCGAAGGGGTATTTTTGAGCGGTAGACGTACCGTATCCATTACCCGTACCGGATTAGGTGTCAATTGCCGTGACCATCGGGTAGGGCTGTGCACGGTCCAAAACCGGACCGGACCGGTCAAAAACCGAACCGGACCGGTTAAACGGTTTCCTTATTATTGGGAACGGATAGGACCGGACCAAATAATAAGGAAACCCGGACCGGTCCAAACCGTTTTGGACCGGTCTGGTCCGGTCCGGTTCCGGTTTGGACCGTTTTGGATTGGTTTTGTCCGATCCGTTTCGGTCCTGGTTTTTATGAATCAAAATTAAATTAATTAATATACATTACTTATCTATATATCCTCGCCTTTGTCCTCTATGATCTCTTCACACGAGAGCTAGAATTCCGAAGCGAAATGATAATTAGATTCAACTCCTCAACCATCCTTGGACCCTATAAAAAATAATTTTTTAATAAACCCTATAACCATATTTACAAATTTATAAATAAACCGGTCCGGTCCGGTTTGGACCGCGGTTCCGAAAAATGGAACCGGACCAGACCGATCTGGAACCGGTTCCAAAACTGGACCGGACCGATTAATAATGAAACCGCTTGGAACCGGACCGGCGGTTAAAAAAAACCACTTTAGTTTAAGGTTTTCTCGGTCCAATTAGCCACTTGCATGTTAGTCCAAGCTTCCTACCCACTTTAGTAGCCCCTAAGGAAATCCTCATCCGTGACCACTCCTAGCCCTAATTTCATCCCATATTTTGTCCTCGTATGTTTGTATTGTTTATTATTTGCCTAGTGTCTTTACATGCTATTCATTCTCTTGACTTGTATCGGTTGAACAACATTGTAAAAGGGAAGTAAGGGTAGCTTCTCAGGCCCCAGGGAATATGATAAATGCCTAACTGTACGTATTATTTATGTATGTTCACGTATTCTTCGAGTATTTTTATATGAGTGGATGCCCGTTTTTGGTCTAAATTGTTTTATTTCGTGTTATAGGCACTGAAGTTACCACAGGGAGCTCGTCAACGAAATTTTTAGAAGAAATTGACAAGAAAAGACCATTTTCGAGCGGGGAGGCACTGTAGAAGTACTGTAGCATGAGATTTTGGCGAAACGGCTAAGTCTGGAATTTCATACGGGCACTGGATTGGCCGTATACAGCTCCTGTAGCGGGGGTACTGTAGCATTTTACTGTAGCACTCGCTGCAGCAACTTACACGAAACTCGGGGGCTACAGTGCCCGTATGTCGGCCCGTATGCCAGCCCGCATAAGTTGCTGGAATTGGGTTTTTAAAGGTAAAGTAGTTCATTTTTCGAGGAAAAGCCCTAGGTCTTGAGCGTATGCCAGCCCGCATAAGTTGCTGGAATTGGGTTTTTAAAGGTAAAGTAGTTCATTTTTCGAGGAAAAGCCCTAGGTCTTGAGCATACTTGACAACACCTTCAAATCAAAGCTAGGAGCTGCCGTCGGAGGCCATTTCCGGGGAGAGAACGACAAGGAGAGTGACATACGACGAGATCCACCTTCTTGATCCATAGTTGAGAGGAGAATCGACAAGGGAAGCAACCTATTTGGTGGCGTCTTTGGAACGTTATTCGGCCTCTATCTTTTGAGGGAGTGTTCTTGTCTTTGTATTTGGTTGTTTCTATGTACTATCTTGTGTATTTTGTATTCATGGGCAAGTAAACCCCAAGGTCACCGGATGTAGGTGAACCTTTGGGGTGAACTTGTGTAGGATGCTTGCTTGACTTGATTTATGCATTTTGGGACTTGTTTGTGAACCTTGTTTGGTGTATTTGAATGCTTGGTATGCATGAGAACTCTGTGTATCAATGTTTAGAAAATGCTAGGAAGCATGACCATTGCCCTAGTATTAGGCTCACCAAGCTTGGTAGGGATACAGGTATGAATACACCGTGACCATCGGGTATTTGTACCCCTCCAATTGTTAGGGTTGACCTAGATTGTGTCTTCTCCCTAACTTGAGAAACCTTTTGCTCCCTTTGCAATTGTGTGAGGATTCGAGCGGAAGGAATTCCATATTCGATACTTGTACCGGATTAGGGACCAATTTCCGTGACCATCGGGTTGGTCTAACTTCGGGTTTCTCGGTCCAAACTACCCATTTGCATGCTAGTTAAGGCAAACCCCGCACTTTAGTAGCCCCCCTGGTAAGCCTCATCCGTGACCCTCTCTTTGTACTGTTTTACCCCTCGTTTATTGCTTCCACCTTAGAGCATTTTATTTGCATGTTTATCATCTCGTTAATTTCGTTTGCACAACACTCAACTTGATCGGCCAAACAATCACACGAAGAGGAAGTAAGGGTAGACTCTCGGGCCCTTGGGAATACAACCCCCTCGCGTGTGCGTGAGGGGTATTACTTGACGACCTCGTGCACTTGCGGGTCGAGTCAATCAAGTTTTTGGCGCCGTTGCCGGAAAACTTAGAGTTGGTTGATTTGGCCATTATTTTGTTTCGTGTTCTTCATCATTGTATATATTTCGCGATTCTTCCTTTTGCATCTTCATTTCCTTGTTTTCCTCAATTTCTAAGTTTTTGTTCTTGTTATCTTGCGAGGTACCCATCTTATAACACGAGCAAGTCAAGCAAATTTAGTTGAACCCGACGACGAAATCGAACGAACCTTGCATCAACGATTGAGAGAAGCAACGGAAAGTTCAAGGCAACAAGAAATTCTGGTTAAGTCTAGTGAATCCTTCGTCATGGCCGAACCAAGAAGAAAACTATCCAATTATGAGAGGACCCAATTCACCGGTGAGGAGTTCAGTGTGCAAGCTCCTATTGTGCCAACTAATAATTTTGAAATCAAGGCAAGCACAAAAGGAATGATTCAAAATTCAGTCCAGTTCGATTGGTTAGCCGATGAAGACCCACATGCCCACCTTTCCCGCTTCCTCCAAATATGCTCCACTTTCAAGATTAATTCAGTGTCCGACGATGCCATAAGATTGAGGTTGTTCCCGTTCAGTTTGAGAGGAGCAGCATATCGTTGGCTCACTTCTTTGGCCCCTGGGTCGATCACTACATGGAAGGAGATGGTCGAGAAGTTCCTTGCCCGATATTTCCACCAAGCAAGGCGGCACGACTGACGCAAGAAATATCATCCTTCAGGCAGGGGGATTCAGAAACACTTTTTGAGGCCCACGAACGGTTCAAAGATCTCTTGCATAAGTGTCCTCACCACGGGTTCCCTGCGTGGATGAGAGTGCAAATGTTCTGTAATGGGTTGAACTACGCAACGAGACAATTAATTGATGCTGCAGCAGGAGGATCTCTGAGTGCAAAGTTACCTGAGGATGCTGAAGCTCTTATTGAAAATATGGCTAGTAATGAGTGTCACTGGAGTACTCGACAGAAAGCACCAAAGGCTGCAGGCCTGTATGAGGTGAATGAGAACACTGCGTTGACTGCTAAGGTCGAAGCCTTAACGAAGAATGTCTCAGACAACAATGACCTAGTCAGTTCATTAGCACAGAAGGTTGAACAATTAATGCTTGGGTCTAGCTCCACTCCTAAGGCAGTGATGTCTTGTGACACTCGTGGTGCCGGGCATGCAACTTCTCAATGCCCTATATTCATTGCTCCTTCGGCACCTGTGGAAAATGTTGATTACGTTGGTGGTGGACCTAGAGGATTTGGGAATCAATATGGCAACACCTACAACTCGGGATGGAGGGGCCATCCAAACTTATCATGGAATCAGGGACAAGCACAACAGAGAGCTCCACCATCCCAAGGAAGTCAGTACCAGGCGCCTCCTCAACAAGAAAGGAAGTTTACCACAGAGGATGTTTTGGCTAAATTCATGATTAATTCCGAAACACGGTTTCAAGGTATCGAGAAAAGGTTGGATGACTTCGGTACTGTGTTGAGGAATGTTCAAGCATCCATACAAATCCTTGAGAACCAAGTGGGACAGCTTGCTGGAGCACATTCTGATCGTCCTTCGGGTAGCTTGCCAAGCAACACCGAAAGCAACCCGAGGAAACACTTGAAAGCCGTTACACTAAGGAGCGGGAAGCAATTGGAAGCAAGGGCCGAGGCAAGTCCAAGTGCTTCTAATGATAGGGTAGCCGATCGGGAAGACCCTCATTTGAACAAGAAGGAATGTAGTGATGATGTCCAAAATTCCCCGGTCCCAAAGGTGAGCGAGTACAAGCCCGTGGTGCCTTACCCAACAAGATTGAAACAAGACAAGGAGGATGCTCAATTTAAAAAGTTTTTGAACATATTTAAGCAACTCCATATTAATATTCCATTGGTTGAGGCCCTTTCACAAATGCCTAAGTACGCCAAGTTCATGAAAGACCTCATCACGAACAAAAGAAAACTAGAAGATGTGGACTCGGTGACACTATCGGGGAATTGCTCCGCTTTGATTCAAAATAAGTTGCCCAAGAAACTCAATGATCCCGGCAGTTTCATCATCCCATGCGTACTTGATGAGGGAATACAAGAGAATGCTTTAGCCGACTCGGGAGCGAGCATTAATGTGATGCCGTACAAGTTATTTTTGAAACTAGGATTGGAGGACTTAAGGCCTACACGAATGACCCTACAACTTGCCGACCGTTCTATGCGGAGACCAAGGGGTGTTGTTGAAGATGTCCTTGTTAGGGTGGACAAACTCATCATCCCCGTTGATTTTGTGATTCTAGATGTTGATGATGATGTTGAGGTCCCCATCATTCTAGGTCGGCCGTTCCTAAACACTTCGGGTGCATTGATTGATGTCAAGGGCGGAAAGATGACATTAAGAGTTGGTGATGAACATGTTGTTTTCACTCTCCCCGAAGCAATGCGGCACACACTCGATCATGATGATAGTTTGTATTATACCGATATAACTGATGTCATTGTTTCCGATTGTGTGCAGGAAGTTCTTGCCTTAAACCCGTTGGATGAGATTTTGGGGGAGTTAGATGACGATGAGATTGAAAAAAGTGACGCCACACCTATACCAATGCAACAAGTTGCACAAGTGATGGTTCGACCTCCGCCTCATGACCAAGAAAAGAAAGCTTTGCGGAAGATGTGGAGGGGGACAAAGAAAAAGCCTACAAAAGTTATGAAGGTTGTATCATCGCCACCCATGGATGTAGATGACTTACTCATGGAAAATCAAAGGAAGTTCAAGATCTTTTCATGCCTCTCCATGATTTCTTGGGTAACAACATTTCACACAAGGATGGAGGTAATTTGACTCACTTTGATCCACCATGATGTTAAGGTAAGAGACGTCGAGCTAAATACGTTAAACAAGCGCTCCTTGGGAGGCAACCCAAGCATTTGAATTCCTTGCAAGTTCATTTTCGTATTTCTAGTTTGTGTGTTTGCATGTTTTTCATATTTTTGAAGTGTTAGTGCTTGTTGTTCTTTGCTTTTTAGATGTGTGTTTGTGGTTGTTTAGGCATCTTTCTCAATTTTTTTTATCATGATCTTCAATAGTTCTCATGAGCTCTTTAATTTTTACTTCATTGTGTTGTATCAAATTCCATGTTTTGAATGGTTGTTTGTGGTTTCGGCTTTGTTTTTCATGAGTTTTTAGGATGTTTGGATGAGCCCTTGATGAAAATCTTGAAATCAGCCCGTTTCTTGAGCATATGCAAAATTCCAGAAAGTCATACGGGCTACCATATGGGCATATGGTTGAGCATATAGAAAATTCCAGAAAGTCATACGGGCTACAATATGGGCATATGGTTGAGCATATAGAAATTCCAGAAAGTCATACGGGCAAGCATATGCCCGTATGCCTACCCGTATGGCTGCGCAGAGCTTTTCCCGAAACTCATATGGGCAACCATACGGGCATATGCTTGCCCGTATGGTTGGCTAACTTGTTTAAAACTCTTTCAACCCATGTTTTGTGCACTATTCACTCATCTTCTCGTCATTTCCTTTCCTTCTCCTCCTTATTTCTCCATCATTTCCCTTCATTCTTTTTGCACAAGAAGGCTCTCCTCAACCTAGAGATCAATTTTTTGGAAGATTTGCAAAGCTTTATCGAGTTTTTAGCCGGATTCCACTTCATTTTCACTTTGGTGCCCTAGATTGAAGTAAGCTCCATATCTCTCCATTTCTAGGGCTTTTCTTTGTGTTTTTGTGCTGATTTTCTTGGGAATGTGGTTGTGAATATTTCTTGTGAATGTATGTGTTGAATTTCAAGGTTTGTAAAATTTGTTTGCTACTTTTACAAGAAGAAACTCTTGAAAATTTTTCCCGAAATTACTGTAGCAACACTAAGATTTCAGCCCCTTAATTCCATTGAGTATTCTTTGCATATATTTTTGGTTTGATGAAGCTTGTATGGTCTTGTAGGGATGCCAACCAAGCATGTGGCTTCAAAGCGACCCCGGAGGAGCTCTCCGCCGTCCGCTCACGAGCCAAGGTTCACCGACGAAACCCACAAGGCCCGTTATGCTCTTTTGTCGTGGAAGAAGTTCGGTATTGTACGCAAGATAGATTGGGAGACTTTGGAGGTTTTGAACCTTGATCATGCCATCCGGGAGTACATTTTGCTTGGTGGTTGGGATAAGATTTTTGAGATTGATGAGCCCACTTACAAGGAGATTACATTGGAGGTCCTTAGCTTGATTGAGGCATATTGTCCACACCCCTACACCGGGCAGGCCGGCCATGTATCATTCAGGGCATTCAGCAAGAAGCACAGGATGTCTCAAGACAAGTTTGCCTTTTATCTTGGACTCTACACGGATGATGATATTCACACTTCGGAGTTCAAAAATTTGCCGCGAGATTTCCCGCACCCAACCATCTATAGATCCTTCTGGAAGTCCATCGCTTGCACATCATCCAGGAAAGCTTCTATGATGGCGGCGCCCGCTCACAGGTACATTCCGGCTTTGCTATCTAGGAGTGTGAGCGGTCGAGCTGACTCTACAGGGGTAGTTACTTGCATCGACTTGCTTATGCTCTACAGCATCATCGAGCGTTACCCCATACACCTTGGCTACCTTCTTGATGAATTTTTTTACCCACCAGGGGACCTCGACCCGCCTTGGGATGATTTTTGTCGGCCCATATGTTACACGTCTGATCAGGGGCCTTGGTTTGATTGAGCTCACCCGGGGCATGCAAATTGTGGGAACTGTCGCCCCGCTTGGACTGCCGACCTTACTTGCTATGGGTATGGTTGTGAGATCAGGGACCACATATCAGCTCAAGCACCCAGCAGAGGGAACATCACGAGACCCTGAGTCCCCGCAGGATTCTCAGGCAGGATCTGACTCCGAGTCGGAGTCTACTCCCGAACCTGAGCCAGACATTAGGACTAGTACATCTTCTCTTGATGCTAGGTTCGTGAAGTTTCGCCTCGAGGTTCAGCAACAGCTGCAGACACTTGAGAGGGGGCAGAGCCGCATTGAGAGCAACGTTGCTGAGATCCTCACATTCCTGCGCAGCTCATCTTCATCTGCTGGCACTTCATCCGCCACGACCACGCGCATGGCCTCACCACTTCCACCGGATCATTAGACTCATGACACCTTCATTCAGTTTTACTCTTCATGTTGTTTGTATTTTGTTTTTGCGCACTTAGACCTATTTTGGTATTTGCTGTATCGTTCAGTTAGTTAAGGTTTCGGCCCTACTAAACTATTTCTTTTTATTTATGTAGTTTGGATTTTATTTGTTCACTCTCCTTATTTATTTATTGAGTTGTGATGCATTTCCTGTTGCTTTCAGGACTGATCGTTGAGGATGCTTCACACTCCATGGCCCTAGTTTTTTACCCCTGTCTGTATTCACCTTGGATTCACTGCATCAGCCAATTGGGGAAGTCTCCTTGCTTCATGTCCTTATTTTTTATTGCATACATATCACCATGTTCTTCTGATTCATGTACATTAGGGACAATGTACGATTCTAGGTGTGGGGATGGAGTGCTTTACTTTTATTTGCATGCTTGTTGTACCAATGATAGCAATGATGCCTAGTTTAGGACTTCCTAGCATGAAGGTTCGACAATTATGAGTTGTATCTTTTCACTATACCTACATGAGGTCCTACTTTATCTTTAGTGCACCGACAGACTTTTGCACATTTACTTCCATCTCATACACTACAACTAACCCATTGCAATGTTTTTGGCATGAAATTGCTAAAGTCTACTTTCAATACCTTTTTAAGAGCCTTTGAGGTTCTGTGTTGTTCTTTGGCCTCAAGGGAGACTGTTTAACATGTTTTATACCAGGCGATACAAGATATGTTGTATATATGTACTAAAAAAAAAAAGTGGAGTCTATGATAGTATTCCTCTGCTAGTACAACATGAATGCGTCTATGTGGACTGTAATCAAGTAGGATGGGTGGCTCTTGTGCCTGGCCAGCATGTGCATCCGTCTGAACGATTTTTGTGCAGTCTATGTTAGTCGAACTCAAAAAAAAAAAAAAAAAGTGTGTATATATGTAGGTAAAGAATAAAGTATCTTGTTTATGTCCCCTGGAACCTGTTGCATTATCACTTGAGAGCCAAAGTTTCATTCAGGACCCGAAGGACTTTTAACTGGGTATTGAGGGTGTCTTTAACAGATTAATGTCGTTTTCCTTGTATGTGGAGTGAATAATATGGAGAATGAGGTTGGAAGTAAGCACACACTCACCAGTGCACTTTAGATGAAACAGGACCATCCATATCCAGTTGCCAACAGAACAACTCATTATCTGTCCTTCCTTCTGTCTGTGCTAGTGGGGTCCTCTACTGTTGAGCTTGAGGTCGTACAGTTAGTCGTTTATCTGTTGTTCCCCTGTTCTTCATGTATGTTTGCTTGGGGACAAGCAAACGCTTAGGTGTTGGGATGTTTGATAAATGCCTAACTGTACGTATTATTTAGGTATGTTCACTTATTCTTTGAGTATTTTTATATGAGTGGATGCCTAACTGTAGCACGAGCTTTTAGCAAAATGCTATGTCTGGAATTTCATACGGGGCGCTGGATTGCCCATATATGGCTCCTGTAGCAGCGGTACTGTAGCAGAGTACTGTAACAAGGTACCGTAGCATTTTACTGTAGCACTCATTGCAGCAACTTACATGAAACTCGGGGGCTACAGTGCCAGTATGTCGGCCCGTATGCCAGCCCACATAAGTTGCTGGAATTGGGTTTTTAAAGGGAAAATAGTTCATTTTTGGAGGAAAAGCCCTAGGTCTTGAGCATACTTGACACCACCTTCAAATCAGAGCTAGGAGCTGCCGTCGGAGGCCATTTCCGGGGAGAGAACGACAAGGAGAGCGACATACGACGAGATCCACCTTCTTGATCCATAGTTGAGAGGAGAATCGACAAGGGAAGCCACCTATTTGGTGGCGTCTTTGGAACGTCATTCAGCCTCTATCTTTTGAGGAAGTGTTCTTGTCTTTGTATTTGGTTATTTCTATGTACTATCTTGTGTATTTTGTATTCATGGGCAACTAAACCCCAAGGTCACCGGATGTAGGTGAACCTTGGGGGTGAACTTGTGTAGGATGCTTGCTTGACTTGATTTATGCATTTTGGGACTTGTTTGTGAACCTTGTTTGGTGTATTTGAATGCTTGGTATGCATGAGAACTCTGTGTATCAATGTTTAGAAAATGCTAGGAAGCATGACCATTGCCCTAGTATTAGGCTCACCAAGCTTGGTAGGGATACAGGTATGAATACACCGTGACCATCGGGTATTTGTACCCCTCCAATTATTACGGTTGACCTAGATTGTGTCTTCCCCCTAACTTGAGAAACCTTTTGCTCCCTTTGCAATCATGTGAGGATTCGAGCGGAAGGAATTCCGTATTCGATACTTGTACCGGATTAGGGACCAATTTCCGTGACCATCGGGTTGGTCTAACTTCGGGTTTCTCGGTCCAAACTACCCATTTGCATGCTAGTTAAGGCAAACCCCGCACTTTAGTAGCCCCCTTGGTAATTCTCATCCGTGACCCTCTCTTTGTACTGTTTTACCCCTCGTTTATTGCTTCCACCTTAGAGCATTTTATTTGCATGTTTATCATCTCGTTAATTTCGTTTGCACAACACTCAACTTGATCGGCCAAACAATCACACGAAGAGGAAGTAAGGGTAGACTCTCGGGCCCTTGGGAATATGACCCCCTCGCGCGTGCGGGAGGGGTATTACTTGATGACCCCGTGCACTTGCGGGTCGAGTCAATCAGAATACGACCCTCTCGTGTTCGCACGAGAGATATTACTTGACGACCCGTGCACTTATGGAACTCATCAAGTTTTTGGTGCCGTTGCCGGGGAACCACGAGAAATACTCGGAAAACTAAGAGCGTGTTGATTTGACCATTTACTTGTTTAATTTCTACCACTCTTGTATATATTCCATCATTCCTTTATTTGTATTTTATTTTTTTGTTTCTATTTGGTTTCTGATCCTTGATTCTAATTTTTACGAGGTACCCATCTTATGACAAGAGCGAGTCAAGCTAATTTGTTTGAGCCCGACGACGAAATTGAACGAACTTTGCATCAAAGGTTGAGAGAGGTAACGGAAAGTTCAAGGCAACAAGAAATTCAGTTTGAATCTAGTGAACCATACGTATTGGCCGAACCTAGGAGGACTTTGTCGGATTATGAAAGCCACAATTCACCGGTGATGAATTTAGTGTGCAAACGCCTGCTGTGCCGGCTAATAATTTTGAAATCAAGGCGAGCACAATTGGAATGATACAGAATTAAGTACAGTTTGACGAGTTAGCTGATGAAGACCCACATGCTCACTTGTCCCGCTTTCTGCAAATTTGTTCAACTTTCAAAATCAACTCGGTGTCAGATGATGCTATTAGGCTAAGATTGTTTCCGTTTAGTCTAAGGGGAGCAGTATACCGATGGCTCACATCTTTGGCTCGCGGATCCATCACCACGTGGAAGGACATGGTAGAGAAATTCCTTGCTAGATATTTTCCGCCAAGTAAGGCCGCGAGATTGAGACAAGAGATATCATCCTTTCGGCAGGGAGACTCAGAAACACTTTTTGAGGCTCACGAGAGGTTCAAGGATTTGTTGCGCAAGTGTCCTCACCATGGATTCCAATCTTGGATGAGAGTACAGATGTTCTGCAATGGCCTAAATTACTCTACTAGGCAATTGATTGACGCTGCAGCAGGTGGATCCCTTAGCAATAAAATGCCCGAAGAAGCTGAAGTCCTAATTGAAAACATGGCAAGTAATGAGTGCCACTGGAGCACTCGACAGAAAGCACCAAAGGATGCAGGCTTATTTGAGGTGAATGAGAATACGGCATTAACTACTAAGGTCGAGGCCTTGACGAAGAATTTCTCAGACAATAACGCCTTAGTCAGTTCCTTGGCACAGAAGGTTGAACAGTTGATGCTTGGGTCTAGTTCCATTCCTAAGGCAGTGATGTCATGTGATACTTGTGGTGCGGGGCATGCAACATCTCAATGCCCTATATGCATTGTCCCGTCGGCACCTGTGGAGAGTGTGGACTATGTTGCAGGAGGCCCTAGAGGACCAGGGAACCAATTTGGCAACGCCTACAATCAGGGGTGGAGGAACCACCCAAACATGTCATGGGGCCAAGGGCAAGCATAGCAGAGACCCCCGCCACCTTAAGCAAACCAATACCAAGCACCTCAACAACAAGAAAGAAAATACACCACCGAGGATGTGTTGGCTAAATTCATGATCAATACTGAAGCAAGGTTTCAGGGGGTAGAAAAAAATGTAGATGAGTTCGGTACTGTATTGAGAAATGTCCAAGCCTCTATTCAATCTCTTGAGAACCAGGTTGGGCAGCTTACCCGAGCACAATCTGATCGACCCTTAGGTAGTCTGCCAAGCAACACTGAAAGCAACCCGAGGGAACACTTGAAGGCTATCACATTGAGAAGTGGGAAACAGCTGGAGGCAAGGGCTGAGAGAAGCCCAAGTGTCTCCAGTGATAGGGTAACCTTCCAGGAAGACCCTGTTTTGAGCAAGGATGCTAGTGAAGAGAATAAGAGCAAGCATAAGGAAGGTACCCTTCCGAAGGGAAATGACTACAAGCCCGTTGTGCCTTACCCATCAAGACTAAAAAATGACAAGGATGATGCATAGTTTAAAAAATTTTTGAACATATTCAAGCAACTCCATATCAACATCCCATTGGTTGAGGCCTTATCTCAAATGCCAAAGTATGTGAAGTTTATGAAGGATCTCATAACAAACAAAAGAAAATTGGAAGAACTTGATTCTGTGACACTATCCGGGAACTGCTCTGCATTGATCTAGAGGAAACTGCCGAAAAAACTCAATGACCCCGGTAGCTTCATTATTCCGTGTGTGCTTGGTGATGGAATGCAAGAAAATGCATTGGCCGACTCGGGGGCGAGCATCAATGTGATGCCGTATAAGCTATTTCTGAAGTTAGGGTTGGGAGATTTGAGACCCACATGCATGACCCTACAACTCGCCGACCGTTCAATGCAAAGACCACGTGGGGTAGTTGAAGATGTTCTTGTTAGGGTCGATAAACTTATCATCCCGGTGGACTTTGTTATATTGGATGTGGATGATGATGTGGAGGTTCCCATAATTCTTGGCCGCCCTTTCCTTAACACATCCAGTGCTTTAATTGATGTTAAGGGTGGTAAGATGACTTTGAGAGTGGGAGATGACCAACTGATCATAACCCTCCCCGATGCAATGAGGCACACACTCGACCATGATGATAGTTTATATTTCATGGATAAAACTGATGCAATTCTTTCTGATTGTGTGCAGGAGGTCCTAACTCTAAACCCACTAGATGAAATTTTGGGAAGGCTAGAGGATGAAGAAACTGAAGAAAGGATGCTCCTCCTTCACCATTGCATCAAGTTGCACAAATGATGGTTGAATCTCCACCACATGACAAGGAGAACAAAACCATGAAGAGGGTGTGGAGAAAAATGAAGAATAAGCAAAACAATGTCGTGAAGGTGGCAACAACGTCACCAGAGGAAGTGGATAACATAATCTTGGAGAATCGAGGAAAATTCAAGATCTTCTAATGCCTATCAATGAACTTTTCGGGTAACATTGCATCACCAAAGAATGGAGGTAAATTCCCTCCTTTTGTCCCACCATGATTGTCGAGGTAAAACACGTCAAGCTAACGACGTTAACCAAGCGCTTCTTGGGAGGCAACCCAAGTTTAAATTCATTGCAATTTCATTTTCTTGTATTTTGAATGCATATCATGTCTTTCTTTTTCGTATTCTTGAAGTGTGTTGGCATGTTAGTTGCCTAAGTATTCTGCATGTGTAGTCATCTTTTCATCAATTTTTGTTTCATCATTCATGCATGCTTGTGTGTGATTGTAATTAGATTTCATGAGATTCATGTTTTGAATGCTTTCATGCTTTGCTCGGCTTTATTTTGAGTGTTTTTAAGACTTAGAGGAGTGTTCTTCAATGCTAAATCGAGTTGAGAGCCTTTTAATGCCCATGATTGAGTCTTTATGCGAGGGAAAGAGCCCTTGCAGGCAAGCTCACGGCCGTGAGCTTGCCCGCAAGCCAAACAGAGGCTGCTCACGGGCAAGCTCACGCCCTTGAGCTCGGCCCGTGAGCAAAACAGAGGCTGCTCATGGTTTGGCTCATGGCCGTGAGCTTGGCCATGAGCCAAACCGAGAAGGCTCATGGGTGAGCTCACCCGTGAGACCCTTCGGCCTTTGAGTTTAAAACTACCTTTTTGGGTCTTCATCCTATTCATCTTCTTCTCCACTCAAACCCCTCACTTCCCTCTCATTTCTTCTCCATTTTCTTTCATTTTTCTTGCTTTAAAACACTCTCCTCCTCCTCTAAAAACATTTTGAGCTGAAGTTTTGAAGAGAAACCACTCTTTTGGCCGGATTCAACCTAAGAAACAATCCATAAACCCTAGGTTCAAGGTGATCATCTCTTCTTTTGAAACTTGGGGTTTTCATGCCTTTTTGGGCTGATTTTTGCAAGGATTTTTGTCTCCTTGAGTGCTATAATCTTGTAATGATGTTTTGGAATGGTTGTATTTTTGGATCATCAAGTTTTCAAACAAGACTCTTGAAAAAATTTTCGGGGTTACTGTAGCACTACAACTTTTTCATCAATCTTTCATTTTTTTTCAAGATTGTTTTGCTTGTAACTTGTTTAATTGAGTTCCTCTTGACCTTGTACGATGAGAACGAAGAAAGTTGCCTACAAGAGCCCGGAATGAACCTCCTCCGCCCCCCGAGCAACCCAAACTTAAGAAGGAAGATCACAAGAACCGTTTCGCGCTCCTCTCGCGCAAGAATTTTGGAACGATCAAGAAAATAGATTAGGATGTATTGAAAACCCTGGGCTTGGATGAAACAATCTTGGAACTCATCACACACAGCGGTTGGGACAAGCTATTCTCCATTGAAGAACCTACATAAAAGGAATTGACTCTCGAAGTGTTGAGCACTTTCGAGATTTATCATTTCAATCCCTTCTCTCGCCAACCCGGCTACATGTCATTCCGTGCTTTTGGGAAGAGCCACAGAGTAACTCAAGATCAAATAGGAGTTTACATGGGATTCTAGACAGAAGCATTCACCCAAAGGCCGGAATTCATGGAGTTAGTCAAGGATTTTCCTTATCGTATAACTAGTGCCACTTACTGGAGCACCATTGCTACCCGGTCGCTCACCAAGAACGCCTCCCAGTTGAAGGACCCAGCACATAGATATATTCATGCTCTACTAACACGGAGCATAGGGGGTCGACTGGATTCGACTGGGGTGGTATTACGCACGGACTTACTGATGTTGTACAGTATCATACAGCGGTACCCCCTTCATATGGGTCACTTGGTCGGCGACATTTTTGCTCATCAAGGAAAGTTTGTTCACCTTGGATCCATTTATGCCGGGCCCTACATCACGCGCATGATCAAGGGTATGGGACTTATTGAGAGAACCCAAGGCATGACAGTTGTGGGTGCAGTTGTACCACTCAGTATGCAGACAGTGGTGTGTATTGGTATTGTTGAGCGGCGGGGTAGTACCCTGATAAGTGCTTGAATATACATGTTTTACCGACTTGTTTTACATACATTGAGCATCATTTTACCATTGATTATGTCTCATAAAGTGTATTTTGGTGTTCTTTTATGCAATCAGGTTGTGGAAGTGTTAAAGGAGGAAAAGGAAGCAAAGATGGGTTATAAAGACGTATTGTTGGGAGCTTTTGTACAACACAAGTGTCAAGGCACAAGAGGGGATCATGCACATGAGGGTGTGTGCCAACTTCCTGAAGAATTCAAGATGATTTGTGTGATGGAAGGGCACAAAGGCAGTCACACCTTCATGTCCCAACTTAGATAGTTAAAGCTCTCAAATGATGATTCGAAGAAGAAGAAGTCTTATAACTCACCACATGGACGTGTGCCCGACCATGTGGCCTCAAGATGAGAGAGTTTGGATCATGGTTATGGAGAGTACTGTAGCAAAAACAATGTTTATTTCACTGTAGCAGTAATGTAGCAGAATTACTGTTCATGCGACCGCGTCAAAATCCCACGCGACCGCGTGGGAATTCTGCAGCCCACGCGATCGCGTGGGATCTCACGCGGTCGCGTGAAGACACGCAGCTGGCACGTTTTCAGGTTTATAAATACCCCGATTTGCCGATTTTAAAAGGACTTTTTGCGCACGTTTGAAGGCAAGAGCGGCTAGGGTTTCAAGGACGAGGTCTTTGGCGATATTGGGAGTCGTTCTTCACAAACTTCGATAGATCTTTCGACGATATAGCATCGTGGAGCCATTGGCAACCTAGCTTCGGAGAAGGTTCCTTCGAGACATTGAACGATTCATCAAGGCCATCATCACGAATTCGAGGGGGTTTATTTTCATGGATTACAGTGCTTTTTTCTTCATTATCTTTTGCTTTGTAATAAGTCCCATGGAGGGCTAAACCCTAGTAGATACTTGGGCATGTGAACCCTAGGTTTCGATTCATGTATTGACTTTCTTTATGCTTTCTTTTAATTCCAAGTTTATTTGAGTTTTAATCTTGTTTAATAATTTCTTGCATGCCTTATTGATTCGTTTGGTTGTTTGGTATGCTTGATTTGTGTCCTTGGTGAGAGAGAGATCTCCATTAGGGATTAGAACATACAAGGTTAAAGAGGGTTGAGAGGGTGAGTCTTGAGATAGAGGAGTGTCCCCTTTCCCTTCCGATTGAGTGTTTCCTATTTCCGTATTCCCTAAGTTTTATGCAACCATATGGGGTGTGAGGTGTGAGATTGATAGATTTCTCCGCCGGGACCTTTGTAAGGGGTTAGGGATCTTTTGCCTAGAAGTAGGGTTAGATCTAATTTTAGGAATCGGTTTCACTCTTAGGTATCCCAAAACTCATTGCGGTCATATAGGGTGTGAGGTGTTGAGATTGAGTGATTTCTCCGCCGGGACCTTGTAGGGGACTAGTATCGGTGGCCTGGAAGCAGGGATTGATTGTTCTTGGATTACCTCGACTCATAGAACTCGGTTAGAAGCATTTAGTTAGTCTTGCACTTCATGATAGAGCCTAGGGGGATCATTGCCCGGGTACCTCATCTTCATTGATTGAGATCTCCTTTACCTTTTCCTTTTATTTGTTTTCTTTCTTGCGATTTTCTTATTTTACACATTACATCCATTGCTCTATATCATTATTTCGACTAGATAACTAAGAATCAGTCATTACTAGTACTTCCGTTCCCTGTGGATTCGACTACCCACTCACCGGGGTAATTATTACTTCGACAACCCGTGCACTTGCGGAACACACACGCAAGGGGTGTGTCATACCCACAGGGTGGTGCGACGCTAGACTAACCCCGGCCCATCTCATGACACCGAGTCTGAGTCTCAATCCGAGTCCAAGCCAGACAAAGATGCTGCGCCCAGGGAGCGTCGACATTTACTTGAGGAGAGATTTGAGACATTCCGTCCCGAGGTCCGTGAGCAGTTGCAGATGTTGACTGCCTCGGTGAGCCGCATTGAAACCACCACTGCCGACATTTTAGTGTTCTTGCACAGCTCTTCATCGTTAGTCGGCACCACCTCTGCGGCCACCACTTGTGCAACCCCATCATTTCCTTCTGACCCCCAGACTCACACAGCATGCTTGCCATTTTACTTTGTTGTTTTTATTTCTGTGTTAGCTACATTTCCTATCTTGTGTTATACTTTGTACTCTTGAGTTAGCTAGGGCTTCGTTCCTACTAAACTTTATCTGGTTGTTTTGAGATTCTGGTGTACTTGCACTTTTCTACTATTTTTAGTTCTGGAGTTGTGATCTACACTTTTCTTTTGTATTTTCAGGACGTTTGTACTGGGTTTCACACTCCACGCCCTCACTGCACTATTTACCCCAACAAACTAGAGGATCACTTTACGTACTTCATCAGCTGTTGGGGAAGTTTCTTTTACTCCATTTACTTGTACTTATCATGTATGTCCCACCCTGTTTTGCTGACTCATGTACATTGGGGACAATGTACAGCTTTAGGTGTGGGGATGGCTTTTTGGAGTACCTTTTATCTATGCATGCTTGGACTACCTATGATAGCTATGATTTACATGTTTAGAACTTCCTAGCTTGGTAGAATGATAGTTGTGAGCTGTACTGTACCTGTGCTTGAATATAGTTCTATTTCTGTTTTAGTGCACCCCTACACTTGTACACGATCACTTCCATCTTGTACACTCCAACCAACCCATCATGATGATTTTGGCATTAGATTGTTAAATTCTTTTTTCAATACTCCTTTAAGAGCTTTTGTGTTCCTTTATTGTTTTTCTTTAGCCTAAAGTGAACTATTGTAGTGGGTTTAACCAGGGGATTTGAGAAATAGTATGTACATAAAAAAAAGGAGTCTATGACAGTATTCCTCTGCTAGTATAGCTTGAATGCGTCTATGTAGACTGTAATCGAGTAGGATGGGTGCTTCTTGTGCCTGGCCAGCATGTGCACCGTCTGAAAGATTTTTTGTGCAGTCTATGTTAGTTGGGGACTCAAAAGAAAAAAAAAAAGAAGGTGTATATGTTTGTATATATTTGAGAAGTAATTAGGTATCTTAATCCCCCGGTACTCGCTGCATAGTCACTTAAGAGCTATAGTTTTCTCTAGGAACCGAAGGACTCTTAACTGAGTATTGAGGATGTATTTAATATTTTTAATGCCATTTTCATTGTGTGTGGGGTGAATGGTCATCCTAGGGTAATCTAGGATGTCGAGGTCTAGGTGGGAGTTAGCACACACTCACGGGGCACTCTAGGAGAAATAGAGCTAGTATTACTTGGCTATTCACTGAACAACTCATTTCTTGATTTCTGTCCATTCGTGCTTGTGAAGTTCTTTACTTTTGAGCTTGAGGTCGTACATTTAGCCGTTTATCTTCTTGCCTCTGTTCTTCATGTTTGTTTGCTTGGGGGCAAGCAAACGCTTAGGTGTGGGGATGTTTAATAAACATCTAAATGTACGTATTTTGTACGTACACTTGCGCATGCTTTTCGTATTTTGTTAATGAATCGATGCCCTTTTAGGTCTAAATTGGTTTATTTCGTGTTTCAGGTACAAAAGATGCCTAAGTGAGCTCAACGACGCGATTTGAGGAGAAATACACGCCGCATTCGTCGTTTTAGGGTAAGGCACTGTAGCAACAATGTAGCAGCCTGAAGCACGCACATTTGGAGATTTTTCTAAGTCTGGAAACCCTCACAGCCGTGTGGTCAACCACATTACAGGCTACCTCACGGGCTGTATATGGACCGTGAACTCACCCGTGAAGAGGCACGAATTCAGTTTTTTATAGGACTTGGAGAGTTTTCCTTAGGGGGAGGAAGTCTTCTTCTTGGAGCCTCTCACCACCACCTTAGATCTGAGGAGGAAAAAGCTTTTGGAGGGCGATCTCGGCTAGGATTTGGCGAGGAGAGCAAGGTTTTGGGAAGAATCTACATCCTAGGGCTCACATTTGGAGGTTGAAGACTAGGGAAGCCACCCCTTTGAGTGGCGTCTTTGGAACTTCTTTGGCCTTCATCCTTTGAGGGAGTTCTTCTCATGCCTTTGTTGGTTGTTTGCATGTATTCTTTGTTGTATTTGTTGAACATGAGCAACTAAACCCCAAGGTCACCGGATGTAGGTGAACCTTGGGGGTGAACTTGTGATGTTTGGATGATCTTGTTCTAATTCATGTTTGTGGCTTGTTTGTGATCCATTATTTGGTATTTTTACATGCTTGGTATGTATGAGAACTCTATGTATCATAAGACTTAGGTAATGCTAGGTTGCATGACCATTGCCCTAGTGTTAGACTCACCAACTTTGGAAGGGAAATACATATAAATACACCGTAACCATCGGGTATTTGTACCCCTCCACTCTTAGGGTTAAGTACTCATTTGTATTTTAACCCTAGTTTGAGAAAACCACTTCACCCTTTGCAATCGTAGGGGTATTTTTGGGTGGTAGATGTATCATATCCAATACCCGTACCGGATTAGGGGTCAATTGTCGTGACCATCAGGTTGGCCTAGTTTAGGGTTTTCTCAGTCCAATTAGCCACTTGCATGTTAGTCCAAGCTTCCTACCCACTTTAGTAGCCCCTAAGGGAATCCTCATCCGTGACCACTCCTAGCCCTAATTTCATCCCGTATTTTGTCCTCGTATGTTTGTATTGTTTATTATTTGCCTAGTGTCTTTACATGCAATTCATTCTCTTGACTTGTATCGGTTGAACAACATTGTAAAAAGGAAGTAAGGGTAGCTTCTCGGGCCCTAGGGAATACGACCATCTCGTGTTCACACGAGAGGTATTACTTCACGACCCGTGTGTGCCAACCTCCTTTGGAGGGTCACAAAGGCAGTCACATTCACAATAAGTCTAACTCGTGTTGCTTAGGAGAATTTCACCAAGGAGGAGACTTGAAGCAATCGGCACGATCAACCATTGATTGTGTGCCTAAATCAATGGCCTCGATGAAGAACAATGGATTCAGGAGTGTTTCGGCGAGTTACTGTACCAGCACTATACAGTAACTTACCGGAACAATGTAGCAAAACACTGTAGCATGTTACTGTAGCTGTGTGAAGTCCCGATAAGTTCAAATTTAAAGCCGCACTCAACCTTATAAAAGTCCGATTTGGAGACTTTCAAGACATCTTTTGACCTAACTTTCTCCCAAACTTCTGGAGAGTGCGGCTAGGGTTTCGTAGAGGACTTCATGGAGGTTTGGAGCGCGTCATCAGTATCGTCACCGACGTCCGGCAGCCGCACAAGAACACGGCCACAACATACGTGAGGGGGTTTTCATTAATGCTTTTTATTAACACTTTCTTTTATATTTTCATGAACATGTATAGCCCCATGAGGAGCTAAACCCCTTGTGCGTATTCGGACTTGTAAAACCCTAGTATTATTATGATTCTATGACATTGCTATTATGCTTTTCCATTATTGATGAATAAATTCGAGTTTCAATTTTAATTATCTTTTGCTATTGTTTTCCGTTAGCCGTGACACTAGGGTTGAGAGCAATCTAGGTTACCTTTTGGAGGTGTGACAACTTCTATAGGGTTAGACTACTTAGGATTGAAGAGTATTGAGAGGATGAGTCGTGAGGTAGCGAAACGTCATCTTTCCCTTCTGGTGTGATTTCTCCCTACCTCCGTTTCCTTGGATAATTAGCGGTCGAGATAGAGTGTTAGGGCTTAATTTAGACCAGGGTTTTTCCACCTGGACCAAAGGGTTAGAACTACATATAGGAACAGGTTTTATCACTAGGAATCCCTAGAGCGTAAAGCAATTCCACGTAGTGTTAGGCTTAGGAAGATAGACTCCTTGGGGCTTAGTTGACAGGTCAACAGGAGTCAAGGGTCGTAGTGAATCCTAATGCCGGGGCATAATGTTGGGGTTAGTCACGGTTGACCTTAAGTTTGGGACCGTGAGTTTGAGGATATCCTCGACTCAATTAACATCAATAGGAAAGTATAATAGCATAGTCTTGCACTAGAAGCATAAGTCCTAGAGGTAGCTTGTCCGGATACCCTATTTCTTCCATTGCTAGTCTTTCTCTTTTAAAGGAGGAGGATGAAAACGAACTTCCCCGGTTTATCTTGTACAAATGGCGAAATGTGACCCGACCAACGTGTACGGCGAGCTTTACATGTCGCGTTCGGCTTCCACAAAATGTGGAGATGCTCACCAAATTCCCCTCAATGCCCTGCAAAGCACAAGGGCATACCATCATTCCATAAAATTCACAAAGGAGAGATGGGGAGTAATCATGGAAAGACTCAAACAAAACACAAAAATAACACAAAAGCTATAAACTAAAGTCTAAGACAACAAAAAAAAGTGTCCATGCTAGTCCTTGTCGTTGATTGTTTGTCGAATCCTTCTTCCTCTATATTCCTACAAATCATGAAAAACCTAATCAAGCATAGAGGAATCCAAGGCAAACCAAAATGTGGTGCAAAAGCTGGAGAAAATTTTGGTGAAATGATGAAGAGTAACCATACGGGAGTATAAGGGGCCATGTGGGTACTGTTCACTCCGAAAGAACCTCCACAAAAACATGAAAATCTAAAACTTTTTACATAAAATCAATGGAAAACTCATCCATAAGCATCACACCACCAAAATCAAGCAAAACACTTGAGAACAACCACACAAATGCTCCAAGAATGCAAGAAAAATGAAAAACATAAAGTTAGGGCACCAAAGAGCTTACCGACGAAAACTTGAGAAAACTATAGTTAAGCTCGAAGAAAACCATTAGATCAACTTCTCAAAGAGGTTAGGAGGTGATCTAGGAGAAGAAATGAAGAGATTTGCCCAAGAAATGAGCGGGAAATAAGAGAGAAATTTGGTGGAATGGTGAAGGAATGAGGAGAGAGAAAAGATGATGAAGATGACACTTAAAGCCCGTGGCATACCACCCCTCATACGGCCATATGGGGGGGCAGTATGCCCTAGGCAAACCTTGCTGGAATGGGCAAAAACGGCCTCCCAAACGGCCCCATTGAGGCCGTATGAACCTGGAAACACATTTTGGCTTGAAAATCACTTCTCCAATTGGCTAAGGCAATGAAATTTTTTTAGAACACCTCCAACTTGAAAAGAATGCTTCAAAACTCGATCTAATGCATGACATAACATCAAAAACATGTGTTTCTCAAGATGGTTATTGATTAAAACATAAGAAAAATGATGAGAAAAATACACAAGGCAAGCAAGCATGGACTTATTCAAACAAACAAAAATGTGAAAGAAACACAAATAAACAAACCACACTCAACTAAAAACACAAAAAAATAAAAAATAAAATGAAGAAAATTAAGCTTGGGTTACCTCCCAAGCTTGGGTTCACACTTTCTTTATCTATTGATTGCTTCCCCGCAAGTGTACGGGATCGCCAAGTAATACCCTGTGAGTGACACAGGGGTCATATTCCACTGGGGCCAAGGAAGTACTATTACTCACCCTTCATCTATTTTCTAGGCTACAATTCAATAGGGGTGGAAAAGAAATAAAACAAACAAACTAATTTAAACTAATCCTATGGCCTGGTAACTATAACACGGATGTAAATAAACAAGGGAGTATCAAGCATGAGAATGGAGTGTTTGGATAAGGAATCCACCTAGGGTTGTCATTAAGGTCCAAACTAGGATGGTTTAAAATGTGTTAATGGCATTTAAGACCTAGAGATCTCATAAGTAGGTTAACCACAATTTCTTGGCGGTTAACCCCTAATCCCATACGAGCATTAATCGGAATCTCTCCGTATTAACCCACCTACGATCGCAAAGAGTTTAAGGAAATCTCTAATAGGAGTAAACCTACTATCCTTCGGCTTAAACCTAGCAATGGAGGGTTACCAACACCCAATTTCTTGGTGTGTCGGCACAAGAATCCCCTTTCAATCTTTCCTAGATCTAGTACACGTGAGCAGATCACATCTACGCATACAACTCATAAAAGAATTATAGATTTCTCCACAAATGTAATTCTAGACGTGAAAGCACGAAAGATTGAATCTCAAACAACCATCAAACTAGATTAATAACAACATACAAAGTTCATACAAAAGATTAACCCTAGGGTTCGTCCAAATCCAAACACAATGATAAGTTAATCCCTCATTACAAGGGACACTTAAACAACATACAAGGGAGACAAAAACATAAAAGAAGCAATGAAAACCCCCTCTAAGTTGTGATCTCCTTGAATGGATGAAGCTTCACAATGTTTGTCGATGATGGCTTAGATCTTCACACAAACTCCTTCTCCCTTGCTCCTCTCTCTCTTGGTGATGATGTGTGCTTGTTTCCCACAAAGATCGTCACCGGAAGATGGCCAGAAGGGCTCAAGAAAGTGTGGTGGCGGCGGCCCAAAAGGCCAAGAAGAAGTCCCCTTTAAAAGCCCTAAAAAAATCCATAAATATTCCCGCATTATCCCGGGGTGGATAGATGGATCCCGGGGTAGATAGATAGGCAAAAACAAGGCAAAAATTGTCTCATGTGGGGGTGCATCCCGGGGTGGATAGGGGGCCGTGAGAGCTAGTTGAAATTCACTGTCTTTTGATGCTCACGGCCACTTATACGGCCCCGTATACTGCACTGTTCACTCTTATGCACTTCCATCATTTCCAGCCCAAAACTCCTCAGGTGCAACAGCAACTGCTACAGTAAACATGCTACATTGCTTCAGCTACAGTAAATACGCTACAGTGCGCGCGACACCTGATTTTCATCCTTTTTCGCCCAAATTGCATTCTCGTGCTTCTCATGGCTCCCCTGTGTCCTACAACATAAATGATAGTCGATTAAGCACAAAACAGGCATCAATTCTTAACAAAATACATGCTAAGTGAATAAAATATGTATATTAAAACATATACATTGAGACACTTATCATCTATCATTATTCTAATTTTTTCTTTTCTTTGTTTTGGCTTTAGGTTATGACCCGCGGGAACCCTTCCATTCTTGTTGAAGGAGACCCGGATATTGGTAGAAGAACCCATCGTAAAGGGAAAGAACTTGTGGAAGAACAGTCCAAGCAAGCCAGTATAGATTCAGAAGGGTCAGAAGCAATGGCAGAACAGAATGAACAACAGAGGACGTTGTCTGATTTTGCTAGACCCACGGTGATGGGGACCCAATCAAGCATTGTGAGGCCCCCAATTACCGCGAACAACTTTGAGTTGAAGCCGTTGTTCATTCAAATGTTGCAACAGTCCGCACAGTTTAATGGGTTGGGCGATGAAGATCCCAACAACCATCTTGAGAACTTTCTTAAAGTGTGCGACATGTTGAAGATCAATTGAGTAGCGGATGATGCAATTAGGTTGAGAGCCTTCCCATTTTCATTGAAGGGAAAAGCGAGGCATTAGTTACATTCATTGCCGAGAGCATCCATCACTACTTGGGAGGAGATGGCTGAGGCGTTGTTAGCTAGGTATGTCCCTCCGGGAAAATCAGCGATGCTCCGAAATGAGATCTCATCCTTCATGCAAATGGAATTGGAGTCTCTATTTGAGACATGGGATAGGTTCAAGGAGCTCCTTCGAAAGTGTCCGCAACATGGATTCCCCGAGTGGATGATCATTCATACATTCTACAACGGGTTGAATCCAAGTACCAAGCAACTTCTAGATGCGGCTGTAGGAGGAACTCTAGGAAGCAAGACTCTCGGTGAAGCCCGACACCTTATTGAAGAGATGGCTATGAATAACTATCAATGGAACACAAGGGACTGAAAGAAGGTAGCCAGAATTCATGAGGTTGACGCAGTTACATCTTTGGCGGCACAGGTGGAAGCACTGAGTAAGAAGTTAGATGTTCTTACTTCACCAAGAGTTGCAACCATTACTACTTGTAACGGTTATGGGGGAGGTCACGCTTTGAGTGATTGTCCGATTGCTATTGGAGGCACTAGTATAGTGGAGCAGGTTGATTTTGTGGGCAATGCGTAAAGAGAACAAGGCCAAGGCAACCCGTATAGTGGCACTTACAACCCGGGGTGGAAAAACCACCCAAATTTCTCCTGGAACAACCAAGGGAAATCACAACAAAAGAACAACACACCACCGGGATTTCCAGGACAACAAGTACCGAACCAAGAAGGTCGAGTGACCGGGCTAGAGGGGAAGATGACCGATCTTGAGAGAACACTCATGAGGTTTATTGCTTCGTTGGATGCTAGATTCCAATTGGTGGAAGCTACACTTCGCAACCACACCGTCTCCTTACATAATTTGGAGAATCAAATGGGGCAAATTTCGAAGACATTGGCGGAAAGACCTCAAGGTAGTTTGCCTAGTAATATGGAGACCAATCCGATGGAACAATTGAAGGGAATTAACTTGAGTGGAAAAGAGGTTAAGAGAGATCTCCCTCTAGACAAGACACAAGAGACACCCAAGGTCATGGAGATAGAGGAAGGAACGACAAAAGAAAAAGAGGTGGCAACACCACCCTACAAGCCAAGGATTCCCTATCCTTCATGATTGAAGAATGACCAAGAGAATGAACAATACAAGAAATTCCTGGGGATTTTTAAGCAGTTGCACATCAACATACCATTCGCGGAAGCATTGGCCCAAATGCCCAAGTACGCGAAGTTCTTGAAGGACCTCTTAACCAACAAGAGGAAATTGGAGGAGAGTGCATCTGTAATCCTTGATGCCAATTGCTCAGCCGTATTGCAAAAGAACATGCCGAGCAAGAGAAAAGATCCCGGGAGTTTCATCATACCATGCAACATTAGCAACTTCGGTGAAGAGATGGCATTGGCAGACTCGGGGGCAAGCATCAATGTCATGCCTTACACGTTCTTCCAAAAGCTAGGCTTGGGCGAGCCTAGACCCACTCGGATGACACTTCAACTCGCGGACCGATCGGTGAGGCATCTGAGAGGAATTGTGGAAGACGTGTTGGTGAAAGTCGACAAATACATATTTCTTGTTGACTTCATGGTGTTAGATGTCGATGAGGATGTCGAGGTTCCATTGATCCTTGGAAGGCCGTTCTTGCGCACTTCTAAGGCTTTGATTGACATGGACGGTGGGGAACTCACATTGCGAGTGGGAGAAGACAAGCTTACATACAGCCTCACCGAAGCCATGAGACACTCTCTTGACTTTGATGATACTTTATATTTTCTTGACACTACCGATGAACAAATTGATGATTATGTGCAGGAAATGTTGAACCCGGATCCGTATGAAGGGTGGCCAGACCAAGACATGGAGAATAAAGAAGAAGTGCTTTCACTTGGTCTAGAAGGAAGTCAAGACGGACCCGGGACTCATGAAAAAGATGAGGAGAAAAATGAAGAGAGCAAGGAGGTGCCACACGAAAAGACCCAACAACAATGGGGATGAGCAAGAACGGAGTAAGGGTGGTTCACCATTGTGTGGTAACAGAATCGCTAACTCTCCCTCTATCCTACAAAGGTTATGTAATGCATGCTTTCAGGTTGTAGGAAAGAGGTCAACCTTCATTCATGAACCTCCGTAAGCTCAGCCAGGTATGTCAAGCTAAGTGACATTAAACAAGCGCTTCTTGGGAGTCAACCCAAGGTTTTATGTGCTTTCCTAGGATCTAGTCTAGTTTAGTTTAGTTTTATCATGAATAAAAGCCTTAGTTTTGGTGTCCTAATATTTCCAATGCATGCGCTCGAATAATTTTTGTGGATTGTTGATGTTTTCGTGTGCCTAAACGATAATTGATGAAGTTTGAGTCGGTTGAGCATGTTTTCCATGGTATCTGGTCGTGTTTTTATGGTTTTCAAAGGCTCTAAGCATCATATTTATGTTTTTGAGTTTTTCTATAAGCCTGTGAATTTTTCTAAATAAACCAGGGAAAACACACGGCCGTGTGGAGTTAACACACGGGCGTGTGTTACCACTTAGGGCTCAACCAGAGAGGGCACAGGGGCGTGACCTTACCCCTGTGAAAAAAAAACCTCAAAAGGGACACACGGCATTGTGGAAATTCCACACGACCATGTGAGATTTTGCAGAACTTAACCTCTCATTCCAGAGAGTCCATAGGGGCGTGTGGATGCCCCTGTGAGAAACCATGTGTTAAGGCACACGTCTGTGGGGAAATTTCACACGGCCGTGTGAAACTTTGTAGAAACCCCTTTTTTTCCCGAGAAACCACAGGGGCATGTGGCTGCCCCTGTGGGAGGGCTTGTGAAAAGCACATGGCCGTGTGGCGTAATCACACGGCCGTATGAAACACTTAGAGTTTTCTCGGGTTAATACAGAGAAGTCACACGGGCGTGTGAGAGCCCTTGTGGCTGGCCTTGTGTTCTTGGCTAGGGCGGGCACACGGCCGTGTGGAATTTTACAGAGACCTTCTGTGTTTCCCGTGAATCCACAGGGGCGTGTACCAGCACTAGTGGAGTCCCCTGTGAAGGCACAAGGCCATGTGGGAGTCTCACACGGCCATGTGGGGTAGTTCAGAGAGTGACCAGAGTGCACACAGGGGGCGTGTGTGGGCCCCTGTGAACACTAATTTCAGAGTCACACGCCCGTGCGGAATTTCCACACGGTCGTGTGAATTCCCAGAACTTCAAAAGCTGCGCATTTTCTTTTGAAATTCACACGTACCTCTTAATTTCTCCACTCTAAACCACTCTCAGACCCTCTCCGTCGCTTCCCCGAGCTTCTCTATGTTTTCTGGAGGTTTTATTGCAGTTTTCCGGGTCGATTTTTATAATTTCTTCATCCACACCGTCAGTAAGAACTTCAAGCCCTAAAACCTTCTTCAATTCTTGATTTAACTCGTTTTTCTTGATTATTTCGCTTGTATTGAATGATTAAATTATATGCGAACATGTTTAGAAGGAATTTAGAATGAATCAGAGTGTAAAAATGAAATTTTGGACTCCACGGCCGTGATGTTCTGTCCGCTCGATGATCCACACGGCCGTGTGGATTTCTGCAGAGTTAGTTTTTGACTGGTTTCTAACTATTTTCTTCTGCAAATTTGCAGATATGTCTTCTAGGTCAAATAAGCAAGCCAGGAAGCAGCCCCATGAGCCCACCCCACCCCCCGAAGAGATGGATTTTGATTTACCGGAGCACAGGGAAAGATTCAAGAGATTATCGGCGCTCCGATTTGGACAGTCGCGCTACCCAGACCTGAGCGCACTGAGAGAGATTTAGGGGGGTTACACTATAGCAACAGAGATGGAGGAGTTGCTGGCAGTAGGTAGTTGGGATCGGTTGCTATCTATCCGAGAGCCAGCGACTCGAGCACTGACACTCGAGGTCTTATCGACCTTTGAGTTTGACCGAGGGTATGATAGCTTTACAAATGAAGAGATGATCCAGTTCCATGCACTCGGTCGACACTTTAGCCTAAGTATTACTCGATTCACGGTCATGATGTGCCTCTACGATGAGGCATTTTCCGAGACGGAAGAGTACGCGCTACTGCCCATCGATTACCCAGGGACCCTGACACCTCAGAGGGTTTACAGGGCATTGTGCGGGGATGGGCAGTACGAGCCGGGGGTTTCGAAGGCAACATTCCTTTCCCAGGCAGCATACAGGTACATCCATACCGTACTGAGTAGGTCAGTGAGCGGTAGAGGAGATAGCACAGGGATGCTGAGTAGACAGGAGCTGCTCTACCTACACTCCATGGTACAGAGCGAGCCACTCCATCTGGGGCACATTCTAGCTGAGTACATGCGCCACCAGGGCCAGTACCCCAGTTGCAATTGTTTATGCTCATGCTCATGCTCATTGCACACACCTTTACTTGTGCGTTCAATTGTTTATGCTCATGCTCATGCTCATGTAGCCTATGGCGGTTCACCATAGTTGCAACGGTTGTATTCTTAGAGTTTAGGAGAATTTTTAACATTATATTCTATCATGCTTTAGTTTTACTTGAATTTTAGGGGATTTTTGCTCGATTACACCCTACTGCACTACTCACTCTTGAAATTTTTGGAAAATCAAACTTGAAGTTTTAAGGACTAGTTTAGTATTACTTTAGTAAGTTGTAAAGTACTATGTAGCTAAAAAAAAAAAACTCGTGAGCTTGTGAATATTAGTTTAAGCTTTACATTTGGGGTGGAAAGAGCTACCTCCTATGAAGTATGAAGCTACTCTCATAAGTCAGATACAAGTTATGCCCTAATGAGAGAAAGAGCTATCTCATGGGAAGCGTGAAAGCTACCACCCCGGTAGAAAGAGTTACCTCCTCAAAAGTGTGAAAGCCACCTTTGGCGGCCGCCTAGGAAAGGGCTACGTTAGAGGTTGAGTGAAGCTACTACTTCCTTACTTTGTGTATATAAATAAGTCCTTGTAACAGGAGTTTGAGGAGTACTCGTTGGTTCTCTTGAGTGAATTCGCACACACTTACATGTTTTCGAGTTGTTATCCTTTTTGATTCATGTTTTTAGCTAGAGCAATGATAACCTTATGTAATGTTTTGATTTCCCCTTACTTGTAGAATGCTTCTTTTGCATACTTTTGGTGCACCTAAGGCCGAGCACTTTCAATTGCTTCTCCCAAGTACTTCCACATTCTATTTTGCTTGAGGACAAGCAAAAGCTTAAGTGTGGGGGGATTTGATAAGTGCTCGTGTTATAGTAACGGGAAACGTTATTATCTTACAATGAACATATCTTTTATCAGATTTTATCACTAAATTGTTTGCGTTTGTGTATTCTTATGCATTGTAGGTTTGTGGAGCTAATTTGGAGAAAAAGAACGAAGTTAGATCGTGTTCGCCATTGTTGGGAGGTTTTCGGACCAAGCAAGGAACAAGGCACGGGCCTAGACTTGTGAGTGTGTGCCAACCTCTTTTGGAGGGGTACAAAGGCAGTCACATTCACAATAAGTCTAACTCGTGTTGCTTAGGAGAACTTCACCAAGGAGGAGACTTGAAGCAATCGGTACGATCAACCATCGATTGTGTGCCCACATCAATGGCCTCGATGAAGAACAACGGATTCGGGAGCGTTCCGGCGAGTTACTATAGCAATAGCGCAGTTTGTTACTGTAGTAAAACACTGTAGCAACTACTGTTCACTTTCTGCCGAAATTCAGAATTCCAGAGAATTCACACGGGCGTGTGGAAATTCCACACGGCCGTATGAATTAATTTTCCAGCAAGCCAGAAACTTCACATGCCAGTGTGAAATTCCACACGGCCTTGTCAAGTCCCGATAAGTTCAAATTTAAAGCCGCACTCAACATTATAAAAGTCCGATTTGGAGACTTTCAAGACATCTTTTGACCAAACTTTCTCCCCAACTTCTGGAGAGTGCAGCTAGGGTTTCGGAGAGGACTTCGTGGAGGTTTGGAGAGCGTCATCGGCATCGTCACCGACGTCTGGCGTCCGAACAAGACCACCGCCACACCATACGCGAGTGGGTTTTCATCAATGCTTTTTTTTACACTTTCTTTTATATTTTGATGAACATGTATAGCTCCATGAGGAGCTAAACCCCTTGTGGGTATTTGGAATTGTAAAACCCTAGGATTATTATGTTTCTATGACATTGCTATTATGTTTTTCTATTATTGATGAATAAATTCGAGGTTCAATTTTAATTATCTTTTGCTATTGTTTTCCCTTAGCCGTGACACCAGGGTTGAGAGCAATCTAGGTTACCCTTTGGAGATGTGACAACTCCTATAGGGTTAGACTACTTAGGATTGAAGAGGGTTGAGAGGGTGAGTCCTGAGGTAGCGAAACATCCCCTTTCCCTTCCGATATGATTTCTCCGTACCTCCATTTCCTTGGATAATTAGCACGTAGTGTTAGGCTTAGGAAGATAGACTCCCCTGGGGGTTAGTTGATAGGTCAACAAAAGTCAAGGGTCATAGTGAATCCTAATGCCGGGGCATAATGTTGGGGTTAGTCACGGTTGACCTTAAGTTTGTGACTGTGAGTTTAAGGATATCCTTGACTCAATTAACATCAATAGGAAAGTATAATAGCATAGTCTTGCACTAGAAGCATAAGTCCTAGAGGTATCTTGTCCGGATACCATATTTCATCTATTGCTAGTCCTAGAAGCATAAGTCATAGCGAAATCTTGTGTTTAAAATCCTTATTCCCTATGGATTTGACTACCCACTCACCAGGGTAATTTTATTACTTCGACAAGCCCGTGCACTTGCGGGATACACGCAAGGGGTCATGATCAGTGCGACAAAGGGAGGAAAGTTACCTCCATTCTTTGGTGATGCATTGATACCCGAAAAATAATGCATCAACCGGTGTCCGTTGACCTTAAAAGTCCCTTTTTGCGGATGAGATACCTCAACGGCGCCATGAGGGAACACTTGAGTCACGGTGTAAGGGCCATGCCATCGGGATTTTAATTTTCCTTGGAAAAGTTTCAGTCTTGCATTGAAAAGTAGCACTTGGTCCCAAGGTTGAAAGCACTTAGCTTGCTTCATATGCCGGTCATGATATTCCTTCATCTTCTCTTTATATTTAACCGATGTATCATATACCAGAGCTCGCCATTCCTCTAATTCATTCAGCTGGAGTTTCCTTTTTCAACCACAAAGATAAGGGTCAAAATTGAGTTGCTTTATGGCCCAATAGGCCCTGTGTTCTAATTCGACTGGTAAGTGGCATGCCTTCCCATATACCATTCGATAAGGAGTGGATCCAATAGGTGTCTTGTATGCGGTTCAATATGCCCATAATGCATCGTCAAGTTGGTCAGCCCAATATCATCGGTGAGAATTGACTGTTTTCTTAAGGATCTGCTTCAACTCTCTATTCAAAACTTCAACCTGGCCGTTGGATTGAGGATGATAAGCAGTCGAAACTCGGTGCGACACCCCGTATCATTTTAGCACTTTTTCAAATTGAGAGTTACAAAAGTGGGTGCCCCGATTACTAATGATTGTTCTGGGTGCCCCAAATCGGGAAAATAATTTTTTTAAGAATTTCACAACTCTTGTATCACATGACGGGGAGGCTTGTGCTTCTACCCATTTGGAGATATAATCCACTGCCACAAGAATATATTTGTTTCCCTGGGAGCTGGGGAACGTGCCCATGAAATCAATGCCCCAAACATCAAAAACTTCGCATGTTTGATTCCATGATTGTGGCATTTCTTCTCTTTTAGAGATATTTGAAGATCGCTGACATCTGTCGTAATGCTGCTGACACACCCCTTGCGTGTGTACCCCGTAAGTGCACGGGTTGTCGAAGTAATAAAAATACCCTGGTGAGTGGGTAGTCGTATACACAGGGAATAGTGTTCAGAAACAAGTGTTATCGCTATTTAGCTATGAAAGAAGTCGATGATGAAAGAAGTATATATATATATATATATATATATATATATATAAATGTAAAAGAAAATAAAAGAGTGCAAGAAGAATAATGAGTGTAGGAGAGGTAATCGATATAAAGTTGGGGTACCCGGACAAAGCTCCCCCTAAGACTAATGCTTCTAGTGCAAGACTAGTATTATACCCTCTAATTGATGTCTAATTGAGTCGAGGATATCCTTAAACACACGGTCCCAAACCTAAGGTCAACCGTGACTAACCCCAACACTATGCCCCGGCATTAGGATTCACTACGACTCTTGACTCTCATTGACCTGTCAACTAAGCCCTGGAGGAGTATATCTACCTAAGCCTCACACTACGTAGGATTGCATTAAGTTCTAGGGACTTCTAGTGGTAAAACCTGTTCCTATGTGTAGTTCTAACCCTTTGGTCCAGGTGGAAGAACCCTAGTCTAGATTAAGCCTTCACTCTGTTACTCGCGTAACTAAGCCCCAGGGGAGTTTATCTACCTAGCACTTCACGCTATCTCGACCACTAATGAATCAAGGAAACGGAGATAGGGAGAAACCACACCGGAGAGGAAAGGGGTACATCGCTACCTCACAACTCTCCCTCTCAACCCTCTCCAACCTTGTGTAGTCTAATCCTATAGAGGTTGTCACACCCTCAAAGGATAACCTAATAGATTCTCAACCCTAGTGTCACTGCTAAGGGAAAATCTCATACAATCGGCATGCAAGATTGGGACTCAATAATAGAACATTAAATTAAGAAAGCATAATAAAAGTCATAGAAACAATATCATCCTAGGGTTTACAAGTCCGAATACCCACTAGGGTTTAGCTCTCCATGGAGCAATACAAAATCAATAAATAGTTTAAGAACATATGCATGAAAACCATAAAGAAAACCCCCTTGTAGATCATATCGATGGTCTTGTGTAGTCAGGTGTCTTCTCCAACGAATCCCTTGTCAAGCCTAAGGCACACCTCGACAAATCAATGCCGATGAGAGCTTCCTCAATAGCTTCCTTCCAAAGGATGTCGATGTCAATGCCGTTTAATCGCCTCCAAAGACCTCCAAGAACCTCTCCAAACCCTAGCCGAAAGCCCCCCAAAAGATATCCAAGTGATAGAAAGGGAGGGTCCCCCAATAGATCTGAAAACGGGCTATTTATAGGCTGAAATCGGGCTGAAATCAGAGTTCCACACGCTCCTGTGTTAATTCCACACGGCCCTGTGAAAAACAAGGAATTCCACACGCCCGTGCGGAAATTCTGAAATCGTGATTTTTCGGCACTGTGAACAGTAACTTTCGCTACAACACTTAGCGTAATGCTTCCGAATTCATCGTTCTTCATCGAGGCCATTGAATTGGGCACACAATCAATGGTAGATTATGTCGATTACTTCATTTCTCTTCATTGGCGAAGTTCTCCAATGTCACACGAGTTATAGACTTTTGTGAGTGTGACTGCCCTTGTGCCCCTCCAATGGAGGTTGGCTCACACCCACAAGTCTAGACTCGTGCCTTGTTCCTTGCTTTGTCCGAGAACTCCTCAACAATGGCGAACATAACCTATTCTTGCTTCTTTTTCTCTAAATCTTCTCCACAACCCTTCAATGCATAAAAGAACACAAATAAACACTAATTAGTGATTAAATCTGAGAAAAGTAATGCTCAATGTAAGATAATAATACTTCGTATTACTATAACATAAGCACTTATCAAACTCCCCCACACTTAAGCTTTTGCTTGTCCTCAAGCAAAAATAAAACGTGAAAGTACTTAGGAAGAACAATTGAAAGTGCTCGGCCTTAGGTTCACCAAAAGTATGCAAAAAAAGCATTCTACAAGTTAGGGGAAATCAAAACAATGCATAAGGTTATCATTGCTCTAGCTAAAAACTCGAATCAAAAAGGATAAAAACTCGAAAATGTGTTAGTGTGTGTGATTTTACTCAAGAGAACCAACGAGTACTCCTCAAACTTTTGTTAGAAAGGACTTATTTGTATACAAAAACAAAACTAAAGAGAGAAGGAAGTAGTAGCTTCACACATCCTTGAAGGTAGCCCTTTTCTAGGCGGCCGCCAAAGGTGGCTTTCACACTTTCGAGGAGGTAGCTCTTTCTACCGGGGTAGTAGCTTTCACACATCCCATGAGATAGCTCTTTCTCTCATTAGGGCATAACTTGTATCCGACTTATGAGAGTAGCTACATACTTCATAGGTGGTAGCTCTTTCCACCCCAAATGCATGCATAAAAGAAAGCAACTATTCACAAACTCATATTTTTCTCTTTTTTTCTTTTTCATTTTTCCACTTTTTTTTTTCATTTTCATCTTTTTTTTTTCATATTTTTCTCTCCTTATATATGCATTTTCCAAAGTAAAACTAAGAACAACGATAAACTTGTCCTTAAAAACTTCAAGATTGAGTTTCCAAAAGATTCCAAGAGTAAGTTGTGCAATATAAGATAATCGAGCAAAAATTCCCTAAAATTCAAGTAGAAACTAGAGCATGATAGGATACAATGTTAAAAATTCTCCTAAACTCTAAGAATACAACCGTTGCAACTAAGGTGAACCGCCATAGGCTACATGAGCATAAGCAATTGAACGCACAAGTAAATGTGTGTGCAATGTGAACTCCCCCCCACACTTAAGATGTACATTGTCCTCAATGTACACATGCAAGCACATTAAAATTTTAACAATCAAAACATAATGTGTGGATGTGGGCAATTGAAACAATACTCCCCTGAACTCCTAGTGGTACATTTGATGGAGCTATGTTTATTAAGGGTTGAGTCTCAACGGGTTGTGGAGGGTACACAGTCCCATGACCGTGCCTATGACTAGTACTCTAATTCCTTGCATCCAAGACCATCTGCATGTACACAAGGGGGATCAGTGAAGCTCAATAAAAGTAAAATAAAACAAAAGAAAAGGAAAAAAAAATAAAGCTAAAAACGCCTCAAGCGTCGGTGTCATCCGTTCTTCGATCTCCGGTGCTGCTGTCGGTGCTGATACTGGTGGATCTGGTGCTGAAAAAGAAAAGATTGACGAAGAAAAGGAGAAAATATGCTTACCGACGACGTGAAAATCAAAAACTTCGAATATGGTCGAAAACAACTTAAAAACTCCTTAAATGGACAAAGAGAGGGTTGGGAAAATGTGAGGAAACATCCTTTGAGTGTGGAGGCATTTAGAATTGAAAAGGCAAAAGAAGATTTTAAAATTAAAAACAACCTATCATGTTCTGTACATCCACACGCCCGTGTGGAATTTCCACACGGCCGTGTGCCTCCACTCGAAGGGTTCACAGGGGCAGTCACACCCCCTTGTGTTTCCTCTGTTTGCTTTCCAGAACATACACACGGCCGTGTGGAAATTCCACACGGCCGTGTGCCCAACCTGGCCAACACACGGACGGCCACAGGGGCACCCACACGCCCCTGTGGACTCTCTAGATCCCAAGAAAATCATCTAAGCGTTCCACACGGCCGTGTGCCATGTAGACGCTCACCCACAAGGGCACTTACACGTCCCCTGTGAGCCTCTAAATGAAGTTCTTGTTCTGCAGAACATCCACACGGCCGTGTGGAATTTCCACACGGCCGTGTGCTATACACATGGGCACTCACAGGGGCACTCACACACTACCCCTGTGTCTCTCGGGATGGAGAGTTGTAGCTCTGTTGAGATCCACACGGCCGTGTGGAAATTCCACACGGCCGTGTGCTATACACATGGGCACTCACAGGGGCACTCACACTGCCCCTGTGTCTCTCGGGATGGAGAGTTGTAGCTCTGTAGAGATCCACACGGCCGTGTGGAAATTCCACACGGCCGTGTGCCTTCATATGGTCGTTCACAGGGGCAATCACACGCCCCAGTGTCTTCTCTTGATGAGCTCTGAAATGGTTCACACGGCCGTGTGGAAATTCCACACGGCCGTGTGTTTTCTCTGGATGACTTAGAAAAATTACAAACTCTAAAGAAAATTTCAGAAACACGATTATAACACTTAGAGCTTGCATAGACGATAAGAACACGACCAGAGATCCATGAAAACACACTCAAACGACCCAAAACTTCAACAATCACAATTAGGCACACTACGACACCAATAATCCATAAGAAATCACAGCACACGCATAATAAAATGAAAACACCAACACTAAGCAATTATTCATGCTAAAACTAAACTAAACCTAGAAAAGCAATAAAAACTTGGGTTGCCTCCCAAGAAGCGCTTGTTTAACGTCACTAAGCTTGACGTACCTCTTTCTTACCTCAAGGCGGCTTGAAAAGAGTGTGTTCCTCCCGACAAGAACTTGCATAGCTACTTCCTCTAAACCAAAAATTGACTTGCCGAGGTGGAGTATTTGTTGGAGGGTCCAACCATCCTACTTTTGACCTCCAAGGAAACAATTTGGGTTGGGAATTGTCCAAGCTTAGCATAGGTGGGTCATGGGATGGTTTAAATATCCTCCCCACATCGTTTTTCCTTCCCAAAGTCTCTTTCTTGCTTTTTATGAGTTGATCAATCCCAAAGAGCGGTGCTTGTTCCATTACCTTAGGGTTCGCTTCTTCTTGTGTATTTTCATCTTGAAAGGAACATGACACTAACAAATCCCCTTGAAAATTTTCTTGCTCACAAGCACCATCTTCATTCAAGCAATCCCAATTCTCCAAATGACGTTCTACTTTTTCCTCTTCAATTTCTACATCAACATACTCGGTATGCCCCATTTCTTCATTATCATTCACGACCACATCATCTCTACAAGGGTCTTGCTTTACTTGCTCAAATACTTCATGTTCCTTGGAGAGTGTGTCAAGTATCCATCCTAATTGATGTTTAAGGTAGTTGTAGGAGGCTTCATGACACTTTCGTGTGGCTTCCATACTTTGGCAAGAGGCATCGGATGCTTCAATAAAGTTATCTAGTACCTTTCTCCATGGAGGTGCATCCTCTTTGAGTCTCTCATCCTTTTGAAATCGCTCTTGAGGTGCTTCCCAATGTTGTCCATCGTTATTCCATAAAAAATTTTGGTAGCTCCTTTCGCTTGGATGATGTGTGCTATAGCCTGGATTGCTCTATTGTTGTGAAGCAATAACTCTATCAAGCTTTGTACTGAGAGTTTCAACTTGAGAATATAGCTCAATGATTGAATCAATCTCCATTTAGGCTCCTTGCAAGGAAAAGTGAGACAAAACAAAAGAAAACAAATTAGAACGATGGAAGAATAAAAAAAAGGTGGAATAGAATAAAGGATGAATAGCTAAAATAGCAAAGTACAAATGTCTCTAAAACGCCTATTCCCCGGCAACGGCGCCAAAAACTTGACACACCCCTTGCGTGTGTACCCCGCAAGTGCACGGGTTGTCGAAGTAATAAAAATACCCTGGTGAGTGGGTAGTCGTATCCACAGGGAATAGTATTCAGAAACAAGTCTTATCGCTATTTAGCTATGAAAGAAGTCGATGATGAAAGAAGTATATATATATATATATATATATAAATGTAAAAGAAAATAAAAGAGTGCAAGAAGAATAATGAGGGTAGGAGAGGTAATCGATATAAAGATGGGGTACCCGGACAAAGCTCCCCCTAAGACTAATGCTTCTAGTGCAAGACTAGTATTATACCCTCTAATTGATGTCTAATTGAGTCGAGGATATCCTTAAACACACGGTCCCAAAACTAAGGTCAACCGTGACTAACCCCAACACTATGCCCCGCCGTTAGGATTCACTACGACTCTTGACTCTCGTTGACTTGTCAACTAAGCCCTAGAGGAGTATATCTACCTAAGCCTCACACTACGTAGGATTGCATTAAGTTCTAGGGACTCCTAGTGGTAAAACCTGTTCCTATGTGTAGTTCAAACTCTTTGATCCAGGTGGAAGAACCCTAGTCTAGATTAAGCCCCAGTGCGTAGGATTCACTTCAACCCTTCCCTCTGTTACTCGCGTAACTAAGCCCCAGGGGAGTTTATCCACCTAGCACTTCACTCTATCTCGACCGCTAATGAATCAAGGAAACGGAGGTAGGGAGAAACCACACCGGAGGGGAAAGGGGTACATCGCTATCTCACAACTCTCCCTCTCAACCCTCTCCAACCTTGTGTAGTCTAATCCTATAGAGGTTGTCACACCCTCAAAGGATAACCTAATAGATTCTCAACCCTAGTGTCACTGCTAAGGAAAAATCTCATACAATCGGCATGCAAGATTGAGACTCAATAATAGAACATTAAATTAAGAAAGCATAATAAAAGTCATAGAAACAATATCATCCTAGGGTTTACAAGTCCGAATACCCACTAGGGTTTAGCTCTCCATGGAGTAATACAAAATCAATAAATAGTTTAAGAACATATGCATGAAAACCATAAAGAAAACCCCCTTGTAGATCATATCGATGGTCTTGTGTAGTCGCGTGTCTTCTCCAACGAATCCCTTGTCAAGCCTAAGGCACACCTCGACAAATCAATGCCGATGAGAGCTTCCTCAATAGCTTTCTTCCAAAGGATGTCGATGTCGATGCCATTTAATCACCTCCAAAGACCTCCAAGAACCTCTCCAAACCCTAGCCGAAAGCCCCCCAAAAGATATCCAAGTGATAGAAAGGGAGGGTCCCCAAATAGATCTGAAAACGGGCTATTTATAGGCTGAAATCGGAGTTCCACACGCTCCTGTGTTAATTCCACACGGCCCTGTGAAAAACCAGGAATTCCACACGCCCGTGTCTTAATTCCACACGGCCGTGTGGAAATTCTCAAATTGTGATTTTTCGGCACTGTGAACAGTAACTTTGCTACAGTGTTTTCCCTACAGTTTTTGCTACAGTACACTGCCGTGTGGAATTTCCACAAGCCCGTGTGAACTCTCTGAAATCCTAATTTTCGTCAACAGTGAACAGTAACTTGTTACAGTACTTTCGCTACAGTATTTTTGCTGCAGTACTTATCCGTAATGCTCCCGAAATCATAGTTCTTCATCGAGGCCATTGAATTGGGCACACAATCAATGGTAGATTATGTCGATTACTTCATTTCTCTTCATTGGCGAAGTTCTCTAATGTCACACGAGTTATAGACTTTTGTGAGTGTGACTGCCCTTGTGCCCCTCCAATGGAGGTTGGCACACACCCACAAGTCTAGACTCGTGCCTTGTTCCTTGCTTTGCCCGAGAACTCCTCAACAATGGCGAACATAACCTATTCTTGCTTCTTTTTCTCTAAATCTTCTCCACAACCCTTCAATGCATAAAAGAACACAAATAGACACAATTAGTGATTAAATCTGAGAAAAGTAATGCTCAATGTAAGATAATAATACTTTGTATTACTATAACATAAGCATTTATCAGCTGCACCAATGCCTGAGCATCTTGAAATATAGTTAACCAATAAAACCTGGCATCAAGAACCTTCTTAGCCGTTCGGCTTCCACTATAATGGCCTCCTGTCGGTCCAGAATGACAATGTTTCAAGATGTCTTGCCCTTCCACGTTTGAAACACACCTTCTAACAATTTGATCAAAGCAAACGCTAAACAAGTGGGGGTCCTCCCAAAAATAGTACTTCACATCAGCAAAGAACTTCTTCCTTTGTTGGTGAGTGAGAAACTTGGGGAAAGTTTTTGCTGCCAAATAGTTAGCAATGTTAGCGGACCATGGGGTCTCATCTACTGCTACCACTTGAATACTACACAGTTGCTCCCCAGGAAATGTATCATTTATCTCTTTTTTTTTCCTTGCCTCGTCAATGGGACCCTCAAGGCGCGAGAGATGATTAGCAGCTAAGTTTTCTGCCCCCTTTTTGTCTCTTATCTCTAGATCAAATTCTTGTAATAGCAGCACCCAACGAATCAATCGAGGCTTAGCATCAGACTTGTTCAACAGATATTTTAGGGCAGAATGGTCGGTATAGACAATCACATTAGACAGCACCAAATATGACTGAAACTTGTCAAAAGCAAAGACTACAGCCAGCAATTCTTTCTCAGTAGTGGTATAATTTTCCTGGGCATCATTGACACACCCCTTACTTCCTCTTTGCAATGTTGTTTAACCGATAAAGCTTGAGTTAAAGAAATTGATGAAAAGCAAACAAGCAAATATAAAATAAATGTAAGATGAGTAAGGCAAAATACGGGAAATTCAATGGTTAAGAGTGGTCACGGATGAGGATTCCCTTAGGGGCCACTAAAGTGCGTTTGAAGGCTTGAACTAACTTGAATGTGGCAATGATGGACCGACAAAACCTTAGACTAGGCCAACCCGATGGTCACGGAAATTGGCCCCTAATCCGGTCAGGGTATTGGAATACAGTATTTCCACCGCTACGGTATTTCTACCGCCCAAATCCTCACATGATTGCTAAGGGTACAATGGCTTTGTCAAACTAGGGTTAAAGCAACAACTCGGTACTTAACCCTAGGAGTGGAGGGGTTCAAATACCCGATGGTCACGGCGTATTTCTACGTATTTCCCTTCCAAAGTTGGTGAGTCTAACACTAGGGCAATGGTCATGCAACCTAGCATTTCCTAGATCAATTGATACATAGAGTTCTCATACATATCAAGCAATTAAAACACCAAGCAATGGATCACAAACATGCCACAAACAATGAATTAGAACAAAGCATCCAAAATACACAAGTTCACCCCCAAGGTTCACCTACATCCGGTGACCTTGGGGTTTAGTTCCCCATGATCAAGAAATACAACACAAAGTACATGAAACCAAGCACCAAAAGCATAAGAAGGACTCCCTCAAGAGATGAAGGCCGGAGAAGTTCCAAAGACGCCACACAAAGGGGTGGCTTTCCTTGTCTTCAACCTTCCAAATCCAAGCTCTAGGGTGAAGATCCTTCCCAAAACCTTGCTCTCCTCGCCAAATCCTTGCCTAGATCGCCCTCCAAATGCTTCTCCTTCCTCAGAAATTGAGTGGTGGTGAGAGCTCTAAGAAGAAGACACTTGATGCCCTTGAAAACCGTAGCAAAAGTCCCTTAAAAGATGAATGCGGGCAAGTTCACGGGTGACCTCACGGTCCATATACAGCCCGTGAGGGAGCCTGTAATACGGGCTATAAGAAGCAGCAAAGTTGTGATTTTGCACCATAACTGCTACAGTAAACTGCTCGCGGATGACCTCACGGCCGTGAGCCTGCCCGTGAGGGTTTCCAAATTTCATTTTCCTTCCAACTCTTAGCGCTTCAGGTAGTTACAGTAATGCTACAGTACGCGGGGAGCCTAAAACGACGGTTTCGGTGCAGATTTCCTCTCAAATCGCGTCGTTAGGGTCATAAAAGCATATAATGTACCTGAAACACGAAATAAAACAATTTAGACCGAAAAAGGGCATCGATTCATTAATAAAACATCGAAATACATGTGCATACATACGTGCAATATACGTATATTTAGACGTTTATCAAACATCCCCACACCTAAGAGTTTGCTTATCCCCAAGCAAACACACATGAAGAACAAGGGAAGAAAGATAAACGACTAAATGCACGACCTCATGCTCAAAAGTGAAGGACTCCACGGGCATACTGGACAGAAATCAAGAAGTGAGTTGTTCTAGTGATAGTCGGGTAATGATAGCTCTGTCTCTCCTAAAGTGCCCTCAGTGAGTGTGCTGACTTCCACCTTGTTCTCCACACCCTGAATTACCCCAGGATGTCTATTCACTCCACACACAATAATAATGATATTAAAGTGTTAAAAACATCCTTAGTACTCAGTTAAAAGTCTTTTGGTTCCTAAGTAAAACACTAGCACCTCAAGTGATTACGCAGCAGGCTCAAGGGGATCAAGATGCCACAACTCTCTTACTTATGTACAACAAGAACATACACACTTTTTTTTTCTCTGAGTCCCCGACTAACATAGACTGCCCAAAAATCTTTCAGACAGATGCACATGCTGGTTAGGCACAAGAGTCACCCATCCTACTTGATTACAGTCTACATAGACGCATTCGGGCTAAACTAGCAGAGGAATACTGTCATAGACTCGTCTTTTTTTTTTTTTTTAAACCCCTTGAACAAATTGCTACAATAGATCACTATCAGGCTAAAGCAAACAACAAAGGAACTCAAAAGCTTTTAAAAGAATATTGAAGAAAGAATTTAACACATTAATGCCAAAATAATTGTGATGGGTTAGTAGGAGTATACAAAATGGAAGTGCTCATGAACAGGTATAAAGGTGCACTAAAGGTGAAACAGAGCTACAATTAAGTACAGATAAGATACAGCTCATGACTATCATTCTACCAAGCCTGGGAGTTCTAAATAATGTAATCATAGCTATCATAGCTATCTTACGCATGTAAAGGCATGTGGCAATAAAAACTACTCCTAGAAATCCATCCCCACACCTAAAGCTATACATTGCCACCAATGTACAAAGGTCAGCAGCACAGGGTGGGAAAATAAACATGTAAAGTGCATAATAGGAGAAAAAAACTTTCCCAGTCAACTGATGCAGTTTGCGAATTGATCCTGTAGACTTGGGGACAGATGGGGCATGAGAGGGCCTGGAGTGCGCAACCATAATATCCTCAACCTAAAAATACAGCAAGCGCAGATCATGACTCCAGAAATAATAAAATCAGAGGAAAGCAAGCAACAAAAGTTCCACACACACAACATAAGTTTAGTAGGGACGAAGCCCTGACTAACTCACAAGTACAGAATGCAACAAAAAGTAAAAGTACATACAAATACAAAACAAACAGAATGAAAGTAAAAAGAACAGGTGTGGTGTGCAGTCTAGGGGTCGGAGGGAAAGGAAGGTGCCGCGCAGGTCATGGCCGCAGAGGTGGTGCCGACAGACGATGAAGAACTGCGCAAGGGCGCCAAGATGTCGCCAGTGGTAACCTCGATGTGGCCCACAGAAGCGGCAAGGTCTCGATGTCTACTGTCTAAAATCTGAAACTGCTCGTGGACCGCGGCACGAAATGCTTCAAACCTTTCCTCCAAAGAGGGTCTATGCTCCCAGGTCTATGCCAACCCTAAAATCTTCAATGTGTCCAAATCAACCCTTCGAATGGTTCCAAAGCTCTTGCATGATAGTAGGGCAAACCGGATCTTGTGATTTTCCTTCTTGAACCGTGGTTGCTCGGGAGGCGGAGTAGGTTCACTCCGGGCTTACTTATACGCAACTTTCTTTACCCGCATACTACAATGTCATAGGACCCATCATTAGTCATCAAACAAGCAAAACTAGGTTGATAAATTGAAAATTCAATGAAAACCCAGCAGTGCTACAGTAAAACCGAAAATTTTTTTGCAAGAACCTTGCTTGGAAAATGGCCAATCGAAAAATACAAACAATCCAAAATACCAAAACAAAGTTGATAAGTGCTTGTGTTGTAGTAACGCGAAGCGTTATTATCTTACAAATGAACATACTTTTATCAGATTTTATCACTAAATAGTGTGCATTTGTGTATTCTTGAGCATTGTAGGTTTCGTGGAGCTAAGTTGGAAAAGAAGAACGAAGTTAGGTCGTGTTCGCCGTTGTTGGGAGGTTTTCAGACCAAGCAAGGAACAAGGCACGAGGTTAGACTTGTGAGTGTGTGCCAACCTCCTTTGGAGGGGCACAAAGGCAGTCACATTCACAACAAGTCTAACTCGTGTAGCTTAGGAAAACTTCACCAAGAAGGAGACTCGAAGCAATAGGCACGATCTACCATTGATTGTGTGCCCAATTCAATGGCCTCGATGAAGAAACAACATATTCGGGAGCATTTCGGAGAGGTACTGTAGCAACACTGCAGATTGTTACTGCAGCAAATCACTGTAGCAAGTTACTGTGCACTTCTACCGAAGAGTCAAGGTTCCAGAGAATTCACACGGGCGTGTGGAATTAACACACGGCCGTGTGAACTAATTTTCCAGCAAGCCAGAAACTTCACACGGGCGTGTGGAATTAACACACGGCCGTGTGAAGTAATTTTCAGGAAAGACAGAAACTTCACACGGGCGTGTGGAAATTCCACACGGCCGTGTGAATTCCCGATAACTTCAAATTTAAAGCCGCACTCAGCCTATAAAAAGCCGATTTGGAGACTTTTTAAAGAATCTTTTGACCTATCTTCCTCCCCAACTTCTGGAGAGGGCGGCTAGGGTTTCGGAGAAGACTTTGTGGAGGATTGGAGCGCGTCATCGGAATCATCACTAATGTTCGACGGCCGCACAAGACCACGGCCACACCATACGCGAGGGGGTTTTCATTGATGTCTTTAGTTTGTTCTTTCTTTCATAAATTGATGAACATGTATAGCTCCATGAGGAGCTAAACCCCTCGTGGGTATTCGGACTTTAAAACTCTAGGATAATTATGTTTCTTTGACATTGTTATTATGCTTTTCCATTAATTGATGAATAAATTCGAGTTTCAATTTTAGATTTCTTGTGCTATTGTTTTCTCTTAGCCGTGACACTAAGGATTGAGAACAATCTAGGTTATCCTTTGGATGTGTGACAACTCCTATAGGATTAGACTACTTAAAATTGAAGAGGGTTGAGAGGGAGAGTTGTGAGGTAGCACCGTACCCCTTTCCCTTCCGTTGTGATTTCTCCCTACCTCCGATTCCTTGAGTCATTAGAGGTCGAAATAGAGTGAAGTGCTAGGTAGACAAACTCCCCCAAGGTTTTGGGGTGACGTGAATCCTACGCACTGGGGCTTAATTTAGACAATGGTTCTTCCACCTGGACCAAAGGGTTAGAACTATCACACATAGGAACAGGTTTTATCACTAGGAGTCCCTAGAGCTTAAAGCAATCCCACGTAGTGTTAGGCTTAGGTAGAAATACTCCCCTGGGGCTTAGATGAGCAATCAACAGAGTGAAGGGTTGACGTGAATCCTATTGCCGGAACATAGTGTTGAGGTTAGCCACGGTTGACCTTAGATTTGGGACCGTGTGTTTCAGGATTTTCCTCGACTCAATTAACATCAATAGGAAGGTATAATAGCATAGTCTTGCACTAGAAGCATAAGTCCTAGAGGTAACTTGTCCGGATACCCTATTTTCACTTATTACTAGTCTCTCTCTTTTTACTCGTTGCTTGCACTTTTCTCTCTTTCATCTTTCGATTTATTTGCTTTGCATCTACTCTAGTTCCCATAAATTCACTCATAACTCCGATCATTGTTTCTTTTCGTACATCACAAGACTCAATAGCAACTTCTCGTATTTTAAATCCCTATTCCCTGTGGATTCGACTACCCACTCACCGGCGTAACTTTTATTACTTCGACAAGGCCGTGCACTTGCGGTACGCACGCAAAAGGTCGTGTCAAGTTTTTGGCGCCGTTGCCGGGGAATAGGCATATTTTTGATACTTGTTTTTGCTATCTTAGTCATTCACTTCGTTGACTATTTCATACTTTCTTTAACTATCATCGTTCTTATTTTTCTTTTCTTTGTTTTGGCTTCAGGTTATGACCCGCGGGAACCCTTCGATTCTTGTTGAAGGAGACCCGAACATTGGAAGGAGAATACACCGTAAAGGGAAAGAGCTTGTGGAAGAACAATCCGAGCAAGCCAGCATAGATTCAGAAGGGTCGGAAGCTATGGCAAAACAGAACGAACAACAAAGGACATTGGCTGATTTTGCTAGACCCGCGGTAATGGGGACCCAATCAAGCATTGTGAGTCCCCCAATTAACGCAAATAACTTTGAGTTGAAGCCGTCGTTCATTCAAATGTTGCAACAGTCCGCACAGTTTAATGGGTTAGCCGATGAAGATCCCAACAACCATCTAGAGAATTTTCTTGAAGTGTGCGACATGTTGAAGATCAATGGGGTAACGGACGACGCAATCAGATTGAGAGCCTTCCCATTTTCATTGAAGGGGAAAGCAAGACATTGGTTACATTCATTACCGAGAGCATCTATCACTACATGGGAAGAGATGGCCGAGGCATTCTTGGCTAGGTATTTCCCGCCGAGAAAATCAGCAAGGCTCCGGAATGATATCTCATCCTTCATGCAAGTGTAATTGGAGTCTCTATTCGAGACATGGGATAGGTTCAAGGAGCTCCTCCGGAAGTGCCCGCAACACGGATTCCCCGAGTGGATGATCATTCATACTTTTTATAATGGGTTGAATCCAAGCACTAAGCAACTTTTAGATGCAGCGGCAGGAGGGACTCTGGGAGGCAAGACCCCCGATGAAGCCCGGCACCTTATTGAAGAGATGGCGATGAATAGCTATCATTGGAACACAAGGGACAGAAGGAAGGTAGCCGGAATTCATGATGTTGATGCAGTTACATCTTTGGTGGCACAAGTAGAATCATTGAGTAAGAAGTTGGATGCTCTAACTTCACCAAGAGTTGCGGCCATCACTACATGTAACGGTTGTGGGGGAGGTCATGCTTCAAGTGATTGTCCGATTGCTATTGGGGGCGCTAGTACGGTGGAGCAGGCTAATTTTGTGGGAAATAACTACAGAGGACAAGGCCAAGGCAACCCGTATAGTGGCACTTACAATCCAGGGTGGAGAAATCACCCAAATTTCTCATGGAGCAACCAAGGACAGTCACAACAAAAGAATAACACACCACCAGGATTTCAGAACCAACAAGCACCGAATTTAGAAAGCCGAGTGACAGGGATAGAAGGAAAGATGACTGATCTAGAAAGAGCTCTCACACGGTTTGTTTCTTCATCGGATGCTAGATTCCAGTCGATGGAAGCTACACTTCGCAATCATACCGCCTCCTTACATAATTTGGAGAATCAAGTGGGGCAAATTGCGAAGACATTAGCGGAAAGGCCTCAAGGGAGTTTGCCTAGTAATACGGAGACAAATCCGAGGGAACAATTGAAAGCAATCACCTTGAGGAGTGCGAAAGAGGTCGAGAGAAATCTTCCTCTAGAGAAGGCACAAGAGACACCCGAGGTAGTGGAGGTAGAGGAAGGAGTAACAAACGAAAAAGAGGTGCCATCCCCACCCTACAAGCCAAGGATCCCCTATCCTTCACGATTAAAGAATGACCAAGACAATGAACAATACAAGAAATTTCTGGGAATTTTCAAACAGTTGCATATCAACATACCATTCGCGGAAGAATAAGCCCAAATGCCTAAGTACGCGAAGTTCTTGAAAGACCTCCTAACCAACAAGAGGAAATTGGAGGAGAGTGCATCTGTGATACTCGATGCCAATTGCTCGGCCGTATTGCAAAAGAACATGCCTAGCAAAAGAAAAGATCCCGGGAGTTTCATAATACCATGTAACATTGGAAACATGGGTGAAGAGATGGCATTGGCCGACTCAAGGGCAAGCATCAATGTCATGCCTTACACGTTCTTCCAAAAGCTAGGCTTGGGCGAGCCAAGACCCACTCGGATGACACTTCAACTCGCGGACCGATCAGTGAGGCATCCGAGAGGGATTGTGGAAGATGTGTTGGTGAAAGTCGACAAATACAAATTTCCTGTTGACTTCGTAGTGTTGGATGTCGATGAGGATGTCGAGGTTCCATTGACCCTTGGAAGGCCATTCTTGCGTACTTCCAAGGCCTTGATCGACATGGACGGCGGGGAGCTCACATTGCGAGTAGGAGAAGACAAGCTCACATACCGACTCGCCGAAGCCATGAGACACTCTCTCGATTTTGATGACACTTTATATTTCCTTGACACCACCGATGAACTAATAGATGATTATGTGCAGGAAATGATGAACCCGGATCCATATGAAGGGTGGCCGGACCAAGACTTGGAGATTGAAGAAGAAGTGCTCTCCATTGGTCTAATCAAGGATGACTTCAAGCAAGAAACGGAGCGTATGAAGAAAATGCTTCAGAGGATGAAAAGGTCGAAAAGACGCCACAAGAAGAACCCTAACAACAAGGGAAATGAACATTCAAGGAGTAAGGGTGATTCACCCTTTTGTGGTAACAAACTCGACAACTCCCCCTCTACTCTACAAAGGTTATGTAATGCATGCTTCCAGGTTGTAGGGAAGAGGGCAACTTCCATTCATGAACGTCCGTAAGGTAAGCCAGGTACGTCAAGCTTAGTGACGTTAAACAAGCGCTTCTTGGGAGGCAGCCCAAGGCTTTACAGTTTTTCTAGGACCTAGTTAGCTTTAGATTGAATAAAAAGTCTTAGTTTTGGTGTCCTGAATTTTTCATGTGCTTACGCTGCGATTTTCTTGTGGGTTTTTGATGAATTTCGTGTGCCTTAACGATAATTGATGAAGTTTAGGTTGGTTGAGTGTGTTTTCTTTGGTTTCTGGTCGTAATTTTATGGTTTCTACAGGCTCTAAGTATTTTTAAAGAGTTTCTGAATTTTTCTGAGAATCTGTAAAATTTTCTAAGTAAACCAGAGAAAACACACGGCCGTGTGGAATTAACACACGGCCGTGTGAAAACTCTGCAGAAAAATCCCTTTTTCCCGAGAAAACACAGGGACGTGTGACAGCCCCTGTGGAAGAGCTTGTGATTGGCACACGGCCGTGTGGAATTAACACACGGCCGTGTGAAACACTTAGATTTTTCGGGCAAATCAGAGAGGCCGCAAGGGCGTGTGTTGGCCCCTGTGACCGGCCTTGTGTTCTTCGCCAGGTTGGGCACACGGCCGTGTGGAATTAACACACGGCCGTGTGATATTTTTCAGAGAGCTTCTGTGTTTTTCCCGAGAAGCCACAGGGCCGTGTACCAGCCCCTATGGATATCCTTGTGAAGGCACACGGCCGTGTGGAATTTCCACACGGCCGTGTGGGGTAGCCAGAGAGTAAACAGAATGCACACAGGGGCGTGTGTTGGCCCCTGTGAACCCTAATTTCAGAGGCACACGGCCGTGTGGCATTGTCACACGGCCGTGTGAATTCCCAGAACTCCAAAAACCGCGCGATTTCTTTTGGTTTTCACTCGTGCCTCTTCCATTTTCATTCTAAACTCTCCTTCTACTCTCTCCACTAGTTCCCCAACCATCTCAGAGGATTTTTAAAGTTTTTATTGTAGTTTTCCGGCCGGTTCTTAATATTTCTTCATCCACTCCGTCGGTAAGGACTTCAAAGCCTTCTTCTCCGTCAATTCTCAACTTAATTCGTTCTTTTTGATGATTTCACCTATATTGAATGATTAATGAGTATGCGAGTATGCTTAGGAATGAATTGGAATGAATTAGATTGTTAATTTTGGAATTTTGGCCCCGCGGCAGTTATGCTCTGCCCGCCCGATGATCCACACGGGCGTGTGGAATTAACACACGGCCGTTTGGATTTCTGCAAATTATTATATTTTAATGTTTTTGATCAATTCTCTTTTCAATCTCGCAGATATAACTTCCAGGTCCAAGAAGTCGGCTGGGAAGCGACCCCGTGAGCCCACACCCCCTCCAGAGGAGACAGAGTTCAGTATACCTGAGCACCAGACCATGTTTGATAGATTATCCCCACTCCGTTTCGGACAGTCACGATACCCCGACCTGAGCATTATCAGAGAGATCCAGGGGGGTGACGGTATTGCCGAGGAGGTTGACGAGCTACTCTCGGTGGGTGGCTGGAGGAGATTATTGAGGATTAGAGACCCAGCCATTCGAGGGGTGACACTGGAGTTCCTGGCTTCATTTGAGTTTGACAGATCATACAGGGATTTTTCCACTCCTGATACCATTCAGTTCAGGGTATTAGGCCAGCATTTCAGCTTCAGCTTGACCCAGTTTTCGATCCATCTGGGACTATACGATGAGGCCTATACACAGACCGAGGAGTACAGGGATCTTCCTACAGACTACCCGGGCAGTCTTACCCCGCAGAGGGCATACAGAGATTTGTGCGGAGAAGGCCAGTATGAGCCAGGGATCTCAAAGGCCACGTGCTTGTCTCGCCCGGCCTACAGATACTTACATGCCATTCTTAGTAGATTAGTGAGTGGCCGAGGTGATAGCACTGAGGTTCTGAGTCGCCTGGAGCTTCTTTATCTATATTCGATGGCTCAGAGGGTACCATTCCACTTAGGGCACATCTTAGCAGAGTATTTGCGCCATCAGGGCCAGTACCCTAGGGTTGGAGTGATCTTCGCAGGACCCTACATTTCGAGACTCCTGATAGGGATGAGTCTCAGAGACGGAGTACGAGGGGCAGAGAAGACCAGTATACCGATCCCTCTGGGCACAGATACACTGAGGATGATGGGGATGATCCGCAGGACAGGGCCAGGAGTATATACATGGACCATTCCCCAGATAGAGCAGGCCGAGGGCTCACAGCCAGCCTTAGAGCCACCACCAGTGGACACAGAGGCAGGGGCAGAGGCCGAGGCACCACCCACAGCACCGGAGCCACCTCCAGTGCGTATCTTTTCTCCTTCTCGAGGACAGGACAGGTTCGAGCGCCTCGAGAATGCTGTAGGTATCATGCAGCAGGAGTTAGATGAGCTGAGGGTCGCACAGGCATCAGGGTTTCCCGAGTTGAGGACTACTCAGGCATCACAGTTCGCTCACTTATCAGCACAGCTTGCCACAATGATTCAGTTGCTTGAGCGATCTGTGGTGCGACCCCGACGGGTTCCCTCACCGACTCCGCCTCCATCTCCATCAGCATCAGATTCACCACCACCACCACCAGCAGCAGCAGCACCAGAGGATACAAATCAGGACACCGACGCTGAGGCATCGTAGATTTTATCTTTCTTTTATCGCACTTTTATTTTCTTATTTTTGTTGGACTTGTAGTACCCAGAAAGGACTCTCCTTCTGGGTATGTTTTTATTTGTTTTATCTCGAGTTGTACTTCATTATCATATCTTTATATACTCGAGCTTTATTTTGAGCTATACTGAACCCTTGCGTATGTGTGCAGATGGTCTTGGATTTAAGGAAATTGAGGAATTGTCATAGGCACGGTCATTGGACCGTGTGTGCTCCACAAACCATTGAGACTCAACTCTCAATGACCTAGCTCCATCAAACGCAACACTTGGAGTTCAGGGGAGTAATGTTTCAATTGCAACTTCCACACTAATTGTTTTTCATTGTTTTATTGGTTATAATGCTTGCATGCGTACATTGGGGACAATGTACATCTTAAGTGTGGGGGGGGGGGGGAGAATTCACATTACACACACCTTTACTTGTGCGGTCAATTGATCATGTTCATGTAGCCTATGGCGGTTCACCTTAGTTGCAACATTCGTATTCTTAGAGTTTAGGTGAATTTTTAACATTGTATTCTAGTTGCACTTGAATTTTAGGGGATTTTTGCTCGATTACACCTTATTGCACTACTCACTCTTCAAATCTTTTGGAAACTCAATCTTGAAGTTTTAAGGACTAGTTTAGTATTACTTTAGTAAGTTGTGAAGTTCTATGTAGTAAAAACTCTGAAAAAAAAAAATTTTAAGTTGTGAATATTAGTTGAAGCTTTTCATTTGGGGTGGAAAGAGCTAACTCCTATGAAGTATGTAGCTACTCTCATAAGTCGGATACAAGTTATGCCCTAATCAGAGAAAGAGCTATCTCATGGGAAGCGTGAAAGCTACCACTCCGGTAGAAAGAGCTACCTCCTTGAAAGTGTGAAAGCCACCTTTGGCGGCCGCCTAGGAAAGGGCTACCTTAGAGGTTGAGTGAAGCTACTACTTCCTTACTTAGTGTACATAAATAAGTCCTTGTAACAAAAGTTTGAGGAGTACTCGTTGGTTTTCTTGAGTGAATTCGCACACACTTACATGTTTTCGAGTTGTTATTCCTTTTTTGATTCATGTTTTTAGCTAGAGCAATGATAATCTTATGCAATGTTGTGATTTCTCCTTACTTGTAGAATACTTCTTTTGCATGCTTTTGGTGAACTTAAGGCCGAGCACGTTTCAATTGTTCTTCCTAAGTACTTTCACGTTCTATTTTGCTTGAGGACAAACAAAAGCTTAAGTGTGGCGGGATTTGATAAGTGCTTGTGTTGTAGTAACGCGAAGCGTTATTATCTTACAAATGAACATACTTTTATCAGATTTTATCACTAAATAGTGTGCATTTGTGTATTCTTGAGCATTGTAGGTTTCGAGGAGCTAAGTTGGAAAAGAAGAACGAAGTTAGGTCGTGTTCGCCGTTGTTGGGAGGTTTTCAGACCAAGCAAGGAACAAGGCACAAGGTTAGACTTGTGAGTGTGTGCAAACCTCCTTTGGAGGGGCACAAAGGCAGTCACATTCACAACAAGTCTAACTCGTGTAGCTTAGGAAAACTTCACCAAGAAGGAGACTCGAAGCAATAGGCACGATCTACCATTGATTCTGTGCCCAATTCAATGGCCTCGATGAAGAAACAACATATTCGGGAGCATTTCGGAGAGTTACTGTAGCAACACTGCAGATTGTTACTGTAGTGAATCACTGTAGCAAGTTACTGTGCACTTCTGCCGAAGAGTCAAGGTTCCAGAGAATTCACACGGGCGTGTGGAATTAACACACGGCCGTGTGAACTAATTTTCCAGCAAGCCAGAAACTTCACACGGGCGTGTGGAATTAACACACGGCCATGTGAAGTAATTTTCAGGAAAGACAGAAACTTCACACGGGCGTGTGGAAGTTCCACACGGCCGTGTGAATTCCCGATAACTTCAAATTTAAAGCCGCACTCAGCCTATAAAAAGCCGATTTGGAGACTTTTTAAAGAATCTTTTGACCTATCTTCCTCCCCAACTTCTGGAGAGGGCGGCTAGGGTTTCGGAGAAGACTTTGTGGAGGATTGGAGCGCATCATCGGCATCGTCACCGACGTTCGACGGCCGCACAAGACCACGGCCACACCATACGCGAGGGGGTTTTCATTGATGTCTTTAGTTTGTTCTTTCTTTCATAAATTGATGAACATGTATAGCTCCATGAGAAGCTAAACCCCTCGTGGGTATTCGGACTTGTAAAACTCTAGGATAATTATGTTTCTTTGACATTGTTATTATGCTTTTCCATTAATTGATGAATAAATTCGAGTTTCAATTTTAGATTTCTTGTGCTATTGTTTTCTCTTAGCCGTGACACTAAGGATTGAGAACAATCTAGGTTATCCTTTGGAGGTGTGACAACTCCTATAGGATTAGACTACTTAAAATTGAAGAGGGTTGAGAGGGAGAGTTGTGAGGTAGCACCGTACCCCTTTCCCTTCCGTTGTGATTTCTCCCTACCTCTGATTCCTTGAGTCATTAGAGGTCGAAATAGAGTGAAGTGCTAGGTAGACAAACTCCCCCAAGGTTTTGGGGTGACGTGAATCCTACGCACTGGGGCTTAATTTAGACAATGGTTCTTCCTCCTGGACCAAAGGGTTAGAACTATCACACATAGGAACAGGTTTTATCACTAGGAGTCCCTAGAGCTTAAAGCAATCCCACGTAGTGTTGGGCTTAGGTAGAAATACTCCCCTGTGGCTTAGTTGAGCAATCAACAGAGTGAAGGGTTGACGTAAATCCTATTGCCGGGACATAGTGTTGAGGTTAGCCACGGTTGACCTTAGATTTGGGACCGTGTGTTTCAGGATTTTCCTCGACTCAATTAACATCAATAGGAAGGTATAATAGCATAGTCTTGCACTAGAAGCATAAGTCCTAGAGGTAACTTGTCCGGATACCCTATTTTCACTTATTACTAGTCTCTCTCTTTTTACTCGTTGCTTGCACTTTTCTCTCTTTCATCTTTCGATTTATTTGCTTTGCATCTACTCTAGTTCCCATAAATTCACTCATCACTCCGATCATTATTTCTTTTCATACATCACACGACTCAATAGCAACTTCTCGTATTTTAAATCCCTATTCCCTGTGGATTCGACTACCCACTACCGGGGTAACTTTTATTACTTCGACAAGGCCGTGCACTTGCGGTACGCACGCAAAAGGTCGTGTCAAAAGTCATGGCACACCAAGAGACAAAGATCCACACAACAAACACCCTAAACAACCATGAAAGCACCATGATCTCAAGAAAAAGTGTTCACCAAAAACCTAGGGTTTTATGAGCAAACCTTAGAGTGAATCCGGACCAAAGAGGAGTTTTTCTTCAAAGTTTTTGCACACAATGAGTTTAGAGGAGGAGGAGAGTGATTTAATGCAAAAAAAAATGAGAAAAAATGGTGAAGAAGTGAGGAAGAAATGAGAGGAAGAAGTGAGTGAATGAGTGGGGAAGAAGAGGGATTAAAGGGGGCCCAAGAGAGCCCAAGCCCGAGGGTCTCACGGCCTAGCTCACGGCTGTGAGCCAGGCCGTGAGTCCTCTCGGTTTGGCTCATGGCCTAGCTCACGGGCCGTGAGCAAGGCCGTGAGCACTCTCGGGATGGCTCACGGCCTTGCTCACGGGCCGTAAGCCAGGCTGTGAGCACTCTCGGGATGGCTCACGACCAAGCTCACAGCCGTGAGCCTCTTCTAGATGGCTCACGGCCTTGCTCACGGGCGTGAGCAAGGCCGTGAGCCCCTAGATACTCACTTGGCCAATGTTTTAACACTCAAAAATGATTCTCCACTTGGTTTGGCAATGAAATACACTCAACCAAAGCTCAAAAACACTCAAAATGAGGCCGAATAATAGCATGAAAACATTCAAAGCATGGTGATCATGAAGTCTAAAACATAAAGCAACTAGCACAACGCACAAACATACAAATACGATTTAAATAAAACAATGAACAAGAAGAACACACAAGAACAAACCCTGGGGAGCTAACATGCTAAGACATAACAAAAATACGAAAAAGAGAAGCACAAGCAATCAAACAACAAGAGAATGAAATTGCAATGAATTTAAAACTTGGGTTGCCTCCCCAGAAGCGCTTGTTTAACGTCGTTAGCTTGACGTGCATTACCTCCATGTACATTATGGTGGGACAAAGGGAGGGAACTTACCTCCAATCTTCGATGATGAAATATTACCCGAAAAATTCATGGAGAGGCATGAAAAGATCTTGAACTTCCTTTGATTTTCCATGAGTATGTCATCTACATCCACGGGCGACGATGATACAACCTTCACATCTTTTGTAGGCTTTTTCTTTGTCTTCCTCCACATCTTCTTCAAAGCTTTCTTTTCTTAGTCATGAGGCGGAGGTCGAACCATCACATGTGCAACTTGTTGCATTGGTATAGGTGTGGCATCATTTTTTTCAATCTCATCATTATCTAACTCCCCCAAAATCTCATCCAACGGATTCAAGGCTAGAACTTCTTGCACACAATCAGAAACAATGACATTAGTTATATCGGTATAATACAAACTATCATCATGATCGAGTGTGTGCCGCATTGCTTCAAGGAGAGTAAAGACAACTTGTTCATCACCAACTCTGAATGTCATCTTTCCGCCCTTGACATCAATCATTGCACCCAAAGTGTTTAGGAACGGCCGACCGAGAATGATGGGGACCTCAACATCATCATCCACATCTAGAATTACAAAATCCACGGGGATGATGAGTTTGTCAATCCTTACAAGAACATCTTCAACAACACCCCTTGGTTTCCGCATAGAACGGTCGGCAAGTTGTAGGGTCATTCGTGTGGGCCTTAAATCCTCCAATCCTAGTTTCAAAAACAACTTGTATGGCATCACATTAATGCTCGCTCCCGAGTCGGCTAAAGCATTCTCTTGTATTCCTTCACCAAGTACGCAAGGGATGATGAAACTGCCGGGATCATTGAGTTTCTTAGGCAACTTCTTTTGAATTAAAGCGGAGCAATTCCCCGATAGTGTCACCGAGTCCACATCTTCTAGTTTTCATTTGTTCGTGATGAGGTCTTTCATGAACTTGGCATACTTGGGCATTTGTGAAAGGGCCTCAACCAATGGAATATTAATGTGGAATTGCTTGAATATGTTCAAAAACTTTTTAAATTGAGCATCCTCTTTGTCTCGTTTCAATCTTGTCGGGTAAGGTACCACGGGCTTTTACTCGTTCACCTTTGGGACCGGGGATTTTTGGACATCATCACTACATTCCTTTTCATTGTCCTTACATTCCTTCTTGTTCAAATGAGGGTCTTCCCGATCGGCTAACCTATCATTAGAAGTACTTGGACTCGTCTCGGCTCTTGCTTCCAATTGTTTTCCACTCCTCAGTGTAACAGCTTTCAAGTGTTCCCTCGGGTTGCTTTCGGTGTTGCTTGGCAAGCTACCCAAAGGACGATCAGAATGTGCTCGAGCAAGCTGTCCCACTTGGTTCTCAAGGGATTGCATGAATGCTTGAACATTCCTCAACACAGTACTGAACTCATCCAATATTTTGTCGACACCTTGAAACCGTGCTTCGGTATTAATCATGAATTTAGCCAAAACGTCCACTGTGGTATACTTCCGTTCTTGTTGCGGCGGTGCTTGGTAATGGCTTGCTTGAGGTAGACGAGGCCTCTATTGAGCTTGGCCTTGACCCCATGGCATGTTCGGGGGATTCCTCCAACCTTGATTGTATGTGTTACTATATTGATTTCCCGGCCCTCTAGATCCACCTCCAACATAGTCAACAGACTCCACAGGTGCAGATGGAGCAATGAATATAGGGCATTGTGAGGTTGCATGCCCCGCTCCACATGTGTCACAAGACATCACGGCCTTAGGGATAGAGCTGGATCCTAGCATTAATTGCTCAACTTTCTGTGCCAAAGTACTGACCAATGCGGTGTTGTCTGAAAGATTCTTTGTAAGGGCCTCCACCTTAGCCGCCAACGCGGTATTCTCATTCACTTCATACAACCCCGCAGCCTTAGATGCCTTCTGTCGAGTGCTCCAATGGCACTCATTGCTCGCCATCTTCTCAATCAAAGCTTCAGCATCTTCAGGCATCTTGTTACTCAAGGATCCACCTGCTGCGGCATCTATTAGTTACCTTGTCGAATAGTTCAGCCCATTGCAAAACATTTACACTGTCATCCAAGATTGAAATCCATGGTGAGGACATTTGCGCAACAAGTCTTTAAACCTTTCATGTGCTTCAAAGAGTGTTTCCGAATCTCCCTGCCTGAAGGATGAGATCTCTTGCCTCAATCTTGCTGCCTTGCTAGGAGGAAAATATCCGGCCAAGAATTTTTCCACCATATCCTTCCAAGTGGTGATGGAGCCGGGAGCCAAGGATGTGAGCCATCTATATGCTGCTCACCTTAAACTGAATGGAAAAAGTCTCAGCCGGATAGCATCATCAGATACCGAGTTTATCTTGAAGGTTGAACAAATTTGCAAGAAGCGAGATAGATGAGCGTGCGGGTCTTCATCTGCCAACCCGTCAAACTGAACCGAATTCTGAATCATTCCAATTGTGCTCGCTTTAATTTCAAAATTGTTAGCTGGAACCACCGGTGCTTGAACACTGAATTCTTCTCCGGTGAATTGTGGCCGCTCATAATCAGACATGGTCCTCCTTGGTTCGGCCATAATAGTAGGTTCACTTGATTCCATACTAACCTCTTGTCCTCTTTGTCTTGAACTCTCACCCAACTCTCTCAGCCTTTGATGCAAAGTTCTCTCTATTTCGTTGTTGGGTTCAACCAAGTTCGCTTCACTCGAACATGTCATAAAATAGGTACCTTGCAAAACCGGAGTCAAGAATTAGCAATTGACTAGAGGTAAGAAAATAAAAATGCAAAACGATAGATAATGGAATATATACAAAGGATGATAAATGCAAAACAAGAAAATGGTCAAATCAACACGCGCTAAGTTTTCTGAGTATTTCTCGTGGGTTCCCCGGCAATGGCGCCAAAAACTTGATGGATCACCCGCAAGTGCACGCGGTCTCTGATAAACGTCTAAATGTACGTATTTTATATGTATACTTGCGCATGCTTTTCATATTTTGTTGATGATTCGATGCCCTTTTGTGGTCTAAATTGTTTTATTTCGTGTTTCAGGTACATTATATACTTTGGTGACCCTAACGACGCGATTTAAGAGGAAATCTGCACCGAACTGTAGCAGTTACTGTGCAAAATCACAACTTTGCGGTTTCTTGTAGCCCGTATTACAGGCTCCCTCATGGGCCGTATATGGACCGTGAGACTACCCGTGAGCTTGCCCGAACTCATTTTTTAAAGGACTTTGGCTTGGGTTTTCAAGGGCATCTTGAGTTTTCTTCTTAGGGCCTCTTACCACCACCTTCGAATTGAGGAAGAAGAAGCTCTTGGAGGGCGATCTAGGCAAGGATTTGGCGAGGAGAGCAAGGTTTTGGGAAGATTCTACATCCTAGGGCTTACATTTGGAGGTTGAAGACTAGGGAAGCCACCCCTTGGAGTGGCGTCTTTGGAACTTCTCCGGCCTTCATCCTTTGAGGGAGTTCTTCTCATGCCTTTGTTGGTTGTTTCCATGCATTTATTGTTGTATTTAGTGAACATGAGCACTTAAACCCCAAGGTCACGGATGTAGGTGAACCTTGGGGGTGAACTTGTGATGTTTTGGATGATTTTGTTCTATTTATTGTTTGTGGCTTGTTTGTGATCCATTGTTTGGTGTTTTACATGCTTGGTATGTATGAGAACTCTATGTATCAAAAGACTTAGGAAATGCTAGGTTGCATGACCATTGCCCTAGTGTTAGACTCACCAAACTTGGAAGGGAAATATGTATAAATACGCCGTGACCATCGGGTATTTGTACCCCTCCACTACTAGGGTTTAGTACTCTTTTGTATTGTAACCCTAGTTTGAGAAAACCACTTCACCCTTTGCAATCGTAGGGGTAATCTTGGGCGGTATACGTACCGCATCCAATACCCGTACCGGATTAGGGGCCGACTTCCATGACCATCGGGTTGGCCTAGTCTAGGGTTTTCTCGGTCCAATTAGCCACTTGCATGTTAGTTCAAGCATCCTACTCACTTTAGTAGCCCCTAAGGGAATCCTCATCCGTGACCACTCCTAGCCCTATTTTACCCGGTATCTTGCCCTCGTATGTTAGCTTTGGTTATTTATTTATCTAGCTTCTTTGCATTATATTCAAAATCTTGAGTTGTATCGGTCAAACAACATTGTAAAAGGGAAGTAAGGGTAGCTTCTCGGGCCCCAGGGAATACGACCCCTATGTCACACACAGGGTATTACTTGACGACCCGTGCACTTGCGGGATAGCACTCATCAGTTTCCAAGTAATACCCCTCACGCACTGGTGAGGGGGTCGTATTCCCGAGGGCCCAAGAATCTACCCTTACTTCCTCTTTACAATGTTGTTTAACCGATAAAGCTTGAGTTAAAAAAAATTGATGAAAAGCAAACAAGCAAATATAAAATAAATGCAAGATGACTAAGCCAAAATACGGGAAATTCAATGGTTAAGAGTGGTTGACACACCCCTTGCGTGTGTGTTCCGCAAGTGCACGGGTTGTCGAAATAATAATTACCCCGGTGAGTGGGTAGTCGAATCCACAGTGAACGGAAGTACTAGTAATGACTGATTCTTAGTTATCTAGTCGAAATAATGATATAGAGCAATGGATGTAATGTGTAAAATAAGAAAATCGCAAGAAAGAAAACAAATAAAAGGAAAAGGTAAAGGAGATCTCAATCAATGAAGATGAGATACCCGGGCAATGATCCCCCTAGACTCTATCATGAAGTGCAAGACTAACTAAATGTTTCTAAACCGAGTTCTATGAGTCGAGGTAATCCAAGAACAATCAATCCCTGCTTCCAGGCCACCGATACTAGTCCCCTACAAGGTCCCGGCGGAGAAATCTATCAATCTCAACACCTCACACCCTATATGACCCCAATGATTTTTGGGATACCTAAGAGTGAAACCGATTCCTAAAATTAGATCTAACCCTACTTCTAGGCGAAAGATCCCTAACCCCTTACAAAGGTCCCGGCGGAGAAATCTATCAATCTCACACCTCACACCCCATATGGTTGCATAAAACTTAGGGAATACGGAGATAGGAAACACTCAATCGGAAGGGAAATGGGACACTCCTCTATCTCAAGACTCACCCTCTCAACCCTCTTTAACCTTGTATGTTCTAATCCCTAATGGAGATCTCTCTCTCACCAAGGAAACAAATCAAGCATACCAAACAACCATACGAATCAATAAGGCATGCAAGAAATTATTAAACAAGATTAAAACTCAAATAAACTTGGAATTAAAAGAAAGCATAAAGAAAGTCAATACATGAATCGAAACCTAAGGTTCACATGCCCAAGTATCTACTAGGATTTAGCCCTCCATGGGACTTATTACAAAGCAAAAGATAATGAAGAAAAAAGCAATGTAATCCATGAAAATAAACCCCCTCGAATTCGTGATGATGGCCTTGATGAATCGTTCAACGTCTCGAAGGAACCTTCTCCGAAGCTAGGTCGCCAATGGCTCCCCGATGCTATATCGTCGAAAGATCTATCGAAGTTGGTGAAGAACGACTCCCAATATCGCCAAAGACCTCCTCCTTGAAACCCTAGCCGCTCTTGCCTTCAAACGTGCGCAAAAAAAGTCCTTTTAAAATCGGCAAATCGGGGTATTTATAAACCTGAAAACGTGCGAGCCGCGTGTCTTCACGCGACCGCGTGAGATCCCACGCGATCGCGTGGGCTGCAGAATTCCCACGCGGTCGCGTGAACAGTAATTCTGCTACAGTACTACTACAGTGAAATGAACAGTGTTTTTCTATAGTACTCTCCATAACCATGATCCAAACTCTCTCATCTTGAGGCCACATGGTCGGGCACACGTCCATGTGGTGAGTTATAAGACTTCTCCTTCTTCGAATCATCATTTGAGAGCTTTAACTATCTTCACACAAGTTGGGACATGAAGGTGTGACTGCCTTTGTGCCCTTCCATCACACGAATTAGCTTGAATTCTTCAGGAAGTTGGCACACACCCTCATGTACATGATCCCCTCTTGTGCCTTGACACTTGTGTTGTACAAAAGCTCACAACAATACGTCTTTATAACCCATCTTTGCTTCCTTTTCCTCCTTTAACACTTCCACAACCTGATTGCATAAAAGAACACCAAAATACACTTTATGAGACATAATCAATGGTAAAATGATGCTCAATGTATGTAAAACAAGTCGGTAAAACATGTATATTCAAGCACTTATCAGTGGTCACGGATGAGGATTCCCTTAGGGGCTACTAAAGTGCGTTTGAAGGCTTGAACTAACTTGAATGTGGCAATGATGGACCGAGAAAACCCTAGACTAGGCCAACCCGATGGTCAAGGAAATTGGCCCCTAATCCAGTACGGGTATTGGAATACGGTATTTCCACCGCTATGGTATTTCTACCGGCCAAATCCCCACACGAATGCTAAGGGTACAATGGCTTTGTCAAACTAGGGTTAAAGCAACAACTCGGTACTTAACCCTAGGAGTGGAGGGGTACAAATATCCGATAGTCACGGGGTATTTCTACGTATTTCCCTTCCAAAGTTGGTGAGTCTAACACTAGGGCAATGGTCATGCAACCTAGCATTTCCTAGATCAATTGATACATAGAGTTCTCATACATATCAAGCAATTAAAACACCAAGCAATGGATCACAAACATGCCACAAACAATGAATTAGAACAAAGCATCCAAAATACACAAGTTCACCCCCAAGGTTCACCTACATCCGGTGACCTTAGGGTTTAGTTCCTCATGATCAAGAAATACAACACAAAGTACATGAAACCAAACACCAAAAGCATAAGAAGGAATCCCTCAAGAGATGAAGGCCGGAGAAGTTCCGAAAATGCCACACAAAGGGGTGGCTTTCCTTGTCTTCAACCTTCCAAATCCAAGCTCTAGGGTGAAGATCCTTCCCAAAACCTTGCTCTCCTCCCCAAATCCTTGCCTAGATCACCCTCCAAATGCTTCTGCTTCCTCAGAAATTGAGTGGTGGTAAGAGCTCTAAGAAGAAGACACTTGATGACCTTGAAAACCCTAGCCAAAGTCCCTTAAAAGATGAATTCGGGCAAGTTCACAGGTGACCTCACGGTCCATATATAGCCCGTGAGGGAGCCTGTAATACGGGCTACAAGAAGCCACAAAGTTGTGATTTTGCACATTAATTGCTACAGTAAACTGCCTCCAGAGATAACTTCTTCTCTGCAATCTAGCCTAATGACTAATGTAATTTTGTGGTGATCTAGTGTGCATAAAAATTAATACCAGAGATAAATAGGCAAAGGGTAAATAAAGGGAGATCTCAATCAATGAAAATGAGATACCCGGGCAATGCTCCCCCTAGGCTCTATCATGAAGTGCAAGACTAACTAAATGCTTCTAAACCGAGTTCTATGAGTTGAGGCAATCCAAGAATAATCGGTCCCTGCCTCCAGGCCACCGATACTAGTCCCCTACAAGGTCCCGGCGGAGAAATCGCTCCATCTCAACACCTCACACCCCATATGACCGCAATGAACTTTAGGGATACCAAGGAGTGAAACCGCTTCCTAAAATTAGATCTAACCCTACTTCTAGGTGAAAGATCCCTAACCCCCTACAAAGGTCCCGGCGGAGAAATCTATCAATCTCACGCCTCCCACCCCATATGGTTGCATAAAACTTAGGGAATACGGAGATAGGAAACACTCAATCGGAAGGGAAAGGGGACACTCCTCTATCTCAAGACTCACCCTCTCAACCATTTTTAACCTTGTATGTTCTAATCCCTAATGGAGACCTCTCTCTCACCAAGATAACAAATCAAGCATACCAAACAACCATATGAATCAATAAGGCATTCAAGCAATGATTAAACAAGATTAAAACTCAAATTAACTCGGAATTAAAAGAAAGCATAAAGAAAGTCAGTACATGAATCGAAACCTAAGGTTCACATGCCCAAGTATCTACTAGGGTTTATCCCTCCATGGGGCTTATTACAAAGTAAAACATAACACAATGAAAAGCAATGTAAACCATGGAAGTAAACCCCCTTGAATTCGTGATGATGACCTTGATGGGTCGCTCAACGTCTTGAAGGATCCTTCTCCGAATCTAGGTTGCCAACGACTCCCTCGATGCTATGACGGAAGAAACAACTATCAAAGTTGGTGAGGAACGGCCCTCCAATTCGGCAAAGACCTCCTCCTCAAACCCTAGCCGCTTCGCCTCTCAAAAGCCACACAAAAGATACCAAAAGAATCGGCAAAAAGGGCTATTTATAAGCCTGAAGCGCACCAGTCACATGCCTTCACGCGACCACGTGAGATCCCATGCGGTTGCGTGGGCTGAAGAATTCCCACGCGGTCGCGTGAACAGTGATTTCTGTTACAGTACTGCTATAGTGCAAACAGTGTTTTTGCTACAGTACTCTTCATAAATCGCGATCCAAACTCTCTTATCTTGAGGCCACATGGTCGGGCACATGTCCATGTGGTGAGTTATAAGACTTCTCCTCCATCGAACCATCATTTGGAAGTTTTAGGTATCTTCACACAAGAAGGGACACGAAAGTGTGAATGCTTTGTGCCCCTCCATCACACAAATTGGCTTGAATTCTTCTAGAAGTTAGCACACACCCTCATGTGCATGATCCCCTCTCGTGCCTTGACACTTGTGTTGTACAAAAACCCATCTTTGCTTACTTTTTCTCTTTCAATGCTTTCACAACATAATTGCACAAAAGAACACCAAAATACACTTTATGAAACATAATCCATGGTAAAATGATGCTCAATGCATGTAAAACAAATAGGTAAAACATGTATACTGAAGCACTTATCAAACTCCCCCACACTTAAACATTTGCTTGTCCTCAAGCAAAATTAACCATACACTCATGAAAAGCAAAGAGAAGTGCTTGGCCTTAGGTTCACCAAGAGGGTACAAGAATAAAATTCTAAAATCATGGAGAGAAACAAACAATAGATGAAACAATCAATACCCTATCACATAATCCAATAAAAAATGAAAGTACTAAAGTCCGAAAGCGTGTGTGTGTGAAGACTCAACTCATGTCAGCACTATATCCACTACTCAAAGTTTTTATTTGCAATGGGATTTATTTAAAAACAAAAGGAATAGGTAGTAGCTTCACACATCCTCTAAGGTAGCCCTTTCTCGAGATGCATCCCAAGGGGCTTTCACACTTTCGAGGTGGTAGCTCTTTCTACCGAAGGTGGTAGTTTTCACACATCCTATGAGATAGCTCTTTCTCTCATTAGAGGATAACAAGTATCCAACTTATGAGAGTAGCTTCATACAACATAGGTGGTAGCTCTTTCCATCCCCTATATACAAACAAACAAAACTAAAATTCTGATTTTTTTTTATTTTTTTTAGTAACACTCGAAAATCCCGCAATAATGAACTAGAGTAAGTTTCCATAGGTTTAATGAGTGAGAAAAGTGCATTAAAGAGCCATCGGATAAAAGTTTCAAAAAATTGGATAAAAACTATAGCATAATAAAACCTAATGTTTACATCCTCCAAAAACTAAGAATTAAACTCTCAACCCTAAGGTGAACCTTCATGGGGAACATGAGCATGATCATGAAAAAACACAAGTAAAGGCCATGTATAAGGTGAACCCTCCCCCACACTTAAGATGTACATTGCCCTCATGTACACATGTAAGCACAATAAAAATATAAGCAATAAAAATATTGTTCCACGGGTTGTGATGCTCACACGACCAAGTCACATGGTCATGTGTATGACAAAAACATCATCATCATCACTCTCAAGGCCATCTGCACGGATTCAAAGGGTTCAGTGAAGCTCAATAAAAATAGAAAAGTTGCACGAGTTCTTACGAATGAAGCAAAATAAAGCACAACTCACACAATCAAAACAAAGTATAAAGATAACTAAAGTCTAAAAGATAAAATAAAGAAAACTAGAAATGAAAACTAAAGTAAAGAAAACTAAAGTCTCATGAGTGGGATGCCTCAAGCATTGGCATCAAGTGCTGGTGCTGCTGGTGTGTTAGAAGGCATGTCCTCATCCAAGGTCAGCTATAAACGATCAAGGCATTTTTGGAGCGAGCTTTTTAGTCCTTGGTGTCATACCTGCAAGAAAATTGCCAAAGAAGTGCAAGTTTACATGATATGGCAAGATGCAAGAATCCACATGGGTCTGTGGGCAAGCCACGCGCCCACGTGGCTTAATTTGCCACGTTTCCAACCCACGCGAGCGTGTGGGATAGTCACGCGCCCATGTGGGCGCGTCCTGGCTCAGCAGAAAGACAACGTGACCGTGTGGCCCAGCCACGCGGTCGCGTGGCTGTTCGGCTGAGTGTTGGTGAGCTCCACGCGGTCGCGTCGGCCTAGCCACGCGCCAGCGTGGGCTGTTGGCGGGTCCACGAGGCCGTTTGGCTAGGCCACGCGCCTGCGTGGGCGTCCAACCATGGCCAAAGAGCCATAGTTGGGCTCCAACGCCTCAATAACTTCATTTACATGTTTTCTAAACGTTTTCAGAACGTTTTCCATGAAAAATATCATCCAAGAAACAAGAAAACCCGATGGAATTGAGCATGAAAGCATGGACATGATAGGGGGAGATGAGGCTTTATTGACGCGAATCGATGGAGAAAACTTGATGCAAATGCCAGCAAAACACTTCTAAATCACAAATAAGTCGAAGAAGAAATGGATTTGGAATCTTAAGGATGGGAAGTTTGGAAAGGAAGAGATGAGAAAATGAAGAGTTGTAAGTTATGGATAATGAATAATGACTCTTCATCTCTGTTTATAGGTCACATGGGGGTGTGGGAATTCCACACCCCCGCGTGGGTACTGTACACGGCCGCATGAGAATCTCATACGACCACGTGAGCTGTAGAATTTCTACAGACAGTCCACGCGGCTATCCAGACTTCAAAATTAACCCTATTCTTCAACAATTATCATGCATTGCACCCTGAATCTTGTCATACATGTGAAAAACACTTCAAATCACCAAAAATTTTCCTTGAAAAAATCAACACCAACAAAAATTAATCAAGGCACACACTCATGGTAATTAGTACTATAGAATTTAAAATCTAAACTAGAAAGTAATTAAAAACTTGGGTTGCCTCCCAAGTAGCGCTTGTTTTATGTTACTAAGCTTGACGTACCTCTTCCTTACCTTATGGAGGCTTGAAAAGAGTATGTTCCTCCCGACTAGACATTGCATAGCTACTTCCTTTAAACAAAAAATCTACTTGCCGAGGTGGAGTTTTTGTTGGAGAGTCCAACCATCTTACCTTTGGCCTCCAAGGAAACAATTTGGGTTGGGAATTGTCCAAGCTTAGCATCGGTGGGTCATTGGATGGTTTAAATATCCTACCCACATCTTATCCCAAACCCAAAATCTCTTTCTTGCATTTAATGAGTTGATTAATCCGAAAGAAAGGTGCTTGCTCCATTACCTCAGGGCTTGCTTCTTCTTGTGTATTTTTCAGCTTGAAATGAACATGATGTTAGCAAATCCCCTTGAAAATTTCGTTGTACACAAGCACAATCTTCATTCAAGCAATCCAAATTCTGAAAATGATGTTCTTCTTCTGTCCTTTCAATTTCTGCAACAATGTACTCAATTTGCCCTACTTCATCAATGTGGTTCATGGCCTTGTCATGCGTGGAAGAAACTTGCCTTGCTTGTTCAAATTCTTCTTTTTCAGTAGCAAGTGTGTCTAAAATCTCTCCTATATGATGCTTAATGTTTTTGATGGAGATTTCATGACATCTTAATGTGGCCTGAATATTTTCAAAGCGGGCATCGGTTACTTCAATGAATCTAGGTAATACGCTTTCCAACCGAAGTACATCCTCTTCAAGCTTCTCATCTATCTTAAATTCTTCTTGAGGTGCTTCCCATTGCTGTCCATCAATATTCCATAGGTGGTTTGGGTAGCTCCATTGATTTGGATGATATGTGCTGCGATATTGGTTGCTTTGTTGTTGTGCAGAAATAAGTCTATCAAGTTTTCCACTGAAATCTTCATTCTAAAAATATAACTTTGTAATTGGATCAATCATCATTCAAGTACCTTGCAAGAAAAAAAAAATAACACAAGTCAAAATAAAACAAATTAGAACGGTGGAAGAAAAAGAAAGTATGAAATAGACAAGATAACGAAAACGATAAATGGCTAAAGCAACAAAGATGATAAGTGCTTGTGTTATAGTAACGCGAAGGGTTATTATCTTACAATGAACATATCTTTTATCAGATTTTATCACTAAATAGTGTGCATTTGTGTATTCTTATGCATTGTAGATTTGTGGAGCTAATTTGGAGAAGAAGAATGAAGTTAGATCGTGTTTGCCATTGTTGGGAGGTTTTCGGACCAAGCAAGGAACAAGGCACGAGATTAGACTTGTGAGTGTGTGCCAACCTCCTTTGGAGGGGCACAAAGGTAGTCACATTCACAAGTCTAACTCGTGTAGCTTAGAAGAACTTCGTCAAGAAAGAGACTTGAAGCAATCGGCACGATCTACCATTGATTGTGTGCCCAATTCAATGGCCTAGACTTGGGAGCTTTTCGGCGAGTACTGTAGCGCAATGTAGCTTCGTACTGTAGCAAAACACTGCAGCAAGCTATTGTTCAATTTCGGCCGAATTTCAAAATTCCAGAGAATTCACAAGGGTGTGTGGAATTAACACACGGCCGTGTGAATCAATTTTTCAACAGATAGAAACTTCACACGCCCGTGTGTTAATTCCACACTGCCGTGTGAAGTCCCGATAAGTCTAAAATTTAAAGCCGCACTCAGCATTATAAAAGCCTGATTTGGAGACTTTTGAAATATCTTTTGACTTATCTTTCTCCCGAACTTCTGGAGATTGCGGCTAGGGTTTCGGAGAGGACTTCGTGGAGGTTTGGAGCGCGTCATCGGCATTGATAAGTGCTCGTGTTATAGTAATGCAAAGCATTATTATCTTGCAATGAGCATTAATTTAATCAGATTTTATCACTAAAAAGTGTGCATTTGTTTACTTTTGTGCATTGCAGGGTTGGGAAGATAAAGTGAAGGAAAGGAACGAAGTTAGATTGTGTTCGCCATTGTTGGGAAGATTCTTGGACTAAGCAAGGAGCACGGCATGAGTAGAGACTTGTGAGTGTGTGCCAACCTCCTTTGGAGGGGCACAAAGGCAGTCACATTTACAATAAGTCTAACTCATGCTAACAAGGAGAACTTCACCAATTAGGAGATTTGAAGCAATCGGCATGATCTACCATTGATTGTGTGCCTAATTCAACGGCCTCAATGAAGAACGACGAATTCGGGAGCGTTTCGGGACAATACTGCAGCAGAACACTGTAGCAAGCTATTGTTTATCTTTGGCCAAAATTCAGAATTCCAGAGAATTCACACGGGCATGTGGAAATTCCACACGGTCGTGTGAATTAATTTTCTAGCAAGCCAGAAACTTCACACTCCCGTGTGGAAATTCCACACGGCCGTGTGAAGTCCCGATAAGTCCGATTTTTAAAGCCGCACTCAACAATATAAAGAGCGATTTTGGAGACTTTTAAAATATCTTTTGACCTATCTTTCTCCCCAACTTCGGGAGAGTGCGGCTAGGGTTTTAGAAAGGATTTCGTGGAGGTTTAGAGCGCATCATCGGCATCGTCACCGACGTCCGGCGGGCGCACAAGACCACGGCCACACCATACGCAAGGGGATTTTCATCGATGTCTTTACTTTGTGCTTTCTTTCATACTTTGATGAACATGTATAGCTCCATGAGGAGCTAAACCCCTGGTGGGTATTCGGACTTGTAAACTCTAGGATTATTATACTTCTTTGATATTGTTATTATGCTTTTCCATTATTGATGAATAAAAATTGAGTTTCAATCTTGATTTCATCTTGGTATTGTTTTCCCTTAGATGTGACACTAGGGTTGAGAACAATCTAGGTTGTCTTTTGAAGGTGTGACAACTCCAATAGGATTAGACTCTTTAAGATTGAAGAGGGTTGAAAGGGTGAGTCGTGGGGTAGCGGAGCGTCTCCTTTCCCCTCTGATGTGGTTTCTCCCTACCTTTGTTTCCTTGATTTCTTAGCGGTCGAGGTAGAGTGAAGTGCTAGGTAGATAAACTCCCCTGGGGCTTAGTTACACGAGTAACAGAGTGAAGGGTTGAAGTGAATCCTACGCACTGGGGCTTAATCGAGACTAGGGTTCTTCCACCTGGACCAAAGGGTTAGAACTACACATAGGAACAGGTTTTACCACTAGGAGTCCCTAGAACTTAATGCAATCCCACGTAGTGTGAGGTTTAGGTAGATATACTCCCCTAGAGCTTAGTGGTGCAAGCGATAGAGTGAAGGGTCGATGTGAATCGTAATACCGGGGCATAATGATGGGGTTAGTCACGGTTGTCCTTAGGTTTGGGATTTCCTCGACTCAATTAACATCAATAATGAAGGGTCGATGTGAATCGTAATACCGGGGCATAATGTCTAAGGATTTCCTCGACTCAATTAACATCAATAGAAAAGTATAATAGAATAGTCTTGCACTAGAAGCATAGATCCTAGAGGTAGCTTGTCCGGATACCCCACTTCATCCATTGCTAGATCCTCTCTATTTTCTTTTACTTGCACTTTCTCATCTTCCATATTTCTATTCAATTTCTTGTCTTTTATTATAATTGCTTCCATAAGTCACTCATTGATTCTATTGTTAGTTTTCCATACTCTGCATAGTTTAAATAGTGAAATCTCATATTTTAAAACCCTATTCCATGTGGATTCGACTACCCACTCACCGGTGTAAATTTTATTACTTCAACAAACCCGTGCACTTGCGGGATACACACAAGGGGTCGTGTCAGGCATCGTCACCGACGTCCGGCGGCCGCACAAGACCACGGCCACATCTTACGCGAGGGGGTTTTCATCAATGCTTTTATTTATACTTTCTTTTATATTTTGATGAACATGTATAGCTCCATGAGGAGCTAAACCCCTCGTGGGTATTCGGACTTGTAAAACCCTAGGATTCTTATGTTTCTATGGTATTGCTATTGTGCTTTTCCATTATTGATAAATAAATCATGTTTCAATTTTAATTATCTTGTGCTATTGTTTTTTCCCTTCGCCGTGACACTAAGGTTGAGAGCAATCTAGGTTATCCTTTCGAGGTGTGACAACTTCTATAGGGTTAAACTCCTTAATATTGAAGAGGGTTGAGAGGGAGAGTTGTGAGGTAGCGATGTACCCCTTTCCCCTCCGGTGTGATTTCTCCCTAGCTCCGTTTCCTTGGTTAATTAGCGGTCAAGATAGAGTGTTTGGGCTCCATCTAGACTAGGGTTCTTCCACCTGGACCAAAGGGTTAGAACTACATAGAGGAACAAGTTTTATCACTAGGAATCCCTAGAGCTTAAAGCAATCCCACATAGTGTTAGGGTTAGGAAGATAGACTCCCCTGGGCTTAGTTGACAGGTCAACAAGAGTCAAGGGTCGTAGTGAATCCTAATAATGATGGGGTTAGTCACGGTTGACCTTAAGTTTTGGGACCATGAGTTTAAGGATATCCTCGACTCAATTAAACGTCAATAGGAAAGCATAATAGCATAGTCTTGCACTAGAAGCATAAGTCCTAGAGGTAGCTTGTCCGGATACCCTATTTCACCCATTGCTAGTCTTTCTTTCATAACTCCTACTTGCTTTTCTCTTATCTTCCATCTCTCTGTTTAAATTCCTGTCTTTTAGTATAATTGATTTTGTAATCTACTCACCAATTCGATTATCACTTCTCGTATATCGCACAACTAAATTCTCGTGTCAAAAGACCTAGTGTTCCTAGTATCTTATTCCCCAGCAACGGTGCCAAAAACTTGACACACTCCTTGCGTGTGTGTACTGTAAGTGCACGGGTTGTCGAAGTAATAATTATACCCGGTGAGTAGGGTAGTCGAATCCACAGGGAACAGGGCTACTAGTACTAACTTCTTCTCTGCAATCTAGCCTAATGACTAATGTGATTTTGTGGTGATCTAGTGTGCATAGAAATTAATACCAGAGGCGAATAGGCAAAGGGTAAATCAAGGGAGATCTCAATCAATTAAGATGAGATACCCGGGCAATGCTCCTCCTAGGCTCTATCATGAAGTGCACGACTAACTAAATGCTTCTAAAACGAGTTCTATGAGTCGAGGCAATCCAAGAATAATCGGTCCCTGCCTCCAGGCCACCGAAATCGCTCCATATGACCTCAACACCTACAAGGTCCCGGCGGAGAAATCGCTCCATCTCAACACCTCACACCCCATATGACCTCAATGCACTTTAGGGATACCAAGGAGTGAAACCGATTCCTAAAATTAGATCTAACCCTACTTCTAGGTGAAAGATCCCTAACCCCCTACAAAGGTCCCGGCGGAGAAATCTATCAATCTCACGCCTCACACCCCATATGGTTGCATAAAAATTAGGGAATACGGAGATAGGAAACACTCAATCGAAAGGGAAAGGGGACACTCCTCTATCTCAAGACTCACCCTCTCAACCATCTTTAACCTTGTATGTTCTAATCCCTAATGGAGACCTCTCTCTCACCAAGATAACAAATCAAGCATACCAAACAACCATATGAATCAATAAGGCATGCAAGCAATGATTAAACAAGATTAAAACTCAAATTAACTCGGAATTAAAAGAAAGCATAAAGAAAGTCAATACATGAATCGAAACCTAAGGTTCACATGCCCAAGTATCTACTAGGGTTTAGCCCTCCATGGGGCTTATTACAAAGCAAAACATAACACAATGAAAAGCAATGTAAACCATGGAAGTAAACCCCCTTGAATTCGTGATGATGGCCTTGATGGGTCGCTCAACGTCTTGAAGGATCCTTCTCCGAAGCTAGGTTTCCAATGACTCCCTCGATGCTATGACGGAGGAAAGAACTATCAAAGTTCGTGAAGAACAGCCCTCCAATTCGGCAAAGACCTCCTACACAAACCCTAGCCGCTTCGCTTCTCAAAAGCCACACAAAAGATACCAAAACAATCGGCAAAAAGGGCTATTTATAAGCCTGAAGCGCGCCAGTCACATGCTTCGCGCGACCATGTGAGATCCCACGCGGTCGTGTGGGCTGCAGAATTCCCACGCGGTCGCGCAGGATTTTGACGCGGTCGCGTGAACAATGATTTCTGCTACAGTACTGCTACAGTACAAAACAGTGTTTTACTACAATACTCTTCATAAATCGCGATCCAAACTCTCTTATCTTGAGGCCACATGGTCAGGCACATGTCCATGTGGTGAGTTATAAGACTTCTCCTCCATCGAACCATCATTTGGAAGCTTTAGGTATCTTCACACAAGAAGGGACATGAAGGTGTGATTGCTTTGTGGCCCTCCATCACACAAATTGGCTTGAATTCTTCTAGAAGTTAGGACACGCCCTCATGTGCATGATCCCCTCTCGTGCCTTGACACTTGTGTTGTACAAAAACTCCCAACAATAGGTCTTTATAACCCATCTTTGCTTCCTTTTTCTCCTTCAATTCTTTCACAACCTAATTGCACAAAAGAACACCAAAATACACTTTATGAAACATAATCCATGGTAAAATGATGCTCAATGCATGTAAAACAAATAGGTAAAACATGTATACTCAAGCACTTATCAATCATTCAAGGTTTTGCTTGCATAGTAAATTGGATGGAAGTGTTTCTCCCTTCATTGTCGAAGTACCGCACCAACTGTAAAGTCGCTCGCATCATACATTAACTCAAAAGGTAAACTCCAGTCAGGAGAAACCATGATTGTGCTTCAACAAGCCTCTGTTTGAGTGTTAAGAAGGCACGCATACATTCACTATTGAATTCAAAAGGGGCATCCTTCTCCAAATGCTTTGTCAGTGGTCGAGCAATGGATGAGAAATCTTACACAAATCTCCTGTAGAACCCAGAATGTCCCAAAAAACTTCTGACTGCTTTCATTGACGTCGGGGGTGGTAGTTTCTCAAAAGTTTCAATCTTTGCCCTGTCTACCTCAATCCCATGTTTCAAAATTTTATGTCCAAGTACTACACCTTCCTTGACCATAAAATGGCACTTTTCCCAGCTAAGCACTAGATTCGTCGCCTCACATTCGCTTAAGATCCGTTCAAGGTTTTTGAAGCAAAATTCAAATGAATCACCAAAAACTGAGAAGTCATCCATGAAGACTTCCATAATGTCTTCCACCATATCCTCAAAAATAGCCATCATACATCTTTGGAAAGTGGCCGGTGCATTACAAAGCCCAAATGGCATCCGACGGTAGGCAAATGTGCCGTAGGTGCAGGTCAAAGTAGTCTTCTCCTGATCTTCTAGAGCTATAGGGATCTGAAAATATCCAGAGACACCGTCGAGAAAGCAGTAATAAGAGTGTCCTGCAAGCCGTTCAAGCATCTTATCGATGAAAGGTAAAGGGAAATGATCTTTCCTTGTGGCATCATTAAGTTTTCTGTAGTCTATATAAACCCTCCACCCTGTTACTATTCTGGTAGGGATAAGTTCATTCTTCTCATTAGTCACAACTGTCATACCCTCCTTTTTAGGTACCACCTGAACTGGGCTCACCCATGCACTGTCAGAAATTGGGTAGATGATACCCGCATCAAGAAGCTTGATGACTTCATTCTTCACTATCTCCTTCATGTTGGGATTCAATCTTCGTTGGGGTATCGCCATCGGCTTATGATTATCCTCCATAAGAATCTTATGAGTGCAGAACGATGGACTAATCCCCTTTATATCAGCGATTTTCCAAGCAATTGCCTTCTTATGAGTCTTGAGTACATCTAAAAGTTTACCCTTCTGTTGCTCTGTCAAGTCCGATGCGATAATAATAGGGAGTGTAGAATTTTCCCCGAAAAAGGCATACTCCAAAGGATCCCGTAGTGTCTTCAATTCCAGTACAGGAGGTTTTTCAAGTGATGATTTCAATCTCCCGTAATTGCTTAAATTATGATTCTCAATTTCCTGATCCTCCATTTCCGATGGACTGTGATAAGTGCTTGTGTTATAGTAGTGCAAAGCATTATTATCTTACAATGAGCATACCTTTTATCAGATTTTATCACTAAATGGTGTGCATTTGTGTATTCTTATGCATTATAAGTTTGTGGAGGTAATTTGGAAAAGAAGAACGAAGTTAGATCGTGTTCGCCATTGTTGGGAAGGTTTCGGACCAAGCAAGGAACAAGGCACGAGCCTAGACTTGTGAGTGTGTGCCAACCTCCTTTGGAGGGGCACAAAGGCAGTCACATTCACTATAAGTCTAGCTTGTGTTGCTTAAGAGAACTTCCCCAAGAAGGAGACTTGAAGCAATCGGCACGATCTACCATTGATTGTGTGCCCAAATCAATGGCCTCGATGAAGAACAACGGATTCGGGAGCGTTTCGGCGAGTACTGTAACAGCAATGCAGCGTGCTACTGTAGCAAAAACGTTGCAGCAAGCTACTGTTCACTTTCTGCCAAAAAACAGGATTTCAGAGAGTTCACACAGGCGTGTGGAAATTACACAAGGCCGTATGAATTAATTTTTCTGCAACCCAGAAACTTCACACGGGCATGTGGAAATTCCACACGGCCGCGTGAAGTCCCAATAAGTGCAATTTTAAAGCCGTGACTCAACATTATAAAAGCCCGTGTTTGGAGACTTTTGAGATATTTTTTACCTAACTTTCTCCCCAAGTTCTGGAGAGTGCGGCTAGGGTTTTGGAGAGGACTTTGTGAAGGTCTGGAGCGCGTCATCGGCATCGTTATCGACGTTCGTCGGCCGCACAAGACCACGGCCACACCATACGCAATTGGGTTTTTGATAAGTGTCTAAATGTATGTGTTTTAACATACATATTTTGTTCACTTAGCATGTGTTTTTATATGAATGGATGCCCGTTTTATGCTTAATTGAGCATTATTTATGTTGTAGGGCATGGAGGAGCCATGAGGAACATGATAATACGATTTGGGCGAAAAAAGGATGAAGAATCAGGGTGCTGGAGTACTGCAGCATACGGGGCCGTATAAGGGGCCGTGAGCATCAAAAGACAGTAGTTTTCAACTAGCCCTCACGGCCCCCTATCCACCCCGGGATCCATTCATCCACCCCGGGATGCACCCCCACATGAGACAGGTTTTGCCCTATTTTTGCCTATCTATCCACCCCGGGATGGATCTATCCACCCCGGGATCCTGCGGGAGTATATATAGAGGTTTTTAGGGCACACAAAGGGGACTTCTTGGCCGGCATCTAAAGGAAAGAAACGAAGAAATCTTTGAAGAGACGACGATTTGGACCCAAGGAAGGAGGCAAGAACATCATTTTGAAGGGGAGAAGCTTCACCATCAAGGAGGCAAGGATCCAAGACAAGGGGAAGCGCCATTCGGCATCTCTTGGACGGAGGAAAGCATCATTTGGCCGGACCTCCACCTCCTCCTTCATCATTTCATCTAGGGAGTGTCATTTATGAGCTTTTTAAGTGATTTACTTTGTATTTTTGTTGTTACTTGCTTGATGGCACACTAGACCCCCAAGGCCACCGGATGTTGGTGAACCTTGGGGGGTTTATCATGTATTTTGGATGATCTTTACTTAATTGCAAGCTTGGTTTGGTTTAAGATTTAGTTCATTGTGCCTCATGTCTAGAACTACCACATGGAGAGATCCGTAGTTCTTTCTTGAATTATACACGTAGACGTGACCTACTCACGTGTATTAGGTCATTAATGAATTAAAAGGGGTTACTTGTATTGGCACACCGAGAAATTGGGTGTCGATAGCCCTCCGAGCTTTAAGGATAGACTAGGGTTTAGTGTATCTTTATTTTGGGATCTCTTTGTACTTAATGCAATCGTAGGGATGTTGGTTAGGAAGAGATTCCAACCAATATCCGTATGGGATTAGGGTTCAATCGCCGAGAAATTGGGGTTGATCTAATCTTGAGATCCTTCGGTCTAAATCAACCAAGCTACCCTTCATCCTTCATCCATGTATCATGATGACCCCTCAAGGGGATCCACATCCATAGGCCTTTACTCTTCATTGTAGCACTTGCAACCACATTGTATGCTTTTAAATTTGTTTAATCATATCGTATTTATCTCTTTGCTTTAGTAGAACAAACATCCATGCTTGTGTTGTTAGGTTAGATAATAGGCGATGGAGGAGTAAGAGTAGCTCCTTAACCCCGTGGAATACGACCCTCGTGCTTTTGTGCGAGGTATTACTTGGCGACCCGTGCGCTTGCGGATCGATTCAATCAAGTTTTTGGCGCCGTTGCCGGGGAAGTCTAAGGAATTCTGAGAAACTTCTAGCCTATTGCTCTAGCCATTCATTTATTTATTTATTGTTTCTTCTATTTGTTTTTGTTTTTGTTTCTTGTGAGCTTAACTTATTTTATCTTTCTTGATCTTGCAAGGCACCGTGCATGGCAAACTTAAACTATACACAAGGAAATGAATCAATTTTGAATGAGATTTGGCGGGAGTGGTTACCACCTAAACATCATTTGTCACACATTCAGGATAATTCTTTCTGCAGATTCAGGCCATGGGAAGGCTCAACCCTAGAAAACAAGAGTGACACATTGAAGACACTATTCACAGAATACATGAACAACGGGGTGGTTTCACAAAATGAGGATGATAACTTGTCTACTGAGTTGCTGCTTCGAAAATTGAAAGGAATAGATGAACCCCGGCCAAGTCAGATGGTCAAATTTGTTGAGGATCAGAGAGATACACAAGAATGCATTATGCAACATGTGTTTGGCATAAATGATAGCTCGGATGAGGGTTCGGAGTCAGAAGAGCAGGAGAATGCAGTTCAGCATGATGGACTGGGAAATAAAAGCTTAAGACCGTCAACAGAAGAAGCACCTGAATTAGAGCTTAAAGAGTTGCCTGAGCACCTCGAGTATGCTTTCCTTGGAGAAGGAACACAACTTCCAGTTATCATTGCTGCAAATCTAACAGTTGAACAGAAAAGGAGCTTAGTGAATGTGTTAAAGAAACATAAGAAAGCAATTGCGTGGAAGATAGCCGACATAAAGGGAATAAATCCATCCTTTTGCACTCACAAAATTCTGATGGAAGAAAATCACAAACCCTCAGTACTACCTCAAAGAAGACTCAATCCAAATATGAAAGAAGTGGTCAGGGCTGAGGTCATAAAGCTCCTTGATGCAGGCATCATCTACCCAATATCTGACAGTGAGTGGGTTAGTCCAGTGCAAGTGGTCCCTAAGAAAGGAGGGATGACCGTGATCACCAATGAGAAAAATGAGTTGATTCCAACCCGAACTGTCACTGGGTGGCGTGTCTGCATTGACTACAGAAAATTGAATGATGCCACTCGGAAAGACCATTTCCCGCTGCCATTCATTGACCAGATGCTGGAGCGACTAGCAGGGCACTCCTACTACTGCTTCTTGGATGGGTTTTCTGGGTACTTTCAAATCCCCATTGCGCCGGAGGATCAGGAAAAGACCACATTCACATGTCCTTATGGGACGTTTGCCTATCGCCGTATGCCTTTTGGACTTTGCAATGCCCCTGCTACTTTTCAGAGGTGCATGATGGCAATCTTTGAAGACATGGTGGAAGACTTCATGGAGGTGTTTATGGATGACTTTTCCGTCTTCGGAGACACATTTGATTGTTGCCTCAAAAATCTTGAGCGGGTTCTTGTTAGATGTGAGGAAACTAATCTTGTGCTTAGTTGGGAGAAATGCCACTTCATGGTACAAGAAGGGATAGTCTTGGGTCACAAAATCTCAAAGGATGGGATTGAGGTAGATAAGGCGAAGATCTCTGTCATAGAAAAGCTACCTCCCCCAAATTCAGTGAAAGCCATTAGAAGTTTTCTGGGACATGCAGGCTTCTATAGAAGATTCATCAAAGACTTCTCAAAAATTGCTAGACCCCTAACAAAGTTGTTGGAAAAAGATGTCCCATTCGAGTTTGGCGATGACTGCATGAAAGCATTTCTTACACTCAAGAAGATGCTAGTTCAAGCTCCTATTGTGGTAGCTCCGGATTGGAATTCCCCATTTGAACTGATGTGTGATGCAAGTGATTTTGCAGTGGGTGCGGTTCTTGGGCAACGCCGAGACAAACATTTCCACCCTATCTATTATGCGAGCAAAACCTTAACTGGAGCTCAGGAGAATTACACCACAACTGAAAAAGAACTACTTGCCGTGGTGTTCGCATTTGATAAATTCCGTTCCTACCTAGTTCTGTCCAGAGTTGTAGTGTACACAGATCATTCAGCCTTGAGATACCTGCTCAGTAAGTCAGACGCCAAGCCAAGGCTGATTAGATGGGTGTTGCTCCTTCAGGAGTTTGATCTAGAAATCAAGGATAAGCGTGGGGCAGAAAATCTGGCAGCTGATCACTTATCCCGCTTAGAGAACCCCAGTAGGGAAACTATAACTGAGAGAGAGATCAATGATTCATTCCCTGAAGAGCACTTGTACAACATTCAAGTTATGGAGGAGAATGAGCCGCCTTGGTTTGCCGATTTTGCCAACTATTTGGTTGGAGGGGTTATCCCAAAGTGGTTCACCTATCAACAACGGAAGAAATTTTTTTCGGACGCCAAGCACTACATATGGGAAGATCCCTACTTATTCCGAACTTGTGCCGATCAAGTTGCTCGAAGATGTGTATCCCGACCGGAGGGCCGTAGCATCTTGAAACATTGTCATTCAGGGCCTACTGGAGGCCACTACAATGCGAACCGGACTGCAAAGAAGATCCTTGACGCAGGTTTCTATTGGCCATCATTATTTCAAGATACCCAAAAATTCATACAATCTTGCGATCGTTGTCAACGGGTTGGCAACATATCTCGTAGGGATGAGATGCCCCAAAATTGGAATCAAGCTTGTGAAGTCTTTGACGTCTGGGGGATTGACTTTATGGGACCATTTCCTAGCTCCCATGGGTTTAAGTTCATCCTTGTGGCAGTAGACTATGTATCCAAATGGGTGGAAGCACAAGCCTTGCAAACAAGTGATGCTAGGGTGGTGGTAAAATTTTTGAAGAAACTATTCTCCAGGTTTGGCACACCACGCGCAATCATCAGTGACAGAGGCACACACTTCTGCAATACCCAATTCACAAAAATCTTGAAGCGATATGGTGTACACCACAAAATGGCGACACCCTATCACCCACAAACTAGTGGGCAGGTAGAAGTGTCCAATCGAGACTTAAAGCGAATCCTGGAGAAAATGGTTGCCCAAAATAGAAGAGACTGGGCAGAACACTTAGATGACGCACTCTGGGCATACAGAACTGCATACAAGACACCTATAGGAACTACTCCTTATAGGCTAGTCTATGGGAAAGCATGCCATTTACCCGTTGAACTTGAGCACAAAGCTTATTGGGCAATTAAATTTCTGAATCTTGATTCTACTCTTGCAGGAATCAAGAGGAAGCTACAACTGAACGAGCTGGATGAATGGCGTTTTAATGCATATGAGAATTCAAAGCTTTACAAAGAAAAAGTGAAGGAGTACCATGACCGGCACATCAAGCATCCAAAACAATTTCAAGAAGGAGACCAAGTGTTACTTTTCAATTCAAGGTTGAAACTATTTCCCGGGAAGCTAAAATCACGTTGGTCGGGCCCATACACTGTCACTCAAGTCTTCCCGCATGGAGCAGTGGAGGTAGCTCACCCAGAAAAAGGCATTTTCAAGGTGAATGGGCAGAGACTGAAATACTACTTCAACAATAATAATTCAAAGGGAACCGGGGGTAACTTCAAACTCTTCGAACCCCCTTGAGGTAAGAAAAAAAGGTACGTCAGGCTCGTGACGTTAAACAAGCGCTTCTTGGGAGGCAACCCAAGCATTCGGGGGTCTTTAGTTCACTTTTCGTATTTTGGATGTTCATCTTATTGTTGTAGTCGCCGTTTTTCTTTACTAGCTTTGAAATTGAATAAGTCCATGCTAGCTATTCTCTTGTCATCTTAAGAGTGGTGTAATCATTTTATTTGTTGAGTGTTGCTTGTTTTTGTTGTCATTTTGTGCATTAGATCGATTTGTTTCATGTTTCGTTCAAGTTGGTGGTGTTCTATAATGTTTCAATGTCATCCTTAGCCATTTGGAGAAGAAAAATTCCAACTTTTGAGTGATTTCCAGGTCCTCACGGCCCTAAGGGGGCCGTTTGGAGGGCCATGAGACGATTCCAGTGAGTTTGGCTTGTGTCTCACGGCCCCCCTCACGGCCGTATATGGGGCCATGACAAATTTCCAGTGAAAATGGCCTAGGGCTCACGGTCCCCTTCACGGCCGTGAGAGGGGCCGTATGCCACGGGTCCTGGACCTATATCTTCACCATTTTCTTCATAACTCTCTCATTTCTCATCCGTTTTCCCTCATTCTTTCGCCATTTTTCTTCATTTTTCTTCCTCTACACGAATCTACTACTTCCAAGGACCTAATTTGCATGATTCATTGGGAGTTTTGCCATCATCTTCGCCTATCCTTTAAGGTACCCCTTTCTAAACCCTAGGTGTTGAGCATGAATGTTTCTTCTTCCTCTCCCCTATTTTTCAAGTTGAATGGATGCCAATGTTGTGGGAGTTTGGTTGTGTGTTGTTTTTGTCAGTTTTTGGAGTAATTTGAAAGCTTTGTAAAAATTTTTATGCTCCATGTACAAGGGAAGCTCTTGCAAAAATTTTTTTGGGAGTTACTGTAGCAATTTTTTTTAATTCTTTCACACTCCTCCATGAGCACCCTTGATTTTATTGTATTTGGGCCTATTATTGTATCATCTTTGTTATCCAATAGCAACACTTGCAATATGAGTGAATTGGACATCATGATATTGAACGAACATGGATTTGCTTGGATGATGTTTTTGTTCCATTGTTTTTCTTTTGTTAGTTGTTTGTTGTGTTTGTGTTTATTCTTGTTGTGTTCTTTTTGTGTTTGGTTTTAGTTTTTGCTTGATTACTCCCCGTCCCTCCTTTCTAAATTTCGTGGAATGATGATGTGCCCTTTTTTGCCTTGCAGGCATTGAGGGTAGTTTGGTGAGCCTCCCCACATTTTGTGGAAGCCGGCCCCGACATGTAGAGCTCGCCGTACACTTTTGTCGGGTCACACTTCGCCATTTTTACCAAATAAACCGGGGAAGTTCGTTTTCACCCTCCTCCTTTGTTATTATTGTGTATATTGCCTCTATTTTCATGATTAGTGTACATTGAGGGCAATGTACAACACTAAGTGTGGGGATGGGTGTATCTTCATGTATTAGGTCAACTTTACATGCTAGTGTCATCAATGATGGCTTGTTACTTTCTTGTGAGATTCTTCAAGTATGAATTAATGATTGATGGGAGTTACATTTTTTGTTGTGCTCTATTGAATCCTGTTTCACCTCTAGTATTGTTCTGTGCACTGAGTCTTTTGTTGATGCCCTGGGAATAGCCTGCTTGACTTCCTTAACTCTCTTGTATGCCTAACACACAATTTTGAGTACTTAGCCTTAGACTACTAAGTTCTATCCTTCAATGAACTCTTAAGAACTTCTAAGTCTTGTTGAGCTAATCCTAGGTTTGTTACTTGTAGTGCAGTCTAAAGGTGTGATCTAGGGTATGTAAAAAAAAAAAAAAAAAAAAAAGAGTCTATGTCAGTATTCCTCTGCTAATGGAGCATGAATACGTCTATGTAGACTGTAATCGAGTAGTTGGGTGACTCTTGTGCCTAACCAGCATGTGCATCCTCCAGAAAGATTTTTGTGCGGTCTACGTTAGGCGGACTCGAAAAAAAAAAAAAAAAAAAAAAAAAAAAAAAGTGTTTATACATATAAATAAAAATAACCCTAGTGATCACTTAGACTGCCTACTTGAGTTGAGTTTGTGAGTCGAAATGGGATTTAGTTTCAAGTTGTAGAATTAGAAAGATCTTAATTGTTCATTGGAGTGGCACTTAGCTTTTTAAGACTTAGTACTCTGTATTTGTGGAGTGATTAGCATATAGAGCTGTACTGATTGAAGTCATAGGGCTAGACCATGTCAGGGCAAATGAGATGAAAGATTCACTTACACTGTACAGACATATAAGAGGTGAGACAGGATCTGTTTGTTGTACGTATTGACTGTAACTCAACATCTGTATATCATTTTTCTATACTTGTATAATCTCGTATTTGTTTGAGCCGGAGATGTACATTTAGCCACTTATCATTCCCTTTGTTTTTCATGATTTATTTGCTTGGGGACAAGCAAACGCTTAGGTGTGGGGATGTTTGATAAGTGTCTAAATGTATGTGTTTTAACATACATATTTTGTTCACTTAGCATGTGTTTTTATATGAATGGATGCCCGTTTTATGCTTAATTGAGCATTATTTATGTTGTAGGGCATGGAGGAGCCATGAGGAACATGATAATACGATTTGGGCGAAAAAAGGATGAAGAATCAGGGTGCTGGAGTACTGCAGCATACGGGGCCGTATAAGGGGCCGTGAGCATCAAAAGACAGTAGTTTTCAACTAGCCCTCACGGCCCCCTATCCACCCCGGGATCCATTCATCCACCCCGGGATGCACCCCCACATGAGACAGGTTTTGCCCTATTTTTGCCTATCTATCCACCCCGGGATGGATCTATCCACCCCGGGATCCTGCGGGAGTATATAGAGGTTTTTAGGGCACACAAAGGGGACTTCTTGGCCGGCATCTAAAGGAAAGAAACGAAGAAATCTTTGAAGAGACGACGATTTGGACCCAAGGAAGGAGGCAAGAACATCATTTTGAAGGGGAGAAGCTTCACCATCAAGGAGGCAAGGATCCAAGACAAGGGGAAGCGCCATTCGGCATCTCTTGGACGGAGGAAAGCATCATTTGGCCGGACCTCCACCTCCTCCTTCATCATTTCATCTAGGGAGTGTCATTTATGAGCTTTTTAAGTGATTTACTTTGTATTTTTGTTGTTACTTGCTTGATGGCACACTAGACCCCCAAGGCCACCGGATGTTGGTGAACCTTGGGGGGTTTATCATGTATTTTGGATGATCTTTACTTAATTGCAAGCTTGGTTTGGTTTAAGATTTAGTTCATTGTGCCTCATGTCTAGAACTACCACATGGAGAGATCCGTAGTTCTTTCTTGAATTATACACGTAGACGTGACCTACTCACGTGTATTAGGTCATTAATGAATTAAAAGGGGTTACTTGTATTGGCACACCGAGAAATTGGGTGTCGATAGCCCTCCGAGCTTTAAGGATAGACTAGGGTTTAGTGTATCTTTATTTTGGGATCTCTTTGTACTTAATGCAATCGTAGGGATGTTGGTTAGGAAGAGATTCCAACCAATATCCGTATGGGATTAGGGTTCAATCGCCGAGAAATTGGGGTTGATCTAATCTTGAGATCCTTCGGTCTAAATCAACCAAGCTACCCTTCATCCTTCATCCATGTATCATGATGACCCCTCAAGGGGATCCACATCCATAGGCCTTTACTCTTCATTGTAGCACTTGCAACCACATTGTATGCTTTTAAATTTGTTTAATCATATCGTATTTATCTCTTTGCTTTAGTAGAACAAACATCCATGCTTGTGTTGTTAGGTTAGATAATAGGCGATGGAGGAGTAAGAGTAGCTCCTTAACCCCGTGGAATACGACCCTCGTGCTTTTGTGCGAGGTATTACTTGGCGACCCGTGCGCTTGCGGATCGATTCAATCAGTTTTCATTGATATCTTTAATTCGTGCTTTATTTCATATTTTGATGAACATGTATAGCTCCATGAGGAGATAAACCCGTCGTGGGTATTCGGACTTGTATACCCTAGGATTATTATGTTTTTACGACATTGCTTTTATGCTTTTCCATTATTGATGAATAAATTTGAGTTTCAATTTTAATTATTTTTTGCAATTGTTTTCCCTTAGCCATGACACTAGGGTTGAGAATAATCTAGGTTACCCTTTGGAGGTGTGGCAACTCCTATAGGGTTAGACTACTTAAGATTGAAGAGGGTTGAGAGGCTGAGTCGTGAGATAGCGAAGCATCCCCTTTCCCCTCCGGTGTGAATTCTCCCTACCTCCGTTTTCCTTGATTTCTTAGCGGTCGAGATAGAGTGAAGTGCTAGGTAGATAAACTCCCCTGGGGTTTAGTTGCACAAGCAACAGAAGTGAAGGGTTGACCTGAATCCCAACCACTAGGGCTTAATCTAGACTAGGGTTCTTCCACCTGGACCAAAGGGTTAGAACTACACATAGGAACATGTTTTATCACTAGGAATCCCTAGAGCTTAAAGCAATCCCACGTAGTGTTAGGTTTAGGTACATATACTCCCCTGGGGCTTAGTTGCGTGAGCGACAGAGCGAAGGGTTGACGTGAATCCTAATGCCGGGACATAGTGTTGGGGTTAGTCACGGTTGACCTTAGGTTTGGGACCGTGAGTTTAAGGATATCCTCGACTCAATTAACATCAATAGGAAAGTATAATAGCATAGTTTTGCACTAGAAGCATAAGTCCTAGAGGTAGCTTGTCCGGATACCCTATTTCATCCATTACTAGTCTTTCTCTAATTCACTCCTTCTTGCACTTTCTTGTCTTCCATCTCTCTATATAATTTATTGCTTTTTATCATATTTGCTTCTATAATTCACTCATCAATTCTATTATCACTTTTTCGTACACCGCACAACTAGATAGCGAAATCTCGTGTCTTAAATCTCTATTTCCTGTGGATTCGACTACCCACTCACCAGGGTAATTTTATTACTTCGACAAGCCCGTGCACTTGCGGGATACACGCAAGGGGTCGTGTCAGACTGTCTTTCCCAGAGCTATCTTCGATCACTTGCATTTCTGCTTCCACCGAGTTTAAGTCCTTCTCCTGCACATAATTTTTTTTCTTTTGAGCCCACTGAACCTGCCTAATCTGTTCCCACTTCACAAGGTGTTAATGACTCAAGGTGTCCGTCTGAATTGGTTTTCGACCATTCATTGATGCGGTCAAGATGGTAGCTTGGTGGATAAGAATCCCCTACAAGGTCCACCCTTTCCGTCTGTGAGTACTGCTGGAGCAGAAAGTCAGTATTGTGGTTTTCCAAGGCTATACTGATTGAGTCTTCACAGCACTATTTTTTCCACTGATTATCAAAAATCACAATTAGTCCAACACCGGGTGAAAACATGGTGAAACACAAGGAGATATTTACAGACTAAGATGAATAAAGTAAGAAGGTAGGGAGATAAAGATTAGGAACAAAAGAGATAAGATAAAATAGAATGCAAATAAAGAAATGGAGTATATACAAAAATGTTAAATATGAAACAAAAAAGATGGTCAAATGAACACGCTCAAAGTTTTCCGAGTATTTCTCGTGGCTCCCAGGCAACGGCGCCAAAAACTTGATAGCGTTGAGCTATACCCGCAAGTTCACGGGTCGTTAAGTAATACCTCTTGTGCGAACACGAGAGGGTCGTATTCGCTGGGGCCCGAGAAGCTACCCTTACTTTCTTTTTACAATGTTGTTCAACTGACAAGATTTAAGTGAGCAAATTGGATACAAAGAAACTAAATAAATAAATAAATAATGCAAATCGATGAGGCCAAGATACGGGATAAATTAGGGCTAGGAGTGGTGACGGATGAGAATTCCATTAGGGGCTACTAAAGTAAGTTGGATGCTTGAACTAACATGCAAGTGGCTAGAATGGACCGAGGAAACCCTAGATTAGGCCAACCCGATGGTCACGGCAATTGACCCCTAATCCGGTATGGGTATTGGAATATGATATTTCTACCGCCCAAGATCCCCCTACGATTGCTATGGGTGCAATGGTTTTCTCAAACTAGGGTTGAAGTGCAACTTGGCATTTAACCCTAGGAGTGGAGGGGTACAAATACCCGATGGTCATGGTGTATTTATACGTATTTCCCTTCCAAAGTTTGGTGAGTCTAGCACTAGGGCAATGGTCATGCAACCTAGCATTTCCTAAGTCTTTTGATACATAGACTTCTTATACATATTAAGCATGTAAAAACACCAAACAATGGATCACAAACAAGCCACAAACATTAATTAGAACAAAACATCCAAAACATCACAAGTTCATCCCCAAGGTTCACCTGCATCCGGTGACCTTGGGGTTTAGTTGCTCATGTTCAATACATACAACAAGAAATACATGAAAACAACCAACAAAAGCATGAGAAGAACTCTCTCAAAGGATGAAGGCCGGAGAAGTTCCAAAGATGCTACTCAAAGGGGTGGCTTCCCTTGTCTTCAACCTCCAAATGTAAGCTCTAGATCATAGATCCTTCCCAAAACCTTGCTCTCCTCGCCAAATCCTCGCCGAAATCGCCCTTCTAAAGCTTCTTCTTCCTCAGATCCGGAGTAGTGAAGAGAGGCCCTAAGAAGAACACTTCATCCCCAAAAGAAACCCTAGAAATTACCATAAAAGGGTGAATTTATGCCTCTTCACGGGTGAGCTCATGGTCCATATATGGCCCATGAGGTAGCCTGTAATGTGAGTCGAAAGAATCTGCAAAGTTCCGAAACTACTACAGTACTGCTACAGTAGCACGCCGTGAGGGTTTCCTGACTTAGAAAAATTCTTCAAATGGTGTTGCTACAGTGCCGGCCATAAATCGCCAATTTCGGCTTGGAATTCTTCTCAAATTGTGTCGTTGAGCTCACCTAGGCATCTTTTGCACCCGAAACACGAAATACCCCAATTTAGACCACAAAAGGGCATCGATTCAATAACAAAATATGGAAACTATGCGCATGGATACATATAAAATATGTACATTTAGACGTTTATCATCGCCGTTGCCGAGGAGTAGGTGTATTTTAGACATTTGTTTTTTACTATTTTAGCTATTCACTACACACATTCTATTTCACACTTTTTTGTTTTTTCATCATTTTTATTTGTTTTCTTTTCTTTGGTTTCAGCTCCAGGTTATGACCCGTTGGAACCCTTTGATTATTGTTGAAGGAGACCCAGATAGTGGAAAGAGAACACATTGAAAAGGAAAGAACCTGTGCAAGAACAGTCAAATCAAGCTGAAATAAATACAGAAGGGTCAGAAACAATGGCAAAACAGAATAAACAACAAAAGACCTTATCTGATTTTGCTAAACCCGTAGTCTTGGGGTCACAATCAAGCATTGTGAGTGCCCCAATTACAACTCAGAACTTCTAGCTAAAGCCGGCATTCATCCAAATGCTACAGTAGTCCGCATAATTTAATGGTTTGGCCAATGAAATTCCCAACATCCATCTAGAGAACTTCCTTAATGTGTGTGACATGCTAAAGATCAGTGGTGTAACGGATGATGCCATCAGATTGAGAGCCTTTCCATTTTCCTTGAAGGGAAGAGCAAACCAATGGGTGCATTCATTACCTAGGGCATCTATTACTACATGGGAGGAGATGGTTGAAGTGTTCTTAGCCCGATATTTCCCTCCCAGAAAATCAGCGAAGCTTAGGAATGAGACCCTTTCCGTTGTTTAGATGGAATTGGAGTCTCTATTTGAGACATGGGATAGGCTCAAGGAGCTCCTGCGGAAGTGCCCACAACACGGATTTCCCGAATAGATGATCATTCATACTTTTTACAACGGGTTGAATCGAAGCACCAAGCAAGTGTTAGATGCGACGACAAGAGGTACCTTAGGAAGCAAGACCCCCGGTGAAGCCCGACACCTCATAGAAAAGATGCCTTTGAATAGCTATCAATGGAACTCAAGGGATAGGAAAAAGGTTGCCGGACTTCATGAGATAGATGTAGTTACATCGTTCACGACACAAGTGGAGTCACTAAGAAAGAAGTTACTCTAACTTCACCAAGAGTGGCGACCATCACGAATTGTAATGGATATGGAGGAGGACATGCTTCTAGTGATTTCCCGATTGCAACTGGTGGTATTTCTTCTTCGGTTGAGCAAGCGGATTTTGTAGGTAATTCATTCAAAGGTCTGGCCTGGAAGAATCATCCTAACATGCCATGGAGCAACCAAGGGCAACAAAAGAGTAATACACCACCGGGCTTTCAACAACAACAAGCACCGAATTTTGAAAACCTGGTGTCGGGGTTAGAGAGCAAGATGACCAATTTAGAGAAGGTCCTCACAAGGTTAGTCCAATCATCAGATGCAAGGTTCCAATCGGTAGAGTCCACACTTCGCAACCACACCACATCGCTACACAACTTGGAGAACCTGATAAACATCTAAATGTACATATTTTGTACGTATACTTGCGCATGCTTTTCGTATTTTGTTTAATGAATCAATGCCCTTTTAGGTATAAATTGGTTTATTTCGTGTTTCAGGTACAAAAGATGCCTAGGTGAGCTCAACGACGCGATTTGAGGAGAAACACACGCCGTATTCATCGTTTTGGGGTCCCGGCACTGTAGCAGCTTGAAGCACTCACATTTGGAGATTTTTCTAAGTCTGGAAACCCTCACAGGCAACCTCACGGCCGTGAGGTCAACCGCAAGGAATTCAGGGGCAGAGTTCTGCAGCAAGGTTACTGTAGCAGGTACTCTAGTAGGTGCTGTAGCAGTTTCGCATCTTTGCAGATTCTTTCGTCCCGCGTTACAGGCTACCTCACGGGCCGTATATGGACCGTGAGCTCACCCGTGAAGAGGCACGGGATCATCTTTAAAAGGGTTTCTAGGGAATCATCTTGGTTGTCTTTGGCCACCTCTTCTCCTCCACCATCTTCTAGGACATCAAGGCTGAGGGAGAAGGCATTTCTGAGGAGCAAATCGAAGGGAGAGGGAGATTACACTCAAGGGAAAGCATCTAGGAGTTCGTTGGCTTTGATCCGCCGGATTCCCATCACCATCTTCTTCTAGTCTTCATCTTAGGGGAGTTGTTATCAGCTTTATCTTGTATTTCTTATTTTGTATACATTCTCCTTTGTTGATGATGATTTAGACTCCCAAGGTCACCGGGCATCCGGTGAGCCTTGGGATGAACTTGCTTGTATGGATACTTTGAGTATATTTTTGGTATTTGGTTTGGTTGTGGTCTAAGCTTTGTGTTCTTTATTGTATCAAATTGCATGAGAACTCTGTGGTTTGAATTCTAGGTTGTACTTGGTTGTGTGACCATCCCCCTTGTACTAGACATGCTTGGCTTAGAAGGGATACATGTATGAATACGCCGTGACCATCGGGTATTTCGTACCCCTCCAACCATTAGGGTTGAACCTAGACATTGTGTTTGACCTTAATTAGAGATTTCCCTAGGCGCATTGCAATCGTGTGAGGATTTGGGCGGAAGTGATTCCGTATTCCAATACTCGTACAGGATTAGGGGTTATCACCGTGACCATCGGGGTGACCTACCTTTGGACATCTCTTGGCCTAACCACCTTTGCCTATGTTATTCGAGTATCCTTCTAGCTTTAGTACTCCCGAGGGAATCCTCGCCCGGGGACCTCGAACTTTCATTCCTACTTGCTTCCTTAGTATGCTTATGTGGTGAGCCTTAGTCAATGTGTTTATAGTTTTCTCTTTGTTATTCTTCTTATCTTACTTTTATCATGTAATTGCTAGGTTAGGAAATAGATGAAGGGGATGTAATAGTAGTTCCTTGGCCCTTGGGAATACTGACATGACCCCTTGCGTGTATCCCGCAAGTGCACGGGTTTGCCGAAGTAATAAAAGTTACCCCGGTGAGAGGGCAGTCGAATCCACAGGGAATAAGGAGTTAGAATACAAGATTTCATTATTAAAACTATGCGAAGTACGGAAAAGTGATCAATTGATTCGATGAGTGAATTATGGAAACAATTATACTAGAAGACGAGAAATTAAATAGAAAGATGGAAGATGAGAGAGTGCAAGTAAAAGAGAATAGAGAGGACTAGTAATGAATGAAATAGGGCATCCGGACAAGCTACCTCTACGGTCTATGCTTCTAGTGCAGGTCTATGCTATTATACTTTCCTATTTATGTTTAATCAAGTCGAGGATATCCTAAGACTCACGGTCCCAAACCTAAGGACAACCGTGACTAACCCCAACACTATGCCCCGATATTAGGATTCACGTCACCCTTCACTCTATCGCTCGCACGACTAAGCCCCAGGGGAGTATATCTACCTAAACCTCACACTACGTGGGATTGCTTTAAGCTCTAGTGATTCCTAATGGTGAAACCTGTTCCTATGTGTAGTTCTAACCCTTTGGTCCAGGGGGAAGAACCCTAGTCTAGTTTAAGCCCCAATGCATAGGATTCACTTCAACCCTTCACTCTACTACTTGCGTAACTAAGCCCCAGGGGAGTTTATCTGCCTAGCACTTCACTCTATTTCGACCACTATGAAATCAAGGAAACGGAGGTAGGGAGAAACCATGTCGGAGGGGAAAGGGGTACATCGCTACCTCACAACTCTCCCTCCCAAACCTTTTCAATCTTAAGTAGTCTAACCCTAAGGAGTTGTCACACCTCCAAAAGGCAACCTAAATTGTTCTCAATCCTAGTGTCACTTCTAAGAGAAAACATTAACAAGATGAAATTAAGATTGAAACTCAATTTTATTCATCAATAATGGAAAAGCATAATAACAATATCAAAGAAACATAAGAGCCCTAGAGTTTACAAGTCCGAATAACCTTAAGGGGTTTAGCTCCTCATGGAGCTATACATGTTCATCAATGTATGAAAGAAAGCACAAAATAAGGACATCAATGAAAACCCACTTGCGTATGGTGTGGCCGTGGTCTTGTGCGGCCGTCGAACGTCGGTGACGATGCCGATGACGCGCGCTAAACCTCCAGGAAATCCTCTCCGAAACCCTAGCCGTACTCCCCAAGTTGAAGAGAAAGATAGGTCAAAAGATATTTTAAAAAGTCTCCAAAATCCGGCTTTTTATAGGCTGAGTGCGGCTTTAAATTTGAAGTTATCGGGGCTTCACACGGCCGTGTGGAATTTCCACACGCCCGTGTGAAGTTTTTGTCTTCCTGAAAAATTACTTCACACGGCCGTGTGGAATTTCCACACGCCCGTGTGAAGTCTCTGGCTTGCTGGAAAATAATTCACACGGCCATGTGTTAATTCCACACGCCCGTGGGAATTTTATGGAAACCTAATCTTCGGCAGAAATGCACAGTAACTTGCTACAGTGAATTACTACAGTACAAGCTATAGTGCTGCTGTAGTAACTCGCCGAAACGCTCCCGAATCTGTCGTTCTTCATCGAGGCCATTGAATTGGGCAGAAAATAAATGGTAGATCGTGCCGATTGCTTCAAGTCTTCTTCTTGGTGAAGTTCTCCTAAGCCACACGAGTTAGACTTGTTGTGAATGTGACTGCCTTTGTGCCCCTGCAAAGGAGGTTGGCACACACTCGCAAGTCCAAGCTCGTGCCTAGTTCCGTGCTTGGTCCAAAAACTTCCCAACATCGGGGAACACGACCTAATTTCGTTATTCTTCTCCAATTTAGCTCCACAAACCTTCAATGCACAAGAATACACAAATGCACGCAATTTAGTGATAAAAACTGATAAAAGATATGCTCAATGTAAGATAATAACGCTTCGCGGTACTATAACACAAGCACTTTATAAAAGATATGCTCAATGTAAGATAATAAGAGATCGGGGCTAATCTACTCACGAGGTCTCTAGGTCTCAACTATCATCAATGCATCTTTATATCATCCTAGTTTTGGACTTAATGACAACCCTAGGTGGATTCCTTATCCAAACACACCCTTCTCATGCTTGATACTTCCTTGATTGTTTACATCCGTGTGTTAGTTACCAGGCCATAGGATTAGTTTAAATTAGTTTGTTTGCTTTATTTTCTTTCCACTCATATTGAATGGTAGGCTAGAAAATAGATGAAGAGTGAGTAATAGTACTTCCTTGGCCCCAGTGGAATACGACCCCTGTGTCAGTCACAGGGTATTACTTGACGATCCCGTACACTTGCGGGGAATCTATCACATCCCATGAGATAGCTCTTTCTCTCATTAAGGCATAACTTGTATCCGACTTATGAGAGTAGCTACATACTTCATAGGTGGTAGCTCTTTCCACCCCAAATGCATACATAAAAGAAAGCAACTATTCATAAACTCATATATATATATATATATATATATATATATATATATCATTTTTCTCTCCTTATATATGCATTTTCCAAAGTAAAACTAAGAACAACGATAAACTTGTCCTTAAAAACTTCAAGATTGAGTTTCCAAAAGATTTCAAGAGTAAGTTGTGCAATATAAGATAATCGAGCAAAAATTCCATAAAAATTCAAGTAGAAACTTGAGCATGATAGGACACAATGTTAAAAATTCTCCTAAACTCTAAAAATACAAATGTTGCAACTAAGGTGAACCACCATAGGATATATGAGCATGAGCAATTGAACGCACAAGTAAAGGTGTGTGCAATTTGAACTCCCCCCCACACTTAAGATGTACATTGTCCCCAATGTACGCATGCAAGCACAATTATAAGTAGCAAATAAAAACAAATAGTGTGGAAGTGAGCAATTGAAACATTACTCCCCTGAAATCCAAGTGTTGCGTTTGATGGAGCTAGGTCATTGAGAGTTGAGTCTCAATGGTTTGTGGAGCACACATGGTCCTATGACCGTGCCAATGACTGTTCCTCAAAATCCTTACATCTAAGACCATCTGCGCACATATACTCAAGGGTTCAGTATAGCTCAATAAAAACTCGAGTATATAAAATATGAAGCAATGAATAGAACTCGAGATAAAAGAAAAGCAAAATAAAAGATAAACTCAGAAGGATAATCCTTTCTGAGTACTATAAGTCCAAAATAAAATAAAAAGTACAAAAATGAAAATCAAAAGCAATAAAAACTAAAGCTAAGACACCTCGGCGTCGGTGTCCTGGATAGTGGCCTCTAGTGTTGCTGGAGGCTCTGGAGATGTAGGTGGATCTACTGATGCTGGAGGAGATGGTGGTGGAGGAGTGGGGTCTCTGAGTCGGGCCACAGATGGTACTGACACGGCCTGCTATGGAAGTCTCTGTATGATGTCAAACCGTGCCATAGTCTCTGCGTGTTGTGCCACCTGTGCGTCCCTGATCTCGGCCTGCTCTGCCTGTAGCATGCCCACTGCGCTCTCGAGGCGCTCCAACCTGTCCTGGCCCCGAGAGGGCGAGAACATGCGCACCGGAGGTGGCTCCGGCGCTGTGGGTGGTGCCTCTGTCTCTGTCTGCTCTGGTGGTGGCTCCAACGCTGTCTGTGACCCCTCGGCCTGATCTGTCTGGGGAATGATCCATGTGTAGGTCCCTGGTCCTGCTCTACGGACCATCCCCATCTGTCTCAATGTCTCAAAACTAAGGGGGACTGGTGTATTGATCTTCTCGGCCCCCCGAACGTCTCTCTAAGCCCCAATCCAATAATCAATCGGGTGATATACGGGCCTGCGAAGATAACTCGGATCTTGGGGTACTGACCCTAGTGGCGGATGTACTCGGCCACAATATGCCCAAGGTGGAGTGGCTCGCTCTCCACCATCGAATACAAGTACAAGAGCTCCTGACGGCTCAACACCCCTGTACTGTCCCCTCTGCCACTCACTAACCTGCTGAGTACGGCGTGGATGTATCTGTGAGATGTCCTGGTCAAGCAAGTAGCCTTGGAAACCCCAGGCTCGTACTGGCCCTGACCACATAATCGACTATATGCACGCTGGGGGGTCAGGGTGCCGGGATAATCTGTGGGGAGCAGTGCATACTCCTCTGTCTCGGTGTACACCTCATCGTACAGCCCCATCCGTAGTGAGAACTGGGTCATGCTCAAGGTACAATGTCGACCGAGGGCCCGAAACTGGATAGTGGTGTCGTCAGTGAAACTCTGGTACCCTCGGTCGAACTCGAATGTCGATAGGACCTCTAGAGCTAGTGATCGGATCGCTGGGTCTCTGATCGATAGTAATCTGCCCCAGCTACCGACCGCGAGCAACTCCCCAATCTCATCGGCAATAGCATCTCCTCCCTGCACTCCTCTAACTACACTCAAATCAGCATATCGCGTCTGCCCAAATCAGAGTGTGGACAATCTATAAAACCTGGTTTGGTGCTCAGGTATACTGAACTCGGACTCCGTTGGAGGGGGTGTAGGCTCGCGAGGACGCTTATCGGCCGATTTATTAGACCTAGAAGCCATATCTGTAGAATCACAAAAGAAAAAATTTTAAAAATCAGCTCAAAAACTCATTCTGCAGAAATCCACACGCCCGTGTGGAGCTTTTGGCGGACAGAGCATCACGACCGTGAGTCTAGAAATCCAAAATTTACATTCTAGTTTGTTCTAATTCATCCCTAAGCATGTTCGCATACATATAAACATTTAAAACAAGCGAAATCATCCAAAGAACGAATCAAATTAAGAATTAACGAAGAAAAGAGGGAGAGCTTACCGACGGTGTAAAGTGAAAAACCAAGGAAATCGGCCGGAAAACTCCAATAAAATCCTTCAAAAGGCCCAGAGAAAGTTGGGGAAGTAGTAGAGTGGGTAGGAGAAGAGTTTGGAATGAAAATGTCAAGAGGTACGAGTGAAAACTAAAAGAAATTGCGCGGCTTTTGAAGTTCAGGAAATTCACACGGCCGTGTGTTAATTCCACACGGTCATGTGCCTCTGAAATTAGGGTTCACAGGGGCCAACACACGCCCCTGTGCGCACTCTGGTCGCTCTCTGAACTACCCCACATGGCCGTGTGCCTTCACAGGGGTATCCACAGGGGCTGGTACACGGCCCTGTGGATTCACAGTAAAACACAGAAGGTCTCTGAAAATTTTCACACGGCCGTGTGGAAATTCCACACGGCCGTGTGCCTAACCTGGCCAAGAACACAAGGCCGGCCACAGGGGCACCCACACGCCCTTGTGGCCCCTCTGACTCGCCCGAGAAATGCTAAGTATTCCACACGGCCGTGTGAATAATCCACACGGCCGTGTGCCTTTCACAAGTTCTCCCACAGGGGCACACACACGCCCCTGTGTATTCTCGGGAAGAAGGGTTTTCTCTGCAGAGTTTCACATGGCCGTGTGGAATTTCCACACTACCGTGTGCCTTAGCACAGCAGCACTCACAGGGGCACCCACACATCCCTGTGGACTCTCTGTAGAAGAGTTGAAGTTCTGCGAGATTTCACATGGCCGTGTGGAATTTCTACACGGCCGTGTGCCCCTTCTGAGGTTGTTCACAGGGGCATCGACATGCCCCTGTGCCCTCACTGGTTGAGCTCTAATTGGTAACACACACCCGTGTGGAAATTTCACACGGCTGTGTGTTTTCTCTGGTTTACTTAGAAAAATTTACAGACTCTCAGAAAAAATTCAGAAACTCTTTTAAAACACTTAGAGCCTGTATAATTCATGAAAACATGGCCAGAGAACATAGAAAACACACTCAACCGACTTAAACTTCGTCAATTAACATTAAGGCACACGAAAACATCAATAATCCACAATGGAAATCACAGCATAAGCACATGAAAATTAAGACACCAAAACTAAGACTTTTATTCTATCTAAAGCTGAACTAACTCCTAGAAAAACTGTAAAACCTTGGGTTGCCTCCCAAGAAGCGCTTGTTTAACGTCACTGAGCTTGACGTACCTGATCTTACCTTACAGTGGTTTGAGAAAGAATACTTCCTTGTCATCATCAGCAACTTCACCACCAAAGTACGTTTTCAGCTGATGCCCATTCACTTTAAACGTACCCTTCTCCGTATGAGTAATCTCAACTGCCCCATGGGTTGATACGTGCGTGACTGTATATGGACCAAACCATCTTGATTTGAGTTTTCTGGGGAAGAGCCGTAAACGTGAGTTGAACAATAGCACTTTGTCACCCATTTTGAATTCCTTTGGTGGCTTAATGTGTTTGTCATGCCACCTTTTGATCTTCTCCTTATAGATTCTAGCATTCTTGTATGCTTTCAATCTTCACTCATCCAGCTCATTAAGATGGAGTAATCTTTGCTCACTGGCCTTTCTCAAATCAAAGTTCATCGCCTTAATTGCCTAATACGCTTTGTGTTCGAGCTCCACCGGTAAGTGACATGATTTCCCATAAACCAAATTGTACAGTGTAGTTCCTATCGGAGTCTTGTATGCTGTTCGATAGGCCCAAAGTGTATCATCCAACCGTTCAGACCAATCCCGCTTTCCTTGCTCTACAGATTTTGTCAAAATTCTCTTGAGCTCTCTATTGGTCACCTCGACTTGTCCACTAGTTTGTGGATGGTACGGGGTCGCGAGGCGATGGTGTACTCCGTATCTTTTCAACACCTTTTCCAGTTGGAAGTTGCAGAAATGTGTTCCTCGATCACTAATGATAATTCGTGGGGTACCAAACCGAGCAAACAACCATTTCAAAAATTTTACCACTATCCTCGCATCATTTGTTGGCAATGCATGAGCTTCGACCCATTTGGAGACATAATCGATTGCTACCAATATGTATTGGTTCCCATTGGACTTCGGAAACGGCCCCATGAAATCAATAACCCAAACATCAAAAACCTCGCAGAATTGCATTGGATTCTGAGGCATCTCATCTCATCGCGACAAATTTCCTACCCTTTGGCAACTGTCACATCGAAGAACAAATTGGTGTGCATCTTGGAATAGAGTCGGCCAATAGAACCCTGCGGCCAAGATCTTTTCTGCAGTTCTACTTGATGCATAATGGCCTCCAACCGGTCCGGAATGACAATGAGCAATAATATCCCATCCTTCCTTCCTTGATACACATCTCCGAACCACATGGTCTGCACAAATACGAAAATGAAATGGATCATCCCAGAAGTAATGCTTCAGATCACTAAAGAATTTCTTCTTTTGTTGGAGTGTAAGTCCTTGTTTGAGCACCTTCCCGGATAAGTAATTTGCAAAATCTGTGAACCATGGGGCATCACCTGATGATAAGTCTAATTCCGCGATTGAGTATAGATGTTCTTCCGGAAAAGAATCATTGATTTCCCTACTCGATGGCTCTTGTCCGACACTTCCCTCTAACCGAGATAAATGGTCTGCCACCATATTTTCAGTCCCTTTCTTGTCCTTAATCTCCATATCAAACTCTTGCAATAACAATATCCACCTAATCAACCTTGGCTTTGCATCGGCTTTGTTCATGAGGTAACGGAGAGCTGAATGGTCTGTATAGACAGTGACTCTCGACAAGATAAGATATGGCCTAAATTTGTCTAGAGCAAACACAACTGCTAATAACTCCTTCTTTGTGGTGGTGTAATTCTCTTGTGCACCCGTGAGGATCTTGCTAGCATAATAGATGGGTTGAAACTATTTACCCGTTCTTTGCCCGAACACCGCTCCGATAGAATAGTCACTTGCATCACACATGAGCTCAAATGACTCATTCCAATTGGGCGTGATCAAAATTGGAGCTTCAACCAGTTTTTCTTTTAACATATTGAAAGCCACCATACATGCTTCCCCAAAGTCGAACGGAGCATCTTTTTCAAGGAGTTTGGTCAACGGTTGTGTGATTTTCAAAAAATCCTTGATAAACCGTCTATAAAATCACGCATGACCTAAGAAACTCCGAATCCCTTTTACATTTTCAAACACAGATCGAAATGAGTCACCAAACACTAAAAATTCATCCATAAACAACTCCATTATATCCTCCAAAAGGTCATCAAAAATAGCAGTCATTCACCGTTGGAATGTTGCGGGTGCGTTACACAGTCCAAATGGCATTCGTCTATATGCAAATGTTCCGTATGGGCAAGTGAAGGTAGTCTTCTCTTGATCTTCCGGGGCTATAGGAATCTGGAAATACCCTGACATTCTGTCTAGGAAGCAATAGAACTGATGCCCGGCCAGTCGCTCCAACATCTGATCAATAAAAGGCAATGGGAAATGGTCCTTCCGGGTCGCATCGTTCAACCTCCTGTAATCAATGTACACCCTCCAACCTGTGACTGTTCTAGTTGGAATGAGCTCATTCTTTTCATTTTTAATCACTGTCATTCCTTCTTTCTTTGGGACCACTTGCGTTGGGCTCACCCAAGCGCTATCAGAGATGGGATAGATAATCCCTGCATCCAACAGCTTCACCACCTCTGCCTTGACAACCTCCTTCATATTGGGATTTAATCTCCTTTGAGGTTGAATCACCGACTTGAAATTATCCTCCATCAATATTTTATGTGTGCAAAACGAAGGATTGATTCCCTTCAAATCTGAAATTTTCCAAGCAATGGCAGATTTGTGCTTCTTCAGCATGCTCACTAACTTCTACTACTGATCCAGGGAGAGATCAGAAGCTATGATAACGGGGAGCTTCATTCCTTCTTCCAGATATGCATATTCCAAGTGTGTTGGCAGGGTTTTTAACTCCAAATCAGGTCGTTCTTCAATAGACGGCAGCAAACGGCTTTCCTTCAATCGATCAATCTCCTCAAATTGAAATGGTTCCTTTTCCTCAACACTTTCTGCATTGTTCTGTGAAACCTGGCTGTTGAGATGATCTTGAGATTCCATTTTGACTCCTATCTCACATGCTTCCCCGGTTAAGTCTACTATCCCCACTGAAAAGACTTCTTGTCTCTGGTCTTGATAGTACGATTCAAATTGAGCAAGAACTCTCTCTAGATTTTCTTCAGCATCCTCCCCGGAAGAAGCTAAGGCTGATCTTTCAAATTCATCTAACACCTTATCCAATTCACAACCCATGAGCTGTTCTTCACAAAAATGATCAACATCGGTGTCTTCTTTTATGGAAAGAGTGTTAACCGGTTGCCCATACTCAATGCAGTTTATAATCGACTGTGCTGCGAAAGAATGAAATTTCTGTTCCACTTCCCCCACTAATCCTGTAAGCGTGTCAAACATCTCAGTTGTATGAAACATCTCTTCCCTTCTGAAGTTAAAATCAAAATAATACAAACCAATAAAAATGATGATAGATAAAGAAAATATGAAATAGAATGCAAAGTGAATAGCTAAAATAGTGAAAAACAAATAACTAAAACGCCTATTCCTCGGCAATGGTGCCAAAAACTTTGACACGACCCCTTGCGTGTATCCCGCAAGTGCACGGGTTTGTCGAAGTAATAAAAGTTACCCCGGTGAGAGGGTAGTCGAATCCACAGGGAATAGGGAGTTAGAATACGAGATTTCACTATTAAAACTATGCGAAGTACGGAAAAGTGATCAATTGATTCAATGAGTGAATTATGGAAACAATTATACTAGAAGATGAGAAATTAAATAGAAAGGTGGAAGATGAGAGAGTACAAGTAAAAGAGAATAGAGAGGACTAGTAATGAATAAAATAGGGCATCCAGACAAGCTACCTCTAGGATCTATGCTTCTAGTGCAGGTCTATGCTATTATACTTTCCTATTGATGTTTAATCAAGTCGAGGATATCCTAAGACTCACGGTCCCAAACCTAAGGACAACCATGACTAACCCCAACACTATGCCCCGGTATTAGGATTCTGACACGACCCCTTGCGTGTATCCCGCAAGTGCACGGGTTTGTCGAAGTAATAAATTTACCTTGGTGAGAAGGTAGTCGAATCCACAGGGAATAGGGAGATAGAATATAAGGTTTCACTAATTCAGCTATGCAAAATACAGAGAACGATAATAAGATTGATGAATGAAAATAATGCAAAGCAATAAACTAAATAGAGAGATGGAAGAAAGAAGTGCAAGTAGGAAAATCGAGAAGGACTAGCAATGAATAAAAAGGGGGGTATCCGGACAAGCTACCTCTAGGGTCTATGTTTCAAGTGCAAGACTATGATATTATACTCTCCTATTGATGTCAATTGAGTCGAGGATATCCTAAGACTCACGGTCCCAAACCTAAGGACAACCGTGACTAACTCTAACACTATGCTCCGGTATTAGGATTCACAACACCCTTCACTCTGTCACCTAGATGACTAAGCCCCAGGGGAGTCCATCTGCCTAAACCTCACACTATGTGGAGTTGCATTATGCTCTAGGGGTTCCTAGTGATTAAACCTGTTCCTATACGTAATTCTAACCCTTTGGTCTAGGTGGAAGAACCCTAGTCTAGATTGAGCCCCAGCAAATAGGATTCACTACAACCCTCCACTCTATTACTTGCGTAACTAAGCCCTAGGGGAGTTTATCTACCTATTGCTTAATTCTATTTCGACCGCTATTAAATCAAGGAATCGGAGGTAGGGAGAAATCACATCGAAGGGGAAAGGGGTACATTGCTACCTCACAACTCTCCCTCTCAACCCTCGTTAATCTTGAGTAGTCTAATCCTATAGGAGTTGTCACACCTCCAAAGGAAAGCCTAGATTGCTCTCAACCCTAATGTCACGTTTAAGGGAAAACAATATGAAAGGATAATCAAGATTAAAAACTCAATTTTATTCATCAATGATGGAAAGCATAATAATCAATGTCAAAGAAACATAAGAAACCCTAAATTTTACAAGTCCGAATACCCCACGAGGGGTTTAGCTCCTCATAGAGCTATATATGTTCATCAACGTGAGAAATAAAGCATAAAACATAGACATCAATGAAAAACCCCCTCGAATTGGTGTGGCCGTGGTCTTGTGCAAACGTCGAACCTCGAAATCGATGCCGACGACGCGCTAGAACCTCCACGAAATCCTCTCCGAAACCCTAGCCGCACTCCAGAAAGTTTGGGAAAAGATAGGTCGAAAAGATACCTCAAAAGGTTGCAAAAATCCCCTTTTATATTGTTGAATCGCGGCTTTAAAATTGGACTTATCGGGGGCTTCACACGGCCGTGTGGAATTTCCACACGCCCGTGTGAAGCTTCTGTCTCGGCTGAAAAATTAATTTCACACGGCCGTGTGGAATTTCCACACGCCCGTGTGTCTTCACTGGATGGCTGAAATTGCAAAACACACGGCCGTGTGGAATTTCCACACGCCCGTGTGACTTCTCTGTCTGTCTGGAAAATGGCTCACACGGCCGTGTGGAATTTCCACACGCCCGTGTGACTTCTCTGGAACACTAATCTTCAGCTGAACAGGCTTGGTAACTTGCCGAAACGCCTCCCGGGTCCATTGTTCTTCATCGAGGCCATTACTTGGGCACACAAGCAACGGTAGGTCGCGCCGATTGCTTCAAGTCTTCTTCTTTCGCGAGATTCTCCTAAGTAACACGGATTCGACTTGTTGTGAATGTGACTGCCTTTGTGCCCCTCCAAAAGAGGTTGGCACACATCCACAAGTCCAAATACGTGCTTCGTTCCTTGCTTGGTCCGAGAACATCCCAACATTGGCGAACGCGACCTAATTTCATTCTTTTTCTCCAATTAGGCTCCACAATACCTTCAATGCACAAGAGAACACAAATGCACACATTTAGTGATAAAACCTGATAAAAGGTATGCTTAATGTAAGATAATAGCGCTTCACGATACTATAACACAAGCACTTATCAAACCCCCCCACACTTAAGCTTTTGCTTGTCCTCAAGCAAAATAGAACGTGAAAGTACTTGGGAAGAACAATTGAAAGTGCTTGGCCTTAGGTTCACCAAAAGTATGCAAAAGAGGCATTCTACAAGTAAGGGGAACTCAAAACATTGCATAAGGTTACCAATGCTCTAGCTAAAAACTCGAATCAAAAAGGATGAAAACTCGAAAATGTGTTAGTGTGTGCGATCTTACTCAAGAGAACCAACGAGTACTCCTCAAACTTTGGTTAGAAAGGACTTATTTATATACAAAAAACAAAAAAATAGTGGTGGAAGTAGTAGCTTCACACATCCTTGAAGGTAGCCCTTTCCTAGGCGGCCGCCAAAGGTGGCTTTCACTCTTTCGAGGAGGTAGCTCTTTCTACCGGGATAGTCGCTTTCACGCATCCCATGAGATAGCTCTTTCTCTCATTAGGGCATAACTTGTATCCGACTTATGAGAGTAGCTTCATACATCATAGGAGGTAGCTCTTTCCACCCCAAATGCATAATCAAAACAAAGCTAATATTTACAAACTCATATACTTTTTTCTCTTTTTCTCTTTTCATTTTTCCAATTTTTTTTTTTTTTTTTTTTTTATATGCATTTTCCAAAGTAAAACTAAGAACAACGATAAACTTGTCCTTAAAAACTTCAAGATTGAGTTTCCAAAAGATTCCAAGAGTAAGTTGTGTACTAAGATGATTCGAGCAAAAATTCCCTAAATTTCAAGTGAAAACTAGAGTATGATAGGATACAATGTTGAAAATTCTCCTAAACTATAAGAATACAACTGTTGCAACTGAGGTGAACCGCCATAGGCTACATTAGCATAAGCAATTGAACGCACAAGTAAAGGTGTGTGCAATGTGAACTCCCCCCCACACTTAAGATGTACATTGTCCTCAATGTACGCATATAAGCACAATAATAAGTGAAAACGATTAAAGCAATTAGTGTGGAAGTGGCAATTAAAACATTACTCCCCTGAACTCCAAGTGTTGCGTTTGATGAAGCTAGGTCATTGAGAGTTGAGTCTCAATGGTTCGTGGAGCACACACGATTCCATGATCGTGTCAATGACTATTCCTCAAAATCCTTACATCCAAGACCATCTGCGCACACATAAACGAGGGTTTAGTAAAGCTCAATAAAACTCGAGTATATAAAATGTAAAGCAATGAATACAACTCGAGATAAAAAGAAAAAGCAAAATAAAAGCTATACTCAGAAGGAGAATCCTTTCTGAGTACTACAAGTCCAAAATAAAGTAAAGATATACAGAAATGACAAATAAAAGAAAAGAATCTAAAATCTAAGACGCCTGGAGTTTCTGACGGGCAAAGCATCACGGCCGTGGGGTTAAAAATCCACAATTTACATCTAAATTCGTTCTAATTTCATTCTAAGCATGCTCGTATGTAATGTAAACATTCAAACCAAGCAAAATTGTATAAAAGAACGAATTGAATCAAGAATTGACGAAGAAAAAGGTATTGAAGGTCTCACCGGCGGTGGAAATGAAAAACAAAGTAATACAGCCGGAAAACTCGAACAAATTCCTTCAAAAACCTCAGAGAAAGTCGGGGAAGTGATAGAGAGGGTAGGAGAGAAGTTTAGAGTGGAGAATGAAGAGGCACAAGTGATTTCTATAAGAAAAACGCGCGGCTTTTGAAGTTCTGGAAATTCACACGGCCGTGTGAAGTACCCACACGGCCGTGTGCCTCAGAAATTAGGGTTCACAGGGGCTAACACACGCCCCTGTGCGCACTCTGATCATTCTCTGAACTACCTCACACGGCCGTGTGTTAATTCCACACGGCCGTGTGCCTCCACAGGGGTCTACACAGGGCCACCCACACGGGCCTGTGGACTCTCGGGGAAACACAGACGCTCTCTGAAAAATTTTCACACGGCCGTGTGAAACATCCACACGGCCATGTGCCCAACTTGGCCAAGAACACAAGGCCATCCACAGGGGCACCTCACACGCCCCTGTGGCTTCTCTGACTCGCCCGAGAAACAATAAATGTTTCACACGGCCGTGTGAATAATCCACACGGCCGTGTGCCTTGACAAGCTCTCCCACAGGGGCTCACACACGCCCCTGTGGTTTCTCGGGATGAAAGGGAATTCCTGCAGAATTTTCACACGGCCGTGTGGAAATCTCACACGGCCGTGTGCCTTAGCACAGTGGCACTCACAGGGGCATCCACACGCCCCTATGGACTCTCTGGAAAAGAGTTGAAGTTCTGCGAAATTTCACACGGCCGTGTGTTAATTCCACACGGCCGTGTGCCCCTTCTGAAGTTTTTCACAGGGGCAAAGTCACGCCCCTGTGTCTTCTCTGGTTGAGCTCCAATTGGTAACACACGGCCGTGTGTTAATTCCACACGGCCGTGTGTTTTCTCTGGTTTACTTAGAAAATTGTACAGACTCTCAGAAAAATTCAGAAACTCTTTTAAAACACTTAGAGCCTGTATAAACCATAAAAACACGACCAGAGACTATCGAAAACACACTCAACCGACTCAAACTTCGTCAATTAACGTTAAGGCACACGTAAATAATCGAAAATCCACATGAAAACTCAGCATATGCACATGAAAATTTGGACACCATTGCTAAGACTTTTATTCAATCCTAAAACTAAACTAGGTCCTAGAAAAACTGCAAAACGCTTGGGTTGCCTCCCAAGAAGCGCTTGTTTAACGTCACTTAGCTTGACGTACCTGACTTACCTTACGGAGGTTCATGAGTGGAATTTGCCCTCTTCCCTATAATTTGAAAGCAAGCATTGCATAATCATTGCAAGGTAGAGGGAGAATTATCGAGTTTGTTACCACACATGGGTGAAACACCATAACTTCATGAATGCTCATCCCCTTTCTTGTTGGGGTTCTTTTTGTGGCGACGTCTCGACCTCTTCAATCTCCGAAGGACTTTCTTTCTAAGCTCCTTCTCCTTCTTGATGTCTGTTTCAACTGAAACAAGCGCGAGCACTTCTTCCTCTTCAGTCTCCATGTCTTGGTCCGGCCACCCTTCATATGGATCCGGGTTAAACATATCCTGCATATATTCATCAATGCAATCATCAGTGACATCAAGATAATATAGAGCATCATCAAAATCAAGAGAATGTCGCATGGCTTCGGCGAGGCGGTAAGTGAGCTTGTCGTCCCCAACCCTAAGTGTGAGCTCTCCACCGTCCATGTCTATCAAAGCTTTGGAAGTGCGCAAGAACGGCCTCCCAAGGATCAGCGGCACCTCGACATCCTCGTCTACATCGAGCACTACAAAGTCGACCGGGAAAATGTACTTATCCACTTTCACCAACACATCTTCAACAATACCCCTCGGATGCCTCACCGATCTATCCGCAAGCTGAAGTGTCATCCGGGTAGGTCTAGGCTCGCCCAAGCCTAGCTTTTGGAAGAACGTGTAGGGCATGACATTGATGCTTGCCCCCGAGTCGGCTAGTGCCATCTCCTCACCCATATCACCAATATTGCACGGTATGATAAAACTTCCGGGGTCCTTCCTCTTGCTTGGCAAATTCTTCTGTAGCACTGCAGAACAGTTTGCATCGAGGATGACGGATGCACTTTCCTCTAACTTCCTCTTATTAGTCAAGAGGTCTTTTAAGAACTTCGCGTACTTGGGCATTTGGGCTAATGCTTCCGCGAATGGAATGTTGATGTGCAATTGCTTGAAGACACCCAAAAATTTCTTGTATTGCTCATTGTCTTGGTCATTCTTCAATCGTGAAGGATAGGGAATTCTCGGCTTGTAAGGTGGGGGTGCCACCTCTTTCTCCTTTGGTGCTCCATCCTCTATTTCCACGACTTCGGGTGAGTCCTTAGTCTTCTCAAGAGGGAGATGTCCCTCAACCTCCTTACCACTTCTCAAGGTAATTGCCTTTAGTTGTTCTCTTGGGTTGGTCTCCGTATTGCTAGGCAAACTACCTTGAGGTCTCTCCGCCAAAGTCTTCGCAATTTGCCCTACTTGGTTATCCAAGTTGTGTAGGGAGGCGGTGTGATTACGAAGAGTAGCTTCCACCGATTGGAACCTTGCGTACGAAGAAGAAACGAACCGTGTGAGGGCTCTTTCTAGGTCAGTCATCTTTCCCTCCAACCCGGTCACTCGGCTTTCTAAATTCGGAGCTTGTTGACTTTGAAATCCCGGTGGTGCACTATTTTTGTTCTGTTGTGACTGTCCTTGATTGCTCCAAGAGAAGTTCGGATGGTTCTTCCATCCCGGATTGTATGTACCACTATACGGGTTGCCTTGGCCTTGTCCTCGATATGAATTCCCCACAAAATCGGCCTGCTCTACCGCACTAGTGCCTCCAATAGCAATAGGACAATCGCTTGAAGCATGTCCTCCCCCACAACCGTTACAAGTAGTGATGGCCGCAACTCTTGGCGAAGCTAGAGCATCTAGCTTCTTACTCAACGATTCCACTTGTGCTGCCAACGATGTAACCGCATCAACCTCATGAATTCCGGCAACCTTTTTCCTATCCCTTGAGTTCCATTGATAGCTATTCATAGCCATCTCCTCTACAAGGTGCCGAGCTTCACCGGGAGTCTTGCTTCCAAGAGTCCCTCCGGCCGCCGCATCTAAGAGTTGCTTTGTACTCGGATTCAACCCGTTGTAAAATGTGTGAATAATCATCCACTCAGGAAATCCATGTTGCGGACATTTGCGAAGGAGCTCTTTGAACCTGTCCCATGTCTCGAATAGAGACTCCAATTCCATCTGTACAAAGGAAGATATCTCATTCTGGAGTCTTGCAGATTTCCCCGGTGGAAAGTATCTAGCCAAGAATGCCTCGGCCATTTCCTCCCACGTAGTAATGGAAGCTCTAGGTAATGAGTGCAACCAATGCCTTGCTTTTCCTTTTAATGAAAATGGGAAGGCTCTCAATCGAATTGCATCGTCCGTCACTCCATTTATCTTCAACATGTCACACACTTCCAAGAAATTTTCTATGTGACTATTAGGGTCTTCATCGGCCAACCCATTAAACTGTGCGGACTGTTGCAACATCTGAATGAACGACGGCTTCAATTTGAAATTCATTGCTGTAATTGGGGGCCTCACGATGCTTGATTGGGTCCCCATAACTGCGGGTCTAGCAAAATCGGACAACGTTCGCTGCTGCTCGTTCTGTTCTGCCATTGTCTTTGACCCTTCTGTCTCAATATCGGCTTGATTTGATGCTTCTTGTGCAGGTTCTTTCCCTTTACGATGTGTTCTTCTTCCAATGTCTGGGTCTCCTTCAACAAGTATTGAAGGGTTCCCACGGGTCATAACCTGGAGCCGAAAACAAAGAAAAGAAAAATAAGAACAATGATAGGTAAAGAAAATATGAAATAGAATGCGAAGTGAATAGCTAAAATAGTGAAAAACAAATATCTAAAACGCCTATTCCCCGGCAACGGCGCCAAAAACTTGACACGACCCCTTGCGTGTATCCCGCAAGTGCACGGGTTTGTCGAAGTAATAAATTTACCTTGGTGAGAAGGTAGTCGAATCCACAGGGAATAGGGAGATAGAATATAAGGTTTCACTAATTCAGCTATGCAAAATACGGAGAACGATAATAAGATTGATGAATGAAAATAATGCAAAGCAATAAACTAAATAGAGAGATGGAAGAAAGAAGTGCAAGTAGGAAAATCGAGAAGGACTAGCAATGAATAAAAAGGGGGGTATCCGGACAAGCTACCTCTAGGGTCTATGTTTCAAGTGCAAGACTATGATATTATACTCTCCTATTGATGTCAATTGAGTCGAGGATATCCTAAGACTCACGGTCCCAAACCTAAGGACAACCGTGACTAACTCTAACACTATGCTCCGGTATTAGGATTCACAACACCCTTCACTCTGTCACCTAGATGACTAAGCCCCAGGGGAGTCCATCTGCCTAAACCTCACACTATGTGGAGTTGCATTATGCTCTAGGGATTCCTAGTGATTAAACCTGTTCCTATACGTAATTCTAACTCTTTGGTCCAGGTGGAAGAACCCTAGTCTAGATTGAGCCCCAGCAAATAGGATTCACTACAACCCTCCACTCTATTACTTGCGTAACTAAGCCCTAGGGGAGTTTATCTACCTATTGCTTCAATCTATTTCGACCGCTATTAAATCAAGGAATCGGAGGTAGGGAGAAATCACATCGAAGGGGAAAGGGGTACATTGCTACCTCACAACTCTCCCTCTCAACCCTCGTTAATCTTGAGTAGTCTAATCCTATAGGAGTTGTCACACCTCCAAAGGAAAGCCTAGATTGCTCTCAACCCTAATGTCACGTTTAAGGGAAAACAATATGAAAGGATAATCAAGATTAAAAACTCAATTTTATTCATCAATGATGGAAAGCATAATAATCAATGTCAAAGAAACATAAGAAACGCTAAAGTTTACAAGTCCGAATACCCCACGAGGGGTTTAGCTCCTCATAGAGCTATATATGTTCATCAACGTGAGAAATAAAGCATAAAACATAGACATTAATGAAAAACCCCCTCGAATTGGTGTGGCCGTGGTCTTGTGCAAACGTCGAACCTCGAAATCGATGCCGACGACGCGCTAGAACCTCCACGAAATCCTCTCCGAAACCCTAGCCGCACTCCAGAAAGTTTGGGAAAAGATAGGTCGAAAAGATACCTCAAAAGGTTGCAAAAATCCCCTTTTATATTGTTGAATCGCGGCTTTAAAATTGGACTTATCGGGGGCTTCACACGGCCGTGTGGAATTTCCACACGCCCGTGTGAAGCTTCTGTCTCGGCTGAAAAATTAATTTCACACGGCCGTGTGGAATTTCCACACGCCCGTGTGTCTTCACTGGATGGCTGAAATTGCAAAACACACGGCCGTGTGGAATTTCCACACGCCCGTGTGACTTCTCTGTCTGGCTGGAAAATGGCTCACACGGCCGTGTGGAATTTCCACACGCCCGTGTGACTTCTCTGGAACACTAATCTTCAGCTGAACAGGCTTGGTAACTTGCCGAAACGCCTCCCGGGTCCATTGTTCTTCATCGAGGCCATTACTTGGGCACACAAGCAACGGTAGGTCGCGCCGATTGCTTCAAGTCTTCTTCTTTCGCGAGATTCTCCTAAGTAACACGGATTGGACTTGTTGTGAATGTGACTGCCTTTGTGCCCCTCCAAAAGAGGTTGGCACACATCCACAAGTCCAAATACGTGCTTCGTTCCTTGCTTGGTCCGAGAACATCCCAACATTGGCGAACGCGACCTAATTTCATTCTTTTTCTCCAATTAGGCTCCACAATACCTTCAATGCACAAGAGAACACAAATGCACACATTTAGTGATAAAACCTGATAAAAGGTATGCTTAATGTAAGATAATAGCGCTTCGCGATACTATAACACAAGCACTTATCAGATTCACGTCACCCTTCACTCTATCGCTCGCACGACTAAGCCCCAGGGGAGTATTTCTACCTAAACCTCACACTACGTGGGATTACTTTAAGCTCTAGTGATTCCTAATGGTGAAACCTCTTCCTATGTGTAGTTCTAACCCTTTGGTCCAGGTGGAAGAACCCTAGTCTAGTTTAAGCCCCAATGCATAGGATTCACTTCAATCCTTCACTCTGTTACTTGCATAACTAAGCCCCAGGGGAGTTTATCTGCCTAGCACTTCACTCTATTTTGACCGCTATGAAATCAAGGAAACGGAGGTAGGGAGAAACCATGTCGGAGGGGAAAGAGGTACATCGCTACCTCATAACTCTCCCTCTCAACCCTCTTCAATCTTAAGTAGTCTAACCCTAAGTAGTTGTCACACCTCCAAAAGGGAACCTAAATTGTTCTCAATCCTAGTGTCACTTATAAGAGAAAGCATTAACAAGATGAAATTAAAATTGAAACTCAATTTTATTCATCAATAATGGAAAAGCATAATAACAATGTAAAAGAAACATAAGAGCCCTAGAGTTTACAAGTCCGAATACCCTTAAGGGGTTTAGCTCCTCATGGAGCTATACATGTTCATCAATGTATGAAAAAAAGCACAAAATAAGGATATCAATGAAAACCCCCTTGCGTATGGTGCGGCCGTGGTCTTGTGCGGCCGTCGAACGTCGGTGACGATGCCGATGACGCGCGCTAAACCTCCACGAAATCTTCTCCGAAAGCCTAGCCGCACTCCCCAAGTTAAAGATAAAGATAGGTCAAAAGATCTTTTTAAAAGTCTCCAAAATCCAGCTTTTTATAGGCTGAGTGCGGCTTTAAATTTGAAGTTATCGGGGCTTCACATGGCCGTGTGGAATTTCCACACGCCCGTGTGAAGTTTTTGTCTTCCTGAAAAATTACTTCACACGGCCGTGTGGAATTTCCACACGTCCGTGTGAAGTCTCTGGCTTGCTGGAAAATAATTCACACGGCCGTGTGTTAATTCCACACGCCCTTGTGAATTTTCTGGAAACCTAATCTTCGGCAGAAATGCACAGTAACTTGCTACAGTGAATTACTACAGTACCAAGCTATAGTGTTGCTACAGTAACTCGCCGAAACGCTCCCGAATCTGTCGTTCTTCATTGAGGCCATTGAATTGGGCACAAAATCAATGGTAGATCGTGCCGATTGCTTCAAGTCTTCTTCTTGGTGAAGTTCTCCTAAGCCACACGAGTTAGACTTGTTGTGAATGTGACTGCCTTTGTGCCCCTCCAAAGGAGGTTGGCACACACTCGCAAGTCCAAGCTCGTGCCTAGTTCCGTGCTTGGTCCGAAAACTTCCCAACATCGGCGAACAAGACCTAATTTCGTTATTCTTCTCCAATTTAGCTCCACAAACCTTCAATGCACAAGAATACACAAATACACGCAATTTAGTGATAAAAACTGATAAAAGATATGCTCAATGTAAGATAATAACGCTTCGCGGTACTATAACACAAGCACTTATCAAATACGACCCCCTTGTGCTTACGCGAGGGGTATTACTTGGCGACCCGTGCGCTTGCGGTAATCATCAGAACCAAGTTGGCCAAATTATGAAGTCTCTATCCGAGAGACCTCAACAGAGTTTGTCAAGTAATACGGAGACAAATTGGAGGGAACAATTAAAGGTAATCTCTTTGAGAAGTGGCCGAGTGGTTGAGAGTAATCTTCCTCTCAAGAAGATAAATGATGAAGCACCCAAAGTTGTGGAGGTAGAGGGAGCATCCAAGGAGAAGGAGGTGGCTCCCCCACCCTACAAGCCAAGAATTCCCTATCCTTCACGCTTGAAGAATGATCAACAGGACGAGCAATACAAGAAATTTTTGGGGTTGTTCAAATAGTTGCACATCAACATTCCGTTCGTGGAGGAATTGTCACAAATGCCTAAGTATGAGAAGTTCTTGAAGCACCTCTTGACCAACAAGAGGAAATTGGAGGAGATTGCATCAGTGATTCTAGATGCCACTTGTTCGGCGGTGTTGCAAAAGAGTATGCCAAGCAAGAGAAAAGACCCAGGAGGTTCATCATTCCATGCAATATTGGAGATTTGGGTGAGGAAATGGCATTGGCAGATTCGGGAGCAAATATAAATGGTATGCCCTACTCATTATTTCAGAAGTTAGGCTTAGGAGAGCCTAGGCTGATAAGTGCTCGTGTTATAATAACACGATGTGTTATTATCTTAGATTGAGCATTACTTTTCTCAGATTTAATCATTAATTAGTGTGTATTTGTGTTCTTTTGTGCATTGTAGGGTTGTGGAGTAAACTTAGTGAAGAAAGAGCAAAGTTGGATTGTGTTTACCATTATTAGGGAGTTATCGGACCAAGCAAGGAACAAGGCATGAGTTTAGACTTGTGTGCCAAGCTCCTTTGGAAGGGCACAAAGGCAGTCACATTCACAAAAGTCTAACCCATGTAGCATTGGAGGACTTTGCCAATGAGGAGAATGAAGCTATCGATATGATCTACTGTTGATTGTGTGCCCAATTCAACAGCCTCGATGAAGAACGATGAAATCGGGAACATTTGATGCGCGATTACTCTAGAGGCTACTACAGCAGTTTACTGTTTACTGCGTGCCAGAAAACAGAATCCCGACAATCCACACGGGCTTGTGGAAATTCCACATGGCTGTGTGGATGCCCGATTGTAGCTGATTTTCAAACCGCGACTCAGACTACTTAAAAACTTTCTTGTGGGATTTTTTTGAGATCTTTTCACCTATCTTCTGGAGGATCGCGGTTAGGGCTTAGAGAGGACTTTGTGGAGGATTTGAGCGGGTTATCAGCATCGACATCGAAGCCCATCGGAATATAGCTATTGGGGGAGCTTTCGTCGACAACGATCCGGCGAGATGTGCTCTAGGCTTGACGAGGAGCTTGGTGAAGAGACGAAGCGGCCGCACAAGACCACAGCCATGATACATAAGGGGGTTTTCATCGATGTTTATCTTTCTTGTTTATTCATACACCTTGATGGATTTGTATAGCTCCATGGAGAGCTAAACCCCTTGTGGGTATTCGGATTTGTAAACCCTAGGATGATTTTATTTGTATGACATGTTATTATGATTTGTTAATTGATGCATTTAATTGAGCTCAAATCTTGATTGCTTGATGTATTAATTTTCCCTTAGCCATGACAATAGGGTTGAGAATCATCTAGGTTGTCCTTTGGAGGTGTGACAACTCCTATAGGATTAGACTACTCGAGATTGGAGAGGGTCGAGAGGGTGAGTCGTGAGGTAGCGAAACGTCCACTTTCTCCTCCGGTGTGATTTTCCCAACCTCCGTGTTCTAAGAGTTCTTAGCGGTCGAAATAGAGCGAAGTGCTAGTAGATGAACTCCCCTGGGGTTTAGTTGTGCGAACGACAGAGTAAAGGATTGTAATGAATCCTAGTGCTGGGGCTTAATTGACACTAGGGTTCTTCCACCTGGACCAAAGGGTTAGGACTATACTTAGGAACATGGTCTATCACTTGGAATTCCTAAAACGTATTGCAATTCCACGTAGTGTAAGGCTGAGAAAGATGGACTCCCTTAGGGCTTAGTTGACAGGTCAACAAGAGTCAAGGGTCGTAGTGAAATCTAATGCCGGGGCATAATATTGGGATTAGACATGGTTGACCTTAGATTTAGGACCGTGTGCTTTAGGATGTCCATGACTCATTAAACATCAATAGAAGAGTATAATACATTGTCTTGCACTAGAACATTAATCCTAGGGCGAGCTTGTCCTAGTACCCTACTTGATTGTTTCTCTCTTTACTCTATACTTGCATTCTCCTATCTTCCATACTTCTCTTTAATTTTCTTATTTCTTTTAAATATTCTTGCACACACACATTGATCTTGTTCTCACTTTCCGTACTTCACACTAGCTAGATAGCAATGCCTTGTATTTACAATCCCTACTTCCAATGGATTCGACTACCCTCTCACCGGGGTACTATTATTACTGCGACAACCCACGCACTTTAGAGCTCCTATCACAGGCCCACTCGGATGACACTTCAGCTAGCCGATCATTCAGTAAGACATCTGAGGGGCATCATTGAAGATGTGCTCGTCAAGGTGGACAAATACATCTTTCCTGTGGACTTTGTAGTGTTGGATATGGACGAGGATGTCAATGTACCGCTGATTCTTGGGAAGCCGTTCTTGCACACTTCCAAGATATTGATAGACATGGACGGCAGAAAGCTCACCTATCACCTCGCCGAAGCCATGAGACATTCTCTACACTTTGATGATACTCTTTATTATCTTGATGCTACTGATGAGATTGTTGATGAATTCGCGCAGGAAACAAACTCGATAGCAAACTCAATAACTCCCCCTCAACCCTACAAAAATTATGTTATGTATGTTTTCAGGTTGTAGGGAAGAGGGAAACTTTTATTCATGAACCCCGTGAGGGAAGGCCAGGTATGTTAAGCTAAGTGATGTTAAACAAGCGCTCCTTGGAAGGCAACCCTAGCTTTTACTATTTTTCTAGGAGTTAGTTTAGTTCTAGCATGAATAAGAGTCATAGTGTTGGTGTCTTGATTTTTATACATGTGTGATGTGATTTTCTTGTGGATCTTTGATATTTTCGTGTGTCTAAATGTTGATTGATGAAGTTTAGGTAGTTTGAGTGTGTTTTCATGGATCTTTAGTCATGTGTTTATTGTCTATATAGGCTCTAAGTCTTATGAATATGTTTCTAAATTTTTCTGTAGAGCCTGTAATATTTCTAAGTCATCCAGAGGAAACCCACGGCAATGTGCAATTCCCACACGGCCGTGTGAATCATCTCAGGGCTCATCCTGAGCGTCACAAGGGTCGTGTAACTGCCCCTGCGAACGATCCTGTGAAGAGCACATGGCCGTGTGGAATTTCCACACGGCCGTGTGAAATCCTGTAGAACTTCAACTCTCATTTCCAAGAGTCCACAAGGGTGTGTGGATAGCCCTGTGAGTGTCCATTTGTTAAGGCACACGGCCGTGTGAAACTCTACAGAAACTTCCCTTCTATCCCGAGAAAACAAAGGGGCTTGTGGCTGGCGCTGTGAGAGAGCTTGTGAAAGGCACACGGCCGTGTGGATATTTTACACGGCCGTGTGGAACACTTAGAGTTTTCTTGGAAGATCCAGAGAGGCCACAGGGGCATGTGGGTACCCCTGTGGCCGGCCTTCTGTCTTGGCCAGGTTGGGCACACGGCCGCGTGGATGTGTGCAAAGGCCTTAGGCATTTTCTCGAGTGCACATAAGGGCGTGTAACTGCCCCTGTGAAGCTTCCCTGTGAAAAGACACGGGCATGTGGGGATGTTCTAAGAGTGGATGTTTCACACGGCTGTGTGGATGTTTCACACGGCCGTGTGGATGTGCAGATCCTAAAAGGCCGCAACATATTTTCATATTTTCTTTGGCCTTTCACTTCTAAGCACTTCTATGCTCAAAAGAACACTCCCCTTTATATTCTTGACTGTTTCTCCAATGATTTCATTGGTTTTAGAGGGTTTTCCGACGGAGCTCTAAGTTTTTGACTCTTTCATCACCAGTAAACCACCCTTTTTTTCTTACTTCGTCAACTTGATTCTTTTACTTTATTTGATTGATTTCCACTAGCTTTACATGCGTATATACCTTAAGAATGATTATGGAGAGTTTCAAAGCGATTGGGACCGATTTGTATAGAATTTTGGTCTAACGGCCATGTCTCTGTCATGCCCCGATGATCCACACAGCCATGTGGATGCCTGCAGAATGAGCTTTAATGGTGGTTTGATCGATTCTTTTTAAATTTCTACAGGAATGGCACCTAGGTTGAAGCAAATAACCAGTAAGAGACCTCTTGTGCCCTCCATAGAGCAAATAAAGTTTGCCACACCCAAGCACCAAATAAGATATGAGAGGTTGGCGAAGCTCAAATTCGGACAGTCCCGATACATGGACTTAAGTTGTGATGTTGCGGACGAGGTTGAGGAACTCCTATCAATGGGGAGTTGGCAACGCTTATTGTCTATCCGAGAACCAACTAACTGTTCACTTACTTTGGAGGTACTCGCATCCTTTGAGTTTGACAGATCCTATAGAGATTTGACAAGTGCCGATGCCATACAGTTTAGAGCTTTTGGGCACAGTTACAGTAGGTCGGTGACGCAGTTCTCCATCCGTATGGGTCTATACGACAAGGCCTTTACTGAGACAAAGGAGTATGGGAACCTCCGGACCGATTACCCCGGCAGTCTGACCCCTCAGAAAGCCTACCGAGTATTATGCGGATAGGGACAGTATGAGCCTGGGGTGTTGAAGGCTACTAGTCTATCGGGGCCAGCCTATAGGTATATTCACGCTGTCCTGAGCAAATCAGTGAACAACCGTGGTGACAGTACCAGAGTCCTGAGGCGGCAGGAGCTCCTTTACCTTCATTCGATGGTACAGAGCGAGCCGCTCCAGCTCAGGCATATCCTTGCAGAGTATATACATCATCAGGGCCAGTACTCGGGCCTTGGAGTTATCTTTTCAAGGCCATACATTACGAGACTTATCAGATGGATGGGCCTACGGAAAGCGATGAGGGGTATCGAGATGTTGAGGCAGATGGGCATGGCCAGGAAGTTTAGGGACTGCTATGTGTTGAACATTCCCCCATCAAAGCCAGCAGAAGAAGATGAGGCCGGGGGATCGCAGTCGACTTTGTAGCTACCTCCAGCGTATACAGAGACACAGATGCCACCCACAGCACCGGAGCCACCTCTAGTGCGCATATTTTGGCCATTTCGAGGCCAGGACAAGTTAGAGCACCTCGAGAGTGCTGTGGGGGTACTGTAAATAGATGTGTCCAAGGTTAAGGCTACACAGGTTACACAGCACACCGAGGTCATAGCCCAGTTCCACAGTCTTCGTCAGTTATTTGAGCAGGTCATCACTTCACCATTCCTGATGCAGCCCCGAGCCTCCCCTATACAACCCTCACCTGCGTCACCACCAGCCGATCCACCAGCAGAGCAATCAGTGACAACAGCACCAACTTCCACCGATCAGGAGATTGACGCTACAGGCGTCTAGTTTTAGTTTTCTTTTATTTGTTTTTACTTGTACTTTCATTTCTTATTTTAGACTCATAGTACTCAGAAAGGATTCTCCTTCTGGGTTTATTTTCTGTTGCATTTATTTTTTCCTCGAAGTTGTATTTCATTACATTATCTTATATACTCGAGTTTATTTTGATTTTTTCTTGAGCTACACTGAACCCCTTGTGTATGCATGCAAATGATCTTGGATGTTTGGAATTTGAGGATTAGTCATAGGCACGGTAATGGGACCGTTTGTGCTCCACAACTCATTGAGACTCAACTCTCAATAAATGTAGCTTCATCAAATGCAACACTTGGAGTTCGAGGGAGTAATGTTTCAATTGCCTACTTCCACATTAATTGTTTCCATTGCTATACTTTTTATTGTGCTAGCATGTGTACATTGGGGACAATGTACATCTTAAGTATGGGGGGGGGGGGGGGGAGTTCACATTGCACATATCTTTACTTGTGCGTTCAATTGCTTATGCACATGTAACCCATGCCTGTTCACCTTAGTTACAATGGTTGTATTCTTAGAATCTGGGAGAAATTTTAACATTGTATCTTATCATGCTCTAGTTTCTTCTTGAATTTTAGGGAATTTTTCCTCGATTATCTCATTTTGCACTACTCACTCTTGAAATCTTTTGGAAACTCAAGCTCAATATTTTTAAGGACTAGTTTATCATCACCTCCTATAAAGTATATAGCTACTCTCATAAGTCGGATACAAGTTATGCCCTAATGAGAGAAAGAGCTATCTCATGGGATATGTGAAAGCTACTACCCTGGTAGAAAGAGCTACCTCCTCGAAAGCGTGAAAGCCACATTTGGCGGCCGCCTAGGAAAGAGCTACCTTAGAAGTTGTGTGAAGCTATTACTGCCCTACTTGTGTATATAAATAAGTCCTTTTAACAAGAGTTTGAGGAGTATTTTTTCGGTTATCTTGAGTGAGTTCGCACACACTTACACATTTTAGAGTTGTTGTCCTTTTTTATTCAAGCTAGAGCAATGATACCTTTATGTAATGTTTTGATTTCCCCTTGCTTGTAAAATGCTTCTTTTGCATGCTCTTGTTGAACCTAAGGTCGAGCACTTTCAATTGTTTTTCTCAAGTACTTTCATGTTTTATTTTTGCTTGAGGACAAGCAAAAAGCTTAAGTGTGGGGGAGTTTGATAAGTGCTCGTGTTATAGTAATACGAAGTGTTATTGTCTTACATTGAGCATTATTTTTCTCGGAATTTATCATTAATTGGTGTGCATTTGTGTGCTTTTGTGCTTTAAAGGGTTGTAGAGCAAATTTGGAGAAGAAAGAGCAATGTTAGGTCATGTTTGCCGTTGTTAGGGAGTTCTCAGACCAAGCAAAGAACAAGGCACGAGTCTAGACTAATGAGTGTGTGCCAACCTTCTTTGCAGGGCATAAAGACAGCTACATTCATAAAAGTCTAACCCATGTAGCATAGGAGAACTTCGCCAATAAGGAGAAAGGAAGCAATCGACATGATCTACCGTTGATTGTGTGCCCAATTCTACGGGCTTGATGAAGAATGATAAAATTGGGAACATTTGATGCGTGAGTACTATAGCAGTTACTTTAATAATTCATTATAGCAATTATTGTAGCAGTTTACTTTTCACTGCACGCCAAAAAACCGAATCCAGAAAATCCACACAGGCGTGTGGAAATTCCACACGGCTGTGTGGATGCCTGATTTCAGCCATTTTTCAAGCAGCAACTCAGACTATTTAAAGACCTCTTTGGGGACTTTTAGAGGATCTTTTTCACCTATCTTTTGGAGGGTCACGACTAGGGTTTGGAGAGGACTTTGTAGAGGATTGGAGAGAGTTCTTGGCATCGACATCAAAGCCTGTCGGAAGATAGCTATTGGGACAGAGCAACCTTACAAGACCATCACCACGCATCACAAGTGGGTTTCATCTATGTTTATCTTTCTCGTTTATTCATTCATATTGATGGATTTGTATAGCTCTGATGAGCGAGCGCGCGACTAGCTACAGAGCTAGCACGCGACTCCCCGGCCGCAAGTGCACGGGTCGTCAAGTAATAAACCTCACGAGGAGGGTCGTATTCCCAAGGGCCCGAGATCTACTATTACTTCCTTTTGGGAGTCACTTTCTAGTCAATCGAAACAGGGTTGAAGCAATATTAAAATAATAAAAACAAGTAAAGAAATGCAAATAAGATAAAACTCAATCCGGAATAAAATAGAGATGAAGAATCCAATAATTATGGAAGGCCTCGGGCGAGGATTCCCCCGTGAGAAGACTAAATACGAATGACCAAGATAATTATAAAACTAGGGTTGGCTTGGTTTCGGTCCGCTAGACTCGGATGTCGGCTACCCCGGAACCTCCGTAGTGTAGCCCTAATCCAGTACGGGTTTCTCTATCCAGAAAATACCCCTACGATGTCAATGAGAACAAGGAGTCTTGATTAGGGTTAATCTAATGCACGCTCTCGGCTAAATTAACCCTAATCGCGCGGGAGGCTATTAACACCCGGAACCTCCGGTGTATTAATACATGTTACCCTCTTTAACTCATCAAAGGACCTAATACAAGCTAGCATCCCGCAAACAAGTATCATTCAAAATCAATTCTACGGAATCCATCCATTGTAGAATGAACAACATGATGATGAATTAAAACCAAACAATCAAACCAACACATTCATTTAAAGCAAAATATAGGTCATTCATACAAAGTCTCCTCCCAAGGTTCACCGGGAGCCCGGCGGCCTTGGGAGGTTTAGTTCAACATCACAAAACTAAGGGGCTCATCATACAACAATTCCATCCAATAAAAACAAGAAAAACCCCCTCGAAGATGTCGACTAGGGTTGAAGGCGTAGCTCGTCGGATCCGCGCCGGCGAGCCCTATGAAGCTTCTCAACGTCTTCCCCTTCTTCTCTCCTTCGAATCTAGCCGAAAATCCTTCCAAAATCCCTCAAGAAATGGTGAAATGAAGTCTAGGACCAGTGGAGGCCGGATGAGAACCCCCTCTTTTTCTCAAAAACTCTTCAGAACAAGCATATATAGCCCGAAGGTGTGCGGGTACTGTGCGGGCCGCACAGTGCCGGCACAGCCTTCTGGCTGTGCTGTGCGGCCAGTGTGCGGGCCGCACACTGGCCGCACACCTCTCTGTCTCGCTTGTGCGGCCACTGTGCGGGCCGCACAGTGGCCGCACACGGCCGAGAAAATGTGTCCGTGTGCGGCGCGTCGGCTTCCAGGGTGCTCCAACTCTTCGTTTCTTCTTCAATCTTCCTCGGAATGACACGAATACGGTCGAAACTTGCACACTTGGTCCTCGAAGCCCTGAAATGAAAATAAAACATCAAGTGCGCAAAAACTCATCGAAAATACACATAAGTTGCATGAATGTACAAAAACATCATAGCTAAAACATGATGTATTTTGGCACTTATCAAATACCCCCCACTTAAGCATTTGCTTGTCCCCAAGCAAACGGACATGGAGAACCAGGGATAATCATAAGTGACAAAATACATAACCTCCGGCCAGAGATGGAAGTATCATAGCCAAAGTGAAACTCAAAATATTAAGCAAAGACCACTTGAGATGATTCACACATTCATTGGCCGTGTCGTGCTGTGTGTGTGCAAATCCCCTAGTTCGAAGCCCTGTAGTCCAAACAAGGTAGACAGGACCCCGAGGACCACTTCTTGAAGCAATTCACGCCACTTAGTGGAATACGGCCTTAAGGTGGTAGAAATACTTCTAGTAGAGTCGTAAGGATCCTTCCTTTTATTTTCGAACAATAACCGGTCGAAATTTATTTTTCTGTACGCAATATGTTTATCTTTTTCTTTTCCGAGACTAACATGAACTGCAAATCCACATTACCTGGAGCTTTGCACATTCATGTAAACGCGCTCATGTCCTTATAGCTTTTGGCGAGAGGAACACTCTGGTTAGGAGCCAGAACCCCAGGTTACTTCGCTATTAGGACAGAGGAGCACTGTCCACGTTTTTATTCACTTTGCCTCTTTTTTTTTTTTTTTTTTTTTTTTCCGACCGTATTGCAAAAAAAAGAACAAGAAGAAGGTCCTTAAAACCCTATTAGAAGGTATTCTAACACGTCAAGGCGCGAAACCACTAGTATGGGTTAGCAACTAAGAGGGTCACGAAAGTGCTGTGGTTCCTCGCCTAGATGTCCAGGGTTCTACCTAAGGGAATAGTGCGAGAATTGCCTAGAATGACATGAAAATCTCAAGTGTGCAGGGTCATAAAAAGCTTAGCATTTATCATGATTTCGAGCTATAATACAATCACAATTAAGTACGCCATCCTAGGTTTACAATCATGCAACAAGTCAAGAATTATCAAAAATTTTCATACAAGTTCACGAAACAAGTAACGAAGATCAGACATGCACACCCACCCCCCACTTAAAGCAGTACATTGCCCTCAATGTACATTGATCAGCAGTACAGAAAAATTTATGCATGGAAAATAAAGAGGGTGGTGTCATGAACTTCCCCGAGAAATTGGTAATGAACTGTGCAAGGCACGAGCTCGGGGTGACCATCACCATGGCTACAAGCGAAGTGGAGAGGAAGAAAAATGGACGTCTTGGTCTACCTACAAGGGAAAAACGTCGAGTCAAGCATCCATCAACCACACAAAAACAAAGAAAAGAAACAAGGAATGAAAGCGAAAGTGAGCTCTCGGAGTGAAAGGACTGATGAAGCCGCTCAAGGTCTTCTGTGTCTCCTCCAACGGGCTCGATCAGAAAGTTGACCTACGTCTCGAAAAATAAAGATCAAGCCATGGCAACACGCTAAAATGCGCGAGAAATGAGTGAAGTGGAAACAACGCGAAGGTATGCAAATAAATTGAGTTTTGAAAATATTTTTAACGTTGAAACGATGCGAGGGATGTGGTATGATCAAAACAAGCGCGAAAATGTGGAGAAAAGCCGGAAAGAAGAACATTACAGCAGCAAAACTGGGGCCAGTGTGCGGGTGGTGTGCGGGTCACATACCAGCCGCACACCTCTCTGTCTGGGGTGTGCGGGTGGTGTGCGGGCCGCACACCAGCCGCACACCCTTCTGCCAGGGGTGTGCGGCCTCTGTGCGGCCGCGCAGTAGCCGCACAGAGCCCTGAAAAAAAATGCAGAAACGGCTATCTCCAACCCTAAAACACGTCTTCGACATTACAAACGCAACAAAACTCATCTCGGACAAAGGATATATGTATATAAACACAAAACAAACGGGACTTCACCGAGATGGGAAGGAAACAAGGACATACACACTAAAAACATACCAAGAACGGATGAAACGGAGAGCTCACACCCCAAACATAGCATGACCAAAAATACGAAAATTGAAAAGTACGGAATTGTAAAAATTCATGGGGTGCCTCCCACAAGCGCTTGTTTAGCGTCACGAGCCTGACGTTCAAGTTTCTCAACTCATGGTGGTTTAAAAGAAAAAGTTTTACCTGAAGTTCCAATGGATACAAATGATGATCCAACCGGTAAATTCAAAGAGAGGAGGGAATCGATGTTGTGCACACCTAGGTTGACGAAACATGCTGTGTGTACCTCGTCATGAGAATTCTTGTTTGCTTTGTTGACCTTGGGAGTTATTTTTTTCCATGCTCGCTTCCACGAGCGCTCTCCTTTACTTCTCCCTTGTGACTTATCCGGAAATATATGAGGAGGGTCTTCTTGTGCCTTCTTTTGTGTCTCATCCTCCTCAATAACAACATCTTGTAAAAATTCATCAAGGGGGGTCATCATAAGGACTTCATGCACACAATCTTGAACTAGTAATTCTGTATCATCGAGTGCATAAGAAGTGTCATCAAGCTCCTTGGGGTGTTTCATTGCCTCGGGAATTTTAAAAGTGGCTTCTTCATTCCCGGCCCGCAAGGTCATTTTCCCGTCTTGAATATCCAGCAGGGCACAGGATGTGGCAAGGAAGGGCCGGCCGAGTATGATGGGGACCTCAGTAGCATCATCAACATCAAGAATGACAAAATCAGCCGGAAAAACCAGACCACCAACTTTCACAATCACATCGCTCACAATGCCACGCGGGCGTCTAACAGTTCGGTCCGCAAGTTGTATGGTGATCCGCGTCGGCTCTAAGTCTTGAAGGCCCAGTTTTAAGAAAAGCTTGTAGGGCATAACATTTATGCTTGCACCGGAATCGGCAAGGGCTTTCTCTACAAGCGAGTCCCCAAAATGACACTCCACAATTAGACCACCCGGGTCTTTGATTTTCTCGGGCAATTTGCTTTGGAGAATTACCGAGCAACTCTCCCCTAGAGACACCGTAGATGCTTCTTCAAGTTTCTTCCTGTTTGTAAGCAAATCCTTCATAAACTTGGCATATTTTGGCATTTGAGAAAAGGCCTCTACAAGTGGAAGATTGATGTGAAGTTGCTTGATCATCTCCAAAAATTTTTTGAATTGAGTGTCCTCCTTGTCCCGATTGAGTCTTGCCGGATAGGGGACCTTCGGTTGGTGCTCTAGCAATTTTTTCTCTTTGTTTTGAGGTTCAATTGAATTGTCATGGCTGTCATTAGCTTCATCCCCAACTACGGAGGAAGTGCCTCTCAGCACGTTCTTTTCCTTGTTATCAATTGGCCTAGGAGTCAGCCGAACCTCAACCTCTCTACCACTCCTCAAAGTGATAGCTTGCACATGTTCTCGTGGGTTAGTCTCAGTGTTGCTAGGGAGACTACCCGGTGTTCTTTCCGCCATGGATGCCACGATCTGTCCCAAGTGTTTTTCGATGCCCTGGATTGAAGCTTGCATATTCCTCACTGTTGTCTCAAGTGTGTTCAACCTTGCATCGGTGATTTGCATGTATTTAGCTAGGACATCCTCAGTAGTGAATTTCCTTTCCGTTGGAGGTGCTTGTGATGATTGTGCCTGAAACCCTGGTGGTTGCGTAAATTTTTGTTGGCCTTGATTTCCCCAATTGAAATTTGGGTGATTTCTCCACCCGGGGTTGTATGTTCCACCATAGGGGTTTCCTTGAAATTTTTGCCCCTGATTCACATAGTCAACATGTTCGAGTGGGGTGACATCGGGGACTGAAATGGGGCAACTAGCAACATCATGTCCCCCTCCACAAGTCCCACAATTCATCACTTGCTTGATACTTGTGCTCGAACGCTCGGTTCTTTCGGACATAAGCAAACTCACTTGCTTCGCTAGTGCTTCGAGCTTCGCATCTTGAGCGGTTTTACTGTCGATTTCATGAACCCCTCGAGTTTGAGTCAGTTTTGCCCTTGAACCCCAATGTGATTCATTTCGTGCCATGTTCTCAATTAATTCTTCGGCATCTTCGGGGTATTTGCTACTCAAGGATCCACCGGCTGCGGCATCAATGAGTTGACGATTCTGGTAGCTCAAGCCATTATACAGTATCTGTATTCGCATCCAAGCTTCAAAACCATGATGTGGGCATTTTCTCAAGAGGTCTTTAAATCTCTCATGAGCTTCAAAGAGGGTTTCGGAATCTCTTTGACTGAAGGCCGAGATCTCTTGCCTTAATCTAGCAGCCTTGCTTGGAGGAAAATAGCGGCCCATAAACTTGTTTACCATCTCCTCCCATGTCTTTATGGAACCCGGGGCGAGTGATGTGAGCCACCTGTAAGCGGCGCCCCGCAAACTGAATGGGAAAAGACGGAGTCTAGCTGCATCATCAGATAGGCCATTGACTTTGAAAGTTGAGCACATTTGGAGGAATCGGGATAGGTGCTCATTCGGGTCCTCATCGGCCAAGCCATCGAACTGCACTGAATTCTGTATCATGCCGATTGGTCTAGCCAAATCAAAATTACTTGCACTGGCAGCCGGAGCTTGCACACTAAACCCTCCCCCAGTAAACTGTGGCCTCTCATAGTCAGACAAAGTTCTTCTCTCTTCGGCCATAGCTATAGGAACTGATTCAGGTGCAGCAACTGATCCCGAGGAGGAACCCACTTGAGTTTCTCTCAACCGTTGGTGTATGACGCGTTCAATTTCTTCGTTCGGCTCTACAAACCCAGTGGGGTTTGCACGAGTCATGCACAGAACGCCTGAGAAAACAAAAAACAAAAGAGATATTAGTGACTATATAAAAATGACGAAAACAAAAACAATAAAAGATGGATAATTACAAATGAAAGCGAAATGACTAGAGCAATGATCCAAAAGTTTTCCTAGTATTCTCGGATGTTCCCCGGCAACGGCGCCAAAAACTTGATGAGCGAGCGCGCGACTAGCTACAGAGCTAGCACGCGACTCCCCGGCCGCAAGTGCACGGGTCGTCAAGTAATAAACCTCACGAGGAGGGTCGTATTCCCAAGGGCCCGAGATCTACTATTACTTCCTTTTGGGAGTCACTTTCTAGTCGATCGAAACAGGGTTGAAGCAATATTAAAATAATAAAAACAAGTAAAGAAATGCAAATAAGATAAAACTCAATCCGGAATAAAATAGAGATGAAGAATCCAATAATTATGGAAGGCCTCGGGCGAGGATTCCCCCGGGAGAAGACTAAATACGAATGACCAAGATAATTATAAAACTAGGGTTGGCTTGGTTTCGGTCCGCTAGACTCGGATGTCGACTACCCCGGAACCTCCGTAGTGTAGCCCTAATCCAGTACGGGTTTCTCTATCCAGAAAATACCCCTACGATGTCAATGAGAACAAGGAGTCTTGATTAGGGTTAATCTAATGCACGCTCTCGGCTAAATTAACCCTAATCGCGCGGGAGGCTATTAACACCCGGAACCTCCGGTGTATTAATACATGTTACCCTCTTTAACTCATCAAAGGACCTAATACAAGCTAGCATCCCGCCAAACAAGTATCATTCAAAATCAATTCTACGGAATCCATCCATTGTAGAATGAACAACATGATGATGAATTAAAACCAAACAACCAAACTAACACATTCATTTAAAGCAAAATATAGGTCATTCATACAAAGTCTCCTCCCAAGGTTCACCGGGAGCCCGACGGCCTTGGGAGGTTTAGTTCAACATCACAAAACTAAGGAGCTCATCATACAACAATTCCATCCAATAAAAACAAGAAAAACCCCCTCGAAGATGTCGACTAGGGTTGATGGCGTAGCTCGTCGGATCCGCGCCGGCGAGCCCTATGAAGCTTCTCAACGTCTTCCCCTTCTTCTCTCCTTCGAATCTAGCCGAAAATCCCTCCAAAATCCCTCAAGAAATGGTGAAATGAAGTCTAGGACAAGTGGAGGCCGGATGAGAACCCAAAAAATCCCCTCAAAAACTCTTCAGAACAAGCATATATAGCCCGAAGGTGTGCGGGCACTGTGCGGGCCGCACAGTGCCCGCACAGCCTTCTGGCTGTGCTGTGCGGCCAGTGTGCGGGCCGCACACTGGCCGCACACCTCTCTGTCTCCCTTGTGCGGCCACTGTGCGGGCCGCACAGTGGCCGCACACGGCCGAGAAAATGTGTTCGTGTGCGGCGCGTCGGCTTCCAGGGTGCTCCAACTCTTCGTTTCTTCTTCAATCTTCCCCGGAATGACACGAATACGGTCGAAACTTGCGCACTTGGTCCTCGAAACCCTGAAATGAAAATAAAACATCAAGTGCGCAAAAACTCATCGAAAATACACATAAGTTGCATGAATGTACAAGAACATCATAGCTAAAACATGATGTATTTTGGCACTTATCATTAATAAGGCATGCAAACAATGATTAAACAAGATTAAAACTCAAATAAACTTGGAATTAAAAGAAAGCATAAAGAAAGTCAATACATGAATCGAAACCTAAGGTTCACATGCCCAAGTATCTACTAGGGTTTAGCCCTCCATGGGACTTATTACAAAGCAAAAGATAATGAAGTAAAAAACAATGTAATCCATGAAAATAAACCCCCTCAAATTCGTGATGATGGCCTTGATGAATTGTTCAACGTCTCGAAGGAACCTTCTCCGAAGCTAGGTCGCCAATGGCTCCCCGATGCTATCTCGTCGAAAGATCTATCGAAGTTGATGAAGAACAACTCCCAATATCGCCAAAGACCTCCTCCTAGAAACCCTAGCCGCTCTTCTCAAAAGCCACACAAAAGATATCAAAAGAATCGGCAAAAAGGGCTATTTATAAGCCTGAACCGCGTCAGCCGCGTGTCTGCACGCGACCGCGTGAGATCCCACGCGATCGCGTGGGCTGCAGAATTTCCACGCGGTCGCGTGGGATTTTTGACGCGGTCGCGTGAACAGTGTTTTTGCTACAGTACTCTTCATAATTATGCTCCAAACTCTCTCATATTGAGGCCACATGGTCGGGCACACGTCCATGTGGTGAGTTATAAGACTTCTCCTTCTTCGAATCATCATTTGAGAGCTTTAACTATCCTCACACAAGTTGGGACATGAAGGTGTGACTGCCTTTGTGCCCTTCCATCACATAAATCATCTTGAATTCTTCAGGAAGTTGGCACACACCCTCATGTGCGTGATCCCCTCTTGTGCCTTGACACTTGTGTTGTACAAAAACTCCCAACAATAGGTCTTTATAACCCATCTTTGCTTCCTTTTCCTCCTTTAATACTTCCACAACCTAATTGCATAAAAGAACACCAAAATACACTTTATGAGACATAATCAATGGTAAAATGATGCTCAATGTATGTAAAACAAGTCGGTAAAACATGTATATTCAAGCACTTATCAAACTTCCCCACACTTAAGCCTTTGCTTGTCCTCAAGCAAACTTAACCATAAACTCATGAAAAGCAAAGAGAAGTGCTTGGCCTTAGGTTCACCAAGAGGGTACGAGAATAAAATTCTAAAACCATGGAGAAAACCAAACATTAGATGAAACAATCAATACTCTAGCAAATAATCCAATCAAAAAAAATTGAAAGTACTAAAGTCCGAAAGCGTGTGTGTGTGAAAACTCAACTCATGTCAACACTATATCCACTACTCAAAGTTCTTATTAATAATGCAACTTATTTATGCACAAAAAGAAAAGATAGTAGCTTCACACATCCTCTAAGGTAGCCCTTTCACGAGATGCCTCCCGAGTGGCTTTCACACTTTTGAGGTGGTAGCTCTTTCTACCGAAGGTGGTAGCTTTCACACATCCTATGAGATAGCTCTTTCTCTCATTAGGGCATAACAAGTATCCGACTTATGAGAGTAGCTTCATACATCATGGGTGGTAGCTCTTTCCACCCCCTATATACAAGCAAACTAAAATTTTGGATTTTCTGAAGTTTTTTTTTTTTTTTTTTTTCAAATCAAACTAACACTAGATAATTCCACAATCATGAACTAGAGTAAGTTTCCATAGGTTTAATGAGTGAGAGAAGTGTATTAAAGAGCAATCGGACAAAAATTTCAAGAAAATTGGATAAAAACTAGAGCATGATAAAACCTAATGTTTACAACCTCCAAAAATTAAGAATTAAACTCTCAACCCTAAGGTGAACCTTCATGGGCAACATGAGCATGATCATGAAAACACAAGTAAAGGCCATGTATAAGGTGAACCCTCCCCCACACTTAAGATGTACATTGCCCTCAATGTACACGTGTAAGCACAATAAAAATATAAGCAATAAAAACATGATGTGGGTAAAGATGCAATTAAAACAACACTCCCCTGAATTCCTTATTGATTGATTTGTGAAGCTAACTTGAAGGTGTGTTGTTGGTCCACGGGTTGTGAAGCTTACACAACCAAGACACATGGTTGTGTGTATGACAAAGGTTCATCATCGTCACTCTCAAAGCCATCTGCACGGATTTAAGGGGTTCAGTGAAGCTCAATAAAATATAAAAATATACGAGTTCATAATGATATAGCACTGAAACATAAACTCGCAACGAAAGCTAAAATATGAAGATAACTCTCAGAAGGCATAACCTTTCTGAGTATACAAGTCCACACAAAATAAGATAATGCAAGTAAAATAAAGAAAAACAAAAACTAAGAGAAAATCCCATGAGTGAAAACGCTTCAAGCATCAGCGTCTGGTGGTGCTGCTGGTGTCGCTGGGGAATCCGACTCAGTCTCAGCGTCCAGAGTCTGCTGAATCTGGTCAAGGCGCTGCATGATCCGCGCCTGGTTCTCGAGGATGGTGGCGACTGCAGCCTCGAGTCGAGCCAGTCGCTCATGTACTCGATCTGAGGATGTACTAGGGTCCACTGATGAAATCGGTGCTGCTGGAGTGGCTGTGGGCTCTGTGGGAGGTGGTGCTCTGGAGTCTCAGCAGACTCGTCATCGTCGGATGACACCTCTACCAATGCATATCCACCTGATGCTGTACGTCGCACTACTCCCATCAGTCGGAGAGTGACTAGCCCCAAAGGTGACGGACTACTGACTCTCTCCTCGCCTATAACTGAACGCAGGAGATGCATCCGAAACATGAGTCGAGTGATATACGGTCCCACAAATAGTGCGCCAATGCACAGATACTGACTCTGATGTCGAAAGAAGTCTGCGACGACGTATCCAAGATGTATGGGAACTCTCTGGGTCATGGAGTACAGGTACAGTAGATCTGCTCGGCTAAGTGCACCTGTACCATCTCCCCATCCAGTGATCGACCTGCTGAGCACAGCATGTACATACCTATGTGCGTGACGTACGAGAGAAGAACCCTTCGATTGACCCGGAACATATCGAGCGCCCCCGCATAAATCGTGGAAAACCTGACCCGGAGTAACGTCCGAAGGAAAGTCAGTCAAAAGCTCCCGATACTCCAATGTGTCCACATAATCCTGATCATATAATCCGAGCGATGTCGCGAACTGCGTCAGTGACATCCCGTGAAACTGACCGAAAGTCCTAAATCGAATGACATTCTCCGCATCAAAACTAGCATCTGGTCGCTCACGGTCAAAAGAGAATGTCGACAGAACCTCCAGAGTGATATCTCGTCGGACAGGCTCATGAATAGATAGGAGTCGGTCCCAACCCCCAACCTGGATCAATCCTCGAACCTCCTCTGAAAGGCCAATAGCATCGAGCGTCTCGAAGCAAATGTAGCGCGACTGTCCGATCTTAAGTCCCTGCAGACGCTTGTACCTATGCCTATGTGTAGTATCAACAAACTCAACCTCAGGTGGTGGTGTCGACTCCCTGTCGTGACGAAGGCGTTTATGGGCCACTTTCTTAGTCCTAGGTGCCATTCCTGCAAGAAAACACAAAATAAATCAATTCGGTATAATTTCAATGAGTGCAGGAGGAAACCTGCGTGCAAAAGTGTGGAAATAACAAAAAAAATGTGTTCCCAGCCCACGTGGGCGCGTGGAATGCTCACGGGCCCGCGTGGGCGGGTGTTTGCACGGCAGAAGACCCACGCGACCGCGTGGATCAGCCACGCGGTCGCGTGGGTGCTTGTTTGGCACCCGCGCCAGGCCACGCGGTCGCGTGGCCTGACCCACGCGGTCGCGTGGTCGCAGGCCGAGAGCTAGGCTCTCGGCCGCGGGCCACGCGGTCGCGTGGCTGGCTGCCCGTGTCCAGCACCAGCCCACGCGACCGCGTGGGCTGATCCACGCGACCGCGTGGGCTGTTGGGCGGCCCACACGGCCGTGTGGCTCGGCCACACGCACGCGTGGGCGGTCACCCTTGGTCCTTTGGTCACCAATTAACCCTCTACCACTAAATCTAAGTTCTCTAAGTGTTTTCTCACCAATTAACCATGCAAAATCAAGTCTAGGAATGTAAAGAACACCATGGAAATGAAAATTTGAAGCTAGGGCATGAAAGGAAGGGAAGAAACCTTACCGATGCGAATCAATGTATGAAACTTGATGCAAATGCCTGAAAAACCTTTTTGAATCCCCAAAGAGTTGAAGAAAAATGATTTGCAACCTTTATGGATGAGAAATTTGGAGAGGGGAAGTGTGAGGAAATGAATGGCTCAATGGCAAGGATGATGAATAGTGGCTCTTCAAGTCCTTATATAAGCCACATGGGGGTGTGGAAATCCCACACCCCCGCGTGGGTACTGTACACGGTCGCGTGAGAACTTCACGCGACCACGTGAACTGCAGAATTTCTGCAGACAGTCCACGCGACTCTCCAAACTTCAAAATTCGCCCAATTCTTCAACAATTATCATGAATTAAAACCCGAATCATGCCCAATATGTGAAAAACACTTATAATCACCAAAAATTGTTCATGAAAACTCAACACCACGAAAAATTTCATCAAAACGCACACTCATGAATTTATTACTGCAGAATTTAAAAACTAACTAGAAAACAAGTAAAAACTTGGGTTGCCTCCCAAGTAGCGCTTGTTTAACGTCACTAAGCTTGACGTACCTGTTCTTACCTCATGGTGGCTCATGTAAATGGAGAATTTCTTTTTTCGCAACCTGCCTGCATGAGGGACAGAATTGTTTCATTTTTAAGTAAAATTGCTCAAATATGTTACCAATTGAGAAAGTAGGATTCTTTTCTTCGGTGTGCTTGTCTCCAGCTGCACATGAATGTTTCTTACGCCGACGCCTCGCTTTCTTGACACGACGAAAAATCTGTTTAAGCACCACTCCCTCCGATTGGTCCTTGAAAAAGCATGGTGCTTGAACATGAAGTTTCTCTTCCTCAACAACCGGCCATTCTTTATATGGGTCCGGGTGTGCTATTTCCTGCAAATACTCATCAGCAATCTCATCATTAGCATCTAAAAAATAACATGAATCATCAAAGTCTAGAGAATGCTTCATTGCTTCGGCGAGGCGGTATGTGATCTTTTCTTCTCCAACTCGAAGTGTCATCTCGCCTCCATCCATGTCGATGAGTGCCTTGGAAGTACGTAGAAATGGTCTTCCCAAAATTAATGGAACCTCCACGTCTTCATCCACATCGAGCACCACGAAATCTGCAGGAAAAATATATTTGTCAACCTTTACTAAAACATCTTCAATTATACCTCTAGGATGACGAATAGAACGATCGGCTAATTGTAATGTCATGCGGGTTGGCCTTGGCTCTCCCAACCCCAATTTCTGAAACAATGTGTATGGCATGACGTTAATACTAGCCCCCGAATCGGCCAATGCTTTTTCTTTCCCCAAACCTCCGATCACACATGGTATGATGAAACTTCCCGCATCCTTCATCTTGTTCGGCAAATTCTTTTGAAGCAATGCCGAGCAATTTCCTTCTAAGACCACAGCCACACTTTCTTCCATTTTTCTCTTGTTGGTCAAGAGATCCTTCAAGAATTTTGCATACTTAGGCATTTGCGACAACGCCTCAACAAAAGGTATATTGATGTGTAGTTGCTTGAATAGATCCAGAAATTTTCTGTTTTGCTCATCAGTTTGATCTTTCTTTAAATGTGCCGGATAAGGAATTCTTGGAGCAAATGTGAGGCTGGTCTAGCTGCCTCCTTCTCCTTGCCAAGCACCTTACTCATCGGCTTTTCTTGAGGATTTTCAGCTGTCTTCCCAGTGGGGGTTGACTCGTGAGGAATTTCAGAATTCTTCTCAGCAGTGAGCTTTCCTTGGAGCTCCCGACCACTCCTCAAAGTGATTGCCTTTACATGCTCTCTTGGATTTGTCTCGGTGTTACTTGGCAAGCTTCCTTGAGGTCTTTCCGCTAATGACTTCGCTATTTGTCCTACTTGATTCTCCAAATTATGTAACGAAGCGGTGTGATTTCGGAGTGTTGCCTCAATATTCTGAAATCTTGTGTCGGTTGATTGAATGAACTTTGACAAAACCTTCTCTAATTCTGAAACTCTCTCCGGAATCGGAGGTGGTTGCTGAAATCCTGGTGGGGCAGCAGGCCTTTGCTGCCCTTGATTACTCCATGAGAGATTGGGGTGGTTTCTCCAACCTTGGTTGTAGGTGTTGCTAAAAGGATTACCTTGTCCTCTTCCCGAATTCCCCACAAAATCAATTTGTTCCATTGGGGCTGAAGTATTAATTGAGATAGGACAGTCATTTGGCATATGTGAACCCCCACAACCATCGCAACTAGTCACCGCGGCAACTCTTGAAGAAGTTAAAGTGTCCAATTTCTTGCTCATAGCCTCAACTTGGGCTGCCAATGACGTAACGGCGTCAATTTCGTGAATCCCGGCCACTTTCTTCTTCTCTCTTGCATTCCATTGATAACTATTGAGTGCCATCTCTTCGATTAGTTGTCTTGCCTCATCCGGAGTCTTGTTTCCCAATGTTCCTCCCGTGGCGGCATCAAGTAATTGTTTGGTGCCCGGGTTCAACCCATTGTAAAATGTGTGAACAATCATCCATTCGGGGAACCCGTGTTGAGGACACTTCCGCAAGAGGTCCTTAAATCGCTCCCATGTCTCAAATAATGACTCTAACTCAATCTGAACATAAGAGGATATCTCGTTTCGAAGCTTTGCCGATTTCCCCGGTGGAAAGTATCTTGCAAGGAAAGCTTCGACCATCTCATTCCATGTTGTGATGGAAGCTCTTGGCAAAGAATGGAGCCACTGTTTGGCTTTTCCTTTTAATGAGAATGGAAAAGCCCTCAAACGAATTGCATCGTCCGAAACCCCATTAATTTTCAGCATGTCGCACACTTCAAGGAAACTCTCAATATGACTATTCGGATCTTCATCTGTTAATCCATTGAACTGTGCGGACTGTTGAAGCATTTGAATGAAACCCGGCTTCAACTCAAAATTCTGGGCTGCGACTGGTGGCCTAACAATACTTGATTGCGAACCACGAATTGTAGGACGAGCAAAATCTGAAAGTGTTCTCTGCTGCCCTGCTTGTTCTGCCATGTTTTCAGATTCTTCGATTTCTATTTCTGCAGGAAAATTCTGTGCTACTGCAGATTCCTTTCCTTTTCTCCGCAATCTACGCTCAATTTCAGGATCTTCTTCAACGAATGTCGAAGGATTTCCTCGGGTCATAACCTGTAGAAAGAATGAAGAAAAGAAATAATGAGAACGATGAAAGAACGGAATATGGAATAGAAAAGAAATAAAATGATGAATGACTAAAGTAACCAAGTCCTAGCGTTCCTAATATCCCGTTCCCCGGCAGCGGCGCCAAAAACTTGACACACCCTTTTGCGTGTGTGTACCGCAAGTGCACGGGTTGTCGAAGTAATAATTACCCCGGTGAGTGGGTAGTCGAATCCGCAGGGAACGGAAGTACTAGTAATGACTGATTCTTAGTTATCTAGTCGAAACAATAATATGGAGCAATTGAATGTAATATGTAAAGTAAGAAAATCGCAAGAAAGAAAACAAATAAAAGGAAAAGGTAAAGGAGATCTCAATCAATGAAGATGAGATACTCGGGCAATGATCCCCCTAGGTTCTATCATGAAGTGCAAAACTAACTAAATGCTTCTAAACCAAGTTCTATGAGTCGAGGTAATCCAAGAACAATCGATCCCTGCTTCCAGGCCACCGATACTAGTCCCCTACAAGGTCCCAGCGGAGAATTTACTCAATCTCAACACCTCACACCCTATATGACCGCAATGAGTTTTAGGGATACCTAAGAGTGAAACCGATTCCTAAAATTAGATCTAACCCTACTTCTAGGCGAAAGATCCCTAACCCCTACTTGAGTCCCGGCGGAGAAATCTATCAATCTCACGCCTCACACCCCATATGGTTGCATAAAACTTAGGGAATACGGAGATAGGAAACACTCAATCGGAAGGGAAAGGGGACACTCCTCTATCTCAAGACTCACCCTCTCAACCCTCTTTAATCTTGTATGTTCTAATCCCTAATGGAGATCTCTCTCTCACCAAGGAAACAAATCAAGCATACCAAACAACCATACGAATTAATAAGGCATGCAAACAATGATTAAACAAGATTAAAACTCAAATAAACTTGGAATTAAAAGAAAGCATAAAGAAAGTCAATACATGAATCGAAACCTAAGGTTCACATGCCCAAGTATCTACTAGGGTTTAGCCCTCCATGGAACTTATTACAAAGCAAAAGATAATGAAGTAAAAAGCAATGTAATCCATGAAAATAAACCCCCTCAAATTCGTGATGATGGCCTTGATGAATTGTTCAACGTCTCGAAGGAACCTTCTCCGAAGCTAGGTCGCCAATGGCTCCCCGATGCTATCTTGTCGAAAGATCTATCGAAGTTGGTGAAGAACAACTCCCAATATCGCCAAAGACCTCCTCCTAGAAACCCTAGCCGCTCTTCTCAAAAGCCACACAAAAGATATCAAAAGAATCGGCAAAAAGGGCTATTTATAAGCCTGAACCGCGTCAGCCGCGTGTCTGCACGCGACCGCGTGAGATCCCACGCGATCGCGTGGGCTGCAGAATTTCCACGCGGTCGCGTGGGATTTTTGACGCGGCCGAGTGAACAGTGTTTTTGCTACAGTACTCTTCATAATTATGCTCCAAACTCTCTCATATTGAGGCCACATGGTCGGGCACACGTCCATGTGGTGAGTTATAAGACTTCTCCTTCTTCGAATCATCATTTGAGAGCTTTAACTATCCTCACACAAGTTGGGACATGAAGGTGTGACTGCCTTTGTGCCCTTCCATCACATAAATCATCTTGAATTCTTCAGGAAGTTGGCACACACCCTCATGTGCGTGATCCCCTCTTGTGCCTTGACACTTGTGTTGTACAAAAACTCCCAACAATAGGTCTTTATAACCCATCTTTGCTTCCTTTTCCTCCTTTAATACTTCCACAACCTAATTGCATAAAAGAACACCAAAATACACTTTATGAGACATAATCAATGGTAAAATGATGCTCAATGTATGTAAAACAAGTCGGTAAAACATGTATATTCAAGCACTTATCATCTACCTAGCACTTCACTCTATTTCGACCTCTAATGAATCAAGGAATCGGAGGTAGGGAGAAATCACAACGGAAGGGAAAGGGGTACGTCGCTACCTCACAACTCTCTCTCTCAACCCTCTTCAATCTTAAGGAGTCTAACCCTATAGAGGTTGTCACACCCTCAAAGGATAACTTAATAGATTCTCAACCCTAGTGTCACATCTAAGGGAAAACAATAACAAGATAAAATCAAGATTGAAACTCAATAAAAGAACATCAAATTAAGAAAGCATAATAAAAGTCAAAGAAACAATATCATTCTAGGGTTTACAAGTCCGAATACCCACTAGGGTTTAGCTCTCCATGGAGCAATACAAAATCAATAAAGAATTTAAGAAAATATGCATGAAAACCATAAAGAAAACCCCCTTGTAGATCGTATCGATGGTCTTGTGTAGTCGCGTGTCTTCTCCAACGAATCCCTTGTCAAGCCTAGGGCACACCTCGCCAAATCAATGTCGATGAGAGCTTCCCCAATAGCTTTCTTCCAAAGGATGTCGATGTCGATGCCGTTTAATCACCTCCAAAGACCTCCAAGAACCTCTCCAAACCCTAGCCAAAGCCCCCCAAAAGATATTCAAGTGATAGAAGGGAAGGGTCCCCCGATAGATCTGAAAACGGGCTATTTATAGGCTGAAATCGGAGTTCCACATGCCCCTGTGTTAATTCCACACGGCCCTGTGTAAAACCAGGAATTCCACACGCCCGTGTCTTAATTCCACACGGCCGTGTGGAAATTCTGAAATCGTGATTTTTCGGCAACAGTGAACAGTAGCTTGCTACACTACTTTCACTACAGTATTTTTGCTACAGTACTTAGCCGAAATGCTCCCGAATTCATCGTTCTTCATCGAGGCCATTGAATTGGGCACACAATCAATGGTAGATTATGTCGATTACTTCATTTCTCTTCTTTGACAAAATTCTCCAATGCTATACGAGTTAGACTTTTGTGAATGTGACTGCCCTTGTGCCCCTCCAATGGAGGTTGGTACACACCCACAAGTCTAAACTCGTGCCTTGTTCCTTCCTTGGTCCAAGAACTCGTCAACAATGGCGAACATAACCTATTCTTGCTTCATTCTTCTCCAAATTGGCTCCACAACCCTACAATGCACAAAAGTAAACAAATGCACACTTTTTAGTGATAAAATCTGATTAAATCAATGCTCATTGCAAGATAATAACACTTCGCATTACTATAACACGAGCACTTATCAGTTGTACTCTCCTATCTTCCATATTTCTCTTGCATTTTCTTATTTCTTTTACTAACTCTTGCACACACAGATTGATTTTTACTCTCGCCATTCGTACTTCACACTAACTAAATAGCAATCTCTTGTGTCTTCAATCCCTACTCCTTGTGGATTCGACTACCTTCTCACCAGGGTACTATTATTACTGCTACAACCCATGCACTTTCGGGCTCCTGTCACTATCCATCTGATAAGTGCTTGTGTTATAGTAAGGCGAAGCGTTATTATCTTGCAGTGAGCATTGATTTAATCAGATTTTATCACTAAAAGTGTGCATTTGTTTACTTTTGTGCGTTGTAGGGTTGTGAGCGGTTGAAATAGAGTGAAGTGCTAGGCAGATAAACTCCCCTGGGTCTTAGTTACGCAAGTAACAGAGTGAAGGATTGAGGTGAATCCTATGTGCTGGGGCTTAATCTAGACTAGAGTTCTTCCACCTGGACCAAAGAGTTAGAACTACACATACGAATAGGTTTTACCACTAGGAATCCCTAGAGCTCAAAGCAATCCCACGTAGTGTGAGGTTTAGGTAGATATACTACCCTGGGGCTTAGTCGTGCGAGCGACAGAGTGAAGGGTGACGTGAATCCTAATACCGGGGCATAGTATTGGGGTTAGTCACGGTTGTCCTTAGGTATGGGACCGTGAGTCTTCAGATATCCTCGACTCAATTAAACATCAATAGGAAAGTATAATAGCATAGTCCTGTACTAGAAGCATAGATCCTAGAGATAGCTTGTCCGGATGCCCTATTTCATTCATTACTAGTCCTCTCTATTCTCTTTTACTTGCACTCTCTCATCTTCCATCTTTCTATTTAATTTCTTGTCTTTCATTCTACTTTATTCTATATTAACTCATTGATCCTACTATTGCTTTTCCGTACTCCGCATAGCTTAATTAGTGAAATCTCGTATTCTAATTCCCTATTCCCTGTGGATTCAACTACCCACTCACCAGGGTAAATTTATTACTTCGACAAACCCGTGCACTTGCGGGATACACGCAAGGGGTCGTGTCAAAGTTTTTGGCGCCGTTGACGGGGAATAGGCATTTTAGAAACATTTGTACTTTGCTATTTTAGCTATTCATCATTCATTCTATTTTACCTTTTCTTATTCTTACATCACTCTTATTTTTTTTTCTTTTGTTTTGTCTTACTTTTTCTTGCAAGGAGCTTAAATAGAGATTGATCAAGCTATTGAGCTATATTTTCAAGTTGAAGCTCTCAGTACAAGGCTTGATAGAATTATTGCTTCACAACAACAAAGCAATCCATGCTACAACACATATCATCCAAATGAAAGGAGCTACCCAAATTTTTCATGGAATAATGATGGACAACATTGGGAAGCACCTCAAGAGCAATTTCAAAAGGATGAGGTACTTGAAGAGGATGCACCTCAGTGGAAAAAAGCGATAGATAACTTTATTAAAGCATCCGATGCCTCTTGCTAAAGTATGGAAGCCATGCGAAAGTGTCATGAAGCCTCCTATAACAACCTCGAGCATCAATTAGGATGGATACTTGACACACTCTCCAAGGAAAATGAAGTGTTTGAGCAAGTAACGCAAGTTCCTTGTGGAGATGATGTGGTAGTGAACGGTAATGAAGAAATGAGGCAGACCAAGTACGATGATGTAGAAATCGAAGAAGAAAAGGAAGAACATCGTTTGGAGGATTGAGATTGCTTGAATGAAGATGGTGCTTGTGAACAAGGAAATTTTCAAGGGGATTTGCTAGTGTCATGTTCTTCCCAAGATGAAAATACACAAGAAGAAGCAAACCCTAAGGTAATGGAACAAGCACCGTTCTTTGGGATTGATCAACTCATAAAAAGCAAGAAAGAGATTTTGGGAAGGGAAAAAGATGTGGAGAGGATATTTAAACCATCCAATGACCCACCTATGCCAAGCTTGGACAATTCCCAACCCAAATTATTCCCTTGGAGGGCAAAAGTAAGATGGTTGGACCCTCCAACAAATACTCCACCCCGGCAAGTAGATTTTTGGTTTCAAGGAAGTAGCTATACACGTTCTTGTCGGGAGGAACACACTCTTTTCAAGCCGCCTTAAGGTAAGAGAGAGGTACGTCAAGCTTAGTGACGTTAAACAAGCGCTTCTTGGGAGGCAACCCAAGTTTTTATTGCTTTTCTAGGCTTTGGTTTAGTTTTAGCATGAATAATTGCCTAGTGTCGGTGATTTCATTTTATTATGCGTGTGCTATGATTTTCTCATGGATTATTGGTGTTTTAGTGTGCCTAATTGTGATTGTCGAAGTATTGGGCCGTTTGAGTGTGTTTTCATCGATCTCTGGTCGTGTTTTTATCGTTTATACAGGCTCTAAGTGTTATGAATGTGTTTCTGAAATTTTCTATAGAGCCTGTGATTTTTCTAAGTTGTCCAGAGAAAACACACGGCCGTGTGGAATTTCCACACGGCCGTGTGACTCATCTCAGAGCTCATCCCGAGCATCACAGGGGCCGTGTAGCTGCCCCTGTGAGTGACCCAGTGAAGGGCACACGGCCGTGTGGATGTCTCACACGGCCGTGTGACATTTTGCAGAACTTCAGCTCTCATTACAGAGAGTCCACAGGGGCGTGTGGGTGCCCCTGTGAGTGCCCATGTGTTAAGATACACGGCCGTGTGGCAAGTTCACACGGCCATGTGAAATTCTGCAGAAACTTCCCTTCCATCCCGAGAAAACACAGGGGCATGTGGCAACCCCTGTGAGAGAGCTTGTGAAAGGCACACGGCCATGTGGATGTCTCACACGGCCGTGTGGAACACTTAGAGTTCTTTCGGGATATCCAGAGAGGCCACAGGGGCGTGTGGGAGCCCCTGTGGCCGGCCTTGTGTTGGCCAGGTTAGGCACACGGCCGTGTGGAAATTCCACATGGCTGTGTGTATGTTCTGGAGAGCAAACAGAGGAAACACAGGGCGTGTCATTATCCCTGTGACTGATTCCAGTGAATTTCCACACGGCCGTGTGGATGCGCAGAACACAAAAGGCTGTGGTTTCTTTTAAAATCTATTTGTCTCTTTTCGATTCTAAATGCCTCCACACTCAAAGGATGTTTCCTCCTTCCTTCCCAACCCTCTCTTCGTCCACTTCCTTCCCAACCCTCTCTTCGTCCTTTTAAGGAGTTCTTAAGTCATTTTCCGGCCATATTCGAAGTTTTTAATTTCCATTTCGTTGGCAAGCATCTTTTCTCCTTTTCTTCATCAATCTTTTCTTTCCTTTTTTCAACACTAGGATCACTATCAACAACAGCAACAGCATCGGCACCTGTAGCAGACGACATCGACGCTTGAGGCGTTTCTAGTTTTATGTTTCTTTTGTTTTATTTTACTTTTATTGAGTTTCACTGAACCCCCTTGTGCATACGTGCAGATGGTCTTGGATGTAAGGAAATTGAGGAATAGTCATGGGCACGGTCATGGGACCGTGTGTGCTCCACAACCCATTGAGACTCAACTCTCAATGCACCTAGCTCCATCAAACGCAACACTTGGAGTTCAGGGGAGTAATGTTTCAATTGCCTACTTCCACACTAATTGTTTTACAATTCTTCACTTTTGTTGTGCTTGAATGCGTACATTGAGGGCAATGTACATCTTAAGTGCGGGGGGGAGTTCACATTGCACACACTTTTACTTGTGCGTTCAATTGCTTATGCTAATGTAGCCTATGGCGGTTCACCTTAGTTGCAACGATTGTATTCTTAGAGTTTAGGAGAATTTTTAACATTGTGTCCTATCATGCTCTAATTTCTACTTGAATTTTTAGGGAATTTTTGCTCGATTATCTTATATTGCACAACTTACTCTTGGAACCTTTTGGAAACTCAAGCTTGAAGTTTTTAAGGACAAGTTTATCATCGTTCTTAGTAAGCTTTTAGTTTTACTTTGGAAAATGCATATATATAAAAAAAAATAGGAAAATAAAAAAAAATATGGAAAAGAGAAAAAGAAAAAAAAAATGAATGAGTTGTGAATATTTGTTTTGTTTTATGCATTTGGGGTGGAAAACTACCACCTATGAAGTATGTAGCTACTCTCATAAGTCGGATACAAGTTATGCCCTAATGAGAGAAAGAGCTATGTCATGCGATGCGTGAAAGCTACTACCCCGGTAGAAAGAGCTACCTCCTCGAAAGAGTGAAAGCCACCTTTGGCGGCCGCCTAGGAAAGGGCTACTGATAAGTGCTTGTGTTATAGTATCGCGAAGCGCTATTATCTTACATTAAGCATACCTTTTATCAGGTTTTATCACTAAATGTGTGCATTTGTGTTCTCTTGTGCATTGAAGGTATTGTGGAGCCTAATTGGAGAAGAAGAATGAAATTAGGTCGCGTTCGCCAATGTTGGGATGTCTCGGACCAAGCAAGGAACGAAGCACGTATTTGGACTTGTGGATGTGTGCCAACCTCTTTTGGAGGGGCACAAAGGCAGTCACATTTACAACAAATCCAATCCGTGTTCCTTAGGAGAATCCCGCGAAAGAAGAAGACTTGAAGCAATCGGCGCGACCTACCGTTGCTTGTGTGCCCAAGTAATGGCCTCGATGAAGAACAATGGACCCGGGAGGCGTTTCGGCAAGTTACCAAGCCTGTTCAGCTGAAGATTAGTGTTCCAGAGAAGTCACACGGGCGTGTGGAAATTCCACACGGCCATGTGAGCCATTTTCCAGCCAGACAGAGAAGTCACACGGGCGTGTGGAAATTCCACACGGCCGTGTGTTTTGCAATTTCAGCCATCCAGTGAAGACACACGGGCGTGTGGAAATTCCACACGGCCGTGTGAAATTAATTTTTCAGCCGAGACAGAAGCTTCACACGGGCGTGTGGAAATTCCACACGGCCGTGTGAAGCCCCCGATAAGTCCAATTTTAAAGCCGCGATTCAACAATATAAAAGGGGATTTTTGCAACCTTTTGAGGGATCTTTCGACCTATCTTTTCCCCAACTTTCTGGAGCGCGGCTAGGGTTTCGGAGAGGATTTCGTGGAGGTTCTAGCGCGTCGTCGGCATCGATTTCGAGGTTCGACGTTTGCACAAGACCACGGCCACACCAATTCGAGGGGGTTTTTTCATTGATGTCTATGTTTTATGCTTTATTTCTCACATTGATGAACATGTATAGCTCTATGAGGAGCTAAACCCCTCGTGGGGTATTCGGACTTGTAAACTTTAGGGTTTCTTATGTTTCTTTGACATTGATTATTATGCTTTCCATCGTTGATGAATAAAATTGAGTTTTTAATCTTGATTATCCTTTCATATTGTTTTCCCTTAAACGTGACATTAGGGTTGAAAGCAATCTAGGCTTTCCTTTGGAGGTGTGACAACTCCTATAGGATTAGACTACTCAAGATTAAAGAGGGTTGAGAGGGAGAGTTGTGAGGTAGCAATGTACCCCTTTCCCCTTCGATGTGATTTCTCCCTACCTCCGATTCCTTGATTTAATAGCGGTCGAAATAGAGTGAAGCAATAGGTAGATAAACTCCCCTAGGGCTTAGTTACGCAAGTAATAGAGTGGAGGGTTGTAGTGAATCCTATTTGCTGGGGCTCAATCTAGACTAGGGTTCTTCCACTTGGACCAAAGGGTTAGAATTACGTATAGGAACAGGTTTAATCACTAGGAATCCCTAGAGCATAATGCAACTCCACATAGTGTGAGGTTTAGGCAGATGGACTCCCCTGGGTCTTAGTCATCTAGGTGACAGAGTGAAGGGTGTTGTGAATCCTAACACCGGGGCATAGTGTTGGAGTTAGTCACGGTTGTCCTTAGGTTTGGGACCGTGAGTCTTAGGATATCCTCGACTCAATTGACATCAATAGGAGAGTATAATATCATAGTCTTGCACTTGAAACATAGACCCTAGAGGTAGCTTGTCCGGATACCCCCCTTTACTCATTGTTAGTCCTTCTCGATTTTCCTACTTGCACTTCTTTCTTCCATCTCTCTATTTAGTTTATTGCTTTGCATTATTTTCACTCATCAATCTTATTATCGTTCTCCGTATTCTGCGTAGCTTAATTAGTGAAACCTTATATTCTATCTCCCTATTCCCTGTGGATTCGACTACCTTCTCATCAAGGTAAATTTATTACATCGACAAACCCGTGCACTTGCGGGATACACGCAAGGGGTCGTGTCAGCTACCTTCGAGGTTGTGTGAAGCTACTACTTCCTTTCGTACTTTTATATATAAATAAGTCCTTGTTAACAAAAGTTTGAGGAGTACTCGTTGGGTTGTCTTGAGTGAGTTCACACACACTACACATTTTCGAGTTAATTGTTCTTTTTGATTCGAGCTTTTAGCTAGAGCATTGATATCCTTATGCAATGTTTTGAGTTCCCCTTACTTGTAGAATGCTTCTTTTGCACACTTTTGGTGAACCTAAGGCCAAGCACTTTCAATTGTTCTTCCCAAGTACTTTCACGTTTTATTTTTGCTTGAGGACAATCAAAAGATTAAGTGTGGGGGAGTTTGATAAGTGCTTGTGTTATAGTAATACGAAGTATTATTATCTTACATTGAGCATTATTTTTCTCAGTATTATTATCTTTTGTAGCAACAATACTGTAGCAAGCTACTATTCACTTTCTGCCGAAAATCAGGATTTCAGAGAGTTCACACGGGCGTGTGGAAATTCCACACGGCCGTGCACTGTAGTAAAAGTACTGTAGCAAAAACTTTGTAGCAAGTTATTGTTCACAGGCTGCCGAAAATCGGCAAAACAGAATTTCGACACAGCCGTGTGGAATTAAGACACGGGCGTGTGGAATTTCTGGTTTTTCACAAGGCCGTGTGGAAAATCCACAGGGGCGTGTGGAACTCCTATTTCAGCCCGATTTCAGCCTATAAATAGCCCATTTTCAGATCTATTTGGGGACCCCCTTCTATCTCTTGCCTATCTTTTGGGGAGATTTCGGCTAGGGTTTGGAGAGGTTCTTGGAGGTCTTTGGAGGTGAATATACGGCATTGACATCGACATCCTTTGGATGAAAACTATTGGGGGATCTTTCGTCGGCATCGATTCGGCGAGGTGTGCCCTAGGCTTGACAAGGGATTCGTGGAGAAGACTAGGCGGCTACACAAGACCATCGTTACGATCTACAAGGGGGTTTTCTTTATGGTTTTTATGCATATGTTCTTAATCTCTTTGATGAACATGTATAGCTCCATGAGTAGCTAAACCCCTTAAGGGTATTCGGACTTGTAAACTCTAGGGTTATTATGTTTCTTTGATATTGTTATTATGCTTTTCTATTATTGATGAATAAAATTAAGTTTCAATATTAATTTCATCTTGCTAATGTTTTCTCTTAGATGTGACACTAGGATTGAGAACAATTTATGTTTCCTTTTGGAGGTGTGACAACTCCTTAGGGTTAGACTACTTAAGATTGAAGAGGGTTGAGAGGCAGAGTTGTGAGGTAGCGATGTACCCCTTTCCCCTCCGACATGGTTTCTCCCTACCTCCGTTTCCTTGATTTCATAGCGGTCGAAATAGAGTGAAGTGCTAGGCAGATAAACTCCCCTGGGGCTTAGTTACGCAAGAACAGAGTGAAGGGTTGAAGTGAATCCTATGCGCTGGGGCTTAATCTAGACTAGAGTTCTTCCACCTGGACCAAAGGGTTAGAACTACACATAGGAACAAGTTTTACCACTAGGAATCCCTAGAGCTCAAAGCAATCCCACGTAGTGTGAGGTTTAGGTAGATATACTCCCCTGGGGCTCAGTCGTGCGGGCGACAGAGTGAAGGGTGACGTGAATCCTAATACCGGGGCATAGTGTTGGGGTTAGTCACAGTTGTCCTTAGGTTTGGGACCGTGAGTATTCGGATATCCTCAACTCAATTAAACATCAATAGGAAAGTATAATAGCATAGTCCTACACTAGAAGCATAGACCCTAGAGGTAGCTTGTCCGGATGCCCTATTTCATTCATTACTAGTCCTCTCTATTCTCTTTTACTTGCACTCTCTCATCTTCCATATTTCTATTTAATTTCTTGTCTTTCATTCTACTTTATTCTATATTAACTCATTGATCCTACTATTGATTTTCCGTACTCCGCATAGCTTAATTACTGAAATCTCGTATTCTAATTCCCTATTCCCAGTGGATTCGACTACCCACTCACCAGGGTAAATTTATTAGTTCCACAAACCCATGCACTTGCAGGATACACGCAAGGGGTCGTGTCACCCTACAAAGGTCCCGGCGGAGAAATCTATCAATCTCACACCTCACACCCCATATGGTTGAATAAAACTTAGGTAATACGGAGATAGGAAACACTCAATCGGAAGGGAAAGGGGACACTCCTCTATCTCAAGACTCACCCTCTCAACCATCTTTAACCTTGTATGTTCTAATCACTAATGGAGACCTCTCTCTCACCAAGGGAACAAATCAAGCATACCAAACAACCATACGAATCAATAAGGCATGCAAGCAATGATTAAACAAGATTAAAACTCAAATTAACTCAGAATTAAAAGAAAGCATAAAGAAAGTCAATACATGAATCGAAACCTAGGGTTCATATGCCCAAGTATCTACTAGGGTTTAGCCCTCCATGGGGTTTATTACAAAGCAAAAGATAATGAAATAAAGAGCAATGAAATCCATGAAAGTAAACCCCCTCGAATTCATGATGATGGCCTTGATGAATCGTTCAACGTCTCGAAGGAACCTTCTCCGAAGCTAGGTAGCCAATGGCTCCCCGATGATATCTCGTCGAAGGATCTATCGAAGTTGGTGAAGAAGGACCCCCAATATCACTAAAGACCTCGTCCTTAAAACCCTAGCCGCTCTTCCTTCAAACCTGCACAAAAAAAGTTTCTTAAAAATCGGCAAAACGGGGTATTTATAACTTTGGAAACGCGCTAGTCACGTGTCTTCACGTAACCACGTGAGATCCCACACACACGCGTGGGCTGCAGAATTCCCAAGCGGTCGAGTGAACAGTGATTTCTGCTACAGTACTGCTACAGAAATAAACAGTGTTTGCTACATTACTCTTCATAAATCGCGATCCAAACTATCTTATCTTGAGGCCACATGGTCGGGTAGACGTCCATGTGGTGAGTTATAAGACTTCTCCTCCATCGAACCATCATTTGGAAGCTTTAGGTATCTTCACACAAGAAGGGACATGAATGTGTGACTGATTTGTGCCCTTCCATCACACAAATTGGCTTGAATTCTTCTAGAAGTTAGCACACATCCTCATGTGCATGATCCCTTCTCGTGCCTTGACACTTGTGTTGTACAAAAACTCCCAATAATAGGTCTTGATAACCCATCTTTGCTTTCTTTTCCTCCTTCAATACTTTTACAACCTAATTGCATAAAAGAACACCAAAATACACTTTGTGAGACATAATCCATGGTAAAAAGATGCTTATTGCATGTAAAACAAGTGGATAAAACATGTCTACTCAAGCACTGAGTGTGTTACCAGCCCACATGGGCGCGTGTTTGTGCAGCAGAGAACCCACGCGACCGCATGGATCAGCCACGTGGTCGTGTGGTTGCTGGGTCGGCACACTCAGCAGGCCACGTGGTCGGAGATAGAAACTCGGAGTTTCGGCCAAGAGCCACGTGACTGCGTGACCCCCGCCACGCGGTCGCATAGCTGGCTGGTTGTGCCCAGCGCCAACCCACGCGCTCGCGTGAGCTGGTCCACGCGACCGCGTGAACTGTTGGCAGGCACACGCGGCCACGTGGTTCGACCACACGCGCGCGTGGGCGGTCGTCCATGGAAAAAAAAAAGACCATGGGCGACCTCCAACGCCACATTCTACCTTGGTTCTACAAAATCTAAGTGATTTCTACACAAAAATAGCCATGGAAAATAAAATCTAAGAACTAGAAACACCATGGATAAGGAAATTGGAAACTAGGGCAAGAATGGGAGGGGAGAAGCCTTACCGATGCGAATCAATATATGAAACTCGATGCAAATGCCGGCAAAACCCTTTTGAATTCCCAAAGAGCCGAAGAAAAATGGATTTGAGACCTTATGGATGAGAAATTTGGAGATAAGAAGATGAGGAAAGAAGGGCTCAAGGTAAAGGATGATGAATAGTGATCCTTCAAGTCATTATATAAGCCACATGGGGGTGTGGAAATTCCACACCCCCGCGTGGATACTGTACACGGTCGCGTGATAATCTCACGCGACCACGTGAGCTGTAGAATTTTTGCAGACAGTCCACGCGGCTCTCCAAACTTCAAAATTAGTCCATTTCTTCAACAATTATCATTAATTAAAACCCGAATCATGCCCAACATGTGAAAGACACTTATAATCACCAAAAATTGTTCATGAAAACTCAGCACCAAGAAAAATTTCATCAAAATGCACACTTATGAATTTATTACTGTAGAGTTAAAAACTAAACTAGAAAAAAAGTAAAAACTTGGGTTGCCTCCCAAGAAGCGCTTGTTTAACGTCACTAAGCTTGACGTACCTGTTCTTACCTCATGGTGGCTCATGTAAATGAAAATTTTCCTTTCCTGCATTTAGTGTTAAGCCTTCATAGTAAGGTTTCAACCTATGTCCATTTACCTTGAATGTCCCCCTTTCTGGATGCGTGATTTCAATAGCGCCATAAGGAGATACTTGAGTGATCTGATATGGACCTGACCACCTTGACCTTAATTTTCCCGGAAACAATTTCAGTCGAGAGTTGAAAAATAGCACTTGGTCACCTACCTTGAAGCCTTTGTTTAACTTTATGTGTTTATCATGCCATTAACGCATTCTTTCCTTATAAATTCTTGCATTCTCATAAGCTCTCAATCTCCATTCATCTAGTTCATTTAATTGAAGTTTCCTTTGTTCTCCGGCCTGCACAAGATTGAAATTCATTACCTTGATTGCCCAATATGCCTTGTGCTCGAGTTCCACCGGCAAATGGCATGCCTTACCATAAACCAAATTGTACGGTGTAGTACCGACTGGAGTTTTGTATGTTGTACGGTGCGCCCATAATGCGTTATCTAACCTCTCCGACCAATCCGTCCAGTTGTGTTCCACCGATTTGGATAGAATCCTTTTTAGTTCCCGATTAGTTACTTCAATTTATCCACTTGTTTGTGGATGATACGGAGTAGCAAGCCGATGATTCACACCATATCTTTTCAGAATTTTCTCAAGTTGGGAATTGCAAAAGTGAGTCCCTCTATCACTTATAATGAGCCTTGGAGCCCCAAAACGAGTGAATAACTTTTTGAGGAATCTCAGTACAGTTCCGGCATCGTTTGTGGGGAGAGCTTGAGCCTCCACCCACTTAGATACATAATCCACAGTGACCAAAATGTAGTGATTCCCATTAGAACTCGGGAATGGCCCCATGAAATCAATACCCCACATATCGAAAACCTCGCAAAATTGAATTGGATTCTGCGGCATTTCATCATGGCATTTCATCACGCCTAGAAAGATTTCCTGCTCGTTGACATTGGTCACAATTTTGGACAAACTGCCGAGCGTCTTGGAAGATAGTTGGCCAATAGAAACCAGCAGCTAAAACCTTTTCAGCTGTCCTGTTCGAAGCATAATGCCCTCTAACTGGCCCTAAATGACAATGACGAAGAATGTCCTAGCCTTTTTCTCGTGAAACACATCTTCGCACTATGTGGTCTGCACACATTCGTAACAGAAATGTATCCTCCCAAGAGAAATGCTTCAAATCAGAAAAAAATTTCTTCTTTTGTTGGTATGTAAGTCCCTTGGGGAGAATTTTTCCAGAAAGGTAGTTTGCAAAATCAGCAAACCATGGTGTACCTAATTCTAAAATTTCCTGAAAATTATGCAAATGCTCTTCTGGAAATGAATCATTAATTTCAATTTCAGTGATTTCTGCTACAGTACTGCTACAGGTAAAAATGAACATTGGTTTGCTACAGTACTCTTCATAAATCGCGATCCAAACTCTCTTATCTTGAGGACACATGGTCGGGCACATGTCCATGTGGTGAGTTATAAGACTTCTCCTCCATCGAACCATCATTTGGAAGATTTAGGTATCTTCACACAAGAAGGGACATGAAGGTGTGACTGCTTTGTGCCCTTCCATCACACAAATTGGCTTGAATTCTTCTGGAAGCTAGCACACACCCTCATGTGCATGATCCCCTCTCGTGCCTTGACACTTGTGTTGTACAAAAACTCCCAACAATAGGTCTTTATAACCCATCTTTGCTTCCTTTTCCTCCTTCAATACTTTCACAACCTAATTGCATAAAAGAACACCAAAATACACTTTATGAGACATAATCCATGGTAAAATGATGCTCAATGCATGTAAAACAAGTGGATAAAACATGTCTACTCAAGCACTTATCATTAAACAAGCGCTTCTTGGCAGGCAACCCAAGGTTTTACAGTTTTTCTAGGACTTAGTTTAGTTTAAGGTGTAATAAAAGTCTTACTTTAGGTGTCCTGATTTTCAATATATGTGTTGCGTTTTTTTTTGTGGATTGTTGACGTTTTTCATGTGCCCAAACGATTATTGACGAGAGCGCACACAGGGGCGTGTGTGAGCCCCTGTGAATCCTAAGATTTCAAAAGCCACGCGTTTTCTTATAAGATTTCACTCGTGCCTCTTCATCTAATCACTCTCAAACTCTCTTTGATCCTCTCTACTATTTTCCCGATATTCTCATCGTGCTTTTGGGGGATTTAGATAAGTTTTCCAGCCGATTCTAAAGCTTACTCATCCACATCGACGGTAAGAACTTCAAATCCTTTTTCTTCGTCAAATCTTGATTTAATTCATTCTTTCCATTAATTTCTCTCGTTTTGAATGATTAGAATGTATGCGAACATGCTTAGAAAGAAATTAGAACGAAATTTGATGTAAATTTGGAATTTTTAGCCCCACGGTCGTGAGGCTCTGTCCGCCAGAAGCTCCACACGGGCGTGTGGATTTCTGCAGATTATGTTCTTGAACTGTTTTTGACCATTTTCTTTTTCAATCTTGTAGATATGTCTTCTAAGTCTAAGAAATTGGCAGGAAAGCGCCCTCGCGAGCCTACCCCATCCCTAGCAAAGATTGACTTCCCATTACCTGAGCATCGGGAACAGTTCAAGCAATTATCGGACCTCCGTTTTGGACAGAACCGTTTCCCCAACTTGAGTATTTTACGGGACATTCAGGGGGGAGTAGAGATGGTCGAGGAGCTCCTCTCAGTAGGGAGCTAGAGCAGATTGTTATCCATTCGAGAGCCAGCGATCAGGTCACTTACGCTAGAAGTGCTTTCCTCGTTTGAGTACGACCGAGGGTATGACAGTTTCACCTTTGTTGATACGATTCAGTTCCAGGCCCTCAGTCGACACTTTACCTTGAGCATAACCGAGTTCTCAGTGCGGATGGTACCATACGACGAGGTACACACTGAGACAGAGAAGTACGCACTACTCCCCAAAGACTATCCGGGTACTTTGACCCCTCAGCGTGTGTACAGTAGGTTATGTGGCCAGGGATAGTACGAGCCAGGGGTGTCCAAGGCCATATGTTTAACCAAGGCCTCGTATAGATACCTCCACGTTATTCTCAGCCGATCAGTGAACGGGCGGGGAGACAGTACGGGTGTCTTAAGCCGCCAGGAGCTCTTGTACAAGTATTCGATGACGGAGAGCGAGCCACTCCACCTGGGGCAGATTGTAGCAGATTACATCCGCCACATGGGCCAGTACCTCAGGGTGGGAGTTATCTTCTCAGGCCCGTATATCACATGACTGATTATGGGGTTAGGACTTTGAGATGAAGTTTGCGGGGCCGAGAGGATTTCTACACCGGCTCCATTGGGCATTCAGACCCTGAGCATGATGGGGATGGTCCGCAGATCAGGATCGGGAGTATACACCCTGATCATCCCTCACTCAGAGTCTACACAGGGGGAGCAGGCAGAGGGTTCTCAGGCAGCATTAGAGCCACCTCCAGGGCAGGCAAAGGCCGAGATACCACCCACAGCACCAGAGCCACCTCTAGTGCATATCTTCTCTCCATCTCGAGGCCAGGACAGATTCGAGCGCTTCGAGAGTGCTGTGGGTGTAATACAGATAGAGTTGGCCGAGGTCAGGGCTGCACACGCGGCACAACACTCAGAGACGATGACATGGCTTGATACTATACAGCGATTACTTGAGAAGGCCGTGTTATCACCATTCGTGTTCCAGCCCAGAGCCCCTACTCCACCATAAAGGATCTTCCTTCTGAGTTTATCTTTATTTTGCTTTATTTTTCTTTATTTTGTCTCGAGTTGTATTTCATTTTCATATCTTTATATACTCGAGCTTTAGTTTGGTTTTTCTTGAGCGATACTGAATACCTTGTGTGCGTGTGTATGCGCAGATGGTCTTGGATGTAAGGAATTTAAGGAACAGTCATAGGCACGGTCATGAAACCATGTGTGCTTCACAACCCATTGAGACTCAACTCTCAATACACCTAGGTCCACCAAACGCAACACTTGGAGTTCAGGGGAGTAATGTTTCAATTGCCTACTTCCACACTAATTGTTTTACACTTCTTCACTTTTATTGCTTGCATGCGTACATTGGGGACAATGTACATCTTAAGTGTGTGTGTGTGGGTGGGGGGGTTCACTTTGCACACACCTTTACTGGTGCATTCAATTGCTTATGCGCATGTAGCCTATGGCGGTTCATCTTAGTTGCAACGTTAGTATTCTTAGACTTTAGGAGAATTTTTAACATTGTATCCTATCATGCTCTAGTTTTTACTTGAATTTTTAGGGAATTTTGGCTCGATTACCTTATATTGCACAACTTACTCTTGGAATCTTTTGGAAACTCAATCTTGAAGTTTTTAAGGACAAGTTTATTGTCGTTCTTAGTTTTACTTTGGAAAATGCATATAAAAAAAATATATGGAAAAGGGAAAAACAAAAACAAAAAAAAAATGCGTTTGTGAATATTTGCTTTGTTTTTATTTATGCATTTGGGGTGTAAAGAGCTACCACCCATGAAGTATGTTGCTACTCTCATAAGTCAGATGCAAGTTATGCCCTAATGATAGAAAGAGCTATCTCATGGGATGCGTGAAAGCTACTACCCGGTAGAAAGAGCTACCTCCTCGAAAGAGTGAAAGCCACCTTTGGCGGCCGCCTAGGAAAGGGCTACCTTCGAGGTTGTATGAAGCTACTACTTCCTTTCTCCTTATTTTTGTATATAAATGAGTCCTTGATAACAAGAGTTTGAGGAGTACTCGTTGGGTTTTCTTGAGTGAGTTCACATACACTTACATATTTTTCGAGTTGATTGACCTTTTTTATTCATGTTTTTAGCTTGAGCAATGATATCCTTATGCGATGTTTTGATTTCCACTTACTTGTAGAATGCTTCTTTTGCATACTCTTGGTGAACCTAAGGCCGAGCACTTTCAATTGTTCTTCCCAAGTACTTTCACATTCTATTTTGCTCGAGGAAAGCAAAAGCTTAAGTGTGTGGGGGGGGGGGTTTGATAAGTGCTCGTGTTATAGTAATGTGAAGCGTTATTATCTTGCAGTGAGTATTGGTTTAATCAGATTTTATCACTAAAAAGTGTGCATTTGTTTACTTTTGTGCATTATAGGGTTGTGAAGATAAATTGGAGAAAAGAAACAAAGCTAGATCGTGTTTGCCGTTGTTGGGGAGATTCTCACACTAAGCAAGAAGCAAGGCATGGGCATAGACTTATGAGTGTGTGCCAACCTCCTTTGGAGGGGCACAAAGGCAGTCACATTCACAATAAGTCTAGCTCGTGCTAACAAGGAGAACTTCACCAATTAGGAGATCTGAAGTAATCGGCATGATCTATCGTTGATTGTGTGCCCAATTCAAGGGCCTCGATGAAGAACGACGAATTCGGGAGCGTTTTGGCGAGGTACTGCAGCACCACTGCAGCAAGTTGATGTAAAAACACTGTAGCAGGCTACTTTTCATTTTCGGCCAAAATTCAGAAAACCTGAGATTTCACACGGCCGTGTGAAATCCCAATAAGTTCAATTTTAAAGCCGCGACTCAACATTATAAAATCCCGTTTTGGAGACTGTTTGGAGGAACTTTTTGGCTCTTCCTTGCCCTAACTTCTGGAGAGGCGCAGCTAGGGTTTGGAGAGGACTTCGTGAAAGTTTGAAGCGCGTCATCGGCGTTGACATCAACGTGCGACGGCGTTACAAGACCACGGCCACATCGCACACAAGTTGGTTTTCATCTATGCATTCAAATTGTGTTCTTATTATTATTTTCATGGATTTGTATAGCTCCATGAGGAGCTAAACCCCTTGTGGGTATTCGGACTTGTAAACCCTAGGATTATTATGTTTCTTTGACATTGCTATTATGTTTTTCCATAATTGATTAATAAAGTTGAGTTTCAATCTTAAATTCTTTTCTTTTATTATTGTTTTCCTTTAGCCATGACAATAGGGTTGAGAACAATCTAGGCTATCCTTTGGAGGTGTGACAACCCCTATAGGATTAGACTACTTAGGGTTGAAGAGGGTTGAGAGGGTGAGTCGTGAGGTAGCGAAACGTCCCCTTTCCCCTCCGATGTGATTCTCCCTACCTCCATGTTCCATGATTTATTCGCGGTCAAGATAGAGTTAGGTGCTACGCGATAAACTCCCTTAGGGCTTTATTATGCAAATACCAAAGTATAGGGTTGAAGTGAATCTTAGCACCGGGATTTAATTTAGACTAGAGTTCTCTCACCTGGGCCAAAGGGTTAGAACTATACATAGGAATAGGGTTAATCACTAGGAGTCTCTAGAACTTAAGGCAATTCCACATAGTGTGAGGCTTAGGTAGATAGACTCCACTAGGGCTTAGTTGACAGGTCAACGAGAGTCAAGGGTCGTAGTGAAACCTAATGAGCGGAACATAGTGTTGGGATTAGTCACAATTGACCTTCGGTTTGGGACCTTGTATTTAAAGATTTCCTCGACTCAATTAAGATCAATAGGAAGGTATAATAGCATTGTCTTGCACTAGAAGCATAAGTCCTAGGGGTAGCTTGTCCGGATACCCATCTTTTCCCATTGCTAGTCCTACTCTTTTACTCTTACTTGCACTCTCTCGTCTTCGACACTTCTCTTTTAATTCTTGATTTTACCGATTATTTTCGCACTCACTCACCAATTTCTTTCCACACAATGCGATAGCTAAATAGTGAAATCTTGTATCTTAAGTACCTATTCCCTGTGGATTCGACTACCCACTCACCGGGGTATTTTATTACTTCGACAACCAGTGCACTTTCGGGCCCCTGTCACCATCCCTGCCAATTTATTTCCTGCTGTCGATTCACTTGGAAAATGAGGGTATGAGTCCTATGAATAATAGCAATTAGTCCAATCATTGGTTAAAGTCATAACTATAAAGAGGAGAAATAATGTATTTACAGAAATAAAACACGGAGGCAGAATATAGTAATTAGAAAGAAAAGGTAAATAAGTATATACAATAAAGACAAACAAAAAGAAATAAAATGCAATTAAATGGCTAAATCAACAAGCTCTAAGTTTTCCAGGTATTCCTCGTGGGTCCAAGGCAACGGCGCCAAAAAGTTGATGTGAACACAAGCAAGTGCACGGGGTCGTCAAGTAATACCTTTTGCACAGGCACGAGAGGATTGCATTCCCAGGGCCCAAGGACCTATCCTTACTTCTTTTTCATGTTGTGTCTAGCTTATAGTTTTGAGTGAGTGCTCTAATCACAAAAGAAGTAGAAATAACTGTAAGATGGATGTCTATAGTCGAGGTAAAGTGGGGGTAAAAATCAAGGGATGAAGCTAGTCACAGATGCAGATTCCCCTGCGGCTACTAAAGTAAAAAGGATGCTAGAACTGTGATAATTTGGTCTTCTTCTTCACTTATTTATTACTTGGTTATCTTAGTTGTGTTAGTTATTCTCTCATTTTCTTTTGTTTGAGGCTTCATGCTGAGTTTTTGGAGTCATTTGGCCAGCGTTTGAGGGTGTTTCGGAGAGGGTTTCGGTGTGCGGCCCCCTGTGCGGGCCACACAGGTGGCCGCAAACCCCGGGCAGAGTGGTGTGCGGCCTGGTGTGCGGACCGCACACTAGCCCGCACATGAGCCGCACACCGTCGTATAATGGCTATAAAAACTTCATTTTAGCTCATTTCCTTCATCTTTCTTCATCTTTCTTCTCCCAAATCCTCCTATTTCCTTCTTCTCTAGCACCAACCAAAGTTCGGTCTTTCTTGCTTTCCTATTTGGTTTTAACAGTTGTGAGAGGTCCATTCTTGCTAGAACTTCTTGTTATGGTGTTTAGCAAACCCTAGAAGCAAACATTCCCCATTTAGAGCATTTTTCCTTTATTTTAGTTAATCAAGTGTTTGATGATGTATGGTTGCTTGTTTTGGTTGTTTAAATGCTTCTAGGAGGTGAGGCTTCAAGTAAGGGCAAAGAGGCGGTAGAGAAGTAACACCGAGGTGTTTCGCTGACCAAGTTTGTGAGTGGGAAATTACTAAAGTTTGGACTATGATTCATGCATGTTTGTCCTTAACATTTGAGTTGCTTGTTTCTAATTGATAAACTCCTTATTGCTAAAATATATGTTTCATGAATATTTGGAAAAGTATATATATTATTTATGGTTTGGAACTCTATGTTTGAAATATATGTTTCAAACTATGTATTTTCAAAAGATTTGATGTTCTCATTATGATGACAAAATAGGCATGTGAAATCAAGTTGAATTTCATTGTGTTAATGCAATATTGAAGTGTATTTTGAAAAGGCACCTTTGTATGATACTTTTGATGAGAAATGATTTCATTACTAATGTTATGATCAAATCAATCACACTTAGAGTGAGAATTTCCATTATAAACACTTATGACATCTTATTAAGAGTTATGCTATCATGATGATGTATACATTGAGCCTACGGGCAGGGTTATTGTTTAAATGCTTTGATGGTGACATGGGAGCCGAGCTCTAGTACTTACTGCAGTAAGAAGTGGATGGTTTCCATGAGCCGACCTATTTAGAGGTGGCATGGAATACTGTCAAACCGGTTATGCCATGTCAGGTGGAAGCGTAGATCCCTGACTTGGATATAGTTGGGTTGTTCGTAGTCACCACACAAACTTCCCAATGGCCAATGCCAAGATACGTGCATCTTGGTAGCTCCAGACCTAACCAAGGCCATGGTTAGCGATGGAGAGTGTTCGAGGCCATTATGGACATTATTGATGATTTGTGATTGATGAGTTAATTATTTCTAAGCATCTTGATATTTGAAGCTATCAAAATGAATCGTGCAAATATTTGATCCAGAATAGTATGTATTTTTTTGATGATTTCAAAGGAATTCTATTTGCATTTCATTGCAGAAGTTTATATTCTTATGTGATAATTGTTATTCAAAGTATATCCATTCTTGTTAAGAATTGAAACATTTTTTTTATGATGTTTTATTTATATTTGATCATGCTTGAGCTATAGTCCTATGTTTAACCCCTCACTGAGTAACCTAGTTACTCACCCACCTCTTTCTTCCTCCTAGGTGATAGCAAAACGTAGGGGTGAAGGCGTGAAGCACTTGGCAAGAGTTATCTTTGCCTTCCGATTTTGAGTTGTGTATGTTACTTATTACTTGCCATGTATCATCAGGGATCCATTATGTGTTGTTGAACCCTATTACGTTCTTTCTTATCTGAAACACTTTGTATGTTAGTCTGATCTATGTTATGTAGGAGATGGAGTACCTTGAGTGGAGACCTTGTTGTGGTTAATGTTTTTACTTATACTTTTTACCTTGGTGTTAAATTGATGAACTTGAGTAAGATGAGTAATATAGGTATTTATTGTTTAGTTATTCCCTGTGATTGTAAATGTAATGTACAGGGATCAGGTTAGCCTTATGGCCACCTAGGGTTAAGATAGTGTTGGACCTCCCCTGGGTTGTCGTGGCGATATGTCATGTGTGGGACCCGCGGGACAGGGCGTGACAAGAACTACCACTCAAATGGGGTTTGGACCAAGAGATTCCTAAAATAGATTAACTTGATGGTCACGACAATTGACCCCTAATCCAATATGAGTATTCATACGGAATTTCTTCCGACCAAATCCTCCTACAATCACATTAAAAGCTAGGAAATCTCTAATTAGGGCCTATACTCAAACTAGGTCCAACCCTAATATTAGAGGGGCACAAAATACCTGATGGTCACGATGTATTTGTACATGGATTCCTTCCAAGCTAAGTGTGTCTAGTACAAGGGCATTGGTCACGCAACCAAGTACAACCTAGAAATCAACATACAGAGTTCTCATGTATAACAATACTTTAAAGCATACCAAGCTTGAATCTCAAAACACACCAATTGCAATAAAATAGATCAAAGCATCCAACTACATAAGTTCACCCCAAGGTTGACCGACATCCAGTGACCTTGGTGTTTAGTTGTTCATACTAATAAAACACATGATCAAATTCATTAAAAAACCAAATAAAACAACAGAGAACACCCTCAAGTGGTGAATGCGGAGAAAAAAGCTATGGAGAGTGATAAGTGTTTGTATTATAGTACCGCGAAGCGCTATTATCTTATAATGAGCATATCTTTTATCTGATTTTATCACTAAATTGTGTGCATTTGTGTGTTTTTGTGAATTGTAGGTTTGTGGTGTTATTTTTAATGAAAAGAACGAAGTTAGGTCGTGTTTGCCATTGTTGGAGAGTTTTCGGACCAAGCAAGGAACAAGGCACGAGCCTAGACTTGTGAGTGTGTGCCAACCTCCTTTGGAGGGGCACAAGGGCAGTCACATTCACAATAAGTCTAACTTGTGTAGCTTAGGAGAACTTCACCAAAGATGGAGATTTGAAGCAATCAGCATGATCTACCATTGATTGTGTGCCCAATTCAATGGCCTCCATGAAGAACAACGAATTCGGGAGCGTTTCGGCGAGTACTGTAGCAGCACTGTAAAACGTACTATAGCTAAACATTGTAGCAAGCTACTGTTCACTTTCGGCCCAAATTCAGAAATCCAGAAAGTTCACACGGGCGTGTGGAAATTCCAGACGGCCGTGTGAAATCCAGATAAGTCCAATTTTAAAGCCACGACTCAACGTTATAAAAGCCGGTTTTTGAGACTTTTTACACATTTTTTGACCTATTTTTCTCCCCAACTTCTGGAGAGCGTGGCTAGAGTTTCGGAGAGGACTTCATAGAGGTTTGGAGCATGTCATCGGCATCGTTACCGATGTCAAGCGGCCGCACAAGACCACGGCCACATCATACGCAAGGGGGTTTTCGTCGATGCTTTCAATTTGTACTTTCTTTTATATTTTGATGAATTTATATAGCTCCATGAGGAGCTAAACCCTCGTGGGTATTCGGACTTGTGAACCCTAGGATCATTATGTTTCTATGATATTGTTATTATGCTTTTCCATTATTGATAAATAAATTCGAGTTTTAATCTTAATTATCTCTTGTAATTGTTTTCCCTTAGCCGTGACACTAGGGTTGAGAACAATCTAGGTTATCCTTTGGAGGTGTGACAACTCCTATAGGGTTAGACTACTTAAGGTTGAAGAGGGTTGAGAGGATGAGTCGTGAGATAGCAGAACATCCCCTTTCCCCTCCGGTGTGATTCTTCCTACCTTCATGTTCCATAATTTCTTAGCGGTCAAGATAGAGTGAAGTGCTAGGAGAGGAACTTCCCTGGGGCTTAGTTGCGCGAGCAACAGAGTGAAGGGTTGATGTGAATCCTAGTGTTGGGGCTTAATTTAGACTAGGGTTCTTCCACTTGGACCAAAGGGTTAGAACTACACATAGGAACTGGTTTTATCACTATGAATCCATAGAACTTAAAGCAATCCCATGTAGTGTGAGGCTTAGGAAGACGTACTCCTCTAGGGCTTAGTTGACAGGTCAACGAGAGTCAAGAGTCATAGTGAAAACCTAATACTAGGGCATAGTGTTGGGGTTAGTCATGGTTGACCTTAGGTTTGGGACCGTGTGTTTAAGGATATCCTCGACTCAATTAACATCAATAGGAAAGTATAATAGCACAGTCTTGCACTAGAAGCATAAGTCCTAGGGGTAGCTTATCCGGGTACCCTATTTCATCCATTGCTAGTCCTTCTCTATTTACTTGTTCTTGCATTCTCTTACCTTCCATCTTTCTATTTAATTTCTTGTTTATTTATATTACTTTCCTTTTCACTCATTAATTATTTTCACACCCACCGTACATTACTTAGCTAGTTAGTGAAACCTCGTGTCTTAAGTCCCTATTCCCTATGTATTCGACTACCCACTCACCAGGGCAAATTTATTTCTTCGACAAGCCCGTGCACTTGCGGGATACACGCAAGGGGTCGTGTCAGAGAGCTTCCAATGATGCCACCAAAGGAATGGCTTCCTTGCCCTTTATAAGCTTCTACAATAGGAGATGAGGGAAGATCTTATAGAATCTTGCTTCTTCCATTCGATTTCCAGTCCTAAGCATGTCTTCTTGAGCTTTCTTTATGCCGGATTTGGAGATGGGAGTGAGTGGTGTGATGATAAACGCCTAAACATACGTATTTTCCATGTATTCGGATGCATGTATTACGTATTTTTCTATGAGTTGGCGCCCGTTTTTGGTCTGAATTAGTTTCTTTCGTGTTACAGGTACTGATGTGACCCCTTTGAGCTCATTGATAGAATTTGAGAAGAAATCGGCAACGAAAACACTATTTCATAAGGGGGTTACTGTAGCAGATCCTGTAGCACGAATCCTTTGGTGAAAATGGCTAAGTTTGGAGGCTCATGCGGGCTGTCATGCGGGCACTGCAGAGCCCGCACGCGGCACTGTAGCAGTTCTACTGTAGCGGCACTGTAGCAACTTACGCGATTTTGGGATTTTCTCGGGAATTTTCTCTCCCCGCATGCGGGGCCGCATAGGGGGCCGCATAACCGACTGGAAAAGGTTTTTAAGGGTTTTGAGTTCATTTGGAGAGAGGGAGGCTAGGTCTTGAGGGAGGAAACACTTCATCATCTTCTTGGAGAGCTTGAGGCCGGCCTTTGGAGGCATTTCTTGAGGAGAGGACGACGGGGAGAGCACGAGACGACGAACCCACGCCTTCGATTTGCATTTGAGAGGAAGTTTGACAAAGGAAGCCACTCCTTGGGTGGCGTCCTTGGAAGCGTCATTCGGCCTTGATCTTTTCAGGGGGTGTTTTCATTATGCTTTTAGTTGTTTTCATGTATTTGTTTACTTATTTTGTGATCATGAACAACTAACCCCAAGGTCACCGGATGTAGGTGAACCTTGGGGGTGAACTTGTGTATTTTGGATGACTCTTTCTAGTTTATGCATTTGGTTTGGTTTGTGATCCTTGTTTGGTGGTTCTTGAATGCCTTGATATGTATGAGAACTCTATATGTCAATTCCTAGATGATGCTAGGTTGCATGACCATTGCCCTAGTATTAGGCTCACCAAGCTTGGAAGGGAATACATGTACGAATACGCCGTGACCATCGGGTATTTGTACCCCTCCAATTGTTAGGGTTGTCCTTGATTGTGTTTCAACCCTAGCTTGGGGAAATCCACTAAACCCTTTGCAATCGTACAAGGATTTGGGCGGAAGAAATTCCGTATTCCAATACTTGTATTGGATTAGGGACCAATGCCGTGACCATCGGGTTGGTCTAATTTAGGGTTTCCCGGTCCAAACCACCCACGTGCATGCTAGTTAGGGCATCCTTAGCACTTTAGTAGCCCCCGAGGGAATCCTCATCCGTGGCCATTCCCTCACCTTGATTTTTCCCCTCCATATTTATTCTTGCTATTTACATGCTCTTTGTTTAGTAGATTTTTAGTAAGTCTTACTCCAAGTGATTGACTAGGTCAAACAACATTGTGATAAGGAAGTAAGGATAACTTCTCGGGCCCTTGGGGATACGACCCCCTCGTGTTCGCGCGAGGGGTATTACTTGGCGACCCCGTGCACTTGCGGGTGAGCGATTCAAACGCGTTTCTCACCAAGTTTTTGGCGCCGTTGCCGGGGACCCACGAGGAATATTCGGAAAACTTAAAACGTGTTGATTTGATCATTTCATTTTGTTTGTTTTTACCAGTCCTGTATATATTCTGTCAATTCATTTTTATTTTGTTTCTCTCTCTAAACCATGGCTTCGACTAACACTTGGGTCTACGATCATTATCCACAGGAACTATTCTACCCTTACTCGAATGCACCATATTGGTTGGATGAGTTGCGCCCCAACACTGAACAATGGATAAGAACGGCGGATGATGCCAGTGCCGCTACATTTGTTAAAGAACAAGGGGCTCAGTTTGTGTTTGACAAATACTTCGAATCTATCGGGGAACAACCGGTCACAGAAACCTGCTCTCCAAACCACCAACCTGAATCCTTTCATCATGAGCTAAGAAGAGATGTTGAGTATCTTGCTGATTCTTTGTTGCCTCTTGAGGGTGTGTCTGATCAAACTCGAACTGGATATTCAGAGGCAAATCCCCATGTGCCAGAGAACAATGCAGGTGTGATTGAAAATGCTCTTCAGTGTGTGGAAGAAGTGTTAGGCGTTGTTGCCCCAGGTACGGGGGACTACAGTGACACTGAACAGTTTGATCTCGGGAATTATGGGAAGCAGAAGTCATCAATCGAGGAACCCCCAGAATTAGAGTTGAAGCCTCTCCCCGAACATTTGGAATATGCTTTCTTGGAAAAGGGGTCCAAGCTTCCAGTCTTTATTGCCTCAGATCTCACTGTTAGGCAGAAGGAGCAACTTCTCGAGGTGCTTAAGAGACACAAAAAGGCTATTGCATGGAAAATCTCGGATATTAAGGGGATTAGCCCATCTTTCTGCACTCATAAGATCCTCATGGAGGACAACCATAGGCCTCGAGCAATTCCCCAACGGAGACTCAACCCTAACATGAGAGAGGTGGTAAGGAACGAAGTCATCAAACTTTTGGATGCAGGCATTATTTATCCCATCTCTGACAGTGCATGGGTAAGCCCAGTGCAGGTGGTACCAAAGAAAGGGGGATGACGGTTATTGCTAATGAAAAGAATGAGCTTGTTCCTACCAGGACTCTCACAGGTTGGAGAGTATGCATTGACTACAGGAAACTCAATGATGCCACGAGAAAAGATCACTTTCCCTTACCCTTCATTGATCAGATGCTTGAGCGACTGGCGGGACATTCTTATTACTGTTTCCTGGATGGTCTCTCCGGGTATTTTCAGATTCCCATTGCCCTAGAAGATCAAGAGAAAACAACCTTCACTTGTCCCTATGGCACATTCGCATACCGTCGTATGCCTTTCGGGTTATGCAATGCACCGCCAACATTTCAGAGATGCATGATGGCAATTTTCGAAGATATGGTGGAGGATATCATGGAAGTGTTTATGGATGATTTCTCGGTCTTTGGAGACTCATTCGAGCTTTGCCTTAGAAATCTGGAACGGGTTTTGGACAGATGCGAAGAAACCAATTTAGTGCTCAGTTGGGAAAAATGTCACTTTATGGTCAAGGAAGGCATAGTGCTCGGGCATAAAATCTCACAAAATGGGATCGAGGTAGATAAAGCAAAAGTTTCAACCATCGAAAAACTTCCCCCTCCCACTTCAGTCAAAGCTATCAGAAGTTTTTTAGGGCACGCGGGGTTTTATCGAAGGTTTGTGAAAGACTTTTCATCAATTGCTCGACCGCTTACAAAACTGCTTGAGAAGGATGCCCCTTTTGAGTTCAATGACGATTGTATGAATGCCTTCCTCACCCTGAAGATGAAGCTCGTGGAAGCACCGATCATGGTCTCCCCGGACTGGAATCTGCCATTTGAGTTAATGTGTGATGCAAGTGACTTCGCAGTGGGGGCCGTACTTGGGCAGCGACGTGATAACCATTTCCATCCTATTTATTATGCAAGCAAAACTTTGAATGATGCTCAGGAAAACTACACCACCACTGAGAAGGAAATGCTCGCTGTCGTTTTCGCATTTGACAAATTTCGGTCATATTTAGTGCTATCGAAGGTGATTGTGTATACTGATCATTCGGCATTGAACTACCTGTTAAGTAAGCCTGACGCCAAGCCTCGTCTAATCCGTTGGGTTCTCCTGTTACAAGAATTTGATTTAGAGATAAGAGATAAAAAAGGGGCCGAGAACTTAACTGCCGATCACCTCTCACGCCTTGAGAACCCATTTGAGGGTGTCTTGCAAAAAGGAGAAGTAAATGACACCTTCCCTGGGGAGCAGCTCTGCAGCATAAGTGTGATTGAACAGGATGAGACTCCGTGGTTCCGCAAGTGCACGGGTTGTCGAAGTAATAATTACCCCGGTGAGTGGGTAGTCGAATCCACAGGGAACGGAAGTACTAGTAATGACTGATTCTTAGTTATCTAGTCGAAATAATGATATAGAGCAATGGATGTAATGTGTAAAATAAGAAAATCGCAAGAAAGAAAACAAATAAGAGGAAAAGGTAAAGGAGATCTCAATCAATGAAGATGAGATACCCGGGCAATGATCCCCCTAGGCTCTATCATGAAGTGCAAGACTAACTAAATGCTTCTAACCGAGTTCTATGAGTCGAGGTAATCCAAGAACAATCAATCCCTGCTTCCAGGCCACCGATACTAGTCCCCTACAAGGTCCCGGCGGAGAAATCACTCAATCTCAACACCTCACACCCTATATGACCGCAATGAGTTTTGGGATACCTAAGAGTGAAACCGATTCCTAAAATTAGATCTAACCCTACTTCTAGGCAAAAGATCCCTAACCCCTTACAAAGGTCCCGACGGAGAAATCTATCAATCTCACACCTCACACCCCATATGGTTGCATAAAACTTAGGGAATACGGAGATAGGAAACACTCAGTCGGAAGGGAAAGGGGACACTCCTCTATCTCAAGACTCACCCTCTCAACCCTCTTTAACCTTGTATGTTCTAATCCCTAATGGAGATCTCTCTCTCACCAAGGAAACAAATCAAGCATACCAAACAACCATACGAATCAATAAGGCATGCAAGAAATTATTAAACAAGATTAAAACTCAAATAAACTTGGAATTAAAAGAAAGCATAAAGAAAGTCAATACATGAATCGAAACCTAGGGTTCACATGCCCAAGTATCTACTAGGGTTTAGCCCTCCATGGGACTTATTACAAAGCAAAAGATAATGAAGAAAAAAGCAATGTAATCCATGAAAATAAACCCCCTCGAATTCGTGATGATGGCCTTGATGAATCGTTCAACGTCTCGAAGGAACCTTCTCCAAAGCTAGGTTGCCAATGGCTCCCCGATGCTATATCGTCGAAAGATCTATCGAAGTTGGTGAAGAACGACTCCCAATATCGCCAAAGACCTCGTCCTTGAAACCCTAGCCGCTCTTGCCTTCAAACATTCGCAAAAAGTCCTTTTAAAATCGGCAAATCGGGGTATTTATAAACCTGAAAATGTGCCAGCCGCGTGTCTTCACGCGACCGCGTGAGATCCCACGCGATCGCGTGGGCTGCAGAATTCCCACGCGGTCGCGTGGGATTTTCACGCGGTCGCGTGAACAGCAATTCTGCTACATGATCCAAACTCTCTCATCTTGAGGCCACATGGTCGGGCACACGTCCATGTGGTGAGTTATAAGACTTCTCCTTCTCCGAATCATCATTTGAGAGCTTTAACTATCTTCACACAAGTTGGGACATGAAGGTGTGACTGCCTTTGTGCCCTTCCATCACACAAATCATCTTGAATTCTTCAGGAAGTTGGCACACACCCTCATGTGCATGATCCCCTCTTGTGCCTTGACACTTGTGTTGTACAAAAGCTCCCAACAATACGTCTTTATAACCCATCTTTGCTTCTTTTTCCTGCTTTAACACTTCCACAACCTGATTGCATAAAAGAACACCAAAATACACTTTATAAGACATAATCAATGGTAAAATGATGCTCAATGTATGTAAAACAAGTCGGTAAAACATGTATATTCAAGCACTTATCAATCCTCTAGGTCGTTGGGGCAAATGCTGCAATGAGGGTGCGGAGTGTGAAATGCTGTGACAATTCCCCTGAAAAATACAAGAAGCATAGATCACAACTCCAGAAATTAAATTAGAAGAAGAGAGCAAGTGAATAAAAATCCAAAATAAACAGAAAAAATTTAGCAGGGGCGAAGCCTTGACTAACTCAAAAGTACATAGTACAACACCAAACAAGAAATGTAACTAATACAGAAATAAAAACAACTAAGTAAAATAGCAAGCGTGCTGTGTGAGTCTAGGGGTCTGAAGGAAATGATGGGGCTGCGCAGGTGGTGGCCGCAGAGGTGGTGCCGACTGACGATGAAGAGCTGCGCAAGAACGCTAAAATGTCGGCAGAGGTGGTCCCAATACGACTCACTGAGGCAATCAGCATCTGCAACTGCTCCATGACCTCAGCAAGGAATGTGTCAAATCTCTCCTCAAGTGAATGTCGACGCTCCCTGGGTGCAGCAACATCGTCCGGCTCGGACTCGAACTGAGACTCAGACTCGGTGTCATGAGATGGGCCGGGGTCAGTCTGGCGTCGCGCCACCCTGTGGTTGCGACCCCGCCGCTCAACAATACCAATACACACCAGTGTTTGTATACTAAGTGGAACAACTACACCCACAACTGTCATGCCTTGGGTTCTCTCAATAAGTCCCATGCCCTTGATCATGCGTGTGATGTAGGGTCCGGCATAAATGGATCCAAGGTGAATAAACTTTCCTTGATGAGCAAAAACTTCGGCGACCAAGTGACCCATATGAAGGGGTTACCGCTGTATGATACTGTACAACATCAGTAAGTCCGTGCGTGATACCACCCCGGTGGAATCCAGTCGACCCCCAATGCTCCGTTTCAGCAGGGCATGAATATATCTGTGTTCTGGGTAGATCAACTGGGAGGCCTTCTTGGTGCGCGACCCGGCGGCAATGGTGCTCCAGTAGGTGGCACCAGTCATAGGATAAGGAAAATCCTTGCCTAAATCCGTGAATTCCAAAATTTTCTTGATCTTTCCAAAATTCTTGAGCGAGAGGAGCGTGAAGCGGTTCTTGTGGTCGTCCTTTTTAAATTTAGGTTGCTCGGGGGGCGGAGTAGGTTCATCTCGGGCTCTCTTGTAGGCAACTTTCTTCATCCTCATCCTACAAGGTCAAGAGAAACTCAATTAAGCAAGTTACAAGCAAAACAATCTTGAAAAAATGAAAGATTGATGAAAATTTTGTAGTGCTATAGTAATTCCGAAAATTTTTTCAAGACTCTTGTTTGAAAACTTGATGATCTAAAAATACAACCATTCCAAAACATCATTACAAGATTGTAGTAACCAAGGAGAGAAAAAACCATGAAATAAAATCAGCCCAAACAACCATGAAAATACCAAGATCAAGAGAAACCATGCTCACCTCAAAACCTAGGGTTTATGGAGTGATCCTTAGGTTAAATCTGGCCAAAAGAGTGGTTTTTCTTCAAAACTTCAGCACAAAATGTTTTTAGAGGAGGAGGAGAGTGTTTTAAAGCAAGAAAAATGAAGGAAAATGGAGGGGAAATGATAGGGAAGTGAGGGCTTTGAGTGGAGAAGAGGATGAATAGCAAGAGGGCCCAAATGCCCCTTAAAAACCCAAGCCCCGAGAGCCTCACGGGTGGGCTCACGGCCGTGAGCCTCGTCAAGTTGGCTCATGGCCTGAGCTCACGGTTGTGAGTGGCTTCGGGTTAGCTCACGGCCTGAGCTCACGGCCGTGAGTGGCTTCGGGTTGGCTCACGGCCTGAGCTCACGGCCGTGAGTGGCCTCTGATTTGCTTGCGGGCAAGCTCACGGCCGTGAGCTTGCCCGCAAGGGTTCTTTCACTCAACTAGAAGCATAGTCAAGGTTAAAAATTTGCTCTCAACTCAAATTAGCAATGAAGAACACTCCTCTAAGTCTTAGAAACACTCAAAATAAAGCCTAACAAAGCATGAAAGCATTCAAGACATGAATCTCATGAAATCTAATCATTAAACAACTCACAACAAGATACAAGACTACATGAATGATGAAACAAAATTGATGCAAAAATGACTAAAACATGAAGAAGACTTAGACAACTAACATGCCAACATACTAAAAGAATACGGAAAAGAGACAAGACATGAATTCAAAATACAAGAAAATGGAATTGCAATGAATTTAAACTTGGGTTGCCTCCCAAGAAGCGCTTGGTTAATGTCATTAGCTTGACGTGTTTTACCTCAACAATCATGGTGGGACAAAAGGAGGGAATTTACCTCCATTGTTTGGTGATGCATTGTTACCTGAAAAGTTCATTGAGAGGTATGAAAAGATCCTCAATTTTCAAAGAGTATGCTGTCCACATCCTCGGGTGAAGTTGTTGCAACCTTCACAACCATCTTTGGTTTATCCTTTGTTTTTCTCCACACCTTTTTCAGGATTTTCTTCTCCTTTGTACTTGGTGGAGAATCAACCACCACTTGAGCTACTCGTTGCACTTGTGGAGAAGGGGCTTCTTTTTCTTCTATTTCCTCCTCCCCCAACTCCTCCAAAAATTCATCATGCGGGTTCAAAGCTAGGATTTCCAGCACACAATCGGAAATAATTGCATCAGTTTTATCCAAGAAATATAGGCTATCATCATGGTCGAGTGTGTGCCTCATTGCATCGGGGAGGATGATAATAACTTGTTCATCCCCCACTCTTAGAGTCATCTTACCGCCCTTAACATCAATCAAAGCCCCGGAAGTATTAAGGAAAGGGCGTCCAAGGATTATGGGGACCTCCACATCATCATCCACATCTAATATAACAAAATCCACCGGGATGATAAGTTTGTCGACCCTCACAAGAACATCCTTGACTACACCACATGGTCTTCGAACAGAACGGTCGGTAAGCTGCAGGGTTATACACGTTGGCTTCAAATCTTCCAACCCTAGCTTCAGAAACAACTTGTACGGCATTACGTTTATGCTTACCCCCGAATCGGCCAAAGCGTTCTCTTGTAGGCCCTCACCAAGCACACAAGGGATAATGAAGCTACCGGGATCGATGAGTTTCTTTGGTAGCTTTTTCTGAATCAATGCAGAGCAATTCCCGGACAATGTCACAGAATCAAGTTCTTCCAATTTTCTTTTGTTTGTGATGAGGTCCTTCATAAACTTCACGTACTTTGGCATTTGAGATAGGGCCTCAACCAATGGGATGTTGATATGAAGTTGCTTGAATATGTTCAAAAAATTTTTAAACTGAGCATCATTCTTGTCATTTTTCAATCTTGATGGGTAAGGCACAATGGGCTTGTAGTCATTTCCCTTCGGAGGGGTACCTTTCCTATGCTTGCTCTTATTCTCTTCACTAGCATCCTTGCTCAAAACAGGGTCTTCCAGGATGGTTACCCTATCATTGGAGACACTTGGGCTTCCCTCAGCCCTTGCCTCCAACTGTTTCCCACTTCTCAATGTGACAGCCTTCAAGTGTTCTCTCGGGTTGCTTTCAGTGTTACTTGGCAAACTACCTGAGGGTCGATCAGATTGTGCTCTGGCAAGCTGCCTAACTTGGTTCTCAAGAGACTGCATAGAGGCTTGGACATTTCTCAATACAGTACCGAACCCATCTAACCTTTTTTTTTACACCATGAAACCGTGCTTCAGTATTGATCATGAATTTAGCTAATATATCCTCGGTGGTAAATTTCCTTTCTTGTAGTGGAGGTGCATGATATTGGCTTGCTTGAGGTGGCGGGGGTCTCTGCTGTGCTTGCCCTTGGCTCCATGACATGTTTGGGTGGCTCCTCCACCCTTGATTGTAAGTGTTGCCGTATTGATTCCCCGGTCCTCTAGGGCCTCCTCCAACATAGTCCACGTTCTACACAAGTGCCGGTGGGGCAATGAATATAGGGCATTGAGATGTTGCATGCCCCGCACCACAAGTGTCACATGACATCACCTCCTTAGGAGTGGAACTAGACCCAAGCATCAACTGTTCAACCTTCTGTGCTAATGAACTGACTAAGGTGTTGTTGTCGGAGAGATTCTTTATCAAGGCCTCGACCTTAGCAGTCAATGCAATATTCTCATTCACCTCAAGTAAGCTTGCAGCCTTTGATGCTTTCTGTTGAATGCTCTAGTGGCACTCATTACTCGCCATGTTTTCAATCAGGGCTTCAGCTTCTTCGGGTAGTTTGTTGCTAAGGGACCCACTTGCTGCAGCCTCAATTAGTTACCTTGTTGAGTAATTTAGGCCATTGCAGAACATCTGTACTCTCATCCAAGACTGGAATCCATGGTGAGGACACTTGCGCAACAAATCCTTGAACCTCTCGTGGGCCTCAAAAAGTGTCTCTAAATCTCCCTGCCGAAAGGATGATATCTCTTGCCTCAGTCTCGCTGCCTTACTTGGCGGAAAATATCTAGCAAGGAATTTCTCCATCATGTCTTTCCATGTGGTGATGGATCCGGGAGCCAAAGATGTGAGCGATCGGTATGCTGCTCCCCTCAGACTAAATGGAAACAATCTTAGCCTTATAGCATCATCTGACACCGAATTGATTTTGAAAGTTGAACAAATTTGCAGAAAGTGGGACAGGTGAGCATGTGGGTCATCATCGGCTAACCCATCAAACTGTACTGAATTCTGAATCATTCCAATTGTGCTTGCCATGATTTCAAAATTATTAGCCGGCACAGCATGCGCTTGCACACTGAATTCATCACCGGTTCGGCCATCACGGATGGTTCACTAGATTCAACCCGAATTTCTTGTTGCCTTGACCTTTCTGTTACTTCTCTCAACCTTTGATGCAAAGTTCGCTCAATCTCGTCGTCGAGCTCAACAAAATTAGCTTGACTCGCTCTTGTCATAAGATGGGTACCTCGCAAAAATTAGAGTCAAGAATTATAAACCAAAGAGAAACAAGAAAATAAAATGCAAACAAAGGAATGATGGAATATATACAAGAGTGCTAAATATTAAACAAGAAAATGGTCAAATCAACACGCTAAAAAATTTCCGAGTATTTCTCATGGGTCCCTGGCAACGGCGCCAAAAACTTGGTACGCTTCACGCAAGTGCATGGATCGCCAAGTAGTACCCCTCGCGCAAGCAAGAGGGGGTCGTATTCCCTGGGGCCTGAGAAGCTACCCTTACTTCCTTCTTACAATGTTGTTCAACCAGCACAATTCATGAGAGTGAATAGAAAGTAAAGAAACTGAGCAAATAAATAAACAATACAAACATACCTTTTATTAGATTTTATCACTAAATGTGTGCATTTGTGTTCTCTTGTGCATTGAAGGTATTGTGGAGCCTAATTGGAGAAGAAGAATGAAATTAGGTCGCGCTTGCCAATGTTGAGATGTTCTCGGACCAAGCAAGGAACGAAGCACGTATTTGGACTTGTGGATGTGTGCCAACCTCCTTTGGAGGGGCACAAAGGCAGTCACATTCACAACAAGTCCAATCCGTGTTACTTAGGAGAATTTCGCGAAAGAAGAAGACTTGAAGCAATTGGCGCGACCTACCGTTGCTTGTGTGCCCAAGTAATGGCCTCGATGAAGAACAATGGACCCGGGAGGCGTTTCGGCAAAGTACCAAGCTTGTTCAGCTGAAGACTAGTGTTTCAGAGAAGTCACACGGGCGTGTGGAAATTCCACACGGCCGTGTGTTTTGCAATCTCAGCCATCCAGTGAAGACACACGGGCGTGTGGAAATTCCACACGGCCGTGTGAAATTAATTTTCCAGCCGAGACAGAAGCTTCACACGGGCGTGTGGAAATTCCACACGGCCGTGTGAAGCCCCCGATAAGTCCAATTTTAAAGCCGCGATTCAACAATATAAAAGGGGATTTTTGCAACCTTTTGGAGGATCTTGGGACCTAACTTTTCCCCAACTTTCTGGAGTGCGGCTAGGGTTTCGGAGAGGATTTCGTGGAGGTTCTAGCACATCGTCGGCATCGATTTCGAGTTTCGACGTTTGCACAAGACCACGGCCACACTAACTTCGAGGGGGTTTTCATCTATGTCTATGTTTTATGCTTTATTTTCCACATTGATGAACATGTATAGCTCTATGAGGAGCTAAACCCTTCGTGGGGTATTCGGACTTGTAAACTTTAGGGTTCTTATGTTTCTTTGACATTGATTATTATGCTTTCCATCGTTGATGAATAAAATTGAGTTTTAATCTTAATTATCTCTTGATATTGTTTTCCCTTAAACGTGACATTAGGGTTGAGAGCAATCTAGGTTTTCCTTTGGAGGTGTGACAACTCCTATAGGATTAGACTACTTAAGACTAAAGAGGGTTGAGAGGGAGAGTTGTGAGGTAGCAATGTACCCCTTTCCCTTCCGATGTGATTTCTCCCTACCTCCGATTCCTTGATTTAATAGCGGTCGAAATAGAGTGAAGTAATAGGTAGATAAACTCCCCTAGGGCTTAATTGCGCAAGTAATAGAGTGAAGGGTTGTAGTGAATCCTATATGCTGGGGCTTAATCTAGACTAGGGTTCTTTCACCTGGACCAAAGGGTTAGAATTATTGTTGTAGGAACAGGTTTAATCACTAGGAATCCCTAGAGCATAATGCAATCCCATATAGTGTGAGGTTTAGGTAGATGGACTCCCCTGGGGCTTAATCATCTAGGTGACAGAGTGAAGGGTGTTGTGAATCCTAATACCAAAGCATAGCATTGGGGTTAGTCACGGTTGTCCTTAGGTTTGGGACCGTGAGTCTTAGGATTTCCTCGACTCAATTGACATCAATAGGAGAGTATAATATCATAGTCTTGCACTTGAAACATAGACCCTAGAGGTAGCTTGTCCGGATACCCCCCTTTTACTCATTGCAAGTCCTTCTCGATTTTTCTATTTGCATTTCTTACTTTCATCCTTCTATTTAGTTTATTGTTTTGAAATACATTCATTCATTAATATCACCATTGTTTTCCATATTTCGCATAGCTTAATTAGTGAATTCTTATATTCTATCTCCCTATTCCCTGTGGATTCGACTATCTTCTCACCAAGGTAAATTTATTACTTCGACAAACCCGTGCACTTGCGGGATACACGCAAGGGGTCGTGTCAAGTTTACTGTAGCAGTTACTGTGTAAAATCACAACTTTGCGGTTTCTTGTAGCCCGTATTACAGGCTCCCTCACGGGCTGTATATGGACCGTGAGGCCACCCGTGAGCTTGCCCGAACTCATCTTTTAAAGGACTTTGGCTTGGGTTTTCAAGGGCATCTTGAGTTTTCTTCTTAAGGCCTCTCACCACCACCTTCGAATTGTGGAAGAAGAAGCTCTTGGTGGGCGATCTAGGCAAGGATTTGGTGAGGAGAGCAAGGTTTTGGGAAGATTCTACATCCTAGGGCTTACATTTGGAGGTTGAAGACTAGGGAAGCCACCCCTTGGAGTGGCGTCTTTAGAACTTCTCCGGCTTTCATCCTTTGAGGGAGTTCTTCTCATGCCTTTGTTGGTTGTTTCCATGCATTTATTATTGTATTTAGTGAACATGAGCACTTAAACCCCAAGGTCACCGGATGTAGGTGAACCTTGGGGGTGAACCTTGGGGGTGAACTTGTGATGTTTTGGATGATTTTGTTCTATTTATTGTTTGTGGCTTGTTTGTGATCCATTGTTTGGTGTTTTACATGTTTGGTATGTATGAGAACTCTATGTATCAAAAGACTTAGGAAATGCTAGGTTGCATGACCATTGCCCTAGTGTTAGAATCACCAAACGTTGAAGGGAAATACGTATAAATACGCCGTGACCATCGGGTATTTGTACCCCTCCACTCCTAGGGTTTAGTACTCTTTTGTATTGTAACCCTAGTTTGAGAAACCACTTCACCCTTTGCAATCGTAGGGGTAATCTTGGGCGGTATATGTACCGTATCCAATACCCGTACCGGATTAGGGGCCAACTTCCGTGACCATCGGGTTGGCCTAGTCTAGGGTTTTCTCGGTCCAATTAGCCACTTGCATGTTAGTTCAAGCATCCTACTCACTTTAGTAGCCCCTAAGGGAATCCTCATCCGTGACCACTCCTAGCCCTATTTTACCCCGTATCTTGGCCTCGTATGTTAGCTTTGGTTATTTACTTATCTAGCTTCTTTGCATTATATTCACAATCTTGAGTTGTATCGGTCAAACAACATTGTAAAAGGGAAGTAAGGGTAGCTTCTCGGGCCCCAGGGAATACGACCCCTGTGTCACGCACAGGGTATTACTTGACAACCCGTGCACTTGCGGATCACACTGATCAGTAAGAAGGACCCGAAGGACTCTTAACTGAGTATTGAGGGTGTCTTTAACACTTTAATGTTGTCTTCATTGTGCGTGTGGTGAATGGTCATCCTGGGGTAATCTAGGGTGTGGAGGTCAAGGTGGGAGTTAGCACACACTCACGGGGGCACTCTACGAGAAACAGAATTAATATTACTTGACTATTCATTGAACAGCTCACTTCTTAATTTCTATCCATTTATGCTCGTGGAGTTTTTTAGTATTGAGCTTGAGGTCGTACATTTAGCCGTTTATCTTCTTGCCCCTGTTCTTCATGTTTGTTTGCTTGGGGACAAGCAAACGCTTAGCTGTGGGGATGTTTGATAAACACCTAAATGTACGTATTATTCATGTATGTGTACATATAAATAGAGTATTGTTGTATGTGTGGATGCCCGTTTTCGGTCTAAATTGGTTTATTTCATGTTATAGGTACAAAAGTTACCATGGGGAGCTCAATAACATGATTTAAGGAGAAATCGGCAAAAAAAACACTATTTTCGAGCCCCAGTACTGTGCCACTATAGCACGAACACTTGAAGAAATGGCTTGGTCAGGAGATTCATGCGGGCGCATGAGTACTGTAGCTGTTCTATTGTAGCAGATTTACTGTAGCAACTTACGCAATTTTCGGGATTTCTCGGAAACTTTCTCTCCCCGCATGCGGGGCCGTATGGGAGGCCGCATAGCTCGCTGGAATTGGTTTTTAAGGGTTTCTAGGGCATCATTTTGAGCGGTCTTTGGCCACCATTGTCATCTAGAGCTTCAAGGGGTTGGAGAAGGCAGATCTGAAAAGCAAATCAAGGGGAGAAGAGGGATCTTTCAAGGAGCACATTGATGGGTGTGATCCGCAGGCACACGGGTCGTCAAGTAATACCCTGCACGTGACACAGGGGTCGTATTCCTGGGGTCCCAAGAGCTGCTATTACTTCCCCCTAGACGGCACTATCTAGTCTAACAGTTATATGATAAAAACAAGATAATAAGAATAATAAGAGAAAACTATGAACAAGTGGACTAAGGCTCACCACTTAAGCATACTAAGGAAGCAAGTAACAATGAAAATGCGAGGTCCCCGGGCGAGGATCCCCGCGGGACTACTAAAGCTAGAAGGATACTCAAATTACACATGCAGAGGTGGCTAGCCCAAGAGATGTCCAAAGTTAGGTCACCCCGATGGTCACGGTGATAACCCCTAATCCGGTACGGGTATTGGAATACGGTATGTCCACCGCTACGGTATTTCTACCGCCCAAATCCCCACACGATTGCAGTGGGCCAAGGGAAATCCCTAATTAAGGTCAAACACAACATCTAGGTTCAACTCTAATGGTTGGAGGGGTACGAAATACCCGATGGTCACGGCGTATTCGTACATATATCCCTTCTAAGCTTGGTGAGTCTAACACTAGGGCAATGGTCATGCAACCTAGTATTACCTAAATATTGATACACAGAGTTCTCATGCATACCAAAGCATTCAAATACACCAAACTTAAACCACAAACCACACAAATACCATACATGTAAATCAAGTGTTCATACAAGCAAGTTCATCCCAAGTTTCACCGGATGCCCGATGACCTTGGGAGTCTAGTTCATCATCAACAAAGGAGCAAGAGTAAAAGATAAGAAATACAAAGCAAAGCTCAAACAAACTCCCCTAAGATCAAGACTAGAAGGTGGTGATGAGAACTTGATGGATCCGCGCCAACAAGCTCCTAGATCTTCTCCTTGATAGCACTCCTCTTCTCCCCTTCGATTTGCACCCTAGATCCGCCTTCTCCCGCAACCTTGAAGCTCTAGATGACAATGGTGGAGAATGGTGGCCAAATGATAAAAGAAATGATGCCCTCAAGGATTTTAAAAGCTAATTCCAGCAACTTATGCGGGCTGGCATATGGGCCGACATACGGGCACTGTAGCACCCCGAGTTTTGTGTAAGTTGCTGCAGTGAGTGCTACAGCAAAATGCTACAGGAGCTATATGCGGATAGTCATGCGCCCATATGGGTACCCGTATGAATCTCCAAACTTAGCCGTTTCGCCAAAATTCTCGTACTACAGTGATGCTACAGTACCATGGACTCGAAAATGGTGTTTTCTTTGCCGATTTCTTCTAAAATCTCGTTGTCGAGCTCCCCACGGTATCTTTTGTACCTGTAACACGAAATAAACAATTTAGACCGAAAACGGGCATCCACACATATAAAAATACTCTATTTATATATACACATACATGAATAATACGTACAGTTAGGTGTTTAACAAACATGAAGAACAGGGGCAAGAAGATAAACGGCTAAATGTACGACCTCGAGCTCAATAGTAAAGAACTCCGCAAGCACAAATAGATAGAAATGAAGAAGTGAGCTGTTCAATGAATAGTGATGTAATATTAGTTCTGTTTCTCCTAGAGTGCCACCGTGAGTGTGTGCAAACTCCCACCTTGACCTACACACCCTAGATTACCCCAGGATGACCATTCACCCCACACACAATGAAGATGGCATTAAAGTGTTAAAGACACCCTCAATACCCAGTTAAGAGTCCTTTGGGTCCTAAATAACACTTTGGCTCTCAAGTAGCAGTGCAACAGCTTTCAGGGGACACAAACAAGATACTTTATTCTTTTCCTACATATATATATACTTTTTCTCTTTTTTTTTTTTTTTTTTTTTTCCTGAGTCCGACTAACGTAGACTGCACAAAAATCTTTCAGACAGGTGCACATGCTGGCCAGGCACAAGAGCCACCCATCCTACTTGATTGCAGTCCACATAGACGCATTCATGCTGTACTAGCAGAGGAATACTGTCATAGACTCCACTTTTTTTTTTTATACATATATACAATGTATCTCGTATCCCCTGGTATAAAACCTGTTAAACAACCTCACTTAAGGCCAAAGAAAACAACAAAGGACCTCAAAAGCTCTTAAAAGAGCATTGAAAGTAGACTTTAACATTTTAGTGCCAACAACATTGCAATGGGTTGGTTGGAGTGTACAAGGTGAAAGTGATCGTGAACAAGTATAAGGGTACATTAAAGATGAAACAGAACTACATTCAAGCATAGGTAAAGTACAGCTCACAACTATCATTCTACCAAGCTAGGAAGTCCTTAACAATAAAATCATAGCTATCATAGGTTGTTAAGCATGCAATTGCAAAGAAATTTCAAAGTTCACGAAAATCCAACTCCACCCCCCACTTAAAGATGCACATTGCCCTCAATGTGCCTAAACAATAGAATGCAACAAGATAGACAATAAAAACATAGTAGGAGGGTTTCGTGAACTTCCCCGAGTCTCAAAACATAAGTCTTGAAGTCCTTGAAATCGGGGTGACCACCAAGGGTTCTTGTACAAAATGGAGAAAGAAAGTGTGCTTGATGCCCCCATTCCACCCTGCAAGGTAGAAAGGAACATCATCTCAAGGTATCCATTCCATCACACACAAGGAAAAAGAACACACACAAACAATCAAACAACACTTAACAACACAAAAATAATTAAACAAGAGATAATCCAAGCAAGTTCTTTGTGCAATCAAAACCATGAAGTCCAATTCTTTTTATTGCAAGTGTTGTAGGACAATTACAATGATGCTACAAGTGAACAAATAACTTCAAGAGAAATTTCAGCCCAAAAGTTACTGTAGCACAGTGTTGAAAGAGGTAGAGTTTCCCCTTGTTTTTGAATCCCAAAAATTTACAAATAATGTCTCAAAATACAAATAAATCAAATATTACACATTTATACATCATTCCCCAAAGTTTGAAGCAAGATAAGCATGAAAATCAAGAAAAAGAAACACATTTGCTTCAAAACACAAGTTAGGGCTCCAAAGCTTGATTCGGCGAAGATCGGTGAAGATGATGGTGAAACCTCCAATAAATCATGCAAATTAAGTCCTAGAAAGTAGTAGATTCGTTTAGAGGAAGAAAAACGGAGAAAAACGGTGAAAGAATGAGGGAAAACAGATGAGAAATGAGAGAGATATGAAGGAAATGGTGAAGAGGTACCCATTTTAAAGTTCAGCCCGAGCATCCATGCGGGAAAGCATACGGGCATATGCTTGCCCGTATGACTTTCTGGTTTTTTTATATGGGCAAGCATATGCTCAAGAAACGGGCGGGTTTCAGGATTTTCATCAAGGACTCATCCAAACACCCTAAAAGCTCATAAAAACAAAGCCGAATTCACCCACAACAACCACAAACATGGTATTTGATGCATGAAGATGAATGATAACACAAAGAACTCACAAGTACCATTGAAGAACATGATCGAAAAAATTAAGAAAATGGCTAAACAATCACAACAACACACTTGAAATCTAAAGAACACTCAAGCAAGCAAACATACCAAAATACGAAAACACACATGTCATGAATTTTAATGCTTGGGTTGCCTCCCAAGAAGCGCTTGTTTAACGTCATTAGCTCGACGTACCTTTTTCTTACCTAAGGAGGCTTGAAAATGGTGTGTTCATCCCGGTAAGAGGTTGCATACGAACTACCAAGAAATATGAAACATACCTTCCGGGATGATGAAAATTTGGAGGCTAAGCGTGAGCTACCTTTTGGCCTCCATGGAAAAAGCTTGGGCCGGAAGATGTGCAACTTAATCTTGGGCGGATCCTTAGACGGCTTGAACCTCCTCCCCGCTTCTTCTTTGTTCCCGGCAAGAATTCCTTTGAGTGCTCCACCACAAAGTTGCTTGGGCCTCCATGGAAAAAGTTTCGGTCGTGAACAATTCAAGCTAGTCATGGGTGGGTCCTTGGACGGTTTCCACCTCCTACCCACATCTTCTTCCTCGACACTTATTAGATGGCCTTGAACTACCCATGAGTGTTGTTTGGGTCTCCAAGGGAACAAGTTGGGTTGAGAACTATTCAAGCTTGGCATGGGTGGATTAATTGGTGGCTTTAACATCCTTTCCACAATTTTTTTCTCAACCGCTCTTGAATAATCAACAATGGCCCACAAAATTTGTTTGGGCCGCTATGGAAATATTTTTGGTTGGGAATTGTCCAAGCCCGGCATTGGTGGGTTCAAGGATGACCTTAGCCTCTCCCTCACATCTTCAAATACAATTCCCGGAATTGTCTCTCGGCACTTGAAAATTATAGATTGGCTTGTTGAATAATCAATGTTGAGGCAAGTGGCGTCTTCAAATGTTGTCGATGGAGCTTCTTCCACTTCCTCACTTTCTTCCATGGCCATGATGGCATCCTCCTCTCTTTCTTCTTCAACTTCACCTTGAATTGGAACATCTATCATTTGCTCATGAGGTATAGATGACACCTCCATTGCTTCTTCAATCTCCCACACCTCAACATCAATTTCCACCTCAAATTCACCTATGTTCTCTTCCAAACTAGTGCCAATCTGAGGTAGGTCTTCACTAGTGTGTGGCAACTCTGTCGATATATTGGAAGACACTCCTATCTTGTTTTCCATGCTTGGAAGAGATGGTTGGGCATTAAAATTTGCGGCAGTCAAGGCTTCAAGTTCAGCATCCGCATTCATCATGAATCTTTCAAACACATCTTGTGTATTGAAGCCAAATTCATTAAGTGGCCTACTTTGAACGACTGGAGGGTGGTAATGCCATGGTTCTTGAAAGGAGGGTTCTTGTGGCAATCCTTGGTAAGGGTGCTCCCATTGTTGAGTATGATGATGTGTCCAAAAATTTTGGTGCCCTTGCCAATATGGATAAGAGTCATTATAGGGTGGATTGCACTGGCTTGCTCTCATGGTAGAAGACTCTTCTATCGCTTTCTCAAATGCATAATTTCTGTTGGCCAACAATTTTTCTATGAGGTCCATGGCCCTGTATAAGCAAACAAAATTAAAATCAATAAGAAATCAAACAAAACAAGAAAGAAGTAATACAAATAAATATGCACAAAATGGTAAAGGACACATACAAAGACCAATATTTACAAAAGGAAATAAAAATGACTAAATCAGTGAACTAAAGGTTTTCCTAGCATTCTTGGAGTCCCCGGCAACGGCGCCAAAAACTTGATGGGTGTGATCCGCAAGTGCACGGGTCGTCAAGTAATACCCTGTGCGTGACACAGGGGTCGTATTCCTAGGGTCCCAAGAGCTGCTATTACTTCCCCCTCGACGGCACTGTCTAGTCTAATAGTTATATGATAAAAACAAGATAATAAGAATAATAAGAGAAAACTATGAACAAGTGGACTAAGGCTCACCACTTAAGCATACTAAGGAAGCAAGTAACAATGAAAGTGCGAGGTCCCCGGGAGAGGATACCCTCGGGACTACTAAAGTTAGAAGGATACTCAAATTACATAGGCAGAGATGGCTAGGCCAAGAGATGTCCAAAGTTAGGTCACCCCGATGGTCATGGTGATAACCCCTAATCCGGTACGGGTATTGGAATACGGTTTTTTCACCGCTATGGTATTTCTACCGCCCAAATCCCCACACGATTGCAATGCATTTAGGGAAATCCCTAATTAAGGTCAAACACAACGTCTAGGTTCAACCCTAATGGTTGGAGGGGTACGAAATACCCGATGGTCACGGTGTATTCGTACATGTATCCCTTCTAAGCCAAGCATGTCTAGTACAAGGGCGATGGTCACGCAACCAAGTACAACCTAGAATTCAAACCACAGAGTTCTCATGCAATTTGATACAATAAAGAACACAAAGCTTAGACCACAACCAAACCAAATACCAAAAATATACTCAAAGTATCCATACCAGCAAGTTCATCCCAAGGTTCACCGGATGCCCGGTGACCTTGGGAGTCTAGTTCATCATCAACAAAGGAGAATGTATACAAAACAAGAAATAGAAGATAAAACTCATAACAACTCCCCTAAGATGAAGACTAGAAGAAGATGGTGATGAGAATCCGGCAGATCAAAGCCAACGAACTCCTAGATCTTCTCCTTGATAGCACTCCTCTTCTCCCCTTCGATTTGCACCCTAGATCCGCCTTCTCCCGCAACCTTGAAGCTCTAGATGACAATGGGGGAGAATGGTGGCCAAAAGACAAGAGAAATGATGCCCTCAAGGCTTTTAAAACCTAATTCCAGCAACTTATGCGGGCTGGCATACGGGCCGACATACGGGCATTGTAGCACCCCGAGTTTTGTGTAAGTTGCTGCAGTGAGTGCTACAGCAAAATGCTACAGTACTCCTGCTACAGTACCGCTGCTACATTAGACCAGCTACAGTACCGCTGCTACAGGAGCTGTATGCGGGCAGTCATGCGCCCGTATGGGTACCCGTATGAATCTCCAAACTTAGCCGTTTCGCCAAAATTCTCGTACTACAGTGATGCTACAGTACCAGGGACTCAAAAATGGTGTTTTCTTTGCCGATTTCTTCTAAAATCTCGTTGTCGAGCTCCCCACGGTATCTTTTGTACCTGTAACACGAAATAAACCAATTTAGACCGAAAACGGGCATCCACACATATAAAGATACTCTATTTATACATACACATACATGAATAATACGTACAGTTAGGCGTTTATCACACATCTAGGAGTTCTTCGGCATCGATCCGTCGGATTCTCATCACCACCTCCTAGTCTTCATCTTAGGGGAAGTTTTATGAGCTTTTTGTTGTATTTCTTGTTTTCTATACTCTCTCCATTGTTGATAATGAAATGGACTCCCAAGGTCACCAGGCATCCGGTGAATCTTGGGATGAACTTGCTTGTATGAATACTTGATTTCCATGTATGGTATTTGTGTGGTTTATGGTTCAAGCTTGGTGCACTTTGATGTATTGGTATGCATGAGAACTCTGTGTATCGATTTCTAGGTTATACTAGGTTGCGTGACCATCGCCTTAGTATTAGACACACCAAGTTTGGAAGGGATACATGTACGAATACGCCGTTGAGCCTAGATGTTGTGTTTGACCTTAATTCGGGATTTCCCTAGGTGCATTGCAATCGTGTGAGGATTTGGCCGGAAGCAATTCCGTATTACAATACTCATACCGGATTAGGGGTTATCACCGTGACCATCGGGGTGACCTACCTTTGGACATCTCTTGGCCTAACCACCTTTACCTGTGTAATTCGAGTATCCTTCTAGCTTTAGTAGTCCCGAGGGGATCCTCGCCTGGGGACCTCGTACTTTCATTGTTACTTGCTTCCTTAGTACGCTTATGTGGTGAGCCTTAGTCCATGTGTTTATAGTTTTCTCTTTTATTTGTTTTCGTATCTTGTTTTAAATCTATATTTGGTAGACTAGACAGTGTCATCTAAATGGGAGTAATAGCAGCTCTTGGGACCCCAGGGAATACGACCCCCTCGCGCGTGCGTGAGGTGTATTACTTGTCAACCTGTGTGCTTGCCGTCAAGTCATCAAGATTTTGGCACCGTTGCCGGGAACTTCCAAGGATGCTAGGAAAACCTTTAGTTCACTGATTTAGTCATTTTTATTTCCTTTTATAAATTTTGGTCTTTGTATGTGTCCTTTAGTCTATGTAGTCTATGTAGTCTATTGCTCCAGCTACTTTTCTCTTGTTGTACATACTATTTTATTATATACATATATTTTTTGTTTGTTTAGTTTTGCTTCATTTCACTTTGTGTTTTCTTTCTTTTTTGTGCGAGGTACACTATTCTTGACAAATGCAAGCTCAAAATTGCCCTCCAAGTCCTAACCATGGAGCATCGCAAGAAAAGAGATATACTGTTGAGGAGGTCTTGGCACGATTCATGATCACCACCGAGGCAAAGTTTGAGATGATAGAAAAAAGGTTTTACGAATTTGGCTCAATTCTAAGGATTGTCCAAGCCTCTATTCATTCTCTTGAGAGCCAGGTTGGACATCTTGCTAGGGCCCAATCTGAACAACACTCGGTCCTTGATGGCGAATATGAGGCTAGATTTGAGGTCGTCCATGCCGCACTTTCGGCTGTGCAAGCATCTCTCCACAAGCTAGAGAGCCGAGTTGAACAACAAATTCGTGAACTAATAATGGAATGCCCAACTACAACCTATATTGAAAAAGAAGAGAACTTTGGTATTTTGGAGGTTGAAGGAGTAAAAAAAGCACCATTGATAGCACTTGAGCAGGCCATTTGCATAAAAGCTAACAAGAAAACCAAGCACAAGAAAGAATTATTTGGGACAAAAGAAATTGTGGGTTCGGGGTTGAAGCCATCCAATGACCCACCTATGCCGAGGTTAGACACGTCCCAACCAAAACTATTTCCTTGGAGGCCCAAACGATTCTTATGGGTACTCAAAGGAAGATTGACATTGGTTAAAGAAGGAGATGTGGGTAGGAGGTTTTCACCCCCCAAGGACCCAGCCATGCCGATTTTGAAATTTTTTCAACCTTACTTATTCCCTTGGAGGCCAAAACAAGCTTTAAAGATACTCCAAGGAAATTCATCCGGGACCAAAGTAGAGGCGGAGAGGAGGTTCAAGCCATCCAAGGATCTGCCAAGGTTTAAATTATGCAATACCCGGCCCAAGCTTTTTCCACAGAGGCCAAAAGGTAACTCATGCTTGGTCTCCACTTTGACACCATCCCGGAAGGTACGCTTCACTTTTCTTGGTAGTTCTTATGCCACTTCTAGCCGGGAGGAACACACCGTCTTCAAGCCCCCTTGAGGTAAAACACGTCGAGCTAATGACGTTAAACAAGCGCTTCTTGGGAGGCAACCCAAGCATTAAAATTCATAACATGTGTGTTTTCGTATTTTGGTGTGTTTGCTTGCTTGAGTGTTCTTTGTTTTCAAGTGTGTGATTGTTGTTAGTTAGTAGTCATTTTTCATAATTTATTTACTTGTGTTCATTCATGGTACTTGTGAGTTCTTTGTGTTATCATTCATCTTCATGCATCAATTATCATGTTTTGGGTGTTGTGGGTGAACTCGGCATTGTTTTTATGTGATTTTGGGGTGTTTGGATGGGTATTTGATGCAAAAACTGGAAACCACCCGTTTATTGGCCGCACATGAGCCCGCATATGCATCCATAGAGTGATGCAGCATGCTATGCAGCCGCATAGCAGGCCGCATAGGCATCCAGAGAGTGGTGCGGCCCCTTGTGCGGCCGCACAAGTGCCCGCATGGACTCTCGGGCTGAACTTTATAATGGGTACCCCTTCACCATTTCCTTCATAACTTTCTCATTTCTCATCCATTTTCCCTCATTCTTTCACCGTTTTTCTCAATTTTTCTCCCTATACACGGATCTCCTACTTCCAAGGACTTAATTTGCATGATTTATTGGGAGTTTTGCCGTCATCTTCACCGATCTTTGCCGATTCAAGCTTTGAAGCCCTAACTTGTGTTTTGAAGCAAACTTGTTTCTTTTTCTTGATTTTCATGCTTATCTTGCTTCAAACTTTGGGGAATGTTGTATGAATGTGAAATCATTGATTTAATTGTATTTTGAAACATTATTTGTAAATTTTTGAGCTTCAAAAACAAGGGGAAACTCTACCTCTTTTAAGACTGTGCTACAGTAACTTTGGGCTGAAATTTCTCTTGAATTTATTTGTTCATTTGTAGCATCATTGTAAATTTCCTACAACGCTTGCAATAAAAGGAATTAGACTTCATGATCTTGATTGCACAACGAACTTTCTTGGATTATCTCTTGTTTAATTGTTTTTGTTATGTTAGTTGTTTGCTTGCGTGTTTGTGTGTGTTCTTGTTTCTTGTTGTATCTTTTTTTTGGGTGAGTGATGGATGTCTTGAGTTGATGTTCTTTTCTACCTTTCAGGGAGGAATTTGGACATCAAGCATACTTCCTGTCTCCTATATCTACCATGAAGCTTTGGTGGTCACCCCGATCTCATGGACTTCAAGACTAATGTTTTGAGACTCGGGGAAGTTCACGAAACCCTCCTACTATGTTTTTATTGTCTATATTGTTGCATTTCATTGCTTAGGCACATTGAGGGCAACGTGCATCTTTAGGTGGGGGGTGGACTTGGATTTTCGTGAACTTTGAAATTTTTTGCTATTGCATGCTTGGATTACCTATGATAGCTATGATTTTATTGTTAAGGACTTCCTGGCTTGGTAGAATGATAGTTGTGAGCTGTACTTTACCTGTGCTTGAATGTAGTTCTGTTTCATCTTTAGTGCACTCTTATACTTGTTCACGATCACTTCCACCTTGTACATTCCAACTAACCCATTGCAATGTTTTTGGCATTAAAATGTTAAATTCTACTTTCAATGCTCTTTTAAGAGCTTTTGAGGTCCTTTGTTGTTTTCTTCGGCATTAAGTGAGATTGTCTAACAGGTTCTATTTCAGGGGATACGAGATTTATATAGATATTTATATAAAATAAAAAAAATAAAAAAATAAAAAAATAAAAAAATAAAAAAATAAAAAATGGAGTCTATGACGGTATTCCTCTGCTAGTACAGCATGAATGCATCTATGTGGACTGTAATCAAGTAGGATGGGTGGCTCTTGTGCCTAGCAAGCATGTGCATCCGTCTGAAAGACTTTTATGCAGTCTACGTTTGTCGGACTCAGAAAAAAAAAAGTAAAGTAAAAGAATGTATATATGTAAGTAAGGAATAAAGCATCTCGTATATGTCCCTTTACTATTGAGCTTGAGGTCGTACATTTAGCCATTTATCTTCTTGCCCCTGTTCTTCATGTTTGTTTGCTTGGGGACAAGCAAACGCTTAGGTGTGGGGATGTTTGATAAACACCTAAATATATGTATTATTCATGTATGTGTACGTATAAATAGAGTATTTTTGTATGTGTGGACGCCCGTTTTCGGTCTAAATTGGTTTATTTCGTGTTACAGGTACAAAAGTTAACATGGGGAGCTCGACAACATGATTTAAGGAGAAATCGGCAAGAAAAACACTATTTTTGAGCCCCGGTACTGTGCGAACTGTAGCAACCACTGTAGCACGAACACTTGAAGAAACGGCTTAGTCAGGAGATTCATGCAGGCTACCATGCGGGCGCATAGCATGCCACATGAGTACTGTAGCAGTTCTATTGTAGCAGATTTACTATAGCAGCACTGTAGCAACTTACGCGGTTTTCGGGCTTTCTCGGAAACTTTCTCTCCCTGCATACGGGGCCGCATAGCTCGCTGGAATTGGTTTTTAAGGGTTTCTAGGGCATCATTTTGAGGGTTCTTTGGCCACCATTCTTCACCGTTGTCATCTGGAGCTTCAAGGGGTTGGAGAAGGCAGATCTGAAGGGCAAATCTAGGGGAAAAGAAGGATCTTTCAAGGAGCACATCTAGGAGTTCGTCGGCGTCGATCCGTCGGATTCTCATCACCACCTCCTAGTCTTCATCTTAGGGGAAGTTTTATGAGCTTTTTATTGTATTTCTTGTTTTCTATACTCTCTCCATTGTTGATGATGAACTAGACTCCCAAGGTTACCGGGCATCCGGTGAATCTTTGGATGAACTTGCTTGTATGAATACTTGATTTACATGTATGGTATTTGTGTGGTTTATGGTTCAAGCTTGGTGCACTTTGATGTATTGGTATGCATGAGAACTCTGTGTACCGATTTCTAGGTTATACTAGGTTGCGTGACCATCGCCTTAGTATTAGACACACCAAGTTTAGAAGGGATACATGTACGAATATGCCGTGACCATCGGGTATTTGTACTCCTCCAACCATTAGGGTTGAGCCTAGATGTTGTGTTTGACCTTAATTCGGGATTTCCTTAGGTGCATTACAATCGTGTGAGGATTTGGGCGGAAGCAGTTCCGTATTCCAATACTCATACCGGATTAGGGGTTATCACCATGACCATCAGGGTGACCTACCTTTGGACATCTCTTGGCCTAACCACCTTTACCTGTGTAATTCGAGTATCCTTCTAGCTTTAGTAGTCCCGTGGGGATCCTCGCCCGGGGACCTCGTATTTTCATTGTTACTTGCTTCCTTAGTACGCTTATGTGGTGAGCCTTAGTCCATGTGTTTATAGTTTTCTCTTTTATTTGTTTTCTTATCTTGTTTTAAATCTATATTTGGTAGACTAGACAGTGTCATCTAAAGGGGAGTAATAGTAGCTCTTGGGACCCCAGGGAATACGACCCCCTCGCGCGTGCGTGAGGGGTTTTACTTGGCGACCCGCGCGCTTGCTATCAAGTCATCAGTCACGGTAATTGACCCCTAATCTGGTACGGGTATTGGATATGGTACGTATACCGCCCAAGATTGCCCCTACGATTGCAAAGGATGAAGTGGTTTTCTCAAACTAGGGTTAAAATACAAAGTAGTATTTAACCCTAGGAGTGGAGGGGTACAAACACCCGATGGTCACGGCGTATTTATTGGTATTTCCCTTCCAAGCTTGGCGAGTCTAACAATAGGGCAATGGTCATGCAACCTAGCATTTCCTAAGTCTTCTGATACATAGAGTTCTCATACATACCAAGCATGCAAAAACACCAAACAATGGATCACAAACAAGCCACAAACAATAATTAGAACAAGATCATCCAAAACATCACATGTTCACCCCAAGGTTCACCTACATCCGGTGACCTTGGGGTTTAGTTGCTCATGTTCACGAAATACAACAAGAAATGCATGAAAACAACCAACAAAGGCATGAGAAGGACTCCCTCAAAGAATGAAGGAAAAGTTCCAAAGACGCCACTCAAAGGGATGGCTTCCCTTGTCTTCAACCTCCAAATGTGAGCCCTAGATCATGGATTCTTCCCAAAACCTTGCTCTCCTCGCCAAATCCTTGCCGAGATCGCCCTCCAAAAGCTTCTTCTTCCTCAAATCGAAGGTGGTGATGAGAGGCCCTAAGAAGAAAACTCAAGATGCCCTAAAAGAACTCTCCAAGTCCCATAAAAAGATGTGTTCATTCCTCTTCATGGGTGAGCTCATGGTCCGTATACGGCCCGTGAGGTAGCCTGTAATGCGGGGTGAAAGAATCTGCAAAGTTGTGAAATTGCTACAGGACTTCTATAGTAACCACTGCTACAGTAATGGAAAAATTCATAATCTCACGCCTCACACCAAATATGGTTGCATAAAGTCTATGGAATATAGAGATAAGATGCACTAATCAGACTGGAAAGGGGATACTACACTATCTCATAATCACCCTCTCAACCCTCTTCAACCTTGAAATTATAACCGTAACGGAGACCTCTCTCTCACCAAGGCAAACAACTCATGTCAACCAATCAACCACAAACATCAATATGGCATGCAAGCAATGATAAAACAAAAACAAGATTAAAACTCAATTAAACTTGGATTTAATAGAAAACACAAAGTAAATCAATACATAAATAAGATCCTAGGGTTCATATGCCCAAATACCTACTAAGGTTTAGCCCTCCATGGGGCAAGTTACAAAACAAATAGAGTAATATAAAGCAATAAAAACCATGGAATAAAACCCTCTTGAATTCATGATGATGGCCTTCATAGGTCACTCAGCATCTTGAAGGATTCCTCTCTGAAGCTAGATTGCCGAAGGCCCCCTTGATGCTATAATGGAGAAATAATCTATCAAAGTTGGTAAAGAATGCCAACCAAATTTGCCAAAGACCTCCCGTCCAAACCCAAACGCTTTGAACTTGAAATGCTAGCAAAAAGTCTCCAAAGAATAGGGTAAAAGAGCTCTCTATAGTCAAAAACCTACGCCTACCACGTGTCTCCACTCGACCGTGTGAGCCTTCACACACCCATGTGGGCTTCAGAAACTGCCATGCGACAGTGTGGAATCTCTACTCGTTGGCGTGAACAGTTGTTTTTCTACAGTACTGTTCCAGTGATTTGCTACAGTTCTCTTCATGAACATGGCTCGACCTATTTATGCGATAAAAAATCTGTTTCAGAAATCCTCCTTTTGGTTGCTTTTCAAGAACTTGCTCTACATGTTAGCTCACCTTTTTCTCCTCAATGTCCAGCCACTCTTCATTAACAATCTGACACGACCCCTTGCTTGTATCCCGCAAGTGCACAGGCTTGTCGAAGTAATAAAATTTACCCTGGTGAGTGGGTAGTCGAATCCATAGAGAATAGGGATTTAAAACACAATATTTCACTATTTTAGCTATACTGTGTACAAAAAGTGATAATAGAATCGATGAGTGAATTATGGAAGAAAATATAATAAAGGGCAAGAAATTAAATAGAGAAATAGAAGGCAAGAAAGTGCAAGTAGAAGTGAATAGAGAAGAATTAGCAATGGATGAAATAGGGTATCCGGACAAGCTACCTCTAGAACTTATGCTTCTAGTGCAAGACTAACACACCCCTTGCGTGTGTACCCCGCAAGTGCACGGGTTGTCGAAGTAATAAAATACCCTGGTGAGTGGGTAGTCGTATCCACAGGGAATAGTGTTCTGAAACAAGTGTTAATCGCTATTTAGCTATGATGGGAATTGATAATGAGAAAAGTATATATGTATAGATGTAAAAGAAAATAAAAGAGTGCAAGAAGAATAATGAGGGTAGGAGAGGTAATCGATATAACGATGGGGTACCCGGACAAAGCTCCCCCTTAGGACTAATGCTTCTAGTGCAAAACTTGTATTATGCTCTACAATTGATGCCTATTGAGTCGAGGATATCCTTAAACACACGGTCCCAAACCTAAGGTCAACCGTGACTAATCCCAACATTATACCCCGGCATTAGGTTTCACTACGACCCTTAACTCTCGTTGACCTGTCCACTAAGTCCCAGGGGAGTCTATCTTCCTAAGCCTCATACTACGTGGGATTGCATGAAGTTCTAGGGATTCCAAGTGATAAAACCTGTTCCTATGTGTAGTTCTAACCCTTTGGTCCACGTGGAAGAACCCTAGTCTAGATTAAGCCCCAGTGCGTAGGATTCACTTCAACCCTTCACTCTGTTATTCGCGTAACTAGGCCCCAGGGGAGTATATCTACCTAGCACTTCACTCTATCTCGACTGCTAATAAATCAAGGAAACGAAGGTAGGGAGAAATCACACCGGAGGGGAAAGGGGTACATCGCTACCTCACAACTCTCCCTCTCAACCCTCTTCAATCTTAAATAGTCTAACCCTATAGGAGTTTTCACACCTCCAAAGGATAACCTACATGACTCTCAACCCTAGTGTCACATCTAAGGGAAAATCAATACAAGAATAAATCAAGATTGAAACTCAATTAAATTAATCAATAAACAAAGCATAATAAAAGTCATAGAAACAATATCATCCTAGGGTTTACAAGTCCGAATACCCACTAGGGTTTAGCTCTCCATGGAGCAATACAAAGTCAATAAAAAGTTTAAGAACATATGCATGAAAACCATAAAGAAAACCCCCTTGTAAATTGTATCGATGGTCTTGTGTAGTCGCGTGTCTTCTCCAACGAATCCCTTGTCAAGCCTAGGGCACATCTCGCCGAATCGATGCCGATGAGAGCTTCCCCTATAGCTTTCTTCAAAAGGAAGTCGATGTCGATGCCGTTTAATCGCCTCCCAAGACCTCCAAGAACCTCTCCAAACGCTAGCCGAAAGCCCCCAAAAGATATCCAAGTGATAGAAGGGGAGGGTCTCCAAATAGATCTGAAAACGGGCTATTTATAGGCTGAAATCGGGCTGAAATCGGAGTTCCACACGCCCCTATGTTAATTCCACACGGCCCTGTGAAAAACCAGAAATTCCACATGCCCGTGTCTTAATTCCACACGGCCGTGTGGAAATTCGGTTTTGTTGATTTTCGGCGAACTATGAACAGTGTTTTTGCTACAGTGTTTTCGCTACAGCACTTTTGCTACAGTACACGGCCGTGTGGAATTTCCACACGCTCGAGTGAACTCTCTGAAATCTTGATTTTCGGCAAAAGTAAACAGTAGCTTGCTACAATGTTCCTGCTACAGTACTTCGCCGAAATGCTCCCGAATTCATCGTTCTTCATTGAGGCCATTGAATTGGGCCCACAATCAATGGTAGATTATGTCGATTACTTCATTTCTCTTCATTGGCGAAATTCTCTAATGCTACACGAGTTAGGCTTTTGTGAATGTGACTGCCCTTGTGCCCCTCCCATGGAGGTTGGCACACACCCACAAGCCTAAACTCGTGCCTTGTTCCTTGCTTGGTCTGAGAACTCACCAACAATGGCGAATATAACCTATTCTTGCTTCATTCTTCTCCGAATTGGCTCCACAACCCTACAATGCACAAAAATAAACAAATGCACACTTTTTAGTGATAAAATCTGATTAAATCAATGCTCATTGCAAGATAATAATACTTCGCATTACTATAACACGAGCACTTATCAAAGACTATGCTATTATACTTTCCTATTGATTTTAATTGAGTCGAGGATATCCTTAAACTCACGGTCCTAAACCTAAGGTCAACCGTGACTAACCCCAACACTATGCCCTGGCATTAGGATTCACATCAACCCTTGACTCTGTCGCTCACGCAACTAAGCCCCAGGGGAGTATATCAACGTAAGCCTCACACTACGTGGGATTGCTTTAAGCTCTAGGGAATCCTAGTGATAAAACCTGTTCCTATATATAGTTCTAACCCTTTGGTCCAGGTGGAAGAACGCTAGTCTAGATTAAGCCCTAGTGCTTAGGATTCACATCAACCCTTCACTCTGTTGCTTGCACAACTAAGCCCCAGGGGAGTTTATCTACCTAGCACTTCACTCTATCTCTACCTCAAAGAAATCAAGGAAAACGGAGGTAGGGAGAAATTACACCGGAGGGGAAAGGGGATGCTTCGCTACCTCACGACTAACCCTCTCAACTCTCTTCAATCTTAAGTAGCCTAATCCTATAGGAGTTGTCACACCTCCAAAGGACAACATAGATTGTTCTCAATCCTAGTGTCACGGCTAAGGGAAAACAATTGAAAGAGATAATTAAAATTGAAACTCGAGTTTATTCATCAATAATGGAAAAAGCATAATAATAATGTCATAGAAACATAATAATCCTAGGGTTTATAAGTCCGAATACCCACGAGGGGTTTAGCTCCGCATGGAGCCATACATGTTCATCAAAATATGAAAGAAAGCACAAATTAAAGACATTGATGAAAACCCCCTTGCGTATGGTGTGGCCGTGGTCTTGTGCGGCCGCCGAAAGTCGATGACGATATTGATGACGCGCTTCAAACCTCCACAAAGTTTCTAGGTTGCTGAAAAATTAATTCACACGAGCATGTGGAATTTCCACACGCCAGTGTGAAGTTTCTAGAATCCCGATTTTCGGCAGATAGTGAACAATGTTTTTGCTACAGTAATAAAGCTACAGTACTCGCTGAAATGCTCCAGAATCCGTTGTTCTTCATCGAGGCCATTGATTTGGGCACACAATTAACGGTAGATTGTGCCGATTGCTTCAAGTCTCCTTCTTGGTGAAGTTCTCCTAAGCTACACGAGTTAGACTTGTTGTGAATGTGACTGCCTTTGTGCCCTCCAAAGAAGGTTGGCACACACTCACAAGTCTAGGCTCGCACCTTGTTCCTTGCTTGGTCCGAAAACTTCCCAACAATGGCGAACACGATCTAACTTCGTTCTTCTTCTCCAAATTAGCTCCACAAACCTACAATGCATAAGAATACACAAATGCACACCATTTAGTGCTAAAATCTGATAAAAGATATGTTCATTGTAAGATAATAACATTTTGCGTTACTATAACACAAGCACTTATCACAATCTCATCATTGACATCTAAAAAATAACATAAATCATCAAAGTCAAGAGAATGCTTCATTGTTTCTGCGAGATGGTATATGATCTTCTCTTCTCCTATGTGATGTGTCATCTCACCTCCATCCATGTCGATAAGCATCATAGAAGTTCATAGGAATGATCTTCCCAAAATATGCACCACAAAATATGCAGGGGAAATCTTCTTGTCAACCTTACCAAAACATCTTCGATTATACCTTTAGGATGATGAACTGAGTGATCAGCCTGCTATAACATCATGTGGGTCGGCCTTTCTTCTCCTAGCCCCAATTTCTGAAATAATATGTAAGGCATGACATTAATACTAGCCCCCGAATCAAGTAATGTTTTTTCTTCCCCCAAACCTCCGATTACACATGGTATGATGAAGCTTCCTATATCATTCATGTTATTCGGCAAAGTTTTTGAAGCATTACCAAGAATTTCCTTCGAAAACCATAACAACACTCTCCTGCATTATCCTTTTATTGGTTAAGAGGTCCTTTAAGAACTTTGCGTACCTAGGCATTTGTAACAATGCCTCCGCAAACGGAATGCTGATGTGCAACTACTTGAATAGATACAGAAATTTTCTTTTTTGCTCATTAGTATGGTCCTTCTTCAAATGCTCCGGATAAGGAATTCTTGGGGTATATGAAGGGGGTGACATAGCTTTCCCCTTTTCCTTGTCTTGCACCTTATCCCTTCATTTCTCTTGAGGAATTTAAGTAGTTTTTTCAGTGGGGGATTTTCATTGGAGAATTTCAGAATTTTTCTCAGCAATGAGCTTTTCTTCAAGCTCTTGACCACTCCTCAAAGTGATCGCCTTCACATGCTCCCTTGGGTTAGTCTCGGTATTGCTTGGCAAGCTTCCTTGGGGCCTCTCCGCTAATGACTTCACTATTTGACCCACTTGATTCTTCAAATTATGTAAAAAAGCAGTGTGATTGCGAGTGTTGCCTCTATATTTTGGAACATTATATAAGTTGATTGAATAAACTTTGACAAAACCCTCTCCAACTCTAAAACTCTTCTAGAATCGAAGGTGTTTTCTAAAATCCTGGTGGGGCAACAGCCTTTTGCTGCCCTTGGTTACTCCATGAGAGATTTGGGGGTTCCTCCACCCTTAGTTGTAGGTATTGCTATAACGATTGCCTTGTCCTCTTTCCTCATTGCTAGCAAAATGTACATGTTCACTAAGGGCTGAAGTAGTAATCGAGATAGGACAATCAGATGGCATATGCGAACCCCCACAACCATCATAACAAAAACTCTTGATGAAGTTAAAGTGTCTAATTTCTTGGTTAATGCCTCTACTTGGGCTGCCAAGGATGTAAGCGCATCAATCTCATGAATTCTTGATGTTAATTGAGTCGAGGATATCCTTAAACTCACGGTCCCAAACTTAAGGTCAACCGTGACTAACCCCAACATTATGCCCCGGCATTAGGATTCACTACGACCCTTGACTCTTGTTGACCTAGCAAATAAGCCCCAGGGGAGTCTATCTTCCTAAGCCTAACACTACGTGGAATTGCATTAAACTCTAGGGATTCCTAGTGATAAAACCTATTCCTATATGTAGTTCTAACCCTTTGGTCCAGGTGGAAGAACCCTTGTCTAAATTAAGCCCTAACACTCTATCTTGACCGCTAATTATCCAAGGAAACGGAGGTAGGGAGAAATCACACCGGAAGGGAAAGGGGACGTTTCACTACCTCACGACTCACCCTCTCAACCCTCTTCAATCCTAAGTAGTCTAACCCTATAGGAGTTGTCACACCTCAAAAGGGTAACCTAGATTGCTCTCAACTCTAGTGTCACGGCTAAGGGAAAACAATAGCAAAAGATAATTAAAATTGAAACTTGAATTTATTCATCAATAATGGAAAAGCATAATAGCAATGTCATAGAAACATAATAATCCTAGGGTTTTACAAGTCCGAATACCCACAAGGGGTTTAGCCCGTCATGGAGCTATACATGTTCATCAAAATATAAAAGAAAGTGTAAATAAAAAGCATTGATGAAAACCCCCTCGCGTCTGGTGTGGCCGTGGTCTTGTGCGGCCACCAGACATCGGTGACGATGGCGATGACGAGCTCCAAACCTCCACAAAGTCCTCTCCGAAACTCTAGCCGCACTCTCCAAAAGTTGGGGAGAAAGTTAGGTCAAAAGAAGTCTTGAAAGTCTCCGAATCAGACTTTTATAATGTTGAGTGCAGCTTTAATTTTGAACTTATCCGGACTTCACATGGCCGTGTGGAATTTCCACACGGGCATGTGAAGTTTCTCGCTTACTGGAAAATTAATTCACACGGCCGTGTGGAATTTCCACACGCCTGTGTGAATTCTCTGGAATTCTAAATTTCGGCAGAAAGTGAACAGCACCTTGCTACAGTGTTTTTTCTACGATAACAAACTACAGTGCTGCTACAGTACCTCGCCGAAACGCTCTAGAATCCATTGTTCTTCATCGAGGCCATTGATTTGGGCACACAATCAATGGTAGATCGTGCCTATTGCTTCGAGTCTCCTTCTCGGTGAAGTTTTCCTAAGCTACACGAGTTAGACTTGTTGTGAATGTGACTGCCTTTGTGCCCCTCGAAAGGAGGTTGGCACACACTCACAAGTCTAGGCTCGTGCCTTGTTCCTTGCTTGGTCTGAAAACCTCCCAACAACGGCGAACACAATCTAACTTCGTTCTTTTTCTCCAAATTAGCTCCACAAACCTACAATGTATAAGAATACACAAACACAAACAATTTAGTGATAAAATCTGATAAAAGATATGTTCATTGTATGATAATAACGTTTTGTGTTGCTATAACACGAGCACTTATCACGGGGGGGCTACCATTACACGGAACCTCTAGTGTACCGGTACACTGAATCCCCCTTCAAGCATTATGTGACCTAATACATGCAAGCATCCGACCATACAAGCATCATTCAACAATCAAAACCTACAGAATCCATCTATTGTAGGTTGAACATGAAAACAATAGAATGAAACCAACAAACATGCCAACAATAATTTATATGCAAATGTCATCATCCATACAAGTTCTTCTCCCAAGGTTCGTCGGAGCTCGGTGGCCTTAGGAGTCTAGTTCCACATCAAAATAGAGAACACACGAAATAATCAATAAAAATGCTCATAAGAAATTCCCTCAGATGTAGGATGGAGATGATGGTGGAGAAGGATGGACGATATGGTGGCCAAAGAACCCTCCACCAAAGCCCTAACTTGGCTTTTATAAAGCCCAAAAGTAAGTTCTGCCCGGGTCTGTATGGGTGGTGTGCAGGCCGGACACCTCTCTGTCTCCTCTGTGTGGGCCGCACACTGCTATAGTGGAATTTCTACCAAAGAGAAATTGCCGCACAATGCACGAAAGTGCATAAAATATATATAATAAAAGAAGTGATGTATTTAGACACTTATCAAATACCGCCCCCCCCCACTTAAGCGTTTGCTTTTCCCCAAGCAAACAAACATGAATAACAAAAGAGATTTATAAGTGGCTAAATACACAACCTCCGGCTTAGATGTACAATAGCAATGGTAAAACTAAAGATACTAAGCGAGAAGCGCTTAAGAAATTTCATGCATTCATCGGTAATAGCATTGTGTGTGTGTGTGCAACCCCTTTATCTCGAAACCCTGTGGTCCAAGTCAGGTAGATAGAACCTCGAGGACCACATCTTGAGGCAAGTCACGCCACTTAGTGGAACTCAGCCTTGAAGTGGTAGAGATGCCGCTAGTAGACTTCCAAAGATCTTTACTCTTTTGTTTGAAGAACCACCGGTCATAAAACTTTATTTTGTTCTACACAATTTTTTTTTCCGGACTAACATGAACTGCAAATCCACATTACCTGGACCTTTACACATTCATATATACGCGCTCATGCCTTTATAGCTTTTGGCTGGAGGTACACTCTGGCTAGGAGCAAGAACCCCAAATTACTTCGCTAGTAGGGCAGAGGAGCACTGTCCTTTTTATTTATTAAGTATTTCATTTTTTTCTTTTTTTCTTTTCTTTTTTTTTAACCGTGTTGAGGAAAAACATAGAGGAAAGTCCTTAGGAGTCTATTATAAGAAATGTCTAACACATTAAGGCACGAAACCACTCAAATGGGTTAGCAACTAAGAGGGTCATGAAAGTTACTGCTTTCCTAACCTTAGTGTCCAAGGTCCTACATAGAGGATAAGTGATGGAATGCTGAAAATGACATAAAATTCTTAAGAGTCAAGGTTGTGGATAACTTAGCATCTATCACGGTTCTACACTATAATACACTCACAATTAAACATGTCATCCTTGGTTCAACAATCATGCAAAAATTTCAAATTTCCCCATTTAGGTTCACAAAAATTATGAATACTCATGAAAGTGCATCCACCTCCCACTTAGAGTAGTACATTGTCCCCAATGTACCTAAATTAGCAGCATGCAAAAAATGTAGGCAATTAAAGTAGACTAAGAGGTTTTCGTGAACTTCCCCAAGTCTCAAATAATGAGTTTTGAAGTCTATGAGATCGGGGTGGCCGCCGATGATTCCTGTAGATGTCGAGGGCGAAAGATAGGTTTGATGACACAATTAAACCTGGAAGGTAGAAAGGAACATCATCTTAAGGCATCCATCACACACACACAAAAAGAAAATAAAATCAAACAAGCACAAATAAGAACAAACGGAACAATAAACACGAAAGAAAAATGTGTTGGTGCTGAAGTAAAACTTTCCAAATCGTCAATGCATGGTAAAACTTGAAAATAAATGATATAAGAGAATGAATTTTGAAGTTAAAAACATTCAAACATCAATGAGCTTGTTATTTAAAACAAATTTAAACAATGAAATCCAATAAAGATGAGAGATACACTCAAACCCAAAACTAGATGACAAATTTCAAAGATGTCGGTGAAAACTCAATGAAAAATCATAGATCGACAAAATTAAAACTCACAAATGATGAGAAACTTTAAGATCAATAAAAGGTTGGCCAAATGAGGAGGTTATCTAAGAGGAGACATAAAAAAAATTGGAGAAAAATCGGGTGAAAGAAAGGCGAAGAAATCAGCCCCAATTGATGCTGAAATTTTGTTGAAAAATGGGCTGAAAATGCTTTGTGCGGGCTGTATATAGCCCGCACACCCTTCTAGGACCTATTTGCTACCTGGTGTGCGGCCCGCACACTAGGCCACACACCCTACTGTCTAATATGTGCAGGGTGATGTGCGAGTCCCACAACAGCCCGCACATCACTCTAGCTAGTGTGTGCGGGTTGCGTACAGTCCACACACTCACCAAATGTGTTTGCTGAAAAGTGCCTGTGTTATAGTAATGCGAAGTGTTATTATCTTGCAATGAGCAATGATTTAATCAGATTTTATCACTAAAAAGTGTGCATTTGTTTACTTTTGTGCATTGTAGGGTTGTGGAGCCAATTTGGAGAAGAATGAAGCAAGAATAGGTTATGTTCGCCATTGTTGAGGAGTTTTCGGACTAAGCAAGGAACAAGGCATGAGTTTAGACTTGTGGGTGTGTGCCAACCTCCATTGGAGGGGCACAAGGGCAGTCACATTCACAAAAGTCTAACTCGTGTAGCATTGGAGAACTTCGTCAAAGAAGAGAAATGAAGTAATCGACATAATCTACCATTGATTGTGTGCCCAATTCAATGGCCTCGATGAAGAACGATGAATTCGGGAGCATTTCGGCCAGTACTGTAGCAGTACTGTAGTAAAATCCTGTAGCGAAAATACTGTAGCAAACTAATGTTCACTGTTGCCGAAAATCAGGATTTCAGAGAGTTCACACGGGCATGTGGCATTAACACACGGGCGCGTGGAAATTTTCCAGCAAGCCAGAGACTTCACATGGGCGCGTGGAAATTCCACACGGCCGTACTGTAGCAAAAAATGCTATAGTAAAACCACTGTATCAAAGTTACTGTTCACAGTGCCGAAAAATCACGATTTCAGAATTTCCACACGGCCGTGTGGAATTAAGACACGGGCGTGTGGAATTCCTGGTTTTACACAGGGCCGTGTGGAATTAACACAGGGGCGTGTGGAACTCCGATTTCAGCCCGATTTCAGCCTATAAATAGCCCGTTTTCAGATCTATTTGTGGACCCTCCCCTTCTATCACTTGGATATCTTTTGGGGGGCTTTCGGCTAGGGTTTGGAGAGGTTCTTGGAGGTCTTTGGAGGCGATTAAACGGCATCGACATCGACATCCTTTGGAAGAAAGCTATTGGGGAAGCTCTCATCGGCATTGCTTTGTCGAGGTGTGCCTTAGGCTTGACAAGGGATTCGTTGGAGAAGACACGCGACTACACAAGACCATCAATACGATCTACAAGGGGGTTTTCTTTATGGTTTTCATGCATATGTTCTTAAACTATTTATTGATTTTGTATTGCTCCATGGAGAGCTAAACCCTAGTGGGTATTCGGACTTGTAAACCGTATGATGATATAGTTTCTATGACTTTTATTATGCTTTCTTAATTTAATGTTCTATTATTGAGTTCCAATCTTGCATGCCGATTGTATGAGATTTTCCCTTAGCCGTGACACTAGGGATGAGAATCTATTAGGTTATCCTTTGAGGGTGTGACAACCTCTATAGGATTAGACTACACAAGGTTGGAGAGGGTTGAGAGGGAGAGTTGTGAGGTAGTGATAAGTGCTTGTGTTAATAGTATCGCGAAGCGCTATTATCTTACATTAAGCATACCTTTTATCAGGTTTTATCACTAAATGTGTGCATTTGTGTTCTCTTGTGCATTGAAGGTATTGTGGAGCCTATTTGGAGAAGAAGAATGAAATTAGGTCGCGTTCGCCAATGTTGGGATGTTCTCGGACCAAGCAAGGAACGAAGCACGTATTTGGACTTGTGGATGTGTGCCAACCTCTTTTGGAGGGGCACAAAGGCAGTCACATTCACAACAAGTCCAATCCGTGTTACTTAGGAGAATCTCGCGAAAGAAGAAGACTTGAAGCAATCGGCGCGACCTACCGTTGCTTGTGTGCCCAAGTAATGGTCTCGATGAAGAACAATGGACCCGGGAGGCGTTTCGGCAAGTTACCAAGCCTGTTCAGCTGAAGATTAGTGTTCCAGAGAAGTCACACGGGCGTGTGGAAAGTCCACACGGCCGTGTGAGCCATTTTCCAGCCAGACAGAGAAGTCACACGGGCGTGTGGAAATTCCACACGGCCGTGGGTTTTGCGATTTCAGCCATCCAGTGAAGACACACGGGCGTGTGGAAATTCCACACGGCCGTGTGAAATTAATTTTTCAGCCGAGACAGAAGCTTCACACGGGCGTGTGGAAATTCCACACGGCCGTGTGAAGCCCCCGATAAGTCCAATTTTAAAGCCGCGATTCAACTATATAAAAGGGGATTTTTGCAACCTTTTTAAGAATCTTTGGACCTATCTTTTCCCCAACTTTCTGGAGCGCGGCTAGGGTTTCGGAGAGGATTTCGTGGAGGTTCTAGCGCGTCGTCGGCATCGATTTCGAGGTTCGACGTTTGCACAAGACCACGGCCACACCAATTCGAGGGGGTTTTTCATTGATGTCTATGTTTTATGCTTTATTTCTCACGTTGATGAACATGTATAGCTCTATGAGGAGCTAAACCCCTCGTGGGGTATTCGGACTTGTAAACTTTAGGGTTTCTTATGTTTCTTTGACATTGATTATTATGTTTTCCATCGTTGATGAATAAAATTGAGTTTTTAATCTTGATTATCCTTTCATATTGTTTTCTCTTAAACGTGACATTAGGGTTGAGAGCAATCTAGGCTTTCCTTTGGAGGTGTGACAACTCCTATAGGATTAGACTACTCAAGATTAGAGAGGGTTGAGAGGGAGAGTTGTGAGGTAGCAATGTACCCCTTTCCCCTTCGATGTGATTTCTCCCTACCTCCGATTCCTTGATTTAATAGCGGTCGAAATAGAGTGAAGCAATAGGTAGATAAACTCCCCTAGGGCTTAGTTACGCAAGTAATAGAGTGGAGGGTTGTAGTGAATCCTATTTGCTGGGGCTCAATCTAGACTAGGGTTCTTCCACCTGGACCAAAGGGTTAGAATTACGTATAGGAACAGGTTTAATCACTAGGAATCCCTAGAGCATAATGCAACTCCACATAGTGTGAGGTTTAGGCAGATGGACTCCCCTGGGGCTTAGTCATCTAGGTGACAGAGTGAAGGGTGTTGTGAATCCTAACACCGGGCATAGTGTTGGAGTTAGTCATGGTTGTCCTTAGGTTTGGGACCGTGAGTCTTAGGATATCCTCGACTCAATTGACATCAATAGGAGAGTATAATATCATAGTCTTGCACTTGAAACATAGACCCTAGAGGTAGCTTGTCCGGATACCCTCTTTTATTCATTGTTAGTCCTTCTCGATTTTTCCTACTTGCACTTCTTTCTTCCATCTCTCTACTTAGTTTATTGCTTTGCATTATTTTCACTCATAAATCTTATTATCGTTCTCCGTATTCTGCATAGCTTAACTAGTGAAACCTTATATTCTATCTCCCTATTCCCTGTGGATTCGACTACCTTCTCACCAAGGTAAATTTATTACTTCGACAAACCCGTGCACTTGCGGGATACACGCAAGGGGTCGTGTCAGGTAGCGATGTACCCCTTTCCCCTCCGGTGTGGTTTCTCCCTACCTCCGTTTCCTTGATTCATTAGCGGTCGAGATAGAGTAAAGTGCAAGGTAGATAAACTCCTCTGGGGCTTAGTTACGCGAGTAACAGAGTGAAGGGTTGAAGTGAATCCTACGCACTGGGGCTTAATCTAGACTAGGGTTCTTCCACCTGGACCAAAGGGTTAGAACTACACATAGGAACAGGTTTTACCACTAGGAGTCCTTAGAACTTAATGCAATCCCACGTAGTGTGAGGCTTAGGTAGATATACTCCTCTAGGGCTTAGTTGACAGGTCAACGAGAGTCAAGAGTCGTAGTGAATCCTAATGCCAGGGCATAGTGTTGGGGTTGGTCACGATTGACCTTAGGTTTGGGACCGTGTGTTTAAGGATATCCTCGACTCAATTAGACATCAATTAGAGGGTATAATACTAGTCTTGCACTAGAAGCATTAGTCTTAGGGGGAGCTTTGTCCGGGTACCCCATCTTTATATCGATTACCTCTCCTACCCTCATTATTCTTCTTGCACTCTTTTATTTTCTTTTACATTTATATATATATATATATATATACTTCTTTCATCATCGACTTCTTTCATAGCTAAATAGCGATAACACTTGTTTCTGAACATTATTCCCTGTGGATACGACTAGCCACTCACCAGGGTATTTTTATTACTTCGACAACCCGTGCACTTGCGGGGTACACACGCAAGGGGTGTGTCATTTGCCCAGCTTTGAAATGCCATGAACCTCCTCCAAAACCTAACATTCTTAGCTCTACATGCATAAAACACACCAAAACATAAAGATGATCACTAGACAAGAAAGAATACATCGAGAATCACGGACATGAGCAAGGCTACTCAATTAAACCTACCATGCAATGAAAATAAACAATTGAGCCATCCACACACACAAAAAAAAAAAACTAAGAAAACTAAAACACACAAGCAAACAAAGCAAAATACAAAATTTAACATCTTGGGTTGCCTCCCAAGAAGCGCTTGTTTAACATCACGAGCTTGACCTACCTCTCTTACCTCATGGAGGTTTGAAGATGGTATGCTCCTCCCGGCCAAATGTGGCACAACTACTACCAAAGAAAAAGAAATGTACCTTCTAGGATGGTGCAAATGTGGAAAGCAAGCATGAACTACTTTTGGCCTCCACGAAAATAGCTTGGGTCGGGAATTATCCAATTTGGACTTGGGAGGATCTTTGGATGGCTTAAGCCTCCTCTCCGCTTCTTCTTGACTCCCGAATAGAATTCCTTGGAGTATCCCACCAAATTGTTTGGGTTTCCAGGGAAAGAGTTTTGGTTGAGAACTATCTAAACTCGGCACGGGTGGATTCTTGGACGGCTTCAAACTCCTACCCACATCTTCTTCCTCAACCATAGAATGTGTTTAGGCCTCCAAGGAAATATTTTTGGTTGCGAATTGTCTAGGCCTGGCATAGGTGGGTTCTTGGATGCCTCTAGCTTCCTACCCACATCTTCAAATATAATTCCCGGAATTTTTTTAGTACACAAGATCAAAATGGGCAGATGGGTGGAATGATCGATGTTAAGGCAAGTAGCTTCTTCAATTGTGATTGATGGAGTTGCTTCTATTTCCTCACATTTTCCCCATAGCCATGATTTGATCCTCCCCATTTTCTTCTTTAATTTCATCTTGAGGTGAAACTTTTACTATTTTCTCAACTGGTATTGATGCCACTTTACTTTCTTCTTCAACCTCAAATACCTCAAAATCTACTTCCACCTCAATTTCATCTCTGCATTCTCCCCTTCTAGTATCAATCTCAAATATGAATTCTGTAGTTGGTTAATGAATTAGTGGAAATTCTTCCGCTACCTTGGGAGAATTTTCTATCTAGCTCTCCGTTCTTTGAATATATTCTTGGGCATTAAAATTTGTGCTATCCATGGCTACAACTTTAGGGTATGTTTCCATTATAAATTTTTCAAACACTTCGTCTGCATTGAATTCCCCTTGATGAGGTTGCTCACTTTGAACAATTGGAGGATGATAATGCCATGTTTCTTTAAAGGGGGGCTCTTGTGACAACCCTTGGAGAGGATATTCCAATTGTTGTGTGTGATGATGTGCCAACAAATTTGGGTTGCCTCCCGAACATGGATTATCAGCATTATCACTCAGATAGTGCCATGGTTCTTGAAAGGGGGGCTCTTATAGCAATCCATGGTAAGAGGGCTCCTATTGTTGTCAACAGTGATGTCCTAAAAAATCTAGGTGCCCTGCCTAATATGGATTATATACATGTTCGAATTGATTGCTATGTGATAAGTGCTCGTGTATAAGTTATACGAAGTATACTTTTCTTACATTGAACATCGCTTTATTCAGATTTTATCATTTACATGTGAGCATTCGTATTCTTTTGTGTATGTAGGGTTGTGGAGACAAATTGAGGAGAAAAGAAGAAAGAATAGGTCATGAACGTGATTGTTGAGGGAGTTCTTGTACCGGGCAAGGAACAAGGCACAAGTTGTGCTCGAAGACATGTGAGTGTGTGCCAACCTCCAATTGAGCTCAAGTGAATATTTGAATTGAAGGGACACAAAGGCAGTCACACTCACATGTTCCTGTTGGTTTATACGATGAAAATTAAAGATATCATCAAAAACATGCGGAAGCAATAATAAACTTGGGATATAGTCTAATTGGTTTAATGAACACCATAATTTTAATTAATTAATTATAAAGGCATAGAATATTACCTCGTAATGTTTGAAAGCCTTTCTTTGATGTGTTGAATTTGTTTCTTGGACTGCCGTAGATCTTTCTAGCGTCGAACGAAAGTCCCACGCCTCTAGATTACACGCCGGGATTAGGAAACTATCCTTTTCTTCTTCTCCAAAAGGCGGCTAGAGTTAGAGAGGAAGAAAGAGCCTGGGGATTCTTACACTAGAGAATTAATTGATTTTCTAGGGTTAGAGAGGAGTCATATTTATAGAGACTTCATAAAACATGATAAACATTATTCAATTATGAGTCCTATTCAAAATATGAACCTTCATAATATGATAAACATCATCATAGAAGTTCTATTAGAAATATGAGTCCTAATCTAACTAAAACCACTTTTGTCTTTTAGTCCTTATAATTTTGATTATCTATTCGACTCGATCGAATTTAAATCAAAATTTAAACTCAAGACAAAAATCCTAGACCAATTTATAATTTAACTTATCCCATGAAGTAAAATTGTAAATTGACAATTTTACCCCTGCACTCAAAACAAGATTGATTCTTTATCTCTTTAAGCGTGACTCCCTAGGTTCGTTCCGATTGGCAATGGGAGGATACCAAAGAACGTGGGTGACACCTAGCCAGCCCCGTGGCCCCACGTCTTAACCCAACCAAACACTAATGAGTAGATCATTACAAACCTTTCTGATTATGATTACCATATGTGTATAAACCTTTCGTTCTTGTATCCCAACCGAGTGAGAGCCATGGTAATTGTCATGGTAATTGTCAAACTCACTGAACTTGATCATATGCAAATAGCTATAGTAAGGTGAGATTACCAAACTACCCTTCGTGTCCCACACGATTAGTTTGACTGCCTTGGCCAAGGTCTTCTAATCTCACATACTTATAATCGCATAGGATACTAACTCGTTTACTTTCGAGAGAATGAATTCCTTCTTGGTGATCACTCACAACTGCTACTTGCCTGACATAGTCACACTTCAAGGTTGGCCCAACCAAAAGGTAAACTGAGCCTAACGACTCTAGTAACAGACTAGACGTCACAGGTACATTGTGATCATGATACCTCAGGTCTAAGGTCCACTTATATGATCATAACCAACAATCTCAATCATTGACTGTCAAAGAGTAAAACCCATGTGATTGGATTGTTGCGAGTCATGTTCGAATACACCAATCCCAGTGATGTATTTATGACATATGCTCCCACTATTCCATAGTGTTCAAATATCATTCTTCGTCAAAGTATATGTCATACAAATCCTTACGAATCTTTAATGTCCAATTAAAGATTTCCCAATTTGCGAACTGTTTAAGTGTAGAAGTACCAAACCCTTCTAGTGCTCTCCTCTTTATCCCACAAAAAGTAGAAGGTTTAACTTAATACACATGGAATGTGATATTCAAAACTAATTATAATGCCATCACAAGATTTATATGAATATTAAAATAAATACCTATAATAATAAGAATGTATAATATAAATGAAATGCCCTAATACAAGTATCCTCATTGGCATTCGAGGCCATAATCCCAATAGTTCCAACTTGTGTAACATCATCAAGAACTTCATCAATGCAGTTAACTTGAAGATTCAATGTGATCTACCGCACGATTGTGCGTCCGATTCGGTGGCTGATAAGTGCTTGTGTTGTAGTAATGCAAAGCGTTATTATCTTACAATGAACATACTTTTTATCAGATTTTATTATTAAATAGTGTGCATTTGTGCATTCTTGTGCATTGTAGGTTCATGGAGCTGAGTTGGAAAAGAAGAACGAAGTTAGGTCGTGTTCGCTGTTGTTGGGAGGTTTTTGGACCAAGCAAGGAACAAGGCATGAGGTTAGACTTGTGAGTGTGTGCCAACCTCCTTTGGAGGGGCACAAAGGCAGTCACATTCACAACAAGTCCAACTCGTGTAGCTTAGAAAAACTTCACCAAGAAGGGGACATGAAGCAATAGGCACGATCTACCATTGATTGTGTGCCCAATTAAATGGCCTCGATGAAGAAACAACGTATTCGGGAGCAGTTCGGGAGAATCACTGTAGCAGCATCGTAGCTTTGTTACTGTAGCAAATCACTGTAGCAAGTTACTGTACACCTCTGCCGAAAAATCAAGATTCCAGAGAATTCACACGGGCGTGTGGAATTAACACACGGCCTTGTGAAATAATTTTCCAGCAAGCTAGAGACTTCACACGGGCGTGTAGAATTAACACACGGCCGTGTGAATTGATTTCCCAGCAAGCCAGAGACTTCACACGGGCGTGTGGAATTAACACACGGCCGTGTGAAGTAATTTTTCAGGAAAGACAGAAACTTCACACGGGCGTGTGGAAATTCCACACGGCCGTGTGAAGTCCCGATAACTTCAAATTTAAAGCCGCACTCAACCTATTTAAAGCCCGATTTGGAGACTTTTTGAGCATCTTTCAACCTATCTTTCTCCCTAACTTCTGGAGAGTGCGACTAGGGTTTCGGAGAGGACTTTGTGGAGGATTGGAGCGCGCCATCGGCATCGTCACCGACGTTCGATGGCCGCACAAGACCACGGCCACACCATACGCGAGGGGGTTTTCATTGATGTCTTTAGTTTGTGTTTTATTTCATACATTGATGAACATGTATAGCTCCATAAGGAGCTAAACCCCTCGTGGGTATTCGGACTTGTAAAACTCTAGGATAATTATGTTTCTTTGACATTGTTATTATGCTTTCCATTAATTGATGAATAAATTCGAGTTTCAATTTTAGATTTCTTGTGCTATTGTTTTCTCTTAGCCGTGACACTAAGGATTGAGAACAATCTAGGTTATCCTTTGGAGGTGTGACAACTCCTGTAGGATTAGACTACTTAAAATTGAAGAGGGTTGAGAGGGAGAGTTGTGAGGTAGCACCGTACCCCTTTCCCTTCCGATGTGATTTCTCCCTACCTCCGATTCCTTGATTTATTAGAGGTCAAAATAGAGTGAAGTGCTAGGTAGACAAACTCCCCCAAGGTTTTGGGGTGACGTGAATCCTACGCACTGGGGCTTAATTTAGACTATGGTTCTTCCTCCTGGACCAAAGCGGTAGGACTACTACACATAGGAACAGGTTTTATCACTAGGAGTCCCTAGAGCTTAAAGCAATCCCACGTAGTGTTAGGCTTAGGTAGAAATACTCCCCTGGGGCTTAGTTGAGCAATCAATAGAGTGAAGGGTTGACGTGAATCCTATTGCCGGGACATAGTGTTGGGGTTAGTCACGGTGGACCTTAGATTTGGGACCGTGTGTCTAAGGATTTTCCTCGACTCAATTGACATCAATAGGAAAGTATAATAGCATAGTCTTGCACTAGAAGCATAAGTTCTAGAAGTAACTTGTCCGGATACCCTATTCTCACTTATTGCTAGTCTCTCTCTTTTTACTCATTGCTTGCACTTTTCTCTCTTTCATCTTTTTATTTACTTGCCTTGCTGATGACTTGACCGCAAGCGCACGGGTCGCCAAGTAATACCCCTCGCGCAAGCACGAGGGGGTCGTATTCCCTAGGGCCAAGGAACTACTATTACTTCCCCTTCATCTATTTCCTAACCTAGCAATTTTGTGATAAAATCAAGATAAGAAGAATAACAAAGAGAAAACTATAAACAAGTGATCTAAGGCACACCAAACAAGCGCATTAAGGAAACAATGAGCAATAAATGAACGAGGCCGCGGGCGAGGATCCCCTCGGGACTACTAAAGCTAGAAGAATACTCGAATCACACAGGCAAAGGTGGTTAGGCCAAGAGACATCCAAAGATAGGTCACCCCGATGGTCACGGTGATGACCCCTAATCCAGTATGGGTATTGGAATACGGAATTTCCACCGCTACGGTATTTCTACCGCCCAAATCCCCACACGATTGCTAAGGGCCTAGGGAAATCTCAAATTAGAGTCAAACACAATATCTAGGCTCAACCCTAATGGTTGGAGGGGTACAAAATACCCGATGGTCACGGCGTATTTGTACATGTATCCCTTCTAAGCTTGGTGAGTCTAACACTAGGGCAATGGTCATGCAACCTAGTATTACCTAAAAATTGATACACAGAGTTCTCATGCATACCAAGGCATTCAAATACACCAAACTTAAACCACAAACCACACAAATACCATACATATAAATCAAGTATCCAAACAAGCAAGTTCATCCCAAGGTTCACCGGATGCCCGGCGACCTTGGGAGTCTAGTTCATCATCAACAAAGGAGAATGCCTACAAAACAAGAAATACAAAGTAAAGCTCATAACAACTCCCCTAAGATGAAGACTAGAAGAAGATGGTGATGAGAACTTGAAGGATCCGCGCCAACAAGCTCCTAGATGCTCACCCTTGAGTGTGTGATCTTCTTCTCCCCTCGATTTGCTCCTCAAAAATGCCTTCTCCCGCAGCCTTGAAGTCCAAGAAGATGATGGAGGAGAATGGTGGCCAAAAGATAACAAGAAGAATGCCCAAAAGGCCTTTAAAACCTAATTTCGGGATGCTATGCGGCCACCCATGCGGCCCCGCATGCGGGGAGAGAAAGTTTCCGAGAAATCCCAAAAAATCGCGTAAGTTGCTACAGTGCCGCTACAGTAGTTTTGATACAGTGAAATTGCTACAGTCGTATGCGGCCTCTGCAGTACCCGCATGGTAGCCTGCATGATCTTCCAGACTTAGCCGTTTTGCCAAAGGTTTCGTTGTCTATTTCACAGGCGTATTTTTGATACTTGTTTTTGCTATTTTAGTCATTCACTTCGTTGTCTATTTCACACTTACTTTAACTATCATCGTTCTTATTTTTCTTTTCTTTGTGTTGGCTTCAGGTTATGACCCGCGGGAACCCTTCGATTCTTGTTGAAGGAGACCCGAACATTGGTAGGAGAACGCACCGTAAAGGGAAAGAGCCTGTGGAAGAACAATCCGAGCAAGCCAGCATAGATTCAGAAGGGTCGGAAGCTATGGCAGAATAGAATGAACAACAAAGGACATTGGCCGATTTTTCTAGACCCGCGGTAATGGGGACCCAATCAAGCATTGTGAGGCCCCCAATTACCGCAAATAACTTTGAGATGAAGCCGTCGTTCATTCAAATGTTGCAACAGTCCGCACAGTTTAATGGGTTGGCCGATGAAGATCCCAACAACCATCTAGAGAACTTTCTTGAAGTGTTCGACATGTTGAAGATCAATGGGGTAACGGACGACGCAATCAGGTTGAGAGCCTTCCCATTTTCATTGAAGGGAAAAGCAAGACATTGGTTACATTCATTACCGAGAGCATCTATCACTACATGGCAGGAGATGGCCGAGGCATTCTTAGCTAGGTATTTCCCTCCGGGAAAATCAGCAAGGCTCCGGAATGATATCTCATCCTTCATGCAAGTGGAATTGGAGTCTCTATTCGAGACATGGGATAGGTTCAAGGAGCTCCTTCGGAAGTGCCCGCAACATGGATTCCCCGAGTGGATGATTATTCATACTTTCTACAATGGGTTGAATCCAAGCACGAAGCAACTTTTAGATGCGGCGGCAGGAGGGACTCTGGGAGGCAAGACCCCCGATGAAGCCCGACACCTTATTGAAGAGATGGCGATGAATAGCTATCAATGGAACACAAGGGACAGAAGGAAGGTAGCCGGAATTCATGATGTTGATGCAGTTACATCTTTGTTGGCACAAGTAGAGTCATTGAGTAAAAAGTTGGACGCTCTAACTTCACCAAGAGTTGCGGCCATCACTACATGTAACGGTTGTGGGGGAGGTCATGCTTCAAGTGATTGTCCGATTACTATTGGAGGCGCTAGTACGGTGGAGCAAGCTGATTTTGTGGGAAATAACTACAGAGGACAAGGCCAAGGCAACCCGTATAGTGGCACTTACAATCCGGGGTGGAGTAATCACCCAAATTTCTCATGGAGCAACCAAGGACAGTCACAACAAAAGAACAACACACCACCAGGATTTCATTGCCAACAAGCACCGAATTTAGAAAGCCGAGTGACAGGGATAGAAGGAAAGATGACTGATCTAGAAAGAGCTCTCACACGGTTTGTTTCTTCATCGGATGCTAGATTTCAATCGGTAGAAGCTACACTTCGCAATCATACCACCTCCTTACATAATTTGGAGAATCAAATGGGGCAAATTGTGAAGACATTAGCGGAAAGGCCTCAAGGAAGTTTGCCTAGTAATACGGAGACTAATCCGAGGAAACAATTGAAGGCAATCACATTGAGGAGTGGGAAAGAGGTTGAGAGAAATCTCCCTCTAGAGAAGGCCCTAGAGACACCCGAGGTAGTGGAGATAGAGGAAGGAGTAACAAAGGAAAAAAAGGTAGCATCCCCACCCTACAAGCCAAGGATCCCCTATCCTTCACGATTGAAGAATGACCAAGCGAATGAACAATACAAGAAATTTCTGGGAATTTTCAAACAGTTGCACATCAACATACCATTCGCGGAAGCATTAGGCCAAATGCCTAAGTACGCGAAGTTCTTGAAGGACCTCTTGACCAACAAGAGGAAATTGGAGGAGAGTGCGTCTGTGATACTAGATGCCAATTGCTCGGCCGTATTGCAAAAGAACATGCCGAGAAAAAGAAACGATCCCGGGAGTTTCATAATACCATGTAACATTGGCAACATGGGTGAAGAGATGGCATTGGCCGACTCGGGAGCAAGCATCAATGTCATTCCCTACACGTTCTTCCAAAAGCTAGGCTTGGGCGAGCCAAGACCCACTCGGATGACACTTCAACTCGCGGACCGATCAGTGAGACATCCGAGAGGAATCGTGGAAGATGTGTTGGTGAAAGTCGACAAATACATATTTCCTATTGACTTCGTAGTGTTGGATGTCGATGAGGATGTCGAGGTTCCATTGATCCTTGGAAGGCCATTCTTGCGCACCTCCAAGGCGTTGATTGACATGGACGGCGGGGAGCTCACATTGTGAGTGGGAGAAGACAAACTTACATACTGACTCGCCGAAGCCATGAGACACTCTCTCGATTTTGATGACACTTTATATTTCCTTGACACCACCGATGAACTAATAGATGATTATGTGCAGGAACTGATGAACCCAAATCCATATGAAGGGTGGCCGGATCAAGACTTGGAGACTGAAGAAGAAGTGCTCTCCATTGGTCTAATCATGGATGACTTCAAGCAAGAAACAGGATGAAAAGGTCGAAAAGACGCCACAAGAAGAACCCCAACAACAAGGGGAATGAACATTCAAGGAGTAAGGGTGATTCACCCTTTGGTGGTAACAAATTCGACAACTCCCCCTTTACTCTACAAAGGTTATGTAATGCATGCTTTCAGGTTGTAGGGAAGAGGGCAACCTCCATTCATGAGCCCCCGCAAGGTAAGCCAGGTACGTCAAGCTTAGTGACGTTAAACAAGCGCTTCTTGGGAGGCAACCCAAGGTTTTACAGTTTTTCTAGGACCTAGTTAGCTTTAGATTGAATAAAAGTCTTGGTTTTGGTGTCCTGAATTTTTTCATGTGCTTACGCTGCAATTTTCTTGTGGGTTTTTGATGAATTACGTGTGCCTTAATGATAATTGATGAAGTTTAAGTCGGTTGAGTGTGTTTTCTGTGGTCTCTGGTCGTGTTTTCATGATTTTTATAGGCTCTAAGTGTTATACAAGAGTTTCTGAATTTTTCTGAGAAGTCTGTAAAATTTTCTAAGTGATCCAGAGAAAACACACGGCCGTGTGGAATTAACACACGGCCGTGTGTTACTAAATAGAGCTCAGCCAGAGAAGACACAGGGGCGTGACTTTGCCCCTGTGAAAAAACTTCAGAAGGGGCACACGACCGTGTGAAATTTCGTAGAACTTCAACTCTTTTCCAGAGAGTCCACAGGGGCGTGTGGGTGCCCCTGTGAGTGCCACTGTGCTAAGGCACACGGCCGTGTGAAACTCTGCAGAAAACCCCCCTTCGACCCGAGAATACACAGGGGCGTGTGGGTGCCCCTGTGGGAGAGTTTTTGAAAGGTGCACGGCCGTGTGGGCGATTCACACGGCCGTGTGTAACACTTAGTATTTTTCGGGTGAGTTAGAGAGGCCACAGGGGCGTGTGAGGTGCCTCTGTGGCTGGCCTTGTGTTCTTGGCCAGGTTGGGCACACGCCCGTGTGGAATTAACACACGGCCGTGTGAAAAATTTCAGAGACCTTCTGTGGTTTCCCAAGAATCCACACGGGCGTGGACCAGCCCCTGTGGATACCCTTGTGAAGGCACACGGCCGTGTGGAATTTCCACACGACCGTGTGGGGTAGCCCAGAGAGTGAACAGAATGCACACAGGGGCGTGTGTTGGCCCCTGTGAAACCTAATTTCAGAGGCACACGGCCGTGTGGCATTGCCACACGCCCGTGTGAATTTCCAGAACTCCAAAAGCCGCGCGATTTCTTTTAGTTTTTACTCGTGCCTCTTCCATTTTCATTCTAAACTCTTCTCCTACCCTCTCCACTAATTTCCCGACCGTCTCAGATGTTTTTGAAGGTTTTTATTGGAGTTTTCCGGCCGATTCTTAGTATTTCTTCATCCACTCCGTTGGTAAGGACTTCAAAGCCTTTTTCTTCGTCAATTCTTAATTTGATTCGATTCTTTGGATGATTTCGCTTGTTTTAAATGCTTATTATATATGCGAACATGCTTAGGGATGAATTAGAACAAATTAGAGTGTAAATTTTGGATTTCTAGACCCACGGCCGTGAGGCTCTGTCCGCCCGATGATCCACATGGGCGTGTGGAATTAACACACGGCCGTGTGGATTTCTGCAGATTGTTCTGTTTTAATGTTTTTTTGATCGATTCTCTTTTCAATCTCGCAGATATGGCTTCTAGATCCAAGAAGTCGGCTGGGAAGCGACCCCGTGAGCCCACACCCCCTCCAGAGGCGACAGAGTTTCGTATAACTGAGCACCAGACCAGGTTTGATAGATTGTCCACACTCCGTTTTGGACAGTCACGATACCCCGACCTGAGCATTATCAGAGGGATCCAGGGGGGTGACAGTATTGCTGAGGAGGTTGAGGAGCTACTCTCGGTGGGTGGCTGGAGGAGACTACTGAGGATCAGCGATCCAGCCATTCGAGGAGTGACACTGGAGTTTCTGGCCTCATTTGAGTTTGACAGATCATACAGGGACTTTCCTACTCCTGATGCGATTCAGTTCAGGGTATTAGGCCAGCATTTAAGCCTCAGCTTGACCTAGTTTTCGATCCATATGGGGCTATACGATGAGGCCTATACACAGACCGAGGAGTATAGGGATCTTCCTACAGACTACCGGGGCAGTCTTACTCCGTAGAGGGCGTACAGAGATTTGTGCGGAGAAGGCCAGTATGAGCCAGGGGTCTCGAAGGCCACGTGTTTATCTCGCCCGGTCTACAGATATTTACATGCCATTTTGAGTAGATCAGTGAGTGGCCGGGGTGATAGCACTGGGGTTCTGAGCCGGCAGGAGCTTTTTTATCTATATTCTATGGCTCAAAGGGTACCACTCCACCTAGAGCACATTTTAGCAGAGCATTTGCGCCATCAGGGCCAGTACCCTAGGGTTGGAGTGATCTTCGCGGGACCCTACATTTCGAGACTCCTGATCGAAACGAGTCTCAGAGACGGAGTGCGAGGGGCAGAGAAGACTAGTGTACCGATCCCTCTGGGCGCAGATACACTGAGGATGATGGGGATGATCCGCAGAGCAGGATCAGGGACATATACATGGACCATTCCACAGACAGAGCAGGGCGAGGGCTCCCAGGCAGCGTTAGAGCCATCACCAGTGGACACAGATGCAGGGGCAGAGGCCGAGGCACCACCCACAACACCGGAGCCACCTCCAGTGCGTATTTTTTCTCCATCTCGAGGACAGGACAGGTTTGAGCGCCTCGAGAGTACTGTGGGCATCATGCAGCAGGAGTTAGCGGAGCTGAGGGTCGCACAGGTAGCAAGGTTTGCCGAGTTGAGGACCACTCAGGCATCACAGTTCGCTCACTTGTCGGCACAGCTCGCCACAGTGATCCAGTTGTTTGAGCAATCTGTGGTGCGACCCCGACGGGTCCCCTCACCGACTCCACCTCCATCTCCATCAGCATCAGATCCAGCAGCAGCAGCAGCAGCAGCACCAGAGGATACACATCAGGACACCAACGCTGAGGCGTCGTAGATTTTTTCTTTCTTTTGTCGCACTTTTATTTTCTTATTTTGTTGGACTTGTAGTACCCAGAAAGGACTCTCTTTCTGGGTTTGTTTTTATTTTTCCTTTATTTTGTCTCAAGTTGTATCTCATTATCATATCTTTATATACTCGAGCTTTATTTTGGTTTTTCTTGAGCTATACTGAACCCTTGCGTATGTGTGCTGATGGTCTTGGATTTAAGGAAATTGAGGAATTGTCATAGGCACGGTCATGGGACCGTGTGTGCTCCACAAACCATTGAGACTCAACTCTCAATGACCTAGCTCCATCAAACGCAACACTTGGAGTTTAGGGGAGTAATGTTTCAATTGCAACTTCCACACTAATTGTTTTTCACTGTTTTATTGTTTATAGTGCTTGTATGCGTACATTGGGGACAATGTACATCTTAAGTGTGGGGGGGAATTCACATTGCACACACCTTTACTTGTGCGTTCAATTGTTCATGTTCATTTAGCGTATGGCGGTTCACCTTAGTTGCAACATTCGTATTCTTAGAGTTTAGGAGAAATTTTAACATTGTATTCTATCTTGTTCTAGTTCCACTTGAATTTTAGGGGATTTTTGCTCGATTACAGCTTATTGCACTACTCACTCTTGAAATCTTTTGGAAACTCAATCTTGAAGTTTTAAGGACTAGTTTAGTATTACTTTAGTAAGTTGTGAAGTTCTATGTAGCTAAAAAAAAAAAAAAAAAAAAAAAAAAAAAAAAAAAAAAAAACTACTATTAGCTTGTGAATACTAGTTTAAGCTTTTCATTTGGGGCGGAAAGAGCTCCCTCCTATGAAGTATGAAGCTACTCTCATAAGTCGGATACAAGTTATGCCCTAATGAGAGAAAGAGCTATCTCATGGGAAGCGTGAAAGCTACCACTCCGGTAGAAAGAGCTACCTCCTCGAAAGTGTGAAAGCCACCTTTGGCGGCCGCCTAGGAAAGGGCTACCTTAGAGGTTGAGTGAAGCTACTACTTCCTTACTTAGTGTATATAAATAAGTCCTTGTAACAAGAGTTTGAGGAGTACTCGTTGGTTCTCTTGAGTGAATTCGCACACACTTACACATTTTCGAGTTTTTATCCTTTTTGATTCAAGGGTTTTTTTTTTTTTTTTTTTTAAGCTAGAGCAACGATAACCATATGTAATGTTTTGATTTCCCCTTACTTGTAGAATGCTTCTTTTGCATCTTTTGGTGAACCTAAGGCCAAGCACTTTCAATTGTTCTTCCCAAGTACTTTCACGTTCTATTTTGCTTGAGGACAAGCAAAAGCTTAAGTGTGGGGGGATTTGATAAGTGCTTGTGTTGTAGTAACGCGAAGCGTTATTATCTTACAATGAATATACTTTTTATCAAATTTTATCATTAAATAGTGTGCATTTGTGCATTCTTGTGCATTGTAGGTTCATGGAGCTAAGTTGGAAAAGAAGAACGAAGTTAGGTCGTGTTCGCCGTTGTTGGGAGTTTTTCGGACCAAGCAAGGAACAAGGCACGAGGTTAGACTTGTGAGTGTGTGCCAACCTCCGTTGGAGGGGCACAAAGGCAGTCACATTCACAACAAGTCTAACTCGTGTAGCTTAGGAAAACTTTACCAAGAAGGAGACTCGAAGTAATAGGCACGATCTACCATTGATTGTGTGCCCAATTCAATGGCCTCGATGAAGAAACAACGTATTCGGGAGCAGTTCGGGGAGAATTACTGTAGCAAGTTACTGTGCACTTCTGCCGAAAAATCAAGATTCCAGAGAATTCACACGGGCGTGTGGAATTAACACACGGCCGTGTGAATTGATTTCCCAGCAAGCCAGAGACTTCACACGGGCGTGTGGAATTAACACACGGCCGTGTGAAGTAATTTTTCAGGAAAGACAGAAACTTCACACGGGCGTGTGGAAATTCCACATGGCCGTGTGAAGTCCCGATAACTTCAAATTTAAAGCCGCACTCAACCTATTTAAAGCCGGATTTGGAGACTTTTTGAGCATCTTTCAACCTATCTTTCTCCCTAACTTCTGGAGAGTGCGGCTAGGGTTTCGGAGAGGACTTTATGGAGGATTGGAGCGCGCCATCGGCATCGTCACCGACGTTCGATGGCCGCACAAGACCACGGCCACACCATACGCAAGAGGGTTTTCATTGATGTCTTTAGTTTGTGTTTTATTTCATACATTGATGAACATGTATAGCTCCATGAGGAGCTAAACCCCTCGTGGGTATTCGGACTTGTAAAACTCTAGGATAATTATGTTTCTTTGACATTGTTATTATGCTTTCCATTAATTGATGAATAAATTCGAGTTTCAATTTTAGATTTCTTGTGCTATTGTTTTCTCTTAGCCGTGACACTAAGGATTGAGATCAATCTAGGTTATCCTTTGGAGGTGTGACAACTCCTGTAGGATTAGACTACTTAAAATTGAAGAGGGTTGAGAGGGAGAGTTGTGAGGTAGCACCGTACCCCTTTCCCTTCCGATGTGATTTCTCCCTACCTCCGATTCCTTGATTTATTAGAGGTCAAAATAGAGTGAAGTGCTAGGTAGACAAACTCCCCCAAGGTTTTGGGGTGACGTGAATCCTACGCACTGGGGCTTAATTTAGACTATGGTTCTTCCTCCTGGACCAAAGCGGTAGGACTACTACACATAGGAACAGGTTTTATCACTAGGAGTCCCTAGAGCTTAAAGCAATCCCACGTAGTGTTAGGCTTAGGTAGAAATACTCCCCTGGGGCTTAGTTGAGCAATCAACAGAGTGAAGGGTTGACGTGAATCCTATTGCCGGGACATAGTGTTGGGGTTAGTCACGGTTGACCTTAGATTTGGGACCGTGTGTCTAAGGATTTTCCTCGACTCAATTGACATCAATAGGAAAGTATAATAGCATAGTCTTGCACTAGAAGCATAAGTCCTAGAGGTAACTTGTCCGGATACCCTATTCTCACTTGTTGCTTGTCTCTCTCTTTTTACTCATTGCTTGCACTTTTCTCTCTTTCATCTTTTTATTTACTTGCCTTGCTTCTACTCTAATTCCATAAATTTACTCATCACTCCGATCATTGTTTCTTTTCGTATATCACACGACTCAATAGCAATTTCTTGTATTTTAAACCCTATTCCCTGTGGATTCGACTACCCACTCACCCGGGTAACTTTATTACTTCGACAAGACCGTGCACTTGCGGTACACACGCAAAAGGTCGTGTCAGCGGCCTTGAGGAAGAAATGAAGTCGGGAGCAACTTTGGTGTGAGACTGTAGTAGTTACTGATGAAGCGTCACGCGACAAGCTAAGAAGCTAGCACGTGACTCCCCTGCCGCAAGTGCACGGGTCGTCAAGTAATAACCCCTCGTGAGGGTCATATTCCCAAGGGTCCCGAGATTTACTATTACTTCTGAGTGGCGGCCCGAAAGTGTACAGGTTTGTCAAAGTAATAAAAGTTACCCCGGTGAGAGGGTAGTCGAATCCACAGGGAATAGGGAGTTAGAATACGAGATTTTACTATTAAAACTATGCGAAGTACGAAAAAGTGATCAATTGATTCGATGAGTGAATTATGGAAACAATTATACTAAAAGACGAGAAAATAAAAGAAAGATGGAAGATGAGAAAGTGCAAGTAAAAGAGAATAGAAAGGATTTAACAATGAATGAAGCGGGGTATCCGGACAAGATACCTCTAGGATCTATGCTTCTAGTGCAAGACTATGCTATTATGCTCTCCTATTGATGCCAATTGAGTCGAGGAAATCCTCAGACTCACGATCCCAAACCTAAGGACAACCGTGACTAACCCCAACATTATGCCCCGGTATTAGGATTCACATCGACCCTTCACTCTATCGCTCGCATGATTAAGCCCCAGGGGAGTACATCTACCTAAACCTCACACTACGTGGAATTGCATTAAGTTCTAGGGACTCCTAGTGATAAAACCTGTTCCTATGTGTAGTTCTAACCCTTTGGTCCAGTAGGAAGAACCCTAGTCTCGAATAAGCTCCAGTGCGTAGGATTCACTTCAACCCTTCACTCTGTTACTCCCGTAACTAAGCCCCAGGGGAGTATATCTACCTAGCACTTCACTCTATCTCGACCGCTAATAAATTAAGAAAATGGAGGTAGGGAGAAATCAAACCGGAGGGGAAAGGGGTACATCGCTACCTCACAACTCTCCCTCTCAACCCTCTTCAATCTTAAAGAGTCTAATCCTATAGGAGTTGTCACACCTCCCAAGGAAAATCTAGATTGTTCTCAACCCTAGTGTCACATCTAAGGGAAAATAATAGCAAGATAAAATCAAGATTGAAACTCAATTCTTATTCATCAATAATGGAAAAGCATAATAACAATGTTAAAGAAACATAATAACCCTAGAATTTACAAGTCCGAATACCCACAAGGGGTTTAGCTCCTCATGGAGCTATACAAGTTCATCAAAGTGTATAAGAAAGCACAAAATAAAGACATTGATGAAAACCCCCTTGCGTATGGCGTGGCCGTGGTCTTGTGCGGTCGCCGGACGTCGGTGACGATGCCGAAGACGCGCTCTAAACCTCCATGAAGTCCTCTCCAAAACCCTAGCTGCACTCCAGAAGTTCGAGAGAAAGATAGGTCAAAAGATTCCTTTAAAAAGTCTCCAAATTGGGCTTTTATAATATTGAGTTGCGGCTTTAAAATTGCTGAAATCGGGATTTATAATGTTGAGTCGCGGCTTTAAAATTACTGAAATCGGGATTTACGCCCTGAAACAAAAATAAATGCATCAAACGCACCAAATGTCGTCGAAGTAAATATAAGTTGCATGAAAGTAAACAAATTTTATAACTAAAACATGATGTATTTAGGCACTTATCAAATACCCCCCACATGAGCATTTGCTTGTCCCAAGCAAATAGACATGAAGAACAGGAGAGACTGATAAGTGACTAAATGCATAACCTCAGGCTAGCAAGTAGTATTAAAGCAAAAGTAGAACTCAAAACACCAAGCCAGGACCACTTTTACATGCATTCATTGGCCGTATCGTGATGTGTGTGTGCAACCCCCCTAGTTCAAAACCCTGTAGTCCAAGCAAGGTAAACAGGACCCCGAGGACCACTTCTTAAGGCAAATCACGCCACTTAATGGAATTCGGCCTTGAGATGGTAGGGATACTCCTAGTAAACCCTCAAAGATCTTTCCTCTTCTATTCGAGCAAATACCGGTCATAAAACATTATTTTGCTGTACACACATGTTTTTATTTTTCTTCGAGACTAACATGAACTGCAAATCCACATTACCTGGAGCTTTGCACATTCAAATATACGCGCTCATGCCTTTATAGCTTTTGGCGAGAGGAACACTCTGGTTAGGAGCAAGAACCCCAGGTTAGTTCGCTAGTAGGGTAGAGGAGCACTGTCCTTTTTCTTTATTAGATTTCCCACTTTTCTTTTATTGCAAGAAAATTGAAGAGGAAAGTCCTTAAGAGTTTATTAGAAAGCATACCTAACACATCAAGCCACGAAACCACTAGAATGGGTTAGCAACTAAGAGGGTCACGAAGGTAACTGTTGTTCCTCACCTAGGTGTCCAAGGTTCTACCTAGGGGGTAAGTGCAAGGAATGCCAAGAATGACACGAAATCTTAAGAGTGCAGGGTCACAAATAGCTTAGTGTCTATCATGGTTTCATGCTACAATACATTCACAACTAAGCATGCCGTCCTTGGTTTAACAATCATGCAACAATTCAGAAATTTTCATACAAGTTCACGAAAAACATAAGTAGACCAGAACATAAACACCCACCACCCACTTGGAGTAGTACATTGCCCTCAATGTACCTGAGTCAGCAGGAAAGAACAAATATGCAATGAAAATAAAGAAGGTGGGTTTGTGAACATCCCCGAAAGAAGTGTGGTGAGACTCGTGGAGCATGAGTTCAGGGTGGCCTTACAAAAATATCTCAAAAGTTTGAGAGAAGAGATCATATGACGTCTAATTCATCCCGCAAGGAGAAAAGACGTCGAATCAAGCATCCATCAAACCCATAAAAGTAAAATACAGAAATGCATATGATAAGTGCTCATGTTATAGTAATGCGAAGTGTTATTATCTTGCAATGAGCATTGATTTAATCAGATTTTATCACTAAAAAGTGTGCATTTGTTTACTTTTGTGCATTGTAGGGTTGTGGAGCCAATTTGGAGAAGAATGAAGCAAGAATAGGTTATGTTCGCCATTCTTGACGAGTTCTTGGACCAAGCAAGGAACAAGGCACGAGTCTAGACTTGTGGATGTGTGCCAACCTCCATTGGAGGGGCACAAGGGCAGTCACACTCACAAAAGTCTATAACTCGTGTAGCATTGGAGAACTTCGCCAATAAAGACAAATGAAGTAATCGACATAATCTACCGTTGATTGTGTGCCCAATTCAACGGCCTCGATGAAGAACGATGGATTCGGGAGTATTTCGGAGAAGTACTGTAGCAGGCATTGTAGCAACTGTAGATAAATACTGTAGCATCTACTGTTCACATTCTGCCGAAATTCAGAATTCCAGAGAGTTCACACTGTAGCATAAATACTGTAGCAGAAAAAATGTAGCAAAAACACTGTTCACAGGTGCCGAGAAATCACGATTCCAGAATTTCCACACGGCCGTGTGGAATTAACACACGGGCGTGTGGAATTTCTGGATTTTCACAGAAGTCCGATTTCAGCCCGAATTCAGCCCGATTTCAGCCTATAAATAGCCCGTTTTCATATCTATTTGGGGGACCCTTCTCTTCTATCACTTGGATATCTTTTGGGGGGCTTTCGGCTAGGGTTTGGAGAGGTTCTTGGAGGTCTTTGGAGGCGATTAAACGGCATCGACATCGACATCCTTTGGAAGAAAGCTATTGGGGAAGCTCTCATCGGCATTGATTTGTCGAGGTGTGCCTTAGGCTTGACAAGGGATTCGTTGGAGAAGACACGCGACTACACAAGACCATCGATACGATCTACAAGGGGGTTTTCTTTATGGTTTTCATGCATATGTTCTTAAACTATTTATTGACTTTGTATTGCTCCATGGAGAGCTAAACCCTAGTGGGTATTCGGACTTGTAAACCCTAGGATGATATTGTTTCTATGACTTTTATTATGCTTTCTTAATTTAATGTTCTATTATTGAGTTCCAATCTTGCATGCCGATTGTATGAGATTTTCCCTTAGCCGTGACACTAGGGTTGAGAATCTATTAGGTTATCCTTTGAGGGTGTGACAACCTCTATAGGATTAGACTACACAAGGTTGGAGAGGGTTGAGAGGGAGAGTTGTGAGGTAGCGATGTACCCCTTTCCCCTCCGGTGTGGTTTCTCCTTACCTCCGTTTCCTTGATTCATTAGCGGTCGAGATAGAGTGAAGTGCTAGGTAGATAAACTCCCCTGGGGCTTAGTTACGCGAGTAACAGAGTGAAGGGTTGAAGTGAATCCTACGCACTGGGGCTTAATCTAGACTAGGGTTCTTCCACCTGGACCAAAGGGTTAGAACTACACATAGGAACAGGTTTTACCACTAGGAGTCCCTAGAACTTAATGCAATCCCACGTAGTGTGAGGCTTAGGTAGATATACTCCTCTAGGGCTTAGTTGACAGGTCAACGAGAGTCAAGAGTCGTAGTGAATCCTAATGCCAGGGCATAGTGTTGGGGTTAGTCACGGTTGACCTTAGGTTTGGGACCGTGTGTTTAAGGATATCCTCGACTCAAATAGGCATCAATTGTAGAGCATAATACAAGTTTTGCACTAGAAGCATTAGTCATAGGGGGAACTTTGTCCGGATACCCCATCTTTATATCGATTACCTCTCCTACCCTCATTATTCTTCTTGTACTCTTTTATTTTCTTTTACATCTATATATAAATACTTTTCTCATCATCGATTCCCATCATAGCTAAATAGCGATTAACACTTGTTTCTAAACACTATTCCCTGTGGATTCGACTACCCACTCACCGGGGTAACTTTTATTACTTCGACAAGGCCGTGCACTTGCGGTACGCACGCAAAAGGTCGTGTCAGCATAACATGAACACAAGTTCATAAGCCAAAGTGAAATAACAACAACAAAGTGGTAGGGGTAGGCTCAAATCCACTAGACTACAACAAAAACAAACAACACACAAAAGCACACCAAAAGCAAGAAAATAAAACTAAAGGAAAGTGAGCTCAAAAGCAAGAGAAGAAAACAATGTGAATGGTAAACCGGTCAAGAGACGAAGGATCAAAATAACATACTTGAAGAGCGCGAAGAAAATCGGAGTTGGTGTGCTCTCTGTTAAAGGTGTGCGGGTGGTGTGTAGGGCAGCACACCAGCCGTACATGGTTCTGGCAGGAGTGTGCGGGTGGTGTGCGGGATTGCACACCAGCTGCACACGATTCTGGCAATGTTGTGCGGCCACTGTGCGGGGCCGCACAGTGGCCGCACAGATGCCGTGATAGTGCGCGAAAACCAGTTCTCACCTCCCAAAACAAGCAAACAAGTGTGCAGATGAGTCATAAGCTCACTTTGGGCATCTAGTACAAACTTTTAAAACTAAAACACAACAAAGTTTACCAGAAAGAAAAAGGACAGATGAAACACAAACTACTAAATAAAAAGAACGAAATGGGTAAAGAGCTCACAGTTCGATCACAACACAAGTGTAACTAAAATAGGAAAATAAACGAGTACGGAATTGTAAAAATTTTGGGCTGCCTCCCAAAAGCGCTTGTTTATCGTCACGAGCCTGACGTTAAAGCCCTACATGATCAAGGTGGTTAAAGGAAGGGGTTTTACCTGAAGTGGTCATGGATGCAAACGATGACTTGGGTGGTAAATTTAATGAGAGGAGAGAATTGATGCTGTTGATAAACGCCTAACTATACGTATTATTTATGTATGTTCGCATATTTTTCGAGTATTTTTATATGTGTGGATGCCCGTTTTCGGTCTAAATTGGTTTATTTCGTGTTACAGGTACAAAAGATATTGTGGGGAGCTCGACAACGAGATTTTATAAGAAATCGGCAAAGAAAACACCATTTTCGAGTCCATGGTACTGTAGCGGAACTGTAGCACGAGAATTTGGCGAAACGGTTAAGTCTGGAGTTTTATACGGGCACATGATTGACCGCATACAGTTCCTGTAGCAGCAGCACTGTAGCAGACTGTAGCACTCCACTGCGGCAACTTACACAAAACTCCGGGAGCTACAGTGCCCGTATGCTAGGCCGCATGACTTGTTGGAATTAGGTTTTAAAGGCCTTTATGGCATTTTTCTTGGGGACTTTTGGCCACCACTTCTCCTCCACCACCATCTAGGGTTTTAAGATCTTCAAGGCTACGGGAGAAGGCTGATCTAGGGTGCAAATCGAAGGGGAGAAGTGGAGCGCGATCAAGGAGAAGATCTAGGAGCTTGTTGGCGCGGATCCATCAAGTTCTCATCACCACCTCTAGTCTTCATCTTAGGGGAGTTTGTTATGTGCTATAGCTTGTATCCCTTGCTCTTTACACTTTCTCCTTTATTGATGTTGAACTAGACTCCCAAGGTCACCGGGTATCCGGTGAACCTTGGGATGAAGTTGCTTGTATGGATACTTTGAGTATATTTTTGGTATTTGGTTTGGTTGTGGTCTAAGCTTTGTGTTCTTTATTGTATCAAATTGCATGAGAACTCTGTGGTTTGAATTCTAGGTTGTACTTGGTTGCGTGACCATCACCCTTGTACTAGACATGCTTGGCTTAGAAGGGATACATGTACGAATACGCCGTGACCATCGGGTATTTCGTACCCCTCCAACCATTAGGGTTGAACCTAGATGTTCTGTTTGACCTTAATTAGGGATTTCCCAAGACGCATTGCAATCGTGTGAGGATTTTGGCGGAAGTGATTCCGTATTCCAATACTCGTACAGGATTAGGGGTTATCACCGTGACCATCAGAGTGACCTACCTTTCGACATCTCTTGGCCTAACCACCTTTGCCTATGTTATTCAAGTATCCTTCTAGCTTTAGTAGTCCCGAGGGGATCCTCGCCCGGGGAGCTCGAACATTCATTGTTACTTGCTTCCTTAGTATGCTTATGTGGTGAGCCTTAGTCCATGTGTTTATAGTTTTCTCTTTGTTATTCTTCTTATCTTACTTTTATCATATAATTGCTAGGTTAGGAAATAGATGAAGGGGAAGTAATAGTAGTTCCTTGGCCCTTGGGAATACGACCCTCCTCGTGCTTGCGCGAGGGGTATTACTTGGCGACCCGTGCGCTTGCGGTTAATTCATCAGCTGTGCATACCTAGGTCGATGAAGCATGCCATTTGTGCCTTATCCTTAGAGTTTTTGCTCACTTTGTTGACCTTAGGACTCACCTTTTTCCATGCTCATTTCCATGATCTTTCTCCTCTGCTATTTCCCTGCATCTTGTCCGATGGTATTAGAGGAGGGACTTCCTGTGATTGCATCGGTACAATTTCCCCTTCATCATCAACCTCTTGCAAGTAAACATCCAATGGACTCATCATAAGCACCTCCTGCATACAATCTTCCACTAGCAATTCTATGTCATCGAGTACATAGGAAGTGTCATCAAGCTCCATGGGGTGTTTCATGGCCTCGGGAATTTTGAAAGTAGCTTCCTCATCGCCGGCGCGCAAAGTCATTTTCCCATCTTCTATATCCAAAAGAGCTCGAGAAGTGGCAAGGAATGGTCACCCAAGAATAATGGGGACCTCAGTGTATTCATCCACATCCAGAATGACAAAGTCAGCCGGGAAGACCAAACCACCCACTTTGGCGATAACATCACTCAGGAGACCACGTGGGCATCTAACAGTTTGATCAGTAAGCTGGATAGTGATTCATGTTGGCTCCAGGTCTTGAAGGCCCAGCTTGAGAAAAAGCTTGTAGGGTATTACATTAATACTTGTACCAGAGTCGGCGAGGGCTTTCTCAACAATTGAATCCCCAAAGTGACATTCTACAATCAGACCGCCCGGGTCCTTGATTTTCTTAGGTAGCTTGCTTTGAATAATGGCTGAGCAATTTTCACCAAGGAAAACCGTGGAGGTTTCTTCAAGTTTCTTACGGTTCATGAGCAACTCCTTCATGAATTTTGCATATTTCGGCATTTGAGCGAAGGCTTCGACTAGCGGTAGGTTGATATGAAGTTGCTTTATCAGTTCCAAGAACTTTTTGAATTGTGTATCATCCTTGTCCCTTTGGAGTCTCGCCGGATAAGGAATTTTTGGTTGGTGCTCACGTAATTGTTTTTCCTTGTCACGAGGTTCACTCATCTCATCACGGCTGTCCTTAGCTTCATCCTGAGCAATGGATGTGTTGCCTCTCACCATGTTCTTTGTTTTATCATCATTTGACCTAGTGTTTGGCCGAACCTCCACCTCTTTACCACTCAGCAGGGTGATAGCTTGCAAGTGCTGCAGTGGGTTGGTTTCAATGTTGCTAGGGAGGCTACCTTGCGGTCTCTCCGCCAATTTTGCTGAAATTTGTCCCAAATGTTTCTCCACGCTCTGCATTGAAGCTTGAATGTTCCTTACTGTTGTTTCTAATGTGTTCAACCTACCATCAGTGACTTTCATGTATGTGTTCAGCCTGTCATCAGTGATTTACATGTTCTTTGCCAAGATATCCTCAGTAGTAAACTTGCGTTCTGTAAGGGGAGCGGGCTGTGGTTGGGTTTGGAACCCCGGTGGTTACGTGAGTTTTTGTTGATTTTGGCTTCCCCAATTAAAATTTTGACTATTCCTCCACCCGGGGTTATAAGTTCCCCCATAAGGATTTCCTTGAAATTTTTGACCTTGACCTACAAAGTCAACTTGTTCCAACTGGGCAGCATCGGTTACGGAAATAGGGCAATGAGCAGCACTATGCCCACCTCCGCAGGTGTTGCAACGCATGACCTGCATAGTGCTTAAGCTCGAACGTTCAGCTCGCTGGGACATAAGTAGATGATAAGTGCTCGTGTTATAGTAATGCGAAGTGTTATTATCTTGCAATAAGCATTGATTTAATCAGATTTCATCACTAAAAAGTGTGCAATTGTTTACTTTTGTGCATTATAGGGTTGTGAAGATAAAATGAAGGAAAGGAACGAAGTTAGATCGTGTTTGCCATTGTTGGGAAGATTTTCAGACTAAGCAAGGAACGAGGCATGAGCCACTTATGAGTGTGTGCCAACCTCCTTTAGAGAGGCACAAAGGCAGTCACATTCACAATAAGTCTAGCTCATGCTAACAATAAAGACTTCACCAATTAGGAGACTCGAAGCAATCGGCATGATCTACTGTTGATTGTGTGCCGGGAGGGAAAACATTGTAGCAAGTTACTGTTCACTGTCAGCCGAAATTCAGCATTCCAGAAATTTCGCACGGGCGTGTGGAAATTCCACACGGCCGTGTGAAATCCCGATTTCAGCAATTTTAAAGCCGCGACTCAACATTATAAAAGCCCGATTTTGAGACTTTTTGAGATATCTTTTGACCTATCTTTCTCCCCAACTTCTGGAGTGCGGCTAGGGTTTTGGAGAGGACTTCGTGGAGGTTTAGAGCGCGTCCTCGGCATCGTCACCGACGTTCGGCGACCGCACAAGACCACGGCCACACCATACGCAAGGGGGTTTTCATCGATGTCTTTATTTTGTGCTTTCTTATATACTTTGATGAACATGTATAGCTCCATGAGGAGCTAAACCCCTTGTGGGTATTCGGACTTGTAAACTCTAGGGTTATTATGTTTCTTTGACATTGTTATTATTCTTTTCCATTATTGATGAATAAGAATTGAGTTTCAATCTTGATTTTATCTTGCTATTGTTTTCCCTTAGATGTGACACTAGGGTTGAGAACAATCTAGGTTTTCCTTGGGAGGTGTGACAACTCCTATAGGATTAGACTCTTTAAGATTGAAGAGGGTTGAGAGGGAGAATTGTGAGATAGCGATGTACCCTTTTCCCCTTCGGTGTGATTTCTCCCTATCTCCGTTTCCTTGATTTATTAGCGGTCGAGATAGAGTGAAGTGCTAGGTAGATATACTCCCCTGGGGCTTAGTTACACGAGTAACAAAGTGAAGGGTTGAAGTAAATCCTACGCACTGGGGCTTAATCGAGACTAGGGTTCTTCCTCCTGGACCAAAGGGTTAGAACTACACATAGGAACAGGTTTTATCACTAGGAGTCCCTATAACTTAATGCAATTCCACGTAGTGTGAGGTTTAGGTAGATGTACTCCCCTAGGGCTTAATCGTGCGAGCGATAGAGTGAAGGGTCGATGTGAATCCTAATACCGGGGCATAATGTTGGGGTTAGTCACGGTTGTCCTTAAATTTGGGACCGTGAGTCTGAGGATTTCCTCGACTCAATTGGCATCAATAGGAGAGTATAATAGCATAGTCTTGCACTAGAAGCATAGATCCTAGAGGTATCTTGTCCGGATACCCCGCTTCATTCATTGTTAAATCCTCTCTATTCTATTTTACTTGCACTTTCTCATCTTCCATCTCTCTATTTAATTTCTCGTCTTTTAGTATAATTGTTTCCATAATTCACTCATCGAATCAATTGATCACTTTTCCGTACTTCCCATAGTTTTAATAGTGAAATCTCGTATCCTAACTCCCTATTCCTTGTGGATTCGACTACCCTCTCACCAGGGTAACTTTTATTACTTCGACAAACCCGTGCACTTTCGGGCCGCCTATCAGTAGACTAACTTGTGATTCATTCTTTGCAATGTTTTCGATCAATTCTTCTGCATCCTCGGGGTATTTGCTACTCCAAGAGCCACCAGCTGCAGCATCGATGAGTTGACGGTTTTGATATCTCAACCCGTTGATAAGTGCCTAAATACATCATGTTTTAGTTGAAAAGTTTGTATACTTTCATGCAATTTGTATTAGGGTTTTGATGACATTTGGTGTGTTTGACGCATTTATTTCTTTGTTTTAGGGTTTCAAGGCCGTTTTCGATAGGATAAGCCATATTTGAGTGATTCCAGGGAGAATTGAAGAAGAAATGAAGACCGTGCATGCCCCCGGATGTCACAAGCCGCGCGGAGACACAGCTCCCACTGAGCTGTGTGCGGCCCACGCACTGGCCGCACACCACAGGCAGAAGCCTGTGCGGCTAGTGTGTGGCCCGCACACTAGCCGCACACCTTGGGCAGAAGCCTGTGCGGCCAAGTGTGCAGCCCGTACACTGGCCACGCATCATGGGCAGAGGCTTGTGCGGCCACTATGCGGCCCGCACAGTGGCCGCACACCATCCCGGGTTATTTAAGAAAGAATGAGGGCTTTTGTGAGGGCATTTTTATGGGGACTTTCGGCTAGGATTGAAGGAGAGAAGAAGGGGAGAACGTTGACAAGAATCAAAGAGCTCGGCGGCGCTGATCCAACGAGCTACATCATCAACCCTTAGTCGACATTTCGAGGGGAGTTTTCTTGTTGTTTGTTTGATGAACCTTATGTATTGTGAACTCCTCTATTTTGTAATGCCGAACTAAACTCCCAAGGCCACTGTGCTCCCGGTGAACCTTTGGAGGAGACTTTGTATGGATGACTCTTTTACTTGTTGAATGAATGTGTTGGCTTGTTTGTTTGGTTTTAATTCATCACTATCTTGTTCATTCTACAATGGATGGTTTCCGTAGAATTGATTATGAATGATACTTGCTTGGCGGGATGCTAGCATGTATTAGATCTTATGATGGATAAAGAGGGACTCATTGTACTAGTACACCGGAGGTTCCGGGTACTGATAAGTGTCTAAATGTATATGTTTTAATATGCGTATTTTGTACACTTAGCATGTATTTTGTTAAGAATTGATGCCCGTTTTGTGCTTAATCGACTATCATTTATGTTGTAGGACACGGGGGAGCCATGAGGAGCACGAGAATGCAATTTGGGCGAAAAAGGATGAAATTCAGGCGTCGCAGCACTATAGCGTATTTACTGTAGCATTTGCTGTTGCACCAGAGGAGTTTTGGGCTGGAAATGATGGAAGTGCATAAGAATGAACAGTGCAGCATACAGGGCCATATAAGGGGCCGTGAGCATCAAAAGACAGTGATTTTGTACTAGGGTTCACGGCCCCCTATCCACCCCGGGATACACCCCCCACATGAGCCAAGTTTTGCTTTATCTTTGCCTACCTATCCACCCCGGGATCAATCTATCCACCCCGGGATACTGCGGGAATATATATAGATGTTTTTAGGGCACACAAGAGTGACTTCTTCTTGGCCTTTTGGGCCGCCGCCACCACACCTTCTTGAGGCCTTCCGGCCATCTTTTGGCGCCGATCTTTGTGGGAAACGAGCACACATCATCACCAAGAGGGAGAGGAGCAAGGGAGAAGGAGTTTGTGTGAAGTTCTACACCACCATTGCATCATCATTCGAAGCTTCATCCATTCAAGGAGATCACAACCTAGAGGGGGTTTTCATTGCTTCTTTTATGTTTTTGTCTTCCTTGTATGTTGTTTAAGTGTCCCTTGTAATGAGGGATTAACTTATTGTTGTGTTTGGATTTGGATGAACCCTAGGGTTCATATTGTGTATCAACTTTGGATGTTGTTATTAATCTAGTTTGTTGGTTGTTTTGAGATTCAATCTTTCATGCTTTCATGTCTAGAATTACATATGTGGAGAAATCCGTGATTCTTTTATGAGTTGTACACGTAGATGTGACCTACTCACATGTACTAGATCTAGGAGAGATTGAAAGGGGATTCTTGTGCCGACACGCCAAGAAATTGGGTGTCGGTAGCCCTCTATTGCTAGGTTTAAGCCGAAGGATAGTAGGTTTACTCGTATTAGAGATTTCACGGAGCTTAATGCGATCGTAGGTGGGTTAATATGGAGAGATTCCGATTAACACTCGTATGGGATTAGGGGTTAGTCGCCGAGAGATCGGGGCTAATCTATTCTCGCGGTCTCTAGGTCTCAACTATCATCAATGCATCTTTATATCATCCTAGTTTTGGACTTAATGACTACCCTAGGTGGATTCCTTATCCAAACACACCCTTGTCATGCTTGATACTCCCTTGATTGTTCACATCCGTGTGTTAGTTACCAGGCCATAGGATTAGTTTAAATTAGTTTGTTTGCTTTATTTTCTTTCCATTCATATTGAATGGTAGGCTAGAAAATAGATGAAGAGTGAGTAATAGTACTTCCTTGGCCCCAGTGGAATACGACCCCTGTGTCACTCACAGGGTATTACTTGGCGATCCCGTACACTTGCGGGGAAGCTACCAAGTTTTTGGCGCCGTTGCCGGGGACATTCAAGGAATATTAGGAAAGCTTGTAGTCTATTACTTTAGTCATTTGCTTTGTAAATATTTGTCTTTGTATGTGTCTTTTACCGTTTTGTGCATATTTATTTATTTTACTTCTTGCTTATTTTCTTTGTTAGCTTATTGTTTTTATTTTTTTGATTATTTACACAGGGCCATGGATTTCCAAGAAAAGTTGTTGGCCGCCAAAATCTTTGCACTTGAAGAGAAGATAGAAAAGTTCCTTGCCATGAAAGCATGCCAATGCAATCCACACAATAATGACAACTATCCATATTGGCAAGTGCACCAAAATTTTTCAACACATCATCATATTCAACATTGGGAGCACCCTTACCAAGGATTGCCACAAGGAAACCTGTACAGTTCTACCTACAATCCGGGGAGGAAATACCACCCTAACTTCTCATGGAATCAAGGGCAACAACAACCAAAATCTTCTCCCCCTCAAAACCCTCAAGTGCAACAACCTATGCAAGAGAAGAGGTTCACCACTGAAGATGTGCTTGCTAAGTTCATGATTGGCACCGAATCAAGATTCAACAGCGTAACTAGCAGCATGGAAACACAATTTGGGAAAGTGAATGTCCAATTCAATGATTTTGGTTCCATCCTGAGAAATCTTCAAGCCTCGGTGCAATCACTTGAACATCAAGTTGGGAAACTTGCCAAGACCAATTCAGAACGACATTCAGGAAGTCTTCCTAGCAACACTAGTTGGGAAGAGAGCAAAGGTGAATTTGAGGTGGAAGTTGATATTGAGGTGTTGGAGGTTGAGAAAGCAATTGAGATACCCTCAATACCTTGTGAGCAAATGATAGATGTTCCAACTCAAGGTGAAGTTGAAGATGAAAAAGGGGAGGATGACAACATGGCCATAGAAAAATATGAGGAAGTGGAAGAAGCTCAATCGACCACATTTGAAGACACTACTTGGCTCAACATTGACCATTCCATCAACCAATCGATAATTTTCAAGTGCAGAAAGAAAATTCCGGGAATTGTATTTGATGATGTGGGTAGGAAGCTAAGGCCATCCTTGAACCCACCAATGCCGGGCTTGGACAATTCCCAACCAAAAATTTTTCCTTGGCGGCCTAAGCAAATTTTATGGGCAATTGAAGTTTATCACAACAAGGTTGAGAAAAAAATTGTGGATAGGATGTTGAAGCCTCCATTTGATCCACCTATGCAAGGCTTGACAAGTTCTCAACCAAATTTGTTCCCTTGGAGACCCAAACAACACTTATGGGTAGTTCAAGGCAATTCTACATGGGTCGAGGAAGAAGATGTGGGTAGGAGGTGGAAACCATCCATGGACCCATTTGTGCCGAGCTTGAATAACTCTCGACCAAAGCTTTTTCCATGGAGGCCCAAGCAATTTTGTCATGGGGTACTCAAAGGAATACTTGCCGGGACCAAAGAAGAAGCGGGGAGGAGGTTCAAGCCATCTAAGGATCCACCCAAGTTTAAGTTGCACAATGCCCGGCCCAAGCTTTTCCCATGGAGGCCAAAAGGTGACTCATGCTTGACCTCCAAATTTGCATCATCCCGGAAGGTATGGTTCGTATTTCTTGGTAGTTCTTATGCCACTTCTAGCCGGGATGAACACACCCTTTTCAAGCCTCCTTAGGTAAGAATAAGGTACGTCGAGCTAATGACGTTAAACAAGCACTTCTTGGGAGGCAACCCAAGCTTCAAATTTCTTCACTATCTTCTTTTTGTGTTTTTAGTTGAGTGTGTTTTGTGTATTTGTGTTTCTTTCGTATTTTTATTTGTTTGAATAAGTCCATGCTTGTTTGCCTTGTACATTTTTCTCATCGTCGTTTTTGTGTTTTAATTATTAACCATCTTGAGAAGCATATTTTTGATGTTATGTCATGCATTAGATCGAGTTTTTAAGCATTTCTTTCAAGTTGGAGGTGTTCTTAATCAATTCATGGCCTTCATTTGGTGTTTTGGGTTGCATTTGAAAGGTTTCCAGAGTTTTCCAGGTCCTCACAGCCTCAAGGGGCCGTTTGAGAGGCCGTCTGCCCCCATCCAGTGAGTTTTGCCTAGGGCATACGGCCCCCCTCACGGCCCTTAAGGGGGCCGTATGGATACTGTAGCACATTAAGTTCTTGACACCCTCTCTCTTTCTCTTCATTTCTCCTTCTTCCCACACGATTTTCTCTTTTCTTTCTCCACCAAATCTTGGCCAAATCTTCTCATTTCTTCTCCTAGATCACCTCCTAACCTCTTTGAGAAGTTCATCTAATGGTTTTCTTCGAGCTTAACTCTAGTTTTCTCAAGTTTTCGTCGGTAAGCTCTTTGATGCCCTAACTTTATGTTTTTCATTTTTCTTGCATACTTGGAGCTTTTGTGTGGATGTTTTCAAGCATGTTACTTGATTTTGGTGGTGTGATGGTTATGGATGAGTTTTCAATTGATTTTATGTAAAAATTTTTGGATTTTCATGTTTTTGGGGAGGTTCTTTCGGAGTGAACAGTACCATACGGCTCCCCATACGGCCGTATGGTTACTATTCATCATTTTACCCAAATTTTCTACATATTTTGCACCACATTTTGGTTTGTCTTGGTTTCCTCTATGCTTGATTAGGTTTTTCATGATTTGTAGGAATGTAGAGGAAGAAGGAATCGACAAGCAATCAACGACAAGGACTAGCATGGACACTTTGTTTTGTTGTCTTAGACTTTAGTTTATAGCTTTTGTGTTATTTTTGTGTTTTGTTTGAGTCTTTGCATGATTACTCCCCATCTCTCCTTTGTGAATTTTGTGGAATGATGATGTGCCTTTTTTGCCTTGTAGGGCATTAAGGGAAATTTGGTGAGCTTCTCCGCATTCAATGGAGATTGGACCCGACATGTATAGCTCGCCGTACTCTATGTTTGGGTCACACATCTCTAGTTGCACAAGATAAACCGGGGAAGTTCATTTTTGCCCTCCTCTAATGTTTTTATTGATTATATTGCCATGTTATCCATGATTAGTGTACATTGAGGGCAATGTACAACACTAGGTGTGGGGATGGGTGTATTACATATATTATGGCCATATTTACATGCTAGTGTTATCAATGATGGCTTTGTTCATTCTTGTTAGATTCTTCAAGCATGAACTAATGATTGACGTGAGGTACATATTTTTGTGCTCTATTGAATCCTGTTTCACTTCTAGTATTGTCTTGTGCACTGAATTTTTTGTTGATGCCCTGGGAATAGCCAACTTGACTACTTTAACTCTCTTGTATGCTTAACACACAACCTTGAGTACTTGGCCTTAGAAGACTAAGTTCTATCCTTCAATGAACTCTTAAGAACTTCTAAGCCTTATTGAGCTAGTCCTAGTTTTGTAACTTGTAGTGTAGTCTAAAGACATGATCTAGGGTGAATATGCAAAAAAAAAAAAAAAAAAAAAAAAAAAAAAGTCTATGTCAGTATTCCTCTGCTAATGAAGCATGAATGCGTCTATGTAGACTGTAATCGAGTAGTTGGGTGGCTCTTGTGCCTAACCAGCATGTGCACCCTCCAGAAAGATTTTTGTGCATTCTATGTTAGGCGGACTCGGAAAAAAAAAAAAAAAGAAGAAAAGAAAAAAGTGAATATACATATAAATAAAACTCTAGTGATCACTTAGACTGCCTACTTGATGTTTTGAGAAGAATAGGGATTTAGTTTCAACTTCAGGAGTTAGAAGGATCTTACTTGTTCATTGAGGTAGCACTTAGCATTTTAAGACCCAGTATTCTTGTATGTGGAGTGATTAGCATCTACAGCTGTACTGATTGAAGTCAGTAGGCTAGACCAAGAAAGGGCAAATGAGATAAAAGATTCACTTACACTGCACAGACATATAAGAGGTGAGACAGGATCTTTTTGTTGTACTTATTGATTGTAACTCAACATCTATATATCATTATTCATTGCTTGTAGAATCGTATATTTATTCGAGCCGGAGATAATACATTTAGCCACTTATCTGTCTCCTTATTTTTCATGATTTGTTTGCTTGGGGACAAGCAAACGCTTAGGTGTGGGGATATTTTATAAGTGTCTAAATGTATATGTTTTAATATGCGTATTTTGTACACTTAGCATGTATTTTGTTAAGAATTGATGCCCGTTTTGTGCTTAATCGACTATCATTTATGTTGTAGGACACGGGGGAGCCATGAGGAGCACGAGAATGCAATTTGGGCGAAAAAGGATGAAATTCAGGCGTCGTAGCACTATAGCGTATTTATTGTAGCATTTGCTGTTGCACATGAGGAGTTTTGGGCTGGAAATGATGGAAGTGCATAAGAATGAACAGTGCAGCATACGGGGCCATATAAGGGGCCGTGAGCATCAAAAGACAGTGATTTTGTACTAGGGTTCACGGCCCCCTATCCACCCCGGGATACACCCCCCACATGAGCCAAGTTTTGCTTTATCTTTGCCTACCTATCCACCCCGGGATCAATCTATCCACCCCGGGATACTGCGGGAATATATATAGATGTTTTTAGGGCACACAAGAGTGACTTCTTCTTGGCCTTTTGGGCCGCCGCCACCACATCTTCTTGAGGCCTTCCGGCCACCTTTTGGCGCCGATCTTTGTGGGAAACGAGCACACATCATCACCAAGAGGGAGAGGAGCAAGGGAGAAGGAGTTTGTGCGAAGTTCTACACCACCATTGCATCATCATTCGAAGCTTCATCCATTCAAGGAGATCACAACCTAGAGGGGGTTTTCATTGCTTCTTTTATGTTTTTGTCTTCCTTGTATGTTGTTTAAGTGTCCCTTGTAATGAGGGATTAACTTATTGTTGTGTTTGGATTTGGATGAACCCTAGGGTTCATATTGTGTATCAACTTTGGATGTTGTTATTAATCTAGTTTGTTGGTTGTTTTGAGATTCAATCTTTCATGCTTTCATGTCTAGAATTACATATGTGGAGAAATCCGTGATTCTTTTATGAGTTGTACACGTAGATGTGACCTACTCACGTGTACTAGATCTAGGAGAGATTGAAAGGGGATTCTTGTGCCGACACGCCAAGAAATTGGGTGTCGGTAGCCCTCCATTGCTAGGTTTAAGCCGAAGGATAGTAGGTTTACTCGTATTAGAGATTTCACGGAGCTTAATGCGATCGTAGGTGGGTCAATATGGAGAGATTCCGATTAACACTCGTATGGGATTAGGGGTTAGTCGCCGAGAGATCGGGGCTAATCTATTCACGGGGTCTCTAGGTCTCAACTATCATCAATGCATCTTTATATCATCCTAGTTTTGGACTTAATGACTACCCTAGGTGGATTCCTTATCCAAACACACCCTTCTCATGCTTGATACTCCCTTGATTGTTCACATCCGTGTGTTAGTTACCAGGCCATAGGATTAGTTTAAATTAGTTTGTTTGCTTTATTTTCTTTCCACTCATATTGAATGGTAGGCTAGAAAATAGATGAAGAGTGAGTAATAGTACTTCCTTGGCCCCAGTGGAATACGACCCCTGTGTCACTCACAGGGTATTACTTGGCGATCCCGTACACTTGCGGGGAAGCTACCAGGTACTAGCAGCCTTCCACGCGTTTAGGGTTAATTTAGCCAAAAGTGTGCATTAGATTAACACTAATCAAGACTCCTTGCTCTTATTGACATCGTAGGGGTATCTTTTGGATAGAGGAACTCATACTGGATTAGGGATATACTACGAAGGTTCCGGGGTAGTCGAAATCCGAGTCTAGCGGACCAAAACCAAGTCAACCGTATTTTCTCAATTGTCATTGTCATCCGTATCTATTCTCCTCCCGGGGGAATCATTGCCTGAGGCCTACCTAAACTGTTGGATTCTTCACCTCAATCATTACCCGGATCGAGCTTTGTTCTACTTTTATTTTCTTATTTGCTTTATCGTTCTTAGCCTACACAATTGCAAAAACCCTGTTTCGATCGACTAGACAGTGAACCCCAAAAGGAAGTAATAGTAGATCTCAGGGCCCTTGGGAATACGACCCTCGCGTGCTCGCACGAGAGGTTATTACTTGGCGACCCGTGCACGTGCGGCCGGGTAGTCACGTGCTAGCTTTTTAGCTTGTCGTGCGACGCTCATCAAGTTTTTGGTGCCGTTGTCAGGGACATCCGAGAATACTAGGAAAACTTTTGGATCAATGATCTAGTCATTGCACTTTCATTTTGTAATTATTCATCTTTTCCTGCTTTCATTTTTATTTTTTTGTACATATCAACTAATCTATCTTTTTCTTCTCTATTTCCTCAGGTACTTTGTGTATGACTCGTGCAAATCCCACTGGGTTTGTAGAGCCAAACGAAGAAATTGAACATGTCATACATTATAGGTTGAGAGAAACTCAAGTGGGTTCACCTTCAGGATCAGTTGAAGTCCCTGAAGAAATTTTTGTTGCATTGGCCGATGAGAGAAGGACCTTGTATGACTATGAGAGGCCACAGTTTATAGGGGGAGGGTTTAGTGTGCAAGCCCCAGCTGTTAGTGCAGGAAATTTTGATTTGGCCAGAACAATCGGCATGATACAGAACACAGTACAGTTTGACGGTTTGGCCGATGAGGACCCGAACGAGCACCTATCCCGATTCCTTCAGATGTGCTCAACTTTCAAGGTCAATGGCTTGTCCGACGACGCAACAAGACTCTGTCTCTTCCCATTTAGTTTGCGGGGCGCCGCTTATAGATGGCTGACATCACTTGCCCCAAGATCCATCAAGACATGGGAAGAAATGGTGAACAAGTTTATGGGCCGATACTTTCCCCCGAGCAAGGCTGCAAGATTAAGGCAAGAGATCTCTGCCTTTAGTCAAAGAGACTCCGAAACCCTCTTTGAAGCTCATGAGAGATTTAAAGATCTCCTGCGAAAGTGCCCACATCATGGTTTCAAGGCTTGGATGCGAGTGCAGATACTATACAATGGGTTGAGTTACCAGAACCGTCAACTCATTGATGCCGCAGCTGGTGATTCCTTGAGTAGTAAATTCCCAGAAGATGCAGAAGAGTTGATTGAAAACATGGCGAGAAATGAGTCACATTGGGGCTCCAGGGCGAAGATGACTCAATCTCGAGTAGTCCATGAAGTGGACAGCAAAACGGCCCAGGAGGCCAAGCTCGAGGCTTTAGCCAAGCAAGTGAGTTTGCTCATGTCTGAGAGAACTGATCGTGCAAGCTCAAGTGTAAATCAAGTTTTGTGCTGCGGAACTTGTGGAGGAGGGCACAATGCCATTAATTTCCCTATTTCAGTGCCCGACGCCGCCCCAATCGAACATGTTGATTATGTGAGCCAGGGGCAGAAATTTCAAGGAAACCCCTATGGTGGGACATACAACCCTGGGTAGAGAAGCCATCCGAATTTCAATTGGGGGAATAAAAGCCAACCAAAGTTTCCACAACCACCGGGATTTCAGGCACAACAATCGCAAGCACTCCCGATACAACGTAAGTTCACCACTGAGGATGTCCTAGCAAAATACATGCAAATCACCGACGCCAGATTGAACACACTAGAAACAATAGTGAGAAATATGCAAGCTTTAATTCAGGGCATCGAAAAACATTTGGGACAGATCGCGGTATCCATGGCTGAGAGAACACCGGATAGTCTCCCCAACAACACTGAGACTAACCCACGTGAGAGTCTGCAAGCTATCACCCTGCGGAGTGGTAAGGAGGTTGAGGTTCAGCCGAGCATTAGGCCAACTGAGGACAAGGCGAAGGGCATGGTGAGGAGCAGTACCTCCATTGACAGGGAGGAAGCTAATGACAGCCATGACAAAGTGATTGAACCTCATGACAGGGAGAAACAATTGCAGGAGCACCAACCGAAGGTCCCCTACCTGGCAAGACTGAAAAGGGATAAAGAGGACACCCAATTCAAGAAATTTTTGGAGATGATTAAGCAACTTCACATTAATCTCCCCCTAGTTGAAGCCTTTGCTCAAATACCGAAATATGTAAAGTTTATGAAGGAGTTGCTTATAAACAAGAAGAAACTTGAAGAAACATCCACGGTGTCTCTTGGAGAGAATTGCTTGGCAATCATCCAAAGCAAGTTGCCCAAGAAGATAAAAGACCGGGGTGGTATAATTGTGGAATGTCACTTTGGGGATTCACTTGTAGAGAAAGCCCTCGCCGATTCCAGTGCAAGCATCAACGTAATGCCTTACAAGCTTTTCCTAAAATTGGGCCTTCAAGACGTAAAGCCGACACGGATCACCATCCAGCTCGCGGATCAGACCGTTAGACACCCACGTGGCGTCGTGAGCGATGTTATTATCAAAGTTGGTGGTCTAGTCTTTCCGGCCGACTTTGTCATTTTGGATGTTGATGAAGACACTGAGGTCCCCATCATTCTTGGTCGGCCCTTCATTGCTACTTCCCGGGCTCTGTTGGATATTCAAGATGGGAAAATGACTTTGTGAGCTTGGTGCGAAGAGGCAACTTTCAAAATTCCCGATGCAATGAAGCACCCTAAGGAGCTTGATGACACTTCCTATGCACTTGATGACACTGAGCGACAAGTTGAAGATTGTGTGCATGAAGTACTTATGATGAACCCCCTTGATGAATTTTTGCAAGACATTAACATTGAGGAGGAAGAAGTACCAAAGAAGTCACAAGAAGGCCTTCCTCTAATACAACCGGACAAGACACAAGGAAAAGGCAAAGGAGAAAGATCGTTGAAGCTAGCATGGAAAAAAGTGAATCCTAAGGTCAACAAAGCAAGCAAGAATTCTCATGACAAGGTACACACGGCATGCTTCATCGACCTAGGTATGCACAGCATTGGTTCTCTCCTTTCATTGAATTTACCGGCGGGATCATCTTTTGCATCGATTAATAATTCAGGTAAAGTCCCTTCCTTTGAACCACCCTGATCTTGAGCAACTTGAACATTAGGCTCGTGACGCTAAAGAAGCGCTTTTGGGAGGCAGCTCATAATTTTTGCAATTCCGTATTCTTTCATTTTTCGTATTTTAGTTATTCATGTGTTGTAATTGGTTTGTGAGCTTCTCCTCTCGTTCGTTCTCTGAATGCTTTACTTTGTATGTTGTTGTCTCCTTCTCACCTCGGTGAATTCTGGTGCATTTTGTGTTTAACAACATGTATTTTATTCCCGAGATGAACTTTGTTGCACTTGTAATTGCGATTCCATGTCTAAATGAGTTGAAGGTTGAGTTTTTTAGCTCTATTAAGGCTGTGTGCGGGCACTGTGCGGCCCGCATAGTGGCCGCACATTCTGGCCAGAGTAGTATGCAGCCAGTGTGCGGCTTGCACACTGGCTGCACATGGTAGCCAGAGGAGTATGCAGCTGGTGTGTAGCCTGCACACCACCCGCACACTTGCCCAGGTTTTGTTGCCAAAATAACTTTCTCTCCGGCTTTTCTCCATCGTTCTACACTCATTTTGACCCTACCACCTCCCGTCGCGTCGTTTCACCTTTAAAAACATTTTCAAACTCCAATTCTCATTATGTTTTTGAGGTGATTTCTTGTCCTTTAACTCCTTAATCGGGCGGGTGCTTCATGGGATTTATGATGATGGTAGATTTGGATCATGATCACATTATTTTATGCTCCAGTCCTTCTTTTAAACTTGTTGCTCACACACTTCACACATTTACCATCGCTTGATCTTTGTTTTTGTGGATGCAGGCCAACCTTCCGATCGTGACACACGGAGGACTTTGAACGAATCCATCGATCTTTTCACCTCGAGAGCTCACTTTCCTTTTAATGTTTCTTTTCTTTTCTTCATTTTTTGTGTGATTGATGGATGCTTGACTCGACATCTGTTCTCCCTTGCAAGTTGAATGAGACGATGGCCACCCCAATCTCTTATTTCGGGGAAGTTCACGAACCAACCTCTTTTATTTTCATTGCATATTTATTCTTTGCTGCTAACCTAGGTACATTAAGGGCAATATACTACACTAAGTGGGAGGCGTGTGTGTATGTTCTGTAATATCTATATTTTTCGTGAGCTTTGTATGAAAATTTTGGATTTGTTGCATGATTGTTAAACCAAGGATGGCATGCTTAATTAGGAATGTATTATAGCATGAAACTATGATAGACGCTAAGCTATTGGTGACCCTGCACCCTTAAGATTTTCGTGTAATTTTTGGCATTCCTTGCACTCTCCTCGCTAGGTAGAACCTTGGACACCTAGGTAAGGAACAGTAGTTACCTTCGTGACCCTCTTAGTTGCTAACCCATTCTAGTGGTTTCGCGTCTTGATGTGTTAGACATACCTTCTAATAGACTCTTAAGGACTTTCCTCCCTGCTTTTCTTGCAATATGGTCGAAAAAAAGGGGATAGTGCTCCTCTGCCCTATTAGCGAAGTAACCTAGGGTTCTTGCTCCTAACCAATGCTCCTCTCCAAAAGCTATAAGGGCATGAGCGCGTATATTTGAATGTGCAAAGCTCCAGGTAATATGGATTTCTAGTTCATGTTAGTCCCGGAAAACATGTGTGTACAGCAAAATAATGTTTTTATGGTCGGTGTTTGTTTGATTAAAAGAGGAAAGATCTTTAGGAGTCTACTAGGGGTATCTCTACCACCTCAAGATAGGATTCCACTAAGTGGTGTGAATTGCTTCAAGAAGTGGTCATCGGGGTCTGATTGCTTCCCCGCAAGTGTACGGGATCACCAAGTAATACCCTATGAGTGACACAGGGGTCATATTCCACTGGGGACAAGGAAGTACTTTTACTCACCCTTCATCTATTTTCTAGCCTACCATTCAATATAAGTGGATAAGGAATAAAACAAACAAACTAATTTAAACTAATCCTATGGCTTGGTAACTAGCACACGGATGTAAATAAACAAGAGAGTATCAAGCACGAGAAGGGAGTGTTTGGATAAGGAATTCACCTAGGGTTGTCGTTAAGGTCCAAACTAGGATGGTTAAAAATGTGTTGATGGCATTTAAGACCTAGAGATCTCATAAATAGGTTAACACCAATTTCTCGGTGGTTAACCCCTAATCCCATAGGAGTGTTAATCGGAATCTCTCCGTATTAACCCACCTACGATCACAAAGAGTTCAAGGAAATCTCTAATAGGAGTAAACCTACTATCCTTCTGCTTAAACCTAGCAATGGAGGGCTACCAACACCCAATTTCTCAGTGTGTCGGCACAAGAATCCCTTTTCAATATTTCCTAGATCTAGTACACGTGAGCAGGTCACATCTACGCATACAACTCATAAAAGAATTACGGATTTCTCCACAAATGTAATTCTAGACGTGAAAGCATGAAAGATTGAATCTCAAACAACCATCAATCTAGATTAATAACAACATCCAAAGTTCATACACAAGATGAACCCTAGGGTTCATCCAAATCCAAACACAATGATAAGTTAATCCCTCATGACAAGGGATATTTATACAACATAGAAGGTAAAGAAAGACAATAAAGAAGCAAGAAAACTCCCTCTACTATCTTGATCTCCTTGAATCAATGAAGCTTCAAATGATGATGTAATGGTGGCTTAGATCTTCACACAAACTCCTTCTCCCTTGGTCCTCTCCCTCTTGGTGATGATGTGTGCTTGTTTCGGACAAAGATCGCTGCCGAAAGGTGGCCGGAAGGGCTCAAGAAGGTGTGGTGGCGGCGGCCTCAAAGGCCAAGAGAAAAGTCTCCTTGAAAAGCCCTAAAAATGTTCTTTTATACCCCCAAGGCATACTGGGCGGTATGGGGGCCGTTTGGGTGTGAAAAAGGGCTCAAAACCATAAAATCCCGAGCCATACCACCCCCAAAATGGGTCATGAGTGTAGTATGGAGGGTGGTATGGTGTAGGCAAAGTAATCTAAATTTCTGGGGACAGACGACCTCCCATGAGGCCTTATGCCTCAAATTTGATTCCAGCCACTGACATGACCCCTTGCGTGTATCCTGCAAGTGCACGGGCTTGTCGAAGTAATAAAATTACCCTGGTGAGTGGGTACTCGAATCCACAGGGAATAGGGATTTGGAACACAAGAATTTGCTCTTTAGTTATACGGTGCACGAAAGGTAACAATTGGTTTGATGAGAGAATTATGGAATCAATTAAAATAAAAGACAAGAAAGTAAATAGAGAGATGGGAGACAAGAAAGTGCAAGTAAGGATAGAAGGAGAAAGACTAGCAATGAATGAAATAGGGTATCCGGATAAGTTACGTCTAGGACTTATGTTTCTAGTGCAAGACTATGCTATTATACTTTCCTATTGATGTTAATTGAGTGGAGGATATCCTTAAACACAAGGTCCCAAATCTAAGGTCAACCGTGACTAACCCCAACACTATGTCCCGGCATTAGGATTCACGTCAACCCTTCAATCTGTCGCTCACGCAACTAAGCACCAAGGGAGTATTTCTACCTAAGCCTAATACTACGTGGGATTGATTTAAGCTTTAGGGATTCCTAGTGATAAAACCTGTTCCTATGAATAGTTCTAACCCTTTGGTCCAGGGGAAAGAACCCTAGTCTAAATTAAGCCCCAGTGCATAGGATTCACGTCAACCCTTCACTCTGTTGCTTGCACAACTAAGCCCCATGAGAGTTTATCTACCTAACACTTCACTCTATCTCGACCGCTAATAAATCAAGGAAATTGAGGTAGGTAGAAATAACACCGGAAGGGAAAGGGAATACATCGCTACCTCACAACTCTCCCTCTCAACCCTCTTCAATCTTAAGGAGTCTAACCCTATAGGAGTTGTTACACCTCCAAAGGATAACCTAGATTGCTCTCATCCTTAGTGTCACGGCTAAGGGAAAACAATAACACAAGATAATTAAAATTCAAACTCCAATTTATTCATCAATAATGGAAAAGCATAATAACAATGTCATAGAAACATAATAATCCTAGAGTTTACAATTCCGAATACCCACGAGGGGTTTAGCTCCTCATGGAGCTATACATATTCATCAAAATATGAAAGAAAGAATAAAGCAAAAGCATTGATGAAAACCCCCTTGCGTATGGTGTGGCCGTGGTCTTGTCCAGCCGTCGAACGTCGATATCGATGCCGATGACGCGCTCCAATCCTCCACAATGTCCTCTCCGAAACCCTCACCGCACTCTCCAGAAGTTGGGCAGAAAGATAAGTCAAAAGATATCCTCGAACTCTCCAAATCGGGCCTTTATAATGCTGAGTCGCGGCTTTAAATTTGGACTTATCGGGACTTCACACGGCCGTGTGGAATTAACACACTGTCGTGTGAAGTTTGTGTCTGATGAAAAATTAGTTCACTCGGCCGTGTGGAATTTTCACATGCCCGTGTGAATTCTTTGGAATTCTGAAATTTGGCCGAAAGTGAACAGTAGCTTGCTACAATGTTTTTGCTACAGTACAAACTACAGTGCTGTTGCAGTAACTTGCTGAAACGCTCCTGAATCCGTCGTTCTTCATCGAGGCCATTGAATTGGGCACACAATCAATGGTAGATCGTGCCGATTGCTTCAAGTCTCCTTCTTGGCGAAGTTCTCCTAAGCTACACAAGTTAAACTTGTTGTGAATGTGACTGCCTTTGTGCCCCTCTAAAGGAGGTTGGCACACTCTCACAAGTCTAATCTCGTGCCTTGTTCCTTGCTTGGTCTGAAAACTTCCCAACAACGGTGAACACGATCTAACTTCGTTCTTCCTTTCTAAATTGGCTCCACAAACCTACAATGCACAAGAATACACAAATGCACACTATTTAGTGACAAAATCTGATAAAAGATTTGTTCATTGTAAGATAATAATGCTTCGCATTATTATAACACAAGCACTTATCTAACTCCCCCACACTTAAGCTTTTGCTTGTCCTCAAGCAAAAATAAAACGTGAAAGTACTTGGGAATAATAATTGAAAGTGCTCGGCCTTAAGTTTACCAAAAGTATGCAAAAGAAGCATTCTACAAGTAAGGGAAAATCAAAACATCGCATAAGGGTATCATTGCTCTAGCTAAAAACATGAATCAAATGGGTCAATCAACTCGAAAATGTGTATGTGTGTGTGTGAACTTACTCAAGACAACCAAACGAGTACTCTTCAAACTCTTGTTAACAAGGACTTATTTATGTACAAAAGCAAGAACGGAAGTAGTAGCTTCACACATCCTTGAAGGTAGCCCTTTCCTAGGCGGCCGCCAAAGGTGGCTTTCACTCTTTTGAGGAGGTAGCTCTTTCTACCGGGGTAGTAGCTTTCACGCATCCCATGAGATAGCTCTTTCTATCATTAGGGCATAACTTGTATCCGACTTATGAGAGTAGCTACATACTTCATGGGTGGTAGCTCTTTCCACCTCAAATGCATACATAAAATAAAGCAACTATTCACAAACTCATATATATATATATATACTTTTTTTTCCATATATTTTTTTTTTCATTTTTTTCATTTTTTCCATCTTTTCCATATATATATATATATATATATGCATTTTCTAAAGTAAAACTAAGAATGATGATAAACTTGTCCTTAATAACTTCAAGATTGAGTTTCCAAAAGATTCCAAGAGTAAGTTGTGCAATATAAAATAATCGAGAAAAAATTCACTAAAAATTCAAGTAAAAACTAGAGCATGATATATGATTGCTTCCCCGCAAGTGTACGGGATCGCCAAGTAATACCTCGCACAAAAGCACGAGGATCGTATTCCACGGGGCTAAGGAGCTACTCTTACTCCTCCATCGCCTATTATCTAACCTAACCACACAAGCATGGATGTATGTTCTACTGAAGCAAAGAAATAAATACGATATAATTAAATAGAATTGAAAGCATACAATGTGGTTGCAAGTGCTACAATGAAGAGTAAAGGCCTATGGATGTGGATCCCCTTGAGGGGTCATCATGATACATGGATGAAGGATAAAAGGTAGCTTGGTTGATTTAGACCGAAGGATCTCAAGATTAGATCAACCCCAATTTCTCGGCGATTGAACCCTAATCCCATACGGATATTGGTTGGAATCTCTTCCTAACCAACATCCCTACGATTGCATTAAGTACAAGGAGATCCCAAAATAAGGATACACTAAACCCTAGTCTATCCTTATAGCTCGGAGGGCTATCGACACCCAATTTCTCGGTGTGCCGATACAAGTAACCCCTTTTAGTTCATTAATGACCTAAAACACGTGAGTAGGTCACATCTACGTGTATAATTCAAGAAAGAACTACGGATCTCTCCATATGGTAGTTCTAGACATGAAGCACAATGAACTAAATCTTAATCCAAACCAAGCTTGCAATTAAGTAAAGATCATCCAAAATACATGATAAACCCCCCAAGCTTCACCAACATCCGGTGGCCTTGGGGGTCTAGTGTGCCATCAAGCAAGTAACAACAAAAATACAAAGTAAATCACTTAAAAAGCTCATAAATGACACTCCCTAGATGAAATGATGAAGGAGGAGGTGGAGGTTCGGCCGAATGACGCTTTCCCCCGTCCAAGAGATGCCGAATGACGCTTCCCTTGTCTTGGATCCTTGCCTCCTTGATGGTGAAGCTTCTCCCCTTCAAAATGATGTTCTTGCCTCCTCCCTTGGCTCCAAATCGTCGTTTTTCAAAGATTTCTTCGTTTCTTTCCTTTTAGATGCGGGCCAAGAAGTCCCCTTTGTGTGCCCTAAAAACCTCTATAAAAACTCCCGCAGGATCCCGGGGTGGATAGATCCATCCCGGGGTGGATAGATAGGCAAAAATAGGTGAACCGCCATAGATCCATCCCGGGCATCCATTCATATAAAAATACATGCTAAGTGAACAAAATATGTATGTTAAAACACATACATTTAGACACTTATCAATATAGAACACAATGTTAAAAATTCTCCTAATCTCTAAGAATACAACCTTTGCAACTAAGGTGAACCGCCATAGGCTATATGAGCATGAGCAATTGAACGCACAAGTAAAGGTGTGTGCAATGTGAATCACCCCCCCCCCCCCCAACACTTAAGATGTACATTGTCTCGAATGTACGCATGCAAGCATAATAAAAATAAAACAATGCAAAACAATTAATGTGGAAGTGGGCAATTGAAACATTAGTCCCCTGAACTCCAAGTGTTGCGTTTGATAGAGCTAGGTTCATTGAGAGTTGAGTCTCAATGGTTTTGTGGAGCACACACGGTCCCATGACCATGCCTATGACTATTCCTCAAATCCCTTAAATCCAAGACCATCTGCACACATACGCAAAGGTTCAGTATAGCTCAAGAAAAACCGAAACACAGCTCGAGTATATAAATATATGAAAATGAAATATAACTAGAGACAAAATAAAAATAAAAGAAAAATAAAAGCAAAGCCAGAAGGAGAGTCCTTTCTGGGTACTACAAGTCCAACAGAATATGAAAATAAAAGTGCAACAGAAAAAATAAAAATAAAACTACGACGCCTCAGTGTCGGTGTCCTGCGTGGACCCTCTGGTGCTGCTGCTGATGCTAGTGGATCTGCTGCTAATGGAGCTGGGGACGGTGGTGGAGTGGGAGCCCGAGGTCGGACTACAAAGGGGGAGGTAATGGCCTGCTCAACTATCTACTGTAATCTATGGAGCTGGGCCATCACCTCCTGATGCTGTGTGGTCTGAGTGGCCTTGACCTCGGCCACCTCGGTCTGCAGGACACCTACGGTGCTTTCGAGGCGCTCCAGTCTATCCTGGCCTCGAGAGGGCAAGAACATGCGCACCAGAGATAGCTCTGGTGCTGTGGGTGGTGCCTGTGTCTCGGTATCTGCTGGAGGTGGATTTAAGGCTGCCTGTGAACCCTCTGCCCACTTCCCCTGTGTAGACTCTGAGTGAGGGATGATCAGAGTGTATACTCCCGGTCCTGATCTGCGGACCATCCCCATGATCCGTGAACTCTGTCTCGAAGTCCTAATCCCATAATCAGAAGTGTGATATAAGGGCCCAAGAAGATAACTCCCACCCTGGGGTACTGGCCCTGATGGCGGATGTAGTCTGCTACAATGTGCCCCACGTGGAGTGGCTCACTCTCCACCATCGAATATAGGTACAAGAGCTCCTTGCGGCTCAAGACCCCTGTACTGTCTCCTCGACCACTCACTGATCGGCTCAGAATAGCGTGGAGGTATCGGTGAGAGCGTCTGGATAAACAAGGTAGCCTTAACACCCCCGGCTCATACTGTCCCTGTCCACATAATCTGCTATATGCGCGCTGCGGAGTCAAAGTGCTAGGGTACTCGGTGGGAAGCCCCTCATACTCCTCTGTCTGTGTGTGGGCCTCATCATATAAACCCATCATAACCGAGAACTGGGTGACACTAAGGCTGAAATGTTGACCCAGTGTTCGGAACTGAATAGTATCTGGTGTAGCGAAAGCACTGTATGATCTGTCAAACTCGAATGATGCCAAGACCTCGAGTGTCACCCCTCGAACAGCTGGCTCTCTAATCATCAGTAATCTCTGCCAACTACCCACAGACAATAGCTCCTCGACCTCATCCGCAACACTGTCATCCCCCTGCATCCCTCTAATGATTCTCAGATCTCGATATCGTGTCTGTCCAAATCGGAGTCATGATAATCGCTCAAAACGAGCCTGATGCTCGGGTATACTGAACTCAGTCTGTTCTGGAGGGGGTGATGGCCCTCGAGGACGCTTACCGGCTTGCTTTTTTGATCTAGAAGCCATATCTGCAACACTGAAAAGAGAAATTATCAAAAACATGTAAGAAAACTCAATATGCAGAAATCCACACGGCCGTGTTGAAATTCTACACGCCCGTGTGGAGCTTCTGGTGGACAGAGCCTCACGGCCGTGGGGCTAAAAACCAAAATTTACAATCAAATTTATTCTAATTTCATTGTACACACGTTCGCATACATTTAAATCATTTAATCCAAGCGAAATCATCTAAAAGAACGAATCAAATGAAGAATTGATGAAGAAAAGAGGTTTGAAGTCCTTATCGTCGGAGTGAATGAAGAAAACCTCGAAATCGGCCGGAAAACTCGAAAAGAAGACTCAAAGGACGTCGGAGATGGTTGGGGAAGTGAAAGAGAAGGTCGGAGAGTGTTTTGGACTGGAAAATGAAAGAGGCATGAGTGAAATCTAAAGGAAAACGCGCAGCTCTTGAAGTTCTGGGAATTCACACGGCCGTGTGGAATTTCGACACGGCCGTGTGCCTCTGAAATTAGGGTTCACAGGGGCTCACACACGTCCCTGTGTGCATTCTGGTCACTTTCTGGACTACTCCACATGGCCGTGTGCCTTCACAGGGAAGTTCCACAGGGGCTGGTACACGCCCTTGTGGATTCACGGGGAATTACCGAAGGTCTCTGAAAAATTTCACACGGCGTGTGGAAATTCCACACGGCGGTGTGCCAAACCTGGTCAAGAATACAAGGCCGGCCACAGGGCCACCTCACATGCCCCTGTGGTCTCTCTGACTTACCCGAGAAACCCTAAGTATTTCACACGGCCGTGTGAAATATCCACACGGCTGTGTGCCATGCACAAGCACTTCACAAGGGTAGCCACAGGCCCTTGTGTATTCTCGGGAAGAAAGGGGGTCTCTGAAGAGGTTTCACACGGCAATGTGGAGATTCCACACGGCCGTGTGCCTTAACACAGGGTTTCTCACAGGGGCATCCACACGCCCCTCTGGACTCTCTAGAATGAGAGCTTAAGTTCTGCAGGATCTCACACGGCTGTGTAGAATTTCCACACGGCCGTGTGCCCCTTCTGAGGTTTTTCACAGGGGCTGGATCACGCCCTTGTGTCATCTCTGGTTGAGCCCTAATTGGTAACACACTCCCGTGTGGAATTAAGACACGACCGTGTGGTTTCTCTGGTTTACTTAGAAAAATTGACAGACTCATAGAAAAACTCAGAAACATAAATATGATATTTGGAGCCTGTTAAAACTATTAAAACACGGCCAGATACCATGGAAAACATGCTCAACCGACTCAAATTTCATCATCTATTGTTTAGGCATGATAAGTGCTTGTGTTATAGTACCGCGAAGCGTTATTATCTTACATTGAGCATATCTTTTATCAGGTTTTATAACTAAATGGTGTGTATTTGTGTATTCTTGTGCATTGAAGGTTTGTGGAGCTAAATTGGAGAAGAAGAACGAAATTAGGTCATGTTCGCCGATGTTGGGAAGTTTTCGGACCAAGCAAGGAACAAGGCACGAGCTTGGACTTGTGGGTGTGTGCCAACCTCCTTTGGAGGGGCACAAAGGCAGTCACATTCACAACAAGCCTAACTCGTGTAGCTTAGGAGAACTTCGCCAAGAAGGAGACTTGAAGCAATCGGCACGATCTACCATTGATTGTGTGCCCAATTCAATGGCCTCGATGAAGAACGATGGACTCAGGATCGTTTTCGGGCTAGTACTGCAGCAGCACTGTAGGTTGTTACTGTAGCAAAAACATTGTAGCAAGTCACTGTTCACTTTCAGCCGAAATTCAGAATTCCAGAGAGTTCACACGGCCGTGTGAATTAATTTTTTCAGCAGAACAGAAATTTCACACGCCGGTGTGTTAATTCCACACGGCCGTGTGACGCCCCCGATAAGTCAATTTTAAAGCCGCGATTCAACATTATAAAAGGCGATTTTGGTGACCTTTGGAGATATCTTTTGACCTATCTTTCTCTCCAACTTGGGGGAGTGCGGCTAGGGTTTCGGAGAGGATTTCGTGGAGGTTTAGTGCGCATCATTGGCATCGTCATCGACGTTCGACGGCCGCACAAGACCACGGCAACTCCATACGCAAGGGCGTTTTCATTGATGTCTTTACTTTGTGCTTTCTTTATTACATTGATGAACATGTATAGCTCCATGAGGAGCTAAACCCCTTAAGATTATTCGGACTTGTAAACTCTAGGGTTATTATGTTTCTTTGACATTGTTATTATGGTTTTCCATTATTGATGAATAAAATTGAGTTTCAATCTTAAATTCATCCTTGCTATTGTTTTCTCTTAGATGTGACACTAGGATTGAGAGCAATTTAGGTTGCCTTTTGGAGGTGTGACAACTCCTTAGGGTTAGACTCCTTAAGATTGAAGAGGGTTGAGAGGGAGAGTTGTGAGGTAGCGACGTACCCCTTTCCCTTCCGGTGTGATTTCTCCCTACCTCCGATTCCTTGATTTATTAGCGGTCAAAATAGAGCGAAGTGCTAGGTAGATAAACTCCCCCAAGGCTTTGGGGTGACGTGAATCCTACGCATTGGGGCTTAATTTAGACTAGGGTTCTTTCACCTGGACCAAAGGGTTAGAACTACTACACATAGGAACAGGTTTTATCACTAGGAATCCTTAGAGCTTAAAGCGATTCCACGTAGTGTTAGGCTTAGGTAGATAAACTCCCCTGGGGCTTAGTTGCGAGAGCGACAGAGTGAAGGGTTGACGTGAATCCTAATGCCGGGACATAGTGTTGGGGTTAGTCACGGTTTACCTTAGGCTTGGGACCGTGTGTTTAAGGATTTCCTCGACTCAATGAACATCAATAGGGAAGTATAATAGCATAGTCCTGCACTAGAAGCATAGACCCTAGAGATAGCTTGTCCGGATGCCCTATTTCATTCATTAGTAACCCTCTCTATTCTCTTACTTGCACTCTCTCTCATCTTCCATCTTTCTATTCAATTTCGTGCTTTTTATTCTGTTTAATTGTTCATTCACTCATTGATCCAACTATTGCTTTTTCGTACTCCGCATAGCTTTATTAGTGGAATCTCGTATTCTAATTCCCTATTCCCTGTGGATTCGACTACCCACTCACCAGGGTAAATTTATTACTTCGACAAACCTGTGCACTTGCGGGATACACGCAAGGGGTCGTGTCAAGTTTTTGGCGCCGTTGCCGGGGAATAGGCGTTTTAGATATTTGTTTTTCACCATTTTAGCTATTCACTTCGCATTCTATTCCATATTTTCTTTACCTATCATAGTTCTTATTTTTCTTTTCTTGGTCTTTGGTTACAGGTTATGACCCGTGGGAATCCTTCGATTCTTGTTGAAGGAGACCCGGACATTGGACGAAGAACACATCGCAAGGGTAAGGAACCTGTGCAAGAAGCTTCAAATCAAGCCGAGATTGAGACAGAAGGGTCAGAAATAATGGCAGAACAGAATGAACAACAACGGACATTGTCCGATTTTGCTAAACCCGCAGTCATGGGGACCCAATCAAGCATTGTGAGGCCCCCAATCACGGCAACAAACTTCGATATGAAGCCGTCGTTCATACAGATGTTGCAACAGTCCGCACAATTCAATGGATTGGCCGATGAAGATCCTAATAGTCACATAGAGAATTTCCTTGAAGTGTGTGACATGTTGAAGATGAATGGAGTAACGGATGACGCAATTCGTTTGAGAGCCTTCCCATTTTCATTGAAGGGAAAAGCAAGACACTTGCTTCATTCATTACCGAGAGCATCTATCACTACGTGGGAGGAGATGGCCGAGGCATTCTTGGCTAGATACTTCCCGCCGGGGAAGTCTGCAAGGCTCTGGAATGAAATATCATCCTTCGCACAAATGGAATTAGAGTCTCTATTTGAGACATGGGATAGGTTCAAGGAGCTCCTTCGCAAGTGCCCGCAACATGGATTTCCCGAGTGGATAATCATTCAAACCTTCTACAACGGGTTGAATCCAAGTACCAAGCAACTCTTAGATGCGGCGGCCGGAGGAACTCTAGGAAGCAAGACTCCCGGTGAAGCTCGGCACCTTGTAGAAGAGATGGCTATGAATAGCTATCAATGGAACTCAAGGGATAGGAAAAAGGTTGCCGGAATTCATGAGGTTGATGCGGTTACATCGTTGGCGGCACAGGTGGAATCTTTGAGTAAGAAGCTAGATGCACTAGCTTCACCAAGAGTTACGGCCATCACTACTTGTAACGGTTGTGGGGGAGGACATGCTTCAAGCGATTGTCCTATTGCTATTGGAGGCACTAGTGCGGTAGAGCAGGCCGACTTTGTTGGAAATTCGTATAGAGGACAAGGCCAAGGCAACCCGTACAGTGGAACATATAATCCGGGGTGGAAGAACCATCTGAACTTCTCTTGGAGCAATCAAGGACAGTCACAACAGAAAAATAGTGCACCATCGGGATTTCAAAGTCAACAAGCTCCGAATTTAGAGAGCCGAGTGACCGGGCTAGAAGGAAAGATGACCGACCTTGAGAGAGCACTCACACGGTTTATTTCTTTATCGGATGCTAGATTTCAGTCGGTGGAGGCTACTCTTCGCAATCACACCGCTTCCCTACACAATTTGGAAAATCAAGTAGGGCAAATTACGAAGACATTAGCGGAAAGACCTCAAGGTAGTTTGCCTAGTAACATGGAAACCAATCCAAGGGAGCAACTAAAGGCAATCACCTTGAGGAGTGGAAAATAGGTCGAGAGAGATCTCCCTCTAGAGAAGACGAAAGAATCACCCAAGGTTGTGGAGGTAGAGGATGAAGCACCAAAGGAAAAAGAGGTGGCACCCCCACCTTACAAGCCAAGAATTCCCTATCCTTCACGATTGAAGAGCGACCAAGATAACGAGCAATACAAGAAATTTCTGGGTATCTTCAAACAATTGCACATCAAGATCCTATTCGCGGAGGCGTTGGCCCAAATGCCTAAGTACTCGAAGTTCTTGAAGCACCTCTTGCCCAACAAGAGGAAATTGGAGGAGAGTGCATCCGTGATTCTCGATGCCAATTGCTCGGCCGTGTTGCAAAAGAATATGCCAAGCAAGAAGAAAGACCCCGGGAGTTTCATAATACCATGCAACATAGGAAACTTGGGTGAAGAGATGGCATTGGCCGATTCCGGGGCAAGTATCAACGTCATGCCCTACACGTTCTTCCAAAAGCTAGGTTTGGGTGAGCCTAGACCGACTCGGATGACACTTCAACTTGCGGATCGATCGGTGAGGCATCCGAGGGGTATTGTGGAGGATGTGTTGGTGAAGGTAGACAAGTACATCTTCCCGGTGGATTTTGTTGTGCTCGATGTGGATGAGGATGTCGAGGTGCCGCTGATTCTTGGAAGGCCGTTCTTGTGCACTTCCAAGGCTTTGATAGACATGGACGGTGGAGAGCTCACACTCAGAGTCGGAGATGACAAGCTCACTTATCGCCTCGCCGAAGCCATGAAACATTCTCTTGACTTTGATGACACCCTTTATTATCTTGATGTTACTGAGGATTGCATTGATGAATATGTGCAGGAAATGTTCAACTCGGATCCATATGAAGGGTGGCCAGACCAAGACATGGAGACACAAGAAGAAGAAGTACTCGCACTTGGTCCAGTCAAGATGGACGACATCAAGATGGAGAAGGAGCGTATGAAGAAGAGGCTTCGGAGGATGAAGAGGTCGAAAAGACGCCACAAGAAAAACCCTAACAAGAAAGGGGATGAGCATTCACGGAGTAAGGATGTGTCACCCTTTTGTGGTAACAAATTCGACAACTCTCCCTCTACTCTACAAAGATTATGTAATGCATGTTTTCAGATTATAGGGAAGAGGGCAACTGATAAATGCTTGAATATACATGTTTTACCGACTTGTTTTACATACATTGAGCATCATTTTACCATTGATTATGTCTCATAAAGTGTATTTTGGTGTTCTTTTATGCAATTAGGTTGTGGAAGTGTTAAAGGAGGAAAAGGAAGCAAAGATGGGTTATAAAGACGTATTGTTGGGAGCTTTTGTACAACACAAGTGTCAAGGCACAAAAGGGGATCATGCACATGAGGGTGTGTGCCAACTTACTTAAGAATTCAAGATGATTTGTGTGATGGAAGGGCACAAAGGCAGTCACACCTTCATGTCCCAACTTGTGTGAAGATAGTTAAAGCTCTCAAATGATGATTCGAAGAAGAAGAAATCTTATAACTCACCATATGGACGTGTGCCCGACCATGTGGCCTCAATATGAGAGAGTTTGGATCATGCTCATGAAGAGTATTGTAGCAAAAACACTGTTCATTTCACTGTAGCAGTAATGTAGCAAAATTACTGTCCACGCGACCGCGTCAAAATCTCACGCGACCGCGTGGAAATTCTGCAGCCCACGCGATCGCGTGGGATCTCACGCGGTCGGGTGAAGACACGCAGTTGGCGCGATTCAGGCTTATAAATAGCCCTTCTCGCCGATTCTTTTATAACTTTTTTCGCACGTTTGAAGGCAAGAGCGGCTAGGGTTTCTAGGACGAGGTCTTTGGCGATATTGGGAGTTGTTCTTCACCAACTTCGATAGATCTTTCGACGAGATAGCATCGGGGAGCCATTGGCGACCTAGCTTCGGAGAAGGTTCCTTCGAGACGTTGAACAATTCATCAAGGCTATCATCACGAATTTGAGGGGGTTTATTTTCATGGATTACATTGCTTTTTACTTCATTATCTTTTGCTTTGTAATAAGTCCCATGGAGGGCTAAACCCTAGTAGATACTTGGGCATGTGAACCTTAGGTTTCGATTCATGTATTGACTTTCTTTATGCTTTCTTTTAATTCCAAGTTTATTTGAGTTTTAATCTTGTTTAATCATTGCTTGCATGCCTTATTAATTCGTATGGTTGTTTGGTATGCTTGATTTGTTTCCTTGGTGAGAGAGAGATCTTCATTAGGGATTAGAACATACAAGATTAAAGAGGGTTGAGAGGGTGAGTCTTGAGATAGAGGAGTGTCCCCTTTCCCTTCCGATTGAGTGTTTCCTATCTCCGTATTCCCTAAGTTTTATGCAACCATATGAGGTGTGAGGTGTGAGATTGATAGATTTCTCCGCCGGGACTTTTGTAAGGGGTTAGGGATCTTTCGCCTAGAAGTAGGGTTAGATCTAATTTTAGGAATCGGTTTCACTCTTAGGTATCCCTAAAACTCATTGCGGTCATATAGGGTGTGAGGTGTTGAGATTGAGTGAATTCTCTGCTAGGACCTTGTAGGGGACTAGTATCGGTGGCCTGGAAGCAGGGATCGATTGTTCTTGGATTACCTCGACTCATAGAACTTGGTTTAGAAGCATTTAGTTAGTTTTGCACTTCATGATAGAACCTAGGGGGATCATTGCCCGAGTATCTCATCTTCATTGATTGAGATCTCCTTTACCTTTTCCTTTTATTTGTTTTCTTTCTTGCGATTTTCTTATTTTACATATTACATTCAATTGCTCCATATTATTGTTTCGACTAGATAACTAAGAATCAGTCATTACTAGTACTTCCGTTCCCTGTGGATTCGACTACCCACTCACCGGGGTAATTATTACTTCGACAACCCGTGCACTTGCGGTACACACACGCAAAAGGGTGTGTCAAGTTTTTGGCGCCGTTGCCGGGGAACGGGATATTAGGAACGCTAGGACTTAGTTACTTTAGTCATTCATCATTTTATTTCTTTTCTATTCCATATTTCGTTCTTTCATCGTTCTCATTATTTCTTTTCTTCATTCTTTCTACAGGTTATGACCCGAGGAAATCCTTCGACATTCGTTGAAGAAGATCCTGAAATTGAGCGTAGATTGCGGAGAAAAGGAAAGGAATCTGCAGTAGCACAGAATTTTCCTGCAGAAATAGAAATCGAAGAATTTGAAAACATGGCAGAACAAGTAGGGCAGCAGAGAACACTTTCAGATTTTGCTCGTCCTACAATTCGTGGTTCGCAATCAAGTATTGTTAGGCCACCAGTCGCAGCCCAGAATTTTGAGTTGAAACCGGGTTTCATTCAAATGCTTCAACAGTCCGCACAGTTCAATGGACTAACAGATGAAGATCCGAATAGTCATATTGAGAGTTTCCTTGAAGTGTGCGACATGCTGAAAATTAATGGGGTTTCGGACGATGCAATTCGTTTGAGGGCTTTTCCATTCTCATTAAAAGGAAAAGCCAAACAGTGGCTCCATTCTTTGCCAAGAGCTTCCATCACAACATGGAATGAGATGGTCGAAGCTTTCCTTGCAAGATACTTTCCACCGGGGAAATCGGCAAATCTTTGAAACGAGATATCCTCTTATGTTCAGATTGAGTTAGAGTCATTATTTGAAACATGGGAGCGATTTAAGGACCTCTTGCGGAAGTGTCCTCAACACGGGTTCCCCGAATGGATGATTGTTCACACATTTTACAATGGGTTGAACCCGGGCACCAAACAATTACTTGATGCCGCCGCGGGAGGAACATTGGGAAACAAGACTCCGGATGAGGCAAGACAACTAATCGAAGAGATGGCGCTCAATAGCTATCAATGGAATGCAAGAGAGAAGAAGAAAGTGGCCGGGATTCATGAAATTGACGCCGTTACGTCATTGGCAGCCCAAGTTGAGGCTATGAGCAAGAAATTGGACACTTTAACTTCTTCAAGAGTTGCCGCGGTGACTAGTTGCGATGGTTGTGGGGGTTCACATATGCCAACTGACTGTCCTATCTCAATTAATTCTTCAGCCCCAATGGAACAAGTTGATTTTGTGGGGAATTCGGGAAGAGGACAAGGTAATCCTTTTAGCAACACCTACAACCAAGGTTGGAGAAACCACCCCAATCTCTCATGGAGTAATCAAGGGCAGCAAAGGCCTGCTGCCCCACCAGGATTTCAGCAACCACCTCCGATTCCGGAGAGAGTTTCAGAATTAGAGAAGGTTTTGTCAAAGTTCATTCAATCAACCGACACAAGATTTCAGAATATTGAGGCAACACTCCGAAATCACACCGCTTCGTTACATAATTTGGAGAATCAAGTAGGACAAATAGCGAAGTCATTAGCGGAAAGACCTCAAGGAAGCTTGCCAAGTAACACCGAGACAAATCCAAGAGAGCATGTAAAGGCAATCACTTTGAGGAGTGGTCGGGAGCTCCAAGAAAAGCTCACTGCTGAGAAGAATTCTGAAATTCCTCACGAGTCAACCCCCACTGGGAAGACAGCTGAAAATCCTCAAGAAAAGCCGATGAATAAGGTGCTTGACAAGGAAAAGGAGGCAGCTATACCAGCCTCATCATTTGCTCCAAGAATTCCTTATCCGGCACGTTTAAAGAAAGATCAAATTGATGAACAAAACAGAAAATTTCTGGATCTATTCAAGCAACTACACATCAATATACCTTTTGTTGAGGCGTTGTCGCAAATGCCTAGGTATGCAAAATTCTTGAAGGATCTTTTGACCAACAAGAGAAAAATGGAAGAGAGTGTGGCTGTGGTCTTAGAAGGAAATTGCTCGGCATTACTTCAAAAGAATTTGCCGAACAAGATGAAGGATCCGGGAAGTTTCATCATACCATGTGTGATCGGAGGTTTGGGGGAAGAAAAAGCATTGGCCGATTCGGGGGCTAGTATTAACGTCATGCCATACACATTGTTTCAGAAATTGGGGTTGGGAGAGCCAAGGCCAACCCGCATGACATTACAATTAGCTGATCGTTCTATTCGTCATCCTAGAGGTATAATTGAAGATGTTTTAGTAAAGGTTGACAAATATATTTTTCCTGCAGATTTCGTGGTGCTCGATGTGGATGAAGACGTGGAGGTTCCATTAATTTTGGGAAGACCATTTCTACGTACCTCCAAGGCGCTCATCGACATGGATGGAGGTGAGATGACACTTCGAGTTGGAGAAGAAAAGATCACATACCGCCTCGCCGAAGCAATGAAGCATTCTCTAGACTTTGATGATTCATGTTATTTTTTAGATGTTAATGATGAGATTGCTGATGAGTATTTGCAGGAAATAGCACACCCGGACCCATATAAAGAATGGCCGGTTGTTGAGGAAGAGAAACTTCATGTTCAAGCACCATGCTTTTTCAAGGACCAATCGGAGGGAGTGGTGCTTAAACAGATTTTTCGTCGTGTCAAGAAAGCGAGGCGTCGGCGTAAGAAACATTCATGTGCAGCTGGAGACAAGCACACCGAAGAAAAGAATCATACTTCCTCAATTGGTAACATATTTGAACAATTTTTCTTAAAAATGAAACAATTCTGTCCCTCATGCATGCAGGTTGCGAGAAAAGAAATTCTTCATTTACATGAACCACCATGAGGTAAGAACAGGTACGTCAAGCTTAGTGACGTTAAACAAGCGCTCCTTGGGAGGCAACCCAAGTTTTTACTTGTTTTCTAGTTAGTTTTTAAATTCTGCAGTAATAAATTCATGAGTGTGCGTTTTGATGAAATTTTTCGTGGTGTTGAGTTTTCATGAACAATTTTTGGTGATTATAAGTGTTTTTCACATATTGGGCATGATTCGGGTTTTAATTCATGATAATTGTTGAAGAATTGGGCGAATTTTGAAGTTTGGAGAGCCGCGTGGACTGTCTGCAGAAATTCTGCAGTTCACGTGGTCGCGTGAAATTCTCACGCGACCGTGTACAGTACCCACGCGGGGGTGTGGGATTTCCACACCCCCATGTGGCTTATATAAGGACTTGAAGAGCCACTATTCATCATCCTTGCCATTGAACCATTCATCTCCTCACACTTCCCCTCTCCAAATTTCTCATCCATAAAGGTTCCAAATCATTTTTCTTCAACTCTTTGGGGATTCAAAAAGGTTTTTCCGGCATTTGCATCAAGTTTCATACATTGATTCGCATCGGTAAGGTTTCTTCCCTTCCTTTCATGCCCTAGCTTCAAATTTTCATTTCCATGGTGTTCTTTACATTCCTAGACTTGATTTTGCATGGTTAATTGGTGAGAAAACACTTAGAGAACTTAGATTTAGTGGTAGAGGGTTAAATGGTGACCAAAGGACCAAGGGTGACCGCCCGCGCGTGCGTGTGGCCGAGCCACACGGCCATGTGGGCTGCCCAACAGCCCACGCGGTCGCGTGGATCAGCCCACGCGGTCGCGTGGGCTGGCGCTGGCCACAAGCAACCAGCCACGCGATCGCGTGGCTGGGGTCACGCGATCGCGTGGCCCGCGGCCGAGAGCCCAGCTCTCGGCCTGCGACCACGCGACCGCGTGGCTCAGGCCACGCGACCGCGTGGCCTGCCGCGGGTGCCAAACAAGCACCCACGCGACCGCGTGGCTAGCCCACGCGGTCGCGTGGGTCTTCTGCCGTGCAAACACGCCCCCATGCGGGCGCGTGGGCTGTCCACGCGCCCACGTGGGCTGGAAACGCATTATTTTTGGCTATTTTACACACTTTTGCACGCAGGTTTCCTCCTGCACTCATTGAAATGATGCCGAATTGATTTATTTTGTGTTTTCTTGCAGGAATGGCACCTAGGACAAAGAAAGTGGCCCATAAACGCCTTCGTCACGACAGGGAGTCGACACCACCACCTGAGGTTGAGTTTGTTGATACTACACATAGGCATAGGTACGAGCGTCTGCAGGGACTTAAGATCGGACAGTCGCGTTACATTTGCTTCGAGACGCTCGATGCTATTGGCCTTTCAGAGGAGGTTCGAGGATTGATCCAGGTTGGGGGTTGGGACCGACTCCTATCTGTTCATGAGCCTGTCCGACGAGATATCACTCTGGAGGTTCTGTCCACATTCTCTTTTGACCGTGAGCGACCAGATGCTAGTTTTGATGCGGAGAATGTCATTCGATTTAGGGCTTTCGGTCAGTTTCACGGGATGTCACTGACGCAGTTTGCGACATCGCTCGGATTATATGATCAGGATTATGTGGACACATTGGAGTATCGGGAGCTTTTGACTGACTTTCCTTCGGACGTTACTCCGGGTCAGGTTTTCCACGATTTATGCAGGGGCGCTCGATATGTTCCAGGTCAGTCGAAGGGCTCTTCTCTCGTACGTCACGCACATAGGTATGTACATGCTGTGCTCAGCAGGTCGATCACTGGACGGGGAGATGGCACAGGTGCACTTAGCCGAGCAGATCTACTCTACCTGTACTCCATGACCCAGAGAGTTCCCATACATCTTGGATACGTCGTCGCAGACTTCTTTCGACATCAGAGTCAGTATCTGCGCATTGGCGCACTATTTGTGGGACCGTATATCACTCGACTCATGTTTCGGATGCATCTCCTGCGTTCAGTTATAGGCGAGGAGAGAGTCAGTAGTCCGTCACCTTTGGGGCTAGTCACTCTCCGACTGATGGGAGTAGTGCGACGTACAGCATCAGGTGGATATGCATTGGTAGAGGTGTCATCCGATGATGACGAGTCTGCTGAGACTCCAGACGCACCACCTCCCGCAGAGCCCACAGCCACTCCAGCAGCACCGATTTCATCAGCCACTCCACAGCCCTCAGATCGAGTACATGAGCGACTGGCTCGACTCGAGGCTGCAGTCGCCACCATCCTCGAGAACCAGGCGCGGATCATGCAGCGCCTTGACCAGATTCAGCAGACTCTGGACGCTGAGACTGAGTCGGATTCCCCAGCGACACCAGCAGCACCACCAGACGCTGATGCTTGAAGCGTTTTCACTCATGGGATTTTCTCTTAGTTTTTGTTTTTCTTTATTTTACTTGCATTATCTTATTTTGTGTGGACTTGTATACTCAGAAAGGTTATGCCTTCTGAGAGTTATCTTCATATTTTAGCTTTCGTTGCGAGTTTATGTTTCAGTGTTATATCATTATGAACTCGTATATTTTTATATTTTATTGAGCTTCACTGAACCCCTTAAATCCGTGCAGATGGCCTTGAGAGTGATGATGATGATGTTTTTGTCATACGCACAACCATGTGACTTGGTCGTGTGAGCTTCACAACCCAGTGGACCAACAACACACCTTCAAGTTAGCTTCACAAATCAATCAATAAGGAATTCAGGGGAGTGTTGTTTTAATTGCATCTTTACCCACATCATGTTTTTATTGCTTATATTTTTACTGTGCTTACACGTGTACATTGAGGGCAATGTACATCTTAAGTGTGGGGGAGGGTTCACCTTATACATGGCCTTTACTTGTGATTTCATGATCATGCTCATGTTGCCCATGAAGGTTCACCTTAGGGTTGAGAGTTTAATTCTTAATTTTTGGAGGTTGTAAACATTAGGTTTTATCATGCTCTAGTTTTTATCCAATTTCCTTGAAATTTTTGTCCGATTGCTCTTTAATGCACTTTGCTCACTTATTAAACCTATGGAAACTTACTCTAGTTCATAATTGTGGGATTATCTAGTGTTAGTTTGATTTGAGTATGTAAAAAAAAAAAAAAAAAAAAAAAAAAAAAAATCAGAAAATTCAGAAAATTCAGAAAAATTCAGAATTTTAGTTTGTTTGTACATAGGGGGTGGAAAGAGCTACCACCTATGATGTATGAAGCTACTCTCATAAGTCGGATACTTGTTATGCCCTAATGAGAGAAAGAGCTATCTAATAGGATGTGTGAAAGCTACCACCTTCGGCAGAAAGAGCTACCACCTCAAAAGTGTGAAAGCCACTCGGGAGGCATCTCGGGAAAGGGCTACCTTCGAGGATGTGTGAAGCTACTTCCTATTCTTTTTGTTTATAAATAAGACCCATTGCTAATAAGAACTTTGAGTAGTGGATATAGTGTTGACATGAGTTGAGTCTTCACACACACACGCTTTCGGACTTTAGTACTTCATTTTTGATTGGATTATTTGCTAGAGTATTGATTGTTTCATCTAATGTTTGGTTTCCTCCATGGTTTTAGAATTTTATTCTTGTACCCTCTTGGTGAACCTAAGGCCAAGCACTTCTCTTTGCTTTTCATGAGTTTATGGTTAAGTTTGCTTGAGGACAAGCAAAGGTTTAAGTGTGGGGGAGTTTGATAAGTGCTTGAATATACATGTTTTACCGACTTGTTTTACATACATTGAGCATCATTTTACCATTGATTATGTCTCATAAAGTGTATTTTGGTGTTCTTTTATGCAATTAGGTTGTGGAAGTGTTAAAGGAGGAAAAGGAAGCAAAGATGGGTTATAAAGACGTATTGTTGGGAGCTTTTGTACAACACAAGTGTCAAGGCACAAGAGGGGATCATGCACATGAGGGTGTGTGCCAACTTCCTTAAGAATTCAAGATGATTTGTGTGATGGAAGGGCACAAAGGCAGTCACACCTTCATGTCCCAACTTGTGTGAAGATAGTTAAAGCTCTCAAATGATGATTCGAAGAAGAAGAAATCTTATAACTCACCATATGGACGTGTGCCCGACCATGTGGCCTCAATATGAGAGAGTTTGGATCATGCTCATGAAGAGTACTGTAGCAAAATTACTGTTTACGCGACCGCGTCAAAATCTCACGCGACCGCGTGGAAATTCTGCAGCCCACGCGATCGCGTGGGATCTCACGCGGTCGCGTGAAGACACGCAGTTGGCGCGATTCAGGCTTATAAATAGCCCTTCTCGCCGATTCTTTTATAACTTTTTTCGCACGTTTGAAGGCAAGAGCGGCTAGGGTTTCTAGGACGAGGTCTTTGGCGATATTGGGAGTTGTTCTTCACCAACTTCGATAGATCTTTCGACGAGATAGCATCGGGGAGCCATTGGCGACCTAGCTTCGGAGAAGGTTCCTTCGAGACGTTGAACAATTCATCAAGGCTATCATCACGAATTTGAGGGGGTTTATTTTCATGGATTACATTGCTTTTTACTTCATTATCTTTTGCTTTGTAATAAGTCCCATGGAGGGCTAAACCCTAGTAGATACTTGGGCATGTGAACCTTAGGTTTCGATTCATGTATTGACTTTCTTTATGCTTTCTTTTAATTCCAAGTTTATTTGAGTTTTAATCTTGTTTAATCATTGCTTGCATGCCTTATTAATTCGTATGGTTGTTTGGTATGCTTGATTTGTTTCCTTGGTGAGAGAGAGATCTTCATTAGGGATTAGAACATACAAGATTAAAGAGGGTTGAGAGGGTGAGTCTTGAGATAGAGGAGTGTCCCCTTTCCCTTCCGATTGAGTGTTTCCTATCTCCGTATTCCCTAAGTTTTATGCAACCATATGAGGTGTGAGGTGTGAGATTGATAGATTTCTCCGCCGGGACTTTTGTAAGGGGTTAGGGATCTTTCGCCTAGAAGTAGGGTTAGATCTAATTTTAGGAATCGGTTTCACTCTTAGGTATCCCTAAAACTCATTGCGGTCATATAGGGTGTGAGGTGTTGAGATTGAGTGAATTCTCTGCTGGGACCTTGTAGGGGACTAGTATCGGTGGCCTGGAAGCAGGGATCGATTGTTCTTGGATTACCTCGACTCATAGAACTTGGTTTAGAAGCATTTAGTTAGTTTTGCACTTCATGATAGAACCTAGGGGGATCATTGCCCGAGTATCTCATCTTCATTGATTGAGATCTCCTTTACCTTTTCCTTTTATTTGTTTTCTTTCTTGCGATTTTCTTATTTTACATATTACATTCAATTGCTCCATATTATTGTTTCGACTAGATAACTAAGAATCAGTCATTACTAGTACTTCCGTTCCCTGTGGATTCGACTACCCACTCACCGGGGTAATTATTACTTCGACAACCCGTGCACTTGCGGTACACACACGCAAAAGGGTGTGTCAGCAACTTTCATTCATGAACCTCCGTAAGGTAAGATCAGGTACGTCAAACTTAGTGACGTTAAACAAGCGCTTCTTGGGAGGCAACCCAAGGTTTTACTGTTTTTTCTAGAAATTAGTTTCGTTTTAATCTGAATAAATGACACACCCCTTGCGTGTGTGTACCGCAAGTGCACAGGTTGTCGAAGTAATAATTACCCCGGTGAGTAGGGTAGTCGAATCCACAGGGAACGGAAGTACTAGTAATAACTGATTCTTAGTTATCTAGTCGAATCAATGATATGAAGCAATGGGTGTAATGTGTAAAATAAGAAAATCGCAAGAAAGAAAACAAATAAAAGGAAAAGGGTAAAGGAGATCTCAATCAATAAGGATGAGATACCCGGGCAATGATCCCCCTAGACTCTATCATGAAGTGCAAGACTAACTAAATGCTTCTAAACCGAGTTCTATGAGTCGAGGTAATCCAATAACAATCGATCCCTACTTCCAGGCCACCGATACTAGTCCCCTACAAGGTCCCTGCGGAGAAATCGCTCAATCTCAACACCTCACACCCCATATGACCGCAATGAGTTCTAGGGATACCTAAAAGTGAAACCGATTCCTAAAATTAGATCTAACCCTACTTCTAGGCGAAAGATCCCTAACCCCCTACAAAGGTCCCGGCGGAGAAATCTATCAATCTCACGCCTCACACCCCATATGGTTGCATAAAACTTAGGGAATACGGAGATAGGAAACACTCAATCGGAAGGGAAAGGGGACACTCCTCTATCTCAAGACTCACCCTCTCAACCCTCTTTAACCTTGTATGTTCTAATTCCTAATGGAGACCTTTCTCTCACCAAGGAAACAAATCAAACATACCAAACAACCATACGAATCAATAAGGCATGCAAGCAATGATTAAACAAGATTAAAACTCAAATAAACTCGTAATTAAAAGAAAGCATAAAGAAAGTCAATACATGAATCGAAACCTAGGGTTCACCTGCCCAAGTATCTACTAGGGTTTAGCCCTCCATAGGACTTATTACAAAGCAAAAGATAATTAAGAAAAAAGCAATGTAATCCATGAAAATAAACCCCCTCGAATTCGTGATGATGGCCTTGATGAATCGTTCAACGTCTCGAAGGAACCTTCTCCGAAGCTAGGTCGCCAATGGCTCCCCGATGCTATATCGTCGAAAGATCTATCGAAGTTGGTGAAGAATGACTCCCAATATCGCCAAAGACCTCGTCCTTGAAACCCTAGCCGCTCTTGCCTTCAAACGTGCGCAAAAGTCCTCTAAAAATCGGCAAATCGGGGTATTTATAAGTCTGAAAACGCGCCAGTCACGTGTCTTCATGCGACCACGTGAGATCCCATGCGGTCGCGTGGGCTGCAGAATTCCCACGCGGTCGCGTGAACAGTAATTCTGCTACAGTACTGCCACAGTGAAATGAACGGTGTTTTGCTACAGTACTCTTCATAACCATGATCCAAACTTTCTCATCTTGAGGTCACATGGTTGGGCACACGTCCATGTGGTGAGTTATAAGACTTCTTCTTCTTCGAATCATCATTTGAGAGCTTTAACTATCTTCACACAAGTTGGGACATGAAGGTGTGACTGCCTTTGTGCCCTTCCATCGCACAAATCATCTTGAATTCTTCAGGAAGTTGGCACACACCCTCATGTGCATGATCCCCTCTTGTGCCTTGACATTTGTGTTGTATAAAAGCTCCCAACAATACGTCTTTATAACCCATCTTTGCTTCCTTTTCTTCCTTTAACACTTCCACAACCTAATTGCATAAAAGAACACCAAAATACACTTTATGAGACATAATCAATGGTAAAATGATGCTCAATGTATGTAAAACAAGTAGGTAAAACATGTATACTCAAGCACTTATCAAACTCCCCCACACTTAAGCCTTTACTTGTCCTCAAGCAAAATTAACCATAAACTCATGAAAAGCAAAGAGAAGTGCTTGGCCTTAGGTTCACCAAGAGGGTACGAGAATAAAATTCTAAAATCATGGAGAAAAACAAACACTAGATGAAACAATCAATACTCTAGCAAATAATCCAATCAAAAATGAAAGTACTAAAGTCTGAAAGCGTGTGTGTGTGAAAACTCAACTCATATCAACACTATATCCACTACTCAAAGTTCTTATTAGCAATGGGACTTATTTATAAACAAAAAGAATAGGTAGTAGCTTCACACATCCTCTAAGGTAGCCCTTTCCCGAGATGCATCTCGAGTGGCTTTCACACTTTCGAGGTGGTAGCTCTTTCTGCCGAAGGTGGTAGCTTTCACGCATCCTATGAGATAGCTCTTTCTCTCATTAGGGCATAACAAGTATCCGACTTATGAGAGTAGCTTCATACAACATAGGTGGTAGCTCTTTCCACCCCCTATATACAAACAAACTAAAATTCTGAATTTTTTTTTTTAACAATAAAACTAACACTAGAAAATCCCGCAATTATGAACTAGAATAAGTTTCCATAGGTTTAATGAGTGAGGAAAGTGCATTAAAGAGCAATCGGACAAAAATTTCAAAGAAATTGGATAAAAACTAGAGCATGATAAAACCTAATGTTTACAACCTCCAAAAACTAAGAATTAAACTCTCAACCCTAAGGTGAACCTTCATGGGCAACATGAGCATGATCATGAAAACACAAGTAAAGGCCATGTATAAGGTGAACCCTCCCCCACACTTAAGATGTACATTGTCCTCAATGTACACATGTAAGCACAATAATAATATAAGCAATAAAAGCATGATGTGGGTGGAAATGCAATTAAAACAACACTCCCCTGAACTCCTTATTGATTGATCGGTGAAGCTAACTTGAGGGTGTGTTGTTGTTCAACGGGTTGTGAAGCTCACACGACCAAGTCACATGGTTGTGCGTATGACAAAAACATCATCATCATCACTCTCAAGGCCATCTGCACGGATTCAAGGGGTTCAGTGAAGCTCAATAAAATAAAGAGAATATACGAGTTCATAAAGATATAACACTGAAACATAAACTCGCAACAAAAGCTAAGATATGAAGATAACTCTCAGAAGGCATAACTTTTCTGAGTATACAAGTCCACAAAATAAGATAATGCAAGTAAAAATGAAAAATGAAAACTAAAAGAGAATCCCATGAGTGAAAACGCATCAAGCATCGGTGCCTGGTGCTGCTGGTGTCACTGGGGTATCTGACTCAGTATCAGCGTCCAGAGTCTGCTGAATCTGGTCAAGGTGCTGCATGATCCGCGCCTGGTTCTCGAGGATGGTAGCGACGGCAGCTTCGAGTCGAGCCAGTCGCTCATGTACTCGATCTGATGATGTACTAGGATCCACTGATGAAATCGGTGCTGCTGGAGTGGCTGTGGGCTGTGCGGGAGGTGGTGCGTCTGGAGTCTCAGCAGACTCGTCATCGTCAGATGACACCTCTACCAATGCATATCCACCTGATGCTGTACGTCGCACTACTCTCATCAGTCGGAGAGTGACTAGCTGACACGACCTTTTGCGTGCGTACCGCAAGTGCACGGCCTTGTCGAAGTAATAAAAGTTACCCCGGTGAGTGGGTAGTCGAATCCACAGGGAATAGGGATTTAAAATACGAGAAGTTGCTATTGAGTCGTGTGATGTACGAAAAGAAACAATGATCGGAGTGATGAGTGAATTTATGGGAACTAGAGTAGATGCAAAGAAAATAATTCGAAAGATGAAAGAGAGAAAAGTGCAAGCAACGAGTAAAAAGAGAGAGACTAGTAATAAGTGAAAATAGGGTATCCGGACAAGTTACCTCTAGGACTTATGCTTCTAGTGCAAGACTATGCTATTATACCTTCCTATTGATGTTAATTGAGTCGAGGAAAATCCTGAAACACACGGTCCCAAATCTAAGGTCAACCGTGGCTAACCTCAAAACTATGTCCCGGCAATAGGATTCACGTCAACCCTTCACTCTGTTGATTGCTCAACTAAGCCCCAGGGGAGTATTTCTACCTAAGCCTAACACTACGTGGGATTGCTTTAAGCTCTAGGGACTCCTAGTGATAAAACCTGTTCCTATGTGTGATAGTTCTAACCCTTTGGTCCAGGAGGAAGAACCATTGTCTAAATTAAGCCCTAGTGCGTAGGATTCACGTCACCCCGAAACCTTGGGGGAGTTTGTCTACCTAGCACTTCACTCTATTTCGACCTCTAATGACTCAAGGAATCGGAGGTAGGGAGAAATCACAACGGAAGGGAAAGGGGTACGGTGCTACCTCACAACTCTCCCTCTCAACCCTCTTCAATTTTAAGTAGTCTAATCCTATAGGAGTTGTCACACCTCCAAAGGATAACCTAGATTGTTCTCAATCCTTAGTGTCACGGCTAAGAGAAAACAATAGCACAAGAAATCTAAAATTGAAACTTGAATTTATTCATCAATTAATGGAAAAGCATAATAACAATGTCAAAGAAACATAATTATCCTAGAGTTTTACAAGTCCGAATACCCACGAGGGGTTTAGCTCCTCATGGAGCTATACATGTTCATCAATTTATGAAAGAAAGAACAAACTAAAGACATCAATGAAAACCCCCTCGCGTATGGTGTGGCCGTGGTCTTGTGCGGCTGTCGAACGTCGGTGACGATGCCGATGACACGCTCCAATCCTCCACAAAGCCCTCTCCGAAACCCTAGCCGCCCTCTCCAGAAGTTGGGGAGAAAGATAGGTCAAAAGATTCTTTAAAAAGTCTCCAAATCGGCTTTTTATAGGCTGAGTGCGGCTTTAAATTTGAAGTTATCGGGAATTCACACGGCCGTGTGGAATTTCCACACGCCCGTGTGAAGTTCTGTCTTTCCTGAAAATTACTTCACACGGCCGTGTGTTAATTCCACACGCCCGTGTGAAGTTTCTGGCTTACTGGAAAATTAGTTCACACGGCCGCGTGTTAATTCCACACGCCCGTGTGAATTCTCTGGAACCTTGACTCTTCGGCAGAAGTGCACAGTAACTTGCTACAGTGATTCGCTACAGTAACAAGCTACATTGTTGCTACAGTACTCTCCGAAATGCTCCCGAATATGTTGTTTCTTCATCGAGGCCATTGAATTGGGCACACAATCAATGGTAGATCGTGCCTATTGCTTCGAGTCTCCTTCTTGGTGAAGTTTTCCTAAGCTACACGAGTTAGACTTGTTGTGAATGTGACTGCCTTTGTGCCCCTCCAAAGGAGGTTGGCACACACTCACAAGTCTAACCTCGTGCCTTGTTCCTTGCTTGGTCTGAAAACCTCCCAACAACGGCGAACACGACCTAACTTCGTTCTTCTTTTCCAACTTAGCTCCACGAAACCTACAATGCTCAAGAATACACAAATGCACACTATTTAGTGATAAAATCTGATAAAAGTATGTTCATTTGTAAGATAATAACGCTTCGCGTTACTATAACACAAGCACTTATCACTAGCCCCAAAGGTGACGGACTACTGACTCTCTCCTCGCCTTTGACTGAACGTATAAGGCGCATCTGGAACATGAGTCGAGTGATATGCGGTCCCACAAATAGCGCGCCAATACGTAAATACTGACTCTGATGTCGAAAGAAGTCCGCGATGACGTATCCAAGATGTATGGGAACACGCTGAGTCATGGAATACAGGTAAAGTAAATCTGTACGGCTCAGTGCACCTGTACCATCTCCCCATCCCGTGATCGATCGGCTGAGAACAGCATGTATATATCTATGCGCGTGACGTATAAGGGAAGAACCCTTTGACTGACCTGGAACATACCGAGCACCTCCGCATAAGTCATGGAATACCTGGCTCGGAGTAATGTCAGGGGGGAAATCAGTCAAAAGCTCCCGGTACTCTAAAGTGTCCACATAATCCTGATCATATAATCGAAGTAGTAACGCAAACTGTGTCAGTGACATCTCGTGAAACTGACCAAAAACCCTGAATCGGATGACGTTCTCTGCATCAAAGCTCACGTCTGGTCGCTCACGATCAAAGGAAAAAGTCGATAGGACCTCCAAAGTAACATCTCGTCGGACAGGCTCAGAAATAGATAGGAGTCGGTCCCAACCCCCAACCTGTATCAATCCTCGAACCTCCTCTGAAAGGTCAATGGCGTCGAGCGTCTCGAAACAAATGTAACGCGACTGTCCAATCTTAAGTCTCTGTAGACGCTCGAACCTATGCTTATGTGTACGATCGACAAGCTCAACCTGAGGTGGTGGTGTCGGCTCCCTGTCGTGACGAGGGCGTTTATGGGCTACTTTCTTTGTCCTAGGTGCCATTCCTGCAAGAAAACACAAAATAAATCAGTTCAGCATAATTTCAATGAATGCAGGAGGAAACCTGCGTGCAAAAGTGTGAAACCAGCAAAAACAAGTGTGTTCCCAGCCCACGTGGGCGCGTGGAATGCTCACGCGCCCACGTGGGCGCGTGTTTGCACGGCAGATGGCTCACGTGACCGCGTGGATCAGTCACGCGGTCGCGTGGGTGCTAGGTTGGCCTTCTCGGCAGGCCACGCGGTCGCGTGGTCGCAGACAGAGACTGGACGCTCTGCCGAGGGCCACGCGGTCGCGTGAGCCCACCCACGCGGTCGAGTGGCTGGCTGGTTGTGCCCAGCGCCAGCCCACGCGGTTGCGTGGGATGGCCCACGCGATCGCGTGGACTACTGGCCGGTCCACGCGGTCGCGTGGCTTGGCTACGAGCACGCGTGGGTGGTCATCCATGGCTCCTTTGGCTATGGATGACCTCCAACAACCCTCTACAACTCTCTCCTAAGTTTTCTAAGTGTTTTCACAACATTAACCATGCAAAATCAAGTCTAGTAAATTAGAGAACACCATGGAAATGAAAATTGGAAACTAGGGCATGAAAGAAAAGGGATAAACCTTACCGATGCGAATCAATGTATGAAACTTGATACAAATGCCGGCAAAACCTTTTTGAATCCCCAAAGAGTTGAAGAAAAAATGCTTTTGAACCTTATGGATGAGAAATTTAGAGAGGGGAAGTGTGAGGAAATGAAGGGCTCAATGTCAAGGATGATGAATAAATAACCCTTCAAGTCATTATATAAGCCACATGGGGGTGTGGAAATCCCACACCCCCGCGTGGGTACTGTACACGGTCGCGTGAAAATTTCACGCGACCACGTAAGCTGCAGAATTTCTGCAGACAGTCCAGGCGGCTCTCCAAACTTTAAAATTAGACTATTTCTACAACAATTATCATGAATTAAAACCCGAATCATGCCCAATATGTGAAAAACACTTATAATCACCAAAAATTGTTCATGAAAACTCAGCACCACGAAAAAATTCATCAAAATGCACACTCATGAATTTATTACTGCAGAATTTAAAATAACTAACTAGAAAACAAGTAAAACTTGGGTTGCCTCCCAAGGAGCGCTTGTTTAACGTCACTAAGCTTGACGTACCTGTTCTTACCTCATGGTGGCTCATGTAAATGGAGAATTTCTTTTTCTACATTTGGTGTTAAGCCTTCATAGTAAAGTTTCAACCTATGTCCATTTACCTTGAATGTCCCCTTTTCTGGATGTGTGATTTCAATAGCGCCATAAGGGGATACCTGAGTGATCTGATATGGACCTGACCAACTTGATCTTAGTTTTCCCGGGAGCAATTTCAGTCGGGAGTTGAAAAGTAGCACTTGGTCACCTACCTTGAAGTCTTTGTTCAACTTTATATGTTTATCATGCCATTGACGCATTCTCTCCTTATAAATTCTTGCATTCTCATAAGCTCTTAATCTCCATTCATCTAGTTCATTTAATTGAAGTTTCCTTTGTTCTCCGGCTTGCCCAAGGTTGAAATTCATTGCCTTGATTGCCCAATATGCCTTGTGCTCGAGTTCCACCGGCAAATGGCATGCCTTACCATAAACCAAATTGTACGGTGTAGTACCGACCGGAGTTTTGTATGCTGTACGGTGTGCCCATAATGCGTCATCTAACCTCTCCGACCAATCCTTCCGGTTGTGTTCCACTGATTTGGATAGAATCCTTTTCAATTCCCGGTTGGTTACTTCAACTTGTCCACTTGTTTGTGGATGATATGGAGTAGCAAGCCTATGGTTTACACCATATCTTTTCAGAATTTTCTCAAGTTGAGAATTGCAAAAGTGAGTCCCTCTATCACTTATGATGATCCTTGGAGCCCCAAAACGAGTGAATAACTTTTTGAGGAATCGTACTACAGTTCTGGCATCATTTGTGGGGAGAGCTTGAGCCTCCACCCACTTAGATACATAATCCACAGCGACCAAAATATAACGATTCCCATTAGAACTTGGAAATGGCCCCATGAAATCAATACCCCACACATCGAAAACCTCGCAAAACTGAATTGGATTCTGCGGCATTTCATCACGCCTAGAAAGATTTCCTGCTCGTTGACATTGGTCACACTTTTGCACAAACTGCCGAGCGTCTTGGAAAATAGTTGGCCAATAGAAACCAGCAGCTAAGAACTTCTCAGCTGTCCTGTTCGAAGCATAATGCCCTCCAACTGGCCCTGAATGACAATGATGGAGAACATCCCAGCCTTCTTCTCGTGAAACACATCTTCGCACTATGTGATCTGCACACATTCGGAACAAAAATGGGTCCTCCCAAGAGAAATGCTTCAAATCAGAAAAGAATTTCTTCTTTTGTTGGAATGTAAGTCCCTTGGGGAGAATTTTCCCCGAAAGATAGTTTGCAAAATCAGCAAACCATGGTGTGCCTGATTCTGAAGTTTCCTGCAATTTATACAAATGTTCTTCTGGAAATGAATCACTAATTTCTGTTTTCCATGAATCTTCCTCATCTAAACCTTCAAGGTGAGAGAGATGGTCTGCAGCTACATTTTCAGCTCCTCTCTTATCCTTGATTTCCATATCAAATTCCTGCAAAAGTAATACCCAACGGATTAGCCTAGGCTTTGCATCAGATTTATTCATTAGATACCGTAGTGCTGAATGGTTCGTGAAAACAACCACTTGTGACAAGATGAGATATGATCTGAATTTGTCAAATGCAAATACTACAGCTAATAATTCTTTTTCAGTTGTGGTGTAGTTCTCTTGAGCGCTTGTCAAACTCTTGCTAGCATTGTAGATTGGCTGAAAATGTTTATCCTTCCTTTGGCCCAAAACTGCCCCCACGGCATAGTCACTTGTGTCACACATAAGTTCAAATGGACGACTCCAATCCGGCGAAATAAGGATAGGTGCTTGTGTAAGTTTTTCCTTTAACGATTTGAAAGAAACCAAGCACTCTTCATTAAAATCAAACGGTGCATCCTTTTCTAACAACTTGGTTAATGGTTGAGTTATCTTAGAAAAATCTTTGATAAAACGGCGATAAAACCCCGCATGTCCCAAGAAACTCCGAATTCCTTTAACATTTGTAGGAGGAGGTAATTTCTCAATAGTTTCAATTTTAGCTCTATCTTCCTCAATTCCCTTGTTAGAAATTTTGTGACCAAGTACAATCCCTTCTTGGACCATGAAATGACATTTCTCCCAATTTAACGCCAAGTTTGTCTCTTCACATCTCATAAGCACCTTCTCAAGATTCCTCAAACATACTTCGAATGAATCCCCAAAAACTGAGAAATCATCCATGAATACTTCCATCACATCCTCCAACAAATCATCAAAAATTGCCGTCATGCATCTTTGGAAAGTAGCTGGTGCGTTGCAAAGTCCGAAAGGCATTCTTCTATATGCAAAAGTGCCAAAAGGACAAGTAAAGGTAGTCTTTTCTTGGTCTTCAGGAGCAATCGGAATTTGGAAATACCCCGACATACCATCTAAGAAGCAATAGAATTCGTGACCAGCTAGACGTTCCAACATTTGGTCAATGAATGGCAATGGAAAATGATCTTTTCTTGTGGCATCATTCAATCTTCGGTAGTCTATGCAAACCCACCATCCTGTTACCGTTCTCATGGGTATCAACTCATTTTGCTCATTCTTCACTACTGTCATACCACCCTTTTTAGGTACTACTTGTGTTGGGCTCACCCAAGCACTATCTGAGATGGGGTAAATGATGCCGGCATCAAGTAACTTTACCACTTCTGCTTTCACTACCTCCTTCATGTTCGGGTTCAATCTTCGTTGTGGTTGAATCACTGTTTTATAGTTGTCCTCCATCAAAATCTTGTGAGTACAAAAGGATGGGTTAATTCCCTTAATGTCTGAAATTTTCCAAGCTATGGCCGTCTTGTGCAACTTCAACATGTTAACCAATTGCTCTTTCTGCTCATGTGAAAGATTCGAGGAAATGATAACCGGTAATTTCGATAAGTCAGCAAGGAAAGCATACTCTAAGTGGTTGGGTAATGCTTTAAGTTCTAAGTTGGGAGGATCTTCCACTGATGGGCGTAACCGATTTGCTTGTTTCTACTCGATGTCCTCAAATCTTGTAAGATCGTCTTCTCCTTCAGTCTCTTGTCCATTGTCCAAAGCATTCTCTGGGATATCCGATTTCAACACTTCAATTGATGAAACTGATTCAATGCAAGCTGAAATTTCTCCTTCAACATCTACTTTAGATTCTTGCTCGTCAAAATCTGCCCCAAATGTCACCGAAAAGAATGTGGGTATCTGTCCGAATTCACAGTTTTCCCCATTTTGAAAAGCTGTGAATGCAGATTTTTTGAAACACTCCAATAATCTTGATAACTCAGCCCCTTGATAATGCAAACTGAATTCTTCCTTCATTCCTTTCAACCCAACTGTTCCTGATTTGAATACTTCCTCATGCTACTCTCTTGACTCGAAACATGCTACCAAATGCTCTATTTTTCTCTCAGTAGATGCCATCATATCCTGTATCTTCTCGATAATTGAAGGTGAGACTGCCTTTGTGCCCTTCCATCGCACAAATCATCTTGAATTCTTCAGGAAGTTGGCACACACCCTCATGTGCATGATCCCCTCTTGTGCCTTGACATTTGTGTTGTATAAAAGCTCCGAACAATACATCTTTATAACCCATCTTTGCTTCCTTTTCTTCCTTTAACACTTCCACAACCTAATTGCATAAAAGAACACCAAAATACACTTTATGAGACATAATCAATGGTAAAATGATGCTCAATGTATGTAAAACAAGTAGGTAAAACATGTATACTCAAGCACTTATCAATCAAAGTCCTAGTTTTGGTGTCCTGATTTTTCATATGCTTATGCTGTGATTTTTCTGGTGGTTTATTGACGTTTTCGTGTGCCTTAATGTTAATTGACGAAGTTTAAGTCGGTTGAGTGTGTTTTCTATGGTCTCTGGTCGTGTTTTTATGATTTGTACAGGCTCTAAGTGTTTTAAAATAGTTTCTGAAATTTTTGGAAGAGTCTGTGAATTTTTCTAAGTAAACCAGAGAGAACACACGGCCGTGTTGAATTAACACACGGCCGTGTGGTACAAATTAGAGCTCAGCCAGAGAAAACACAGGGGCGTGACCCTGCCCCTGTGAAGAACTTCAGAAGGGGCACACGGCCGTGTGGAATTAACACACGGCCGTGTGGAAATTCGCAGAACTTAAACTCTTGTCCAGAGAATCCACAGGGCCGTGTGAGTGCTGATGAGTCGCCGCGCGACACGCTAAAGAAGCGAGCACGCGACTCCCCGGCCGCAAGTGCACGGGTCGTCAAGTAATAACCTCTCGTGCGAACACAAGAGGGTCGTATTCCCAAGGGCCCCAAGATCTGCTATTACTTCCTCCTAGGTATCACTATCTGGTCTACCAAATCAAGAGTTTAATATAAACACAAATAGGAAAATTAAATAAAAGAAAAGCTATAAACAAAATGGACTAAGGCACACCATACAAGCAATGTAAAGAACAAGTAGCAATGATAACTAGAGGCCTCGGGCGAGGATCCCCTAAGGAGAAGAACAAGTTAGGATGAATATAGGAAATTGAGCGCTAAGTTGGCTAGGTTTGATCCGCTAGACTCGGGAGTCGACTACCCCGGAACCTCCGTGGTGTAGCCCTAATCCAATACGGGTTCCTCTATCCAGAAGATACCCCTACGATGTCATTAGGAACATGGAGTCTCGATTAGGGTTATTCTAATGCGCGCTTTCGGCTAAAACAACCCTAACCACGCGGGGAGCTACCGGCACCCAGAACCTCCGGTGTACCGGCACATTGAATCCCCCTTCAATCTATGTGCGACCTAATACATGCAAGCATCCCGCCATACACATACAATTCAAGAATCAAAACCTACGGAATCCATCCATTGTAAGTTAAACATTAAAACAATAGATTGAAATCAAACAAACAAGCCAACAATCAATTATAAACAATTATCATCATCCATACAAGTTCTCCTCCCAAGGTTCACCGGAGCCCGATGGCCTTGGGAGCCTAGTTCCACATCAAAGGAGATAATACACAAGATAATCAATGAAAATGCTCATAAGGAACTCCCTCAGATGTAGGCTAGAAGGTGGTGATGAAAGCTCGCCGGATCCGCGCCGATCAAGCTCCGTGATGACAACCTTGAGTGCTTCCTTCTTCTCCCCTTGAGTTTTGCTCTTCAAATTGCCTCTCCAATCCGGTGATGATGGTGGAAATGGGTGGAGATGATGGTGGAGAATGGAGGAGATGATGGTGGAGAAGGATGGAGAGGATGCTGGCCAAAGACAAGCTCTCCAAAGCCCTAGAAAGCCTTAAATAACCCAAACAAAGCCTCATCAGCCCGTGCGTGTGCGGGCACTGTGCGGCCCGCACAGTGCCCGCACACCCTTCTGTCTGTCCTGTGCGGGTACTGTGCGGCCGCACACTGGCCGCACACTGCTACAGTAACGGTGCTACAGTGGAAATGCTACAGTAAAATCGCTACAGTAACTTCCTCAAATCCACTCTTTTCTTGCCCGAAACTTGAGGATACGTGTGAGCATCAATAAATTCTTCGATGATGCCAAAAGAAGCTCAAACACGCACTAGATGGTCTTCCGATGTCCTGAAATGATAATTAACAAGAAAAGCGCGTAAAGGGCATCGGAGACATACAAAAATGCATGAAAGTAAATAAAATGTACATAATAAAAGTGATGTATTTAGACACTTATCAAGTGCCCCTGTGAGTGCCACTGTGCTAAGGCACACGGCCGTGCGGCAATTCCACACGGCCGTGTGAAACTCTGCAGAAGAAAACCCCTTCTTCCCGAGAATACACAGAGGCGTGTGGGTGCCCCTGTGGATGAGCATGTGAAAGCCACACGGCCGTGTGGATTATTCACACGGCTGTGTGAAACACTTAGTATTTCTCGGGCAAGCCAGAGAGGCCACAAGGGCGTGTGATGTGCCCCTGTGGCCAGCCTTGTTCTTGGCCAGGTTGGGTACACGGCCGTGTGAACATACCACACGCCCGTGTGAAATTTTTCAGAGACTTGCTGTGTGTTCCCGTGAATCCACAGGGCCGTGTATCGGCCCCTGTGGATCTTCCTATGTAAGCACACGGCCGTGTGTAATTTCCACACGGCCGTGTGGGGTAGCCCAGAGAGTGAATAGAATGCACGCAAGGGCGTGTGTCGGCTCCTGTGAACCCTAATTCAGAGGCACACGGCCGTGTGGCATGGTTACACGGCCGTGTGAATTCCTAGAACTTCAAAAGCCGCGCGATTTTTTTTTGGTTTTCACTCGTGCCTCTTGACATTTTCATTCTAAAATATTCTCCTACCCTCTCTACTACTTCCCCGACTTTCTCTGAGCTTTTTGGAGGATTTTACTGGAGTTTTCCGGCCGATTTCTCAATTGTATTCATCCTCACCGTCGGTAAGAACTCCAACCCCTTTTTCTTCTTCAATCCTTGATTTAATTCATTCTTTTTGATGATTTCGCCTATTTTGAATGATTAATGAGTATGCGAACCTGTTTATGAAAGAATTAGAATAAATTGAAGTGTAAATTTTGGATTTTTAGCCCACGGTCGTGGTGTTCTGTCCGCCAAAAGCTTCACACGGCCGTGTGGATTTCTGCAGAATGAGTTTGTGAACTGATTTTTGAAAATTTTCTTTTGCAACTTTGCAGATATGGCTTCTAGGTCTAAGAAAGCGGCCGGTAAGCGTCCTCGCGAGCCTACACCCCCTCCAGAGGAGACCGAGTTCAGTATACCCGAGCACCGGGTCAGGTTGGAGCGGTTATCTGCATTACGGTTTGGCCAGTCACGGTACCCCGACCTGAGCATTGTTAGAGGGATTCAGGGGGGTGACAGCATTGCCGACGAGGTTGAGGAGCTGCTCTCGGTGGGTGGTTGGAAGAAATTACTGAGGATCAGAGATCCAGCCATTCGAGGAGTGACACTGGAGTTCTTGGCCTCGTTCGAGTTTGACAGATCATACAGAGGTTTCTCCACCCCCGACACGATTCAGTTCAGGGCACTAGGACAGCACTTTAGTCTCAGCATGACCTAGTTTTCGATCCATATGGGGCTATATGATGCGGCCTATACACAGACAGAGGAGTATGAGGGTCTTCCTACCGACTACCCGGGCAGTCTCACTCCGCAAAGGGCCTACAGGGAGTTGTGCGGAGAGGGCCAGTATGAGCCAGGAGTCTCGAAGGCCACGTGCTTATCCCGCCCGGCTTACAGATACGTACATGCCATTCTGAGAAGATCAGTGAGTGGTCGGGTGGATAGCACTGGAGTTCTGAGCCGGCAGGAGCGTCTATATCTATATTCGATGGCTCAGAGGGTACCCCTCCACCTAGGGCACATCCTAGCAGAGTATTTGCGCCATCAGGGCCAGTACCCTAGGGTTGGAGTGATCTTCACAGGACCCTATATTTCGAGACTTCTGATCGGGACAAATCTCAGAGACGGAGTGCGAGGGGCAGAGAAGACTAGCGTTCCGGCTCCTTTGGGCACAGATACATTGAGGATGATGGGGTTGATCCGCAGAGCAGGATCAGGGACCTATACCTGGATCATTCCCCGTACAGATCAGGCCGAGGGGTCCCAGGCAGCGTTAGAGGCACCCCCAGCGGACACAGAGATCGAGGCACCACCCACCGCGTCGGAGCCACCTCCGGTGCGCATGTTCTCGCCTTCTCGAGGTCAGGACAGGTTGGAGCGCCTCGAGAGCACAGTGGGCGTGCTACAGGCAGAGCAGGCCGAGATCAGGGCCGCACAGGTGGCACAGCACATAGAGGCTATGGCACGGCTTGACGCCATACAGAGACTTCTTGAGCAGGCCGTGTCAGTACCTTCTGCAGCCCGAACTAGAGACCCCACTCCTCCACCACCAGCTCCTCCAGCATCAGTCGATTCACCTGCATCGACAGAGCCTTCAGCAGCACCAGAGACTGCTGTTCAGGACACCGACGCTGAGGCGTCTTAGTTTTAGTTTTATTTTGCTTTTGATTTTCATTTCTTTGCACTTTCTATTTTACTTTGGAGTTGTAGTACTCCGAAAGGATTCTCCTTCTGAGTTTATCTTTCATTTTTGCTTTTCTTTTATCTCGAGTTGTATTCATTACTTCATATTTTATATACTCGAGTTTTATTGAGCTATAATGAACCCTTGTGTATGTGTGCGCAGATGGTCTTGGATGTAAGGATTTTGAGGAATAGTCATTGGCATGGTCATAGGACCGTGTGTGCTCCACAAACCATTGAGACTCAACTCTCAATGACCTAGCTCCATCAAACGCAACACTTGGAGTTCAGGGGAGTAATGTTTCAATTGCCCACTTCCATACTAATTGTTTTAATTGCTACTTATAATTATGCTTGCATGCGTACATTGGGGACAATGTACATCTTAAGTGTGGGGGGAGTTCACATTGCACACACTGTTACTTGTGCGTTCAATTGTTCATGCTCATGTAGCCTATGGCGGTTCACCTTAGTTGCAACGGTTGTATTCTTATAGTTTAGGAGAATTTTTAACATTGTGTCCTATCATGCTGTAGTTTTTACTTGAATTTTTAGGAATTTTTGCTCGATTACATCTTATTGCACTACTCACTCTTGAAATCTTTTGGAAACTTAAACTCGAAGTTTTAAGGACTAGTTTAGTATTACTTTAGTAAATTGTGAAGTTCTATGTAGCTTAAAAAAAAAAAAAAAAAAAAAAAACTTGTGAGCTTGTGAATATTAGTTTTAGCTTTTCATTTGGGGTGGAAAGAGCTACCTCCTATGAAGTATGTAGCTACTCTCATAAGTCGGATACAAGTTATGCCCTAATGAGAGAAAGAGCTATCTCATGGGAAGCGTGAAAGCTACTACCCCGGTAGAAAGAGCTACCTCCTTGAAAGTGTGAAAGCCACCTTTGGCGGCCGCCTAGGAAAGGGCTACCTTAGAGGTTGAGTGAAGCTACTACTTCCTTACTTTGTGTATATAAATAAGTCCTTGTAACAAGAGTTTGAGGAGTACTCATTGGTTCTCTTGAGTGAATTCGCACACACTTCACGTTTTCGAGTTATTGTCCTTTTTGATTCGGGTTTTTAGCTAGAACAATGGTAACTTTATGCAATGTTTTGATTTCCCCTTACTTGTAGAATGCTTCTTTTGCATACTCTTGGTGAACCTAAGGCCGACCACTTTCAATTGTTCTCCCCAAGTACTTTCACGTTCTATTTTGCTTGAGGACAAGCAAAAGCTTAAGTGTGGGGGGATTTGATAAGTGCTTGTGTTATAGTACCGCGAAACGTTATTATCTTACATTGAGCATATCTTTTATCAGGTTTTATCACTAAATGGTGTGTATTTGTGTATTCTTGTGTATTGAAGGTTTGTGGAGCTAAATTGGAGAAGAAGAACGAAATTAGGTCGTGTTCGCTGATGTTGGGAAGTTTTCGGACCAAGCAAGGAACAAGGCACGAGCTTGGACTTGTGGGTGTGTGCCAACCTCCTTTGGAGGGGCACAAAGGCAGTCACATTCACAACAAGCCTAACTCGTGTAGCTTAGGAGAACTTCGCCAAGAAGGAGACTTGAAGCAATCGGCACGATCTACCATTGATTGTGTGCCCAATTCAATGGCCTCGATGAAGAACGATGGACTCGGGATCGTTTTCGGGCTAGTACTGCAGCAGCACTGTAGCTCGTTACTATAGTGAAAACACTGTAGCAAGTCACTGTTCACTTTCAGCCGAAATTCAGAATTCCAGAGAGTTCACACGGCCGTGTGGAATTAACACACGGCCGTGTGAATTAATTTTTTCAGCAGAACAGAAATTTCACACGCCCGTGTGTTAATTCCACACCGCCGTGTGACGCCCCCGATAAGTCAATTTTAAAGCCGTGATTCAACATTATAAAAGGCGATTTTGGTGACCTTTGGAGATATCTTTTGACCTATCTTTCTCTCCAACTTGGGGGAGTACGGCTAGGGTTTCGAAGAGGATTTCGTGGAGGTTTAGTGCGCTTCATTGGCATCGTCATCGACGTTCGACGGCCGCACAAGACCACGGCCACACCATACGCAAGGGGGTTTTCATTGATGTCTTTACTTTGTGCTTTCTTTATTACATTGATGAACATGTATAGCTCCATGAGGAGCTAAACCCCTTAAGGGTATTCGGACTTGTAAACTCTAGGGTTATTATGTTTCTTTGACATTGTTATTATGCTTTTACATTATTGATGAATAAAATTGAGTTTCAATCTTAAATTCATCCTTGCTATTGTTTTCTCTTAGATGTGACACTAGGATTGAGAGGAATTTAGGTTGCCTTTTGGAGGTGTGACAACTCCTTAGGGTTAGACTCCTTAAGATTGAAGAGGGTTGAGAGGGAGAGTTGTGAGGTAACGACGTACCCCTTTCCCTTCCGATGTGATTTCTCCCTACCTCCGATTCATTGATTTATTAGCGGTCAAAATAGAGCGAAGTGCTAGGTAGATAAACTCCCCCAAGGCTTTGGGGTGACGTGAATCCTACGTATTGGGGCTTAATTTAGACTAGGGTTCTTTCACCTGGACCAAAGGGTTAGAACTACTACACATAGGAACAGGTTTTATCACTAGGAATCCCTGGAGCTTAAAGCGATTCCACGTAGTGTTAGGCTTAGGTAGATAAACTCCCCTGGGGCTTAGTTGCGCGAGCGACAGAGTGAAGGGTTGACGTGAATCCTAATGTCGGGACATAGTGTTGGGGTTAGTCACGGTTGACCTTAGGTTTGGGACCGTGTGTTTAAGGATTTCCTCGACTCAATCAACATCAATAGGGAAGTATAATAGCATAGTCCTGCACTAGAAGTATAGACCCTAGAGATAGCTTGTCCGGATGCCCTATTTCATTCATTAGTAACCCTCTCTATTCTCTTACTTGCACTCTCTCTCATCTTCCATCTTTCTATTCAATTTCGTGCTTTTTATTCTGTTTAATTGTTCATTCACTCATTGATCCAACTATTGCTTTTTGGTACTCCGCATAGCTTTATTAGTGGAATCTCGTATTTTAATTCCCTATTCCCTGTGGATTCGACTACCCACTCACCAGGGTAAATTTGTTACTTCGACAAACCCGTGCACTTGCGGGATACACGTAAGGGGTCGTGTCAAGGCACACAAAAAAAAATCAACAATTCACAAAAATATCACAGCACATGCATTGAAAATATTAGGACACCACAACTAAGACTTTTATTCATGCTAAAACTAAACTCACTAGAAAGCATGTAAAACCTTGGGTTGCCTCCCAAGAAGCGCTTGTTTAATGTCACTTAGCTTGATGTACCTGTATTACCTTACGAAGGTTCATGAATGGAGGTTGCCCTCTTCCCTACAACCTGAAAGCATGCATTACATAACCTTTGTAGTGTAGTGGGGGAGTTGTCGAATTTGTTACCACAAAAGAGTGAAACACCCTTACTCCGTAAATGCTCATCCACTTTTTTGTTGTGGTTCTTCTTGTGGCGTCTTTTCGACCTCTTCATCCTCCAAAGCATCTTCTTCATATGCTCTGTTTCTAGCTTGAAGTCGTTCTCGACTAGACCAAGGCAAAGTACTTCTTCTTCAATCTCCACGTCTTGGTCCGGCCACCCTTCATATGGATCCAGGTTTAACATTTCCTGCACATAATCATCAATTAGTTCATCGGCGGTGTAAAGAAAATACAAAGTATTATAAAAGTTGAGAGAGTGTTTTATGGCTTCGGCGAGGCGGTATGTAAGCTTGTCTTCTCCCACTCACAATGTGAGCTCCCCGCCGTCCATGTCAATCAAGGCCTTAGAAGTGCGCAAGAATGGCCTTCCCAGGATCAATGGAACTTCGAAATTCTCATCGACATCTAACACCACGAAGTCAACAGGAAACATGTATTTGTCAACTTTCACCAGCACGTCTTCCATAACTTTCACCAGATCGGTCTGCGAGTTGAAGTATCATCCGAGTGATTCTAGGCTCGCCTAAGTCTAGCTTTTGGAAGAATGTATAGGGCATGACATTGATGCTTGCCCCCGAGTCAGCCAATGCCATCTCTTCACCCAAGTTACCAATGTTGCATGGTATTATGAAACTCCCGGGATCTTTTCTCTTGCTCGGCATGTTCTTTTGCAATACGGCCAAGCAATTGGCATCAAGGATCACAGATGCACTCTCCTCCAATTACCTCTTGTTGGTCAAGAGGTCTTTCAAGAACTTCGCGTACTTGGGCATTTGGGCCAATGCTTCCGCGAATGGTATGTTGATGTGCAACTGCTTGAAAATTCCCAGAAATTTCTTATATTGTTCGTTCTCTTGGTCATTCTTCAATCGTGAAGGATAGGGGATCCTTGGCTTGTGGGGTGGGGATGCCACCTCTTTCTTCTTTGTCATCCCTTCCTCTATCTCCATGACCTCGCGTGTCTCTTGTGTCTTTTCTAGAGGAAGATTTCTCTCGACCTCTTTTCCACTCCTCAAGGTAATTGCCTTCAATTGCTCTCTCAGATTGGTCTCCGTGTTACTAGGCAAACTACCTGAGGTCTTTCCGCCAATGTCTTCATAATTTGCCCCACTTGATTCTCCAAGTTATGTAGGGAGGTGGTGTGATTGCGAAGTGTAGCTTCCACCGATTGGAATCTAGCATCCAATGAAGCAACAAACCTCGTGACGGCTCTCTCAAGTTCGGTCATCTTCCCTTGTAGTCCGATCACTCGGCCTTCTAAATTCGGTGCTTGTTGCCCTTGAAATCCCGGTGGTGTGTTGATCTTTTGTTGTGACTGCCCTTGGTTGCTCCATGAGAAATTTGGGTGGTTCTTCCACCCCGGGTTGTAAGTATCACTATACGGGTTGCCTTGGCCTTGTCCTCTATAAGCATTACTCACAAAATCAGCCTGTTCCACCGTACTAGTGCCTCCAATAGCAATAGGATAATTACTCGAAGCATGACCTCCCTTACAACCGTTACAAGTGGTAATGGCTGCAACTCTTAGTGAAGTTAGGACATCTAACTTCTTACTTAGTGCTTCTACTTGTGCTGCTAATGATGTAACTACATAAACCTCATGAATTCGGGCCACCTTCTTTCGGTCCCTTGTGTTCCATTGATAGCTATTCATAGCGATCTCTTCAATAAGGTGCCGGGCTTCACCGAGAGTCTTGCTTCCTAGAGTTCCTCCTGCCATGTCATCTAGAAGTTTCTTGGTACTTGGATTCAACCCGTTGTAGAAAGTATGAATGATCATCCACTCGTGGAATCTATGTTGCGGACACTTTCGAAGGAGCTCCTTGAACCTATCCCATGTCTCGAATAGAGACTCCAATTCCATTTGCATGAAGGATGAGATCTCATTCCGGAGCCTCGCAGATTTTCCCGGAGAGAAATACCTAGCCAGGAACGCCTCGGCCATCTCCTCCCAAGTAGTGATGGATGCTCTCGGTAATGAATGTAACCAATGCCTTACTTTTTCCTTCAATGAAAATGGGAAGGCTTTCAACCTAATTGTGTCATCCGTTACTGCGTTGATCTTCAACATGTCGCACACTTCAAGAAAGTTCTCAAGATGGTTGTTGGGATCTTTATCGGCCAACCCATTAAACTGTGCGGACTGTTGCAACATTTGAATGAACGACGGCTTCAACTCAAAGTTGTTCGCGGTGATTGGGGGCCTCACAATGCTTGATTGGGTCCCCATTACCGCAGGTCTAGCAAAGTCGGACAACGTCCTTTGTTGTTCGTTTTGTTCTGCCATTGCTTCAGATCCTTCTGAATCTATGCTGGCTTGCTTGGATTGTTCTTCCATATGCTCTTTCCCTTTACAATACGTTCTTCTGCCAATATCCGGGTCTCCTTCAACAAGAATCGAAGGGTTATCGCGGGTCATAACGCGAAACCAACACAAAGAAAAGAGAAATAAGAGCAATGATAGATAAAGAAAGTGTGAAATAGAAAACGAAGTGAATAACTAAAGTAGCAAAAACAAGTATTAAAAATACGGCTATTCCCCAGCAACGGCGCCAAAAACTTGACACGACCCCTTGCGTGTTTCCCGCAAGTGCATGGGCTTGTCGAAGTAATAAAGTTACCCTGGTGAGTTGGTAGTCGAATCCACAGGGAATAGGGATTTGGAACACAAAAATTCGCTCCTTAGTTATGCGGTGCACGAAAGGTGACAATCGGTTTGATGAGAGAATTATGGAATCAATTAAAATAAAAGACAAGAAAGTAAATAGAGAGATGTGGGACAAGAAAGTGCAAGTAAGGGTAGAAGGAGAAAGACTAGCAATGAATGAAATAGGTATCCGGACAAGTTACCTCTAGGACTTATGCTTCTAGTGCAAGACTATGCTATTATACTTTCCTATTCATGTTAATTGAGTGGAGGATATCCTTAAACACACGGTCCCAAACCTAAGGTCAACCGTGACTAACCCCAACACTATGTTCCGGCATTAGGATTCACGTCAACCCTTCACTCTGTCGCTCACGCAACTAAGCCACAGGGGAGTATTTCTACCTAAGCCTAACACTACGTGGGATTGCTTTAAGCTTTAGAGATTCCTAGTGATAAAACCTGTTCCTATGAATAGTTCTAACCCTTTGGTCCAGGTGAAAGAACCCTAGTCTAAATTAAGCCCCAGTGCATAGGATTCACGTCAACCCTTCACTCTGTTGCTTGCACAACTAAGCCCCAGGGGAGTTTATCTACCTAACACTTCACTCTATCTCGACCGCTAATAAATCAAGAAAACGGAGGTTGGGAGAAATCACATCGGAAGGGAAAGGGAATACATTGCTACCTCACAACTCTCCCTCCCAACCCTCTTCAATCTTAAGGAGTCTAACCCTATAGGAGTTGTCACACCTCCAAAGGATAACCTAGATTACTCTCATTCTTAGTGTCACGGCTAAGGGAAAACAATAACACAAGATAATTAAAATTGAAACTCGAATTTATTCATCAATAATGGAAAAGCATAATAACAATGTCATAAAAACATAATAATCCTAGTGTTTACAAGTCCGAATACCCATGAGAGGCTTAGCTCTTCATGGAGCTATACATATTCATCAAAATATGAAAGAAAGAATAAAGCAAAAGCATTGATGAAAACCCCCTTGCGTATGGTGTGGCCGTGGTCTTGTCCAACTATCGAACGTCGATGTCGATGCCGATGACGCGCTCCAATCCTCCACAAAGTCCTCTCCAAAACCCTCACCGTACTCTCCAGAAGTTGTGGAGAAAGATAGGTCAAAAGATATCCTCGAAGTCACCAAATCGGGCCTTTATAATGCTGAGTCGCGACTTTAAATTTGGACTTATCGGGAGTTCACACGGCCGTGTGGAATTAATACACGGGCGTGTGAAGTTTCTGTCTGATGAAAAATTAGTTCACACGGCCGTGTGGAATTTCCACACTCCCGTGGCCGAAAGTTAACAGTAGCTTGCTACAGTGTTTTGCTGCAGGAACAAGCTACATTACTTGCCGAAATGCTCCAGAATCCGTCATTCTTCATCGAGGCCATTAAATTGGGCACACAATCAATGGTAGATCTTGCCGATTGCTTCAAGTCTCCTTCGTGGCGAGGTTCTCCTAAGCTACTGACACGACCTTTTGCGTGTGTACCGCAAGTGCACGGCCTTGTCGAAGTAATAAATTTACCTTGGTGAGAAGGTAGTCGAATCCACAGGGAATAGGGAGATAGAATATAAGGTTTCACTAATTAAGCTATGCGAAATACGGGAAACGATAATAGGATTGATGAGTGAAAAATAATGCAAAGCAATAAACTAAATAGAAGGATGAAAGTAAGAGGTGCAAATAGGAAAATCGAGAAGGACTTGCAATGAGTAAAAGGGGGTATCCGGACAAGCTACCTCTAGGATCTATGTTTCAAGTGCAAGACTATGATATTATACTCTCCTATTGATGTCAATTAAGTCGAGGAAATCCTAAGACTCACGGTCCCAAACCTAAGGACAACCGTGACTAACCCCAACGCTATGCCTTGGTATTAGGATTCACAACACCCTTCGCTCTGTCACCTAGATGATTAAGCCCCAGGGGAGTCCATCTACCTAAACCTCACACTATATGGGATTGCATTATGCTCTAGGGATTCCTAGTGATTAAACCTGTTCCTACAAAAATAGTTCTAACCCTTTGGTCCAGGTGGAAGAACCCTAGTCTAGATTAAGCCCCAGCATATAGGATTCACTACAACCCTTCACTCTATTGCTTGCGCAATTAAGCCCTAGGGGAGTTTATCTACCTATTGCTTTACTCTATTTCGACCGCTATTAAATCAAGGAATCGGAGGTAGGGAGAAATCACATCGGAAGGGAAAGGGGTACATTGCTACCTCACAACTCTCCCTCTCAACCCTCTTTAATCTTAAGTAGTCTAATCCTATAGGAGTTGTCACACCTCCAAAGGAAAACCTAGATTGCTCTCAACCCTAATGTCACGTTTAAGGGAAAACAATATCAAGAGATAATTAAGATTAAAACTCAATTTATTCATCAACGATGGAAAGCATAATAATCTATGTCAAAGAAACATAAGAACCCTAAAGTTTACAAGTCCGAATACCCCGCGAGGGGTTTAGCTCCTCATAGAGCTATACATGTTCATCAATGTGAAAATTAAAGCATAAAACATAGACATAGATGAAAACCCCCTCGAAGTTGGTGTGGCCGTGGTCTTGTGCAAACGTCGAACCTCGGAATCGATGCCGACGATGTGCTAGAACCTCCACGAAACCCTCTCCGAAACCCTAGCCGCACTCCAGAAAGTTGGGGAAAAGTTCGGTTCCAAGATCCCCCAAAAGGTTGCAAAAATCCCCTTTTATAATGTTGAATCACGGCTTTAAAATTTGACTTATCGGGGGCTTCACACGGCCGTGTGGAATATCCACACGCCCGTGTGAAGCTTCTGTCTCGGCTGAAAAATTAATTTCACACGGCCGTGTGGAATTTCCACACGCCCGTGTGTCTTCACTGGATGGCTGAAATTGCAAAACACACGGCCGTGTGGAATTTCCACACGCCCGTGTGACTTCTCTGGAACACTGGTCTTCAGCTGAACAGGCTTGGTAACTTGCCGGAACGCCTCCCGGGTCCATTGTTCTTCATCGAGGCCATTACTTGGGCACACAAGCAACGGTAGGTCGCGCCGATTGCTTCAAGTCTTCTTCTTTCGCGAAATTCTCCTAAGTAACACGGATTGGACTTGTTGTGAATGTGACTGCCTTTGTGCCCCTCCAAAAGAGGTTGGCACACATCCACAAGTCCAAATACGTGCTTCGTTCCTTGCTTGGTCCGAGAACATCTCAACATTGGCAAATGCGACCTAATTTCATTCTTCTTCTCCAATTAGGCTCCACAATACCTTCAATGCACAAGAGAACACAAATGCACACATTTAGTGATAAAATCTGATAAAAGGTATGCTTAATGTAAGATAATAGCGCTTCGCGATACTATAACACAAGCACTTATCAGCTACACAAGTTAAACTTTGTTGTGAATGTGACTGCCTTTGTGCCCCTCTTAAGGAGGTTGGCACACACTCACAAGACTAATCTCGTGCCTTTTTCCTTGCTTGGTCCGAAAACTTCCCAACAACGGCGAACACGATCTAACTTCGTTCTTCCTTTGTAAATTGGCTCCACAAACCTACAATGCACAAGAATACACAAATGCACACTATTTAGTGACAAAAGCTGATAATAGATATGTTCATTGTAAGATAATAACGCTTCGCGTTATTATAACACAAGCACTTATCAGCCACGAAAAGTCCCCAGGTGCCACAGTGATTATGCTACAGTACTCCGGCTACAGTAAAAAGCGCCACAGTACTTTCATGTCTGTTTTCTTGGGGGCAAGCAAACACTTAAGTGGGGGGTATTTGATAAGTGCCTAAATACATCATGTTTTAGTTGAAAAGTTTGTATACTTTCATGCAACTTGTATTAGGGTTTTGATGACATTTGGTGCATTTGACGTATTTATTTCTTTGTTTCAGGGTTTCAAGGCCATTTTTGCGAGGATAAGCCATACTTTCATGCAACTTTTATGCATTTGACGCATAAAAGTTTGTATACTTTCATGCAACTTGTATTAGGGTTTTGATGACATTTGGTGCATTTGACACATTTATTTCTTTGTTTCAGGGTTTCAAGGCAATTTTCGCGAGGATAAGCCATATTTGAGTGATTCCGGGGAGAATTAAAGAAGAAATGAAGACCGTGCGTGCACACCACAGGCAGAAGCCTGTGTGGCCAGTGTATGGCCCGCACACTGGCCGCACACCTTGGGCAGAAGCCTGTGCGGCCAAGTGTGTGGCCCACACACTGGCCGTGCATCATGGGCAGAGGCTTGTGCGGCCACTATGCGGCCCGCACAGTGGCCGCACACCATCGGCTTATTTAAGAAAGAATGAGGGCTTTTGTGAGGGCATTCTTTTGGGGACTTTGCTATCTTCCGGCCTCCACACTCCCACACTCCCACACTCCCATTTCTTCATCTTTGGAGGGATTTTCGGCTAGGATTTAAGGAGAGAAGAAGGGGAGAACGTTGACAAGCATCAAAGATTGAGTTTCCAAAAGATTCCAAGAGTAAGTTGTGCAATATAGGATAATCGAGCCAATATTCCCTAAAAATTCAAGTAAAAACTAGAGCATGATAGAACACAATGTTAAAAATTCTCCTAAACTCTAAGAATACAAACGTTGCATCTAAGGTGAACTGCCATAGGCTACATGAGCATGAGCAATTGAACACACAAGTAAGGGTGTGTGCAATGTGATCCCTCCCCCACACTTAAGATGTGCATTGTCCCCAATGTACGCATGCAAGCACAATAAAAAGAAAACAATTCACGCATTTTATGTAGGGGTAAACAATTGAAACATTACTCCCCTGAACTCCAAGTGTTGCATTTGATGGAGCTAGGTTCATTGAGAGTTGAGTCTCAATGGTTTTGTGGAGCACGCACAGTCCCACCACCGTGCCTATGACTATTCCTTAAATTCCTTACTTCCAAGGCCATCTACACACATATGCAAGGGTTCAGTATAGCTCAAGAAAAACCAAAATAAAGCTCGAGTATTGATAAACGCCTAACTGTACGTATTATTTATGTATGTTTGCGTATTTATAGAGTATTGTTGTATGTGTGGATGCCCGTTTTCGGTCTGAATTGGTTTATTTCGTGTTACAGGCACTGAAGATACCGTGGGGAGCTCGACAATATGATTTTAGAAGAAATCGGCAAGAAAAAGACTATTTTTGAGCTCTGGTACTGTAGCGGGATATTGTAGCAGCACTGTAGCACGAAACCTTTGGCAAAACGGCTAAGTCTGAAAGATCATGCGGGCTACCATGCGGGCACTGCAGAGGCCGCATACAACTGTAGCAATTCAACTGTAGCGAAATTACTGTAGCGGCACTGTAGCAACTTACGCGATTTTCTGGATTTCTCGGAAACTTTCTCTCCCCGCATGCGGGGCCGCATGGGTGGCCGTATGGCATCCCGAAATTAGGTTTTAAAGGCCTTTTGGGCATTCTTCTTGTGATCTTTTGGCCACCATTCTCCTCCATCATCTTCTTGGACTTCAAGGCTGCGGGAGAAGGCATTTTTGAGGAGCAAATCGAGGGGAGAAGAAGATCACACACTCAAGGGCGAGCATCTAGGAGCTTGTTGGCGCGGATCCTTCAAGTTCTCATCACCATCTTCTTCTAGTCTTCATCTTAGGGGAGTTGTTATGAGCTTTACTTTGTATTTCTTGTTTTGTAGGCATTCTCCTTTGTTGATGATGAACTAGACTCCCAAGGTCGCCGGGCATCCGGTGAACCTTGGGATGAACTTGCTTGTTTGGATACTTGATTTATATGTATGGTATTTGTGTGGTTTGTGGTTTAAGTTTGGTGTATTTGAATGCCTTGGTATGCATGAGAACTCTGTGTATCAATTTTTAGGTAATACTAGGTTGCATGACCATTGCCCTAGTGTTAGACTCACCAAGCTTAGAAGGGATACATGTACAAATACGCCGTGACCATCGGGTATTTTGTACCCCTCCAACCATTAGGGTTTAGCCTAGATATTGTGTTTGACTCTAATTTGAGATTTCCCTAGGCCCTTAGCAATCGTGTGGGGATTTGGGCGGTAGAAATACCGTAGCGGTGGAAATTCCGTATTCCAATACCCATACTGGATTAGGGGTCATCACCGTGACCATCGGGGTGACCTATCTTTGGATGTCTCTTGGCCTAACCACCTTTGCCTGTGTGATTCGAGTATTCTTCTAGCTTTAGTAGTCCCGAGGGGATCCTCGCCCGCGGCCTCGTTCATTTATTGCTCATTGTTTCCTTAATGCGCTTGTTTGGTGTGCCTTAGATCACTTGTTTATAGTTTTCTCTTTGTTATTCTTCTTATCTTGATTTTATCACAAAATTGCTAGGTTAGGAAATAGATGAAGGGGAAGTAATAGTAGTTCCTTGGCCCTAGGGAATATGACCCCCTCGTGCTTGCGCGAGGGGTATTACTTGACGACCCGTGCGCTTGCGGTCAAGTCATCAAGTTTTTGGCGCCGTTGCCGGGGACATTCAAGGATGCTAGGAAAACCTCTAGCTCACTGATTTAGTCATTTTTATTTCTTGCTGTAAATATTTGTCTTTGTATGTGTCTTTTTTCCATTTTGTGCATATTCATTTATTTTACTTCTTTCTTGTTTTCTTTCACATCTTAATGATTTTAATTTTGTTTCCTTATACAGGGCCATGGACCACATAGAAAGATTGTTGGCCACAAAAAACTCTGCACTTGAGAAAGCGATGGAAGAATATTTGGCTATGACAGCACGCCAGAGCAATCCACACCCTAATGACTACTATCCATATTGGCAAGGGCACCAAAATTTTTCGACACATCATTATACTCAACCATGGGAGAATGCTTACCAAGGATTGCCACAAGAACCCTCCTTTCAAGAACCATGGCATTACCACCCTCCAGTTGTTCAAAGTAGGCCACTTAATAATTGGGGTTTCAATACGCAAGATGTGTTTGAAAGATTTATGATGAATTATGATGCTGAACGTGAAGCCCTGAATTCCACAAATTTTAATGCCCAACCATCTCTTCCAAGCATGGAAAACAAGATAGGAGTGTCTTCCAATATATCGACAGAGTTGCCACGCACTAGAGAAGACCTACCTCAAATTGACACTAGTTTGGAAGAGAACATTGGTGAAATTGAGGTGGAAATTGATGTTGAGGTGTGGGATATTGAAGAAGCAATTGAAGTGTCATCTATACCTTGTGAGCAAATGATAGATGTTACAATTCAAGGTGAAGTTGAAGAAGAAAGAGAGGAGGATGACATCATGGCCATGGATGAATGTGAGGAGATGGAAGAAGCTCCATCGACCACATTTGAAGACACTACTCACCTTCATATCGACCATTCCATCAACGAATCAATAATTTTCAAGTGCCGAGAGAAAATTCCGGGAATTGTATTTGAAGATGTGGGGGAAAGGCTAAGGTCATCCTTGAACCCACCAATGCCGGGCTTGGATAATTCCCAACCAAAAATATTCCCATGGCGGCCCAAGCAATTTTTGTTGGCCATTGTTTATCATTCAAGAAGGGTTGAGAAAAAGGATGTGGATAGAATGTTGATGCCATACTATGATCCACCAATGCCGATCTTAGATAACTCTCAACCAAAGCTTTTTCCATGGAGGCCCAAGCAACTTTGTGGTTGGGCACTCAAAGGAATTCTTGCCGGGACTAAAGAAGAAGCGGGGAGGAGGTTCAAGCCATCTAAGGATCTGCCCAAGTTGAAATTGCACAATTCCCGGCCCAAGCTTTTTCCATGGAGGCCAAAAGGTATCCCATGCATTGCCTCCAAATTTACATCATCCCGGAAGGTATGTTTCATATTTCTTGGTAGTTCTTATGCAACCTCTTGCCGGGAGGAACACACCGTTTTCAAGCCTCCTTAGGTAAGAAAAAGGTACATCGAGCTAATGACGTTAAACAAGCGCTTCTTGGGAGGCAACCCAAGCATAAAAATTCATTGCATGTGTGTTTTTCGTATTTTGGTGTGTTTGGTTACTTTAGTGTTCTTTGTTTTCATGTGTGTGATTGTGGCTAGTTAGTCGTTTTCATAATTTATTTACTTGTGTTTGTTCATGATACTTGTGAGTTCTTTGTGTTATCATTCATCTTCATGCATCAAACATCATGTTTTGGGTGTTGTGGGTGAATTCGGCATTGTTTTTATGCGATTTTGGGGTGTTTGGAGCCCGTATTTGCATGCAGAGAGTTGTGCGGCCTGCTATGCGCTCGCATAGCAGGCCGCATGTTTTTTCCCGAGCCTTGTGCGGCCTGTCATGCGGCCGCACAAGGAACCGCATGAATTTTCCCGAGCCTGATGCGGGGTACCATGCGGCCGCACAAGGGGCCGCATGGACACTCGGGCTGAATGATAAGTTGTGTACCCCTTCACCATTTTCCTCATATCTCTCTCATTTCTCATCCGTTTTCGCTCATTCTTTCACCGTTTTTCTCCATTTTTCTTCCTCTACACGGATCTCCTACTTCCAAGGACTTAATTTGCATGATTTATTGGGAGTTTTTCCATCATCTTCACCGATCTTCACCAATTCAAGCTTTGAAGCCCTAACTTGTGTTTTGAAGAAAACTTGTTTCTTTTTCTTGATTTTCATGCTTATCTTGCTTCAAACTTTAGGGAATTATGTATGAATGTGTAATCTCTGATTTATTTGTATTTTGAGACATTATTTGTAAATTTTTGGGCTTCAAAAACAAGGGGAAACTCTGCCTCTTTCAAGACTGTGCTACAGTAACTTTGGGCTGAAATTTCTCTTGAATTTATTTGTTCACTTGTAGCATCATTGTAAATATCCTACAACACTTGAAATGAAAAGAATTGGATTTCATGATCTTGATTGCGCAAAGAACTTGCTTGGATCATTTCTTGTTTAGTTGTTCTTGTGATGTTAGTTGTTTGCTTGCATGTTTGTGTGTGTTCTTGTTTCTTTTCGTATTTTCTTTTTGGGTGTGTGATTAGATGCCTTGAGATGATGTTCTTGTCTACCTTTCAGGGTGAAATTTGAACATCAAGCACACTCTCCTCCTCCATTTTATACTTGAAGCTTTGGTGGTTACCCCGATCTCATGGACTTCAAGACTAATGTTTTGAGACTCGGGGAAGTTCACGAAACCCTCCTACTATGTTTTTATTGTCGATATTGTTGCATTTCATTGCTTAGGCACATTGAGGGCAATGTGCATCTTTCAGTGGGAGGTGGATTTGGTTTTTCTCGTGAACTTTGAAAATTTCTTTGCAAAGGCATGCTTGTTTCACCTATGATAGCAATGATACTTAGTTTAGGACTTCCTAGCATGAAGTGTTGACAGTTATGAGTTGTATTTCATTATTGTGCCTAAATGATGTCCTGCTTTATCTTTAGTGCACTGACAGACTTTTACACATGTACTTCCACCTCATACACTCCAACTAACCCATTACAATGTTTTCGGCATTAATTTGTTAAAGTCTACTTTCAATGCCTTTTTAAGAGCTTTTGAGGTCCTTTGTTGTTTTCTTTGGCCTCAAGTGAGTTTGTTTAACAGGTTTTATACCGGGGGATACGAGATACAAATTAAAGAAAAAAAAAAAAAAAAGTGGAGTCTATGACAGTATTCCTCTGCTATTACAGCATGAATGCGTCTATGTGGACTATAATCAAGTAGGATTGGTGGCTCTTGTGCCTGGCCAGCATGTGCATCTGTCTGAAAGATTTTTTGTGCAGTCTACGTTAGTCGGACTCAGAAAAAAAAAAAAAAAAAAACTATGTATATATGTAAGTAAAGAATAAGGTATCTTGTCTGTATCCCTTGGAGCCTGTTCCACAGCCACTTGAGAGCCAAAGTTTTATTCAGGACCCGAAGGATTCTTAACTGGGTATTGAGGGTGTTTTTAACATATTAATGCCGACTTCATTGTGTGTGGAGTGATTGGACACCTTCGGGTGATCCATGGTATGGAGGTTGAGGTTGGAAGTCAGCACACACTCACAGGTGCACTTTAGATAAAACAAGACTATCTTTACCCGGTTGCCGATAGAACAACTCATTATCTGTCTTTCCTTCTATGGTTGCTTGTGGGGTCTTTCACTGTCGAGCTTGAGGTCGTACAGTTAATCATTTATCCTCTTGCCCCTGTTCTTCATGTTTGTTTGCTTGGGGACAAGCAAACACTTAGGTGTGGAGATGTTTGATAAACGCCTAACTGTACGTATTATTTATGTATGTTTGCGTATTTATAGAGTATTGTTGTATGTGTGGATGCCCGTTTTCGGTCTGAATTGGTTTATTTCGTGTTACAGGCACAGAAGATACCGTGGGGAGCTCGACAATATGATTTTAGAAGAAATCCGCAGGAGAAAGACCATTTTTGAGCTCTGGTACTGTAGCGGGATATTGTAGCAGCACTGTAGCACGAAACCTTTGGCAAACCGGCTAAGTCTGAAAGATCATGCGGGCTACCATGCGTGCACTGCAGAGGCCGCATACAACTGTAGCAATTCAACTGCAGCAAAATTACTGTAGCGGCACTGTAGCAACTTACGCGATTTTCTGGATTTCTCGGAAACTTTCTCTCCCCGCATGCGGGGCCGCATGGGTGGCCGCATAGCATCCCGAAATTAGGTTTTAAAGGCCTTTTGGGCATTCTTCTTGTGATCTTTTGGCCACCATTCTCCTCTATCATCTTCTTGGACTTCAAGGCTGCTGGAGAAGGCATTTTTGAGGAGCAAATCGAGGGGAGAAGAAGATCACACACTCAAGGGCGAGCCTCTAGGAGCTTGTTGGCGCGGATCCTTCAAGTTCTCATCACCATCTTCTTCTAGTCTTCATCTTAGGGGAGTTGTTATGAGCTTTACTTTGTATTTCTTGTTTTATAGGCATTCTCCTTTGTTGATGATGAACTAGACTCCCAAGGTCGCCGGGCATCCGGTGAACCTTGGGATGAACTTGCTTGTTTGGATACTTGATTTATATGTATGGTATTTGTGTGGTTTGTGGTTTAAGTTTGGTGTATTTGAATGCCTTGGTATGCATGAGAACTCTGTGTATCAATTTTTAGGTAATACTAGGTTGCATGACCATTGCCCTAGTGTTAGACTCACCAAGCTTAGAAGGGATACATGTACAAATACGCCGTGACCATCGGGTATTTTGTACCCCTCCAACCATTAGGGTTTAGCCTAGATATTGTGTTTGACTCTAATTTGAGATTTCCCTAGGCCCTTAGCAATCGTGTGGGGATTTGGGCGGTAGAAATACCGTAGCGGTGGAAATTCCGTATTCCAATACCCATACTGGATTAGGGGTCATCACCGTGACCATCGGGGTGACCTATCTTTGGATGTCTCTTGGCCTAACCACCTTTGCCTGTGTGATTCGAGTATTCTTCTAGCTTTAGTAGTCCCGAGGGGATCCTCGCCCGCGGCCTCGTTCATTTATTGCTCATTGTTTCCTTAATGCGCTTGTTTGGTGTGCCTTAGATCACTTGTTTATAGTTTTCTCTTTGTTATTCTTCTTATCTTGATTTTATCACAAAATTGCTAGGTTAGGAAATAGATGAAGGGGAAGTAATAGTAGTTCCTTGGCCCTAGGGAATACGACCCCCTCGTGCTTGCGCGAGGGGTATTACTTGGCGACCCGTGCGCTTGCGGTCAAGTCATCAAGTATATAAAGATATGAAAATGAAATACAACTCGAGATAAAAATAAAACAAAAATAAAATTAAAGCAAACCCAGAAGGAGAGTCCTTTCTGGGTACTACAAGTCCAACATAGTAAGAAAATAAAAGTGCAACAGAAGTAAAATAAAATAAAACTACGACGCCTCAGCGTCGGTGTCCTACTGTGGATCCTCTAGTGCTGCTGCTGCTACTGGTGCTGGTGGATCTGCTGCTGATGGAGACGGAGGTAGAGTCGGTGAAGGGACCCGTCGGGGTCGCACCACGGATCGTTCGAGCAACTGGATAACAGTGGCAAGCTGTGCTGATAACTGCGCGAACTGTTATGCTTGAGTGGCCCTCAACTCGGCAAACTCTGCTGCCTGTGCGACCCACATCTCGGCCAGCTCTGCCTGCATAATACCCATAGCACTCTCGAGACACTCGAACCTGTCCTGGCCTCGAGAGGGAGAGAAAATACGCACTAGAGGTGGCTCCGGTGCTGTGGGTGGTGCCTCGGCCTTGTCCTGCTTTGGGGGTGGCTCTATCGCTGCCTGGGACCCCTCGGTTAGAAAGGCATCGGGCCTGTTCAGCACATACTGCTGGTAATGTCTCCAGGCCATGCCCATTTGTCTCAACATTTCTAAGTTGATTGGGGAAGGTGTGACCGTCCTTTCCATCCTTTTGATTGCTGCTCGAAGACCCATTCCCTTTATAAGTCTTGTAATATATGGCCCTGAAAAAATCATTCCAAGCCTGTGGTACTGACTTTGATGACGCATGGATTCGGCGAGTAAATACCCAAGATGGAGCAGCTCCTTCTGTAACATTGAATGTAGGTAAAGGAGCTCCTGCAGACTGAGGACCCATGTACTATTGCCCCGGCCGTTTATTGACCTACTCAGAATGGCGTGGATGTATCTATAGGACGGTCGTGATAGACAAGTAGCTTTTGATACACCTAGCTCATAGTTCCCTTGTCCACACAATACTCTGTAAGCTCCTTGAGGAGTCAAACTGCCGAGATAGTCAGTTGGAAGGCTCTCGTACTCCTCTGTCTTAGTGAACGCCTCATCGTATAACCCCATATAAATGGAAAACTGTGTCACTGACATATTGTACTCATGCCCAAGTGCTCGAAACTGTATAGAATTGGCACTCGTCAACTCTTTACATGTTTTCTCAAACTTAAATGATGAGAGCACCTCCAAAGTAAGCAGACTGTTTGCTGGATCTCGAATAGATAGCAAGCTCTTCCAACTTCCTACTGCAACAAGCTCTTCAATCTCGTCTGCCATATCATTATCCCACTCAGTTGGTCTTAGACAGTCTATGTCCAAGTACTGAGATTGTTCGATCTTGAGTTTCGCCAATCTTTTATATATTTCGCGATGTTCAGACGTGACGAAGTTGATCGGCTTTGGAGAGTGTTCTCGTGCCCTTTTATTGGTTTCTTTCCTGGGTGCCATTCCTAAAAAAGAATTCAAAAGAGAGTTAGTCACTTTGTTATAATAATTCACCCTGATAGGATCCACATGGCCGTTTGGAAATTCCACACGCCCGTGTGGATTATCGGTCGGACATGGCTGCAAAGTTGTAGAACCAAACCTCCATATTCACAAAAAAATTCGCTTCAAAACCCTTATAAACTCATTGGTAACCAGGTTAATCATGCAAAACAGCCAAAATATTTATCATAAACAATCTAAATCTGGATTGATAAAGAAGAAGGGTTTGACATTCTCACTGACGGTGTGGATGGGGAAAAATTTGGAATCGGTCGGAAAACTCGAAAAGGAATCTTAAAGAATGTAGGGAACAGTTGGGGAAGTGAAAGAGGAGGTCAGAGAGTGTTTTGGAGTGAAAAATGAAATAGATACGAGTGAATTCCAAAAGAAACCGTTCGGCTTTTGAAGTTCTGGGAATTCACACGGCTGTGTGAACATGACACACGGCCGTGAGCCTCTGAAATTAGGGTTCACAGGGGCCAACCCACACCACTGTGTGCACTCTGGTCACTCTCTAAACTACCCCAAATGACCGTGTAAGACATCCACACGGCCGTGTGTCTTCACAGGAGACTCCACAAGGGCTGGTACACGCCCATGTGGATTCTCGGGAAACCACAGAAGGTCTCTGAAAATATTCACACGGCCGTGTGCTAATTCCACACGGCCGTGTGCCCAACCTAGCCAAGAACACAAAGTCAGCCACAGGGGCTCTCACACGCCCCTGTGGCTTCTCTGGTTCATCCCGAGATTTGCTAAGTGTTCCATGATAAGTGCCTAAATACATCATTCTTTAGCTATGATGTTTATTTACTTTCATGAAACTTGTGTTAGTTTTCGGTGACATTTTGCGCATTTGATGTTTTATTTTTCTTTCAGGCTTTCAAGGACCAATTGCGCAAGGATGAACCATATTTGACAAGTTTCGGGCAAGAAAAGAGAGGATTTTCAGGCGTTGGTCACTGTAGCATAGTTACCGCAGAAAATTCACTGTAGCACATTTACTGTAGCAGTGTGCGGGAACTGTGCGGCCCGCACATCTCCCACACAGGGCAGACAGAAGGATGTGCGGGTACTGTGCGGCCCGCACACCACCCGCACACACACGGGCTGAATTGGGTTTGTTTGGTTATTTAAGGGAAGCTAGGGCATTTTGGAGAGGGTCTTTGGCCTCCATCCTCTCCACTCTTCTCCACCATCATCTCCACCATTCTCCACCATCATTCCATCAGTTTTCTTCACCATCAACGGATTGGAGAGGCGATTTGAAGATCAAGAACTCAAAGGGAGAAGAAGGAAGCACTCAAGGAACACATCAAGGGGCTCATCGGCGCGGATCCGGCGAGTCTTCGTCTCCACCTTCTAGCCTACATCTGACGGAGTTTCTTATGAGCATTTTCATTGATTATATCTTGTATTTCTTCCTGTGATGTGGAACTAGCCTCCCAAGGTCTCCGGGCTCCGGTGAACTTGGGAGAGGAACTTGTTTGTATGGATGGATGATCATTGTTAGTTTTAATTGATTATTGTCATGTTTGTTGGTTTCAATCTATTGTTTTAATGTTCAACCTAAAATGGATGGATTTCGTAGGTTTTGATTCTTGAATTGTATATGTATGGTGGGATGCTTGCATGTATTAGGTCACACAATGATTGAAGGGGGATTCAATGTGCCAGTACACCAGAGGTTCCGGGTGCCGGTAGCTCCCCGCGAGGTTAGGATTGTTTTAGCCGAAAGCGAGCATTAGAATAACCCTAACCAAGACTCCCTATTCCCAATGACATCGTAGCGGTATCTTCTGAATAGAGGAACCTGTACTGGATTAGGGCTACACTACGGAGGTTCTGGGATAGTCGACATCCGAGTCTAGCGAACCAACTCTAGCCAACTTAGCACTTAATTTCCTAAGTTTATACATTCTAACTTGTTCTTCTCCCAAGGGGATCATTGCCCGAGGCCTCTAATCCTCATCGCTACTTGTCTTTCAAATTGTCTGTATGGTGTGCCTTAGTCCTTTTTGTTTATAGTATTTATTTTATTTATTTTCATATTTGTATTTTATACTTCAACTCTTGGTTTGGTAGACTAGATAGTGATACCTAGGAGGAAGTAATAGCAGATCTTGGGGCCCTTGGGAATACGACCCTCTCGTGCTCGCGCGAGAGGTTATTACTTGACGACCCGTGCACTTGTGGCCGGGGAGTTGCGTGCTCGCTTCTTTAACGTGTTGCACGGCGACCATCAAGTTTTTGGCGCCGTTGCCGGGGACATCCAGGAATGCTAGGAAAACTTCTAGCTCGCTACACTAGTCATTTATATTTTCTTTTGTAAATATTCTTGTTTTCTTTAATACCTTAAATTTTTGTTTGTTTGTTTTGTGCAGAGGGCAATGGGTTTTCGAGATGCCTCTGGTGGTACATATTTTCATCTTGAAAAATGGCAGATCAATGAATACGAGGCCTTGAGGGCATGCAGTACCAATCAATTTGAACATGTATACAATCCATATCAGCGAGGGCACCTTGATTTTTTATCACGCCAGTATAGACAACAATGGAAGCCCTCTAACCTTGGACTGCTGCCAAAACCCCCACAACCACCAACGAAGAGGACGTATACCACTGAAGATGTCTTAGCCAAGTTCATGCAAATCACAGACTCTCGTTTGGATGCGTTGGAAGCAAGCGTGACAATTGTTCAAGCATCTATTCATAAAATTGAGAAACAAGTGGTAGAACTTCTCAAACTAATGGATGAAGAGAAAAGGTGTAATGAGCAAGCTGTTGAAGTTCCACCCGTAGATGCTATGGAAGAAGACAGGGGGACTGAAGAAAACCAGGCCACAGAGAAGTGTGAGGAAGTAGAAGCAACCTTGATTTTTTATCACGCCAGTATAGACAACAATGGAAGCCCTCTAACCTTGGACTGCTACCAAAACCCCCACAACCACCAACGAAGAGGACGTATACCACTGAAGATGTCTTAGCCAAGTTCATGCAAATCACAGACTCTCGTTTGGATGCGTTGGAAGCAAGCGTGACAATTGTTCAAGCATCTATTCATAAAATTGAGAAACAAGTGGTAGAACTTCTCAAACTAATGGATGAGGAAAAAAGGTGTAATGAGCAAGCTGTTGAAGTTCCACCCGTAGATGCTATGGAAGAAGACAGGGGGACTGAAGAAAACCAGGCCACAGAGAAGTGTGAGGAAGTAGAAGCAAGTACATCAATCGCAGTTGAAGAAGCTACTTGCCTCAACATCGACCATTCCACCCAACTCCCCATCTTGGTTTTGTGCACCAAAAAAATACCGGGAATTGTATTTGAACATGTGGATAGCAAGACAAAGCCATCATTGAACCCACCTATGCCTGGCTTAGACAATTCCCAACCAAAAATATTTCCTTGGAGGCCCAAGCAAATTTTGTGGGCAATCCGAGATTATCCCACCATGGTTGAGGAAAGATATGTGGGTAGGAGTTTGAAGCCATCCATGAACCCACTCGTGCCAAGCTTGGATAGTTCTCAACCAAAGCTCTTTCCCTGGAGACCCAAACAAGTTGGTGGGATACTCAAAGGAATTTGGGCCGGGAATCAAGAAGAAGCAGAGAGGAGGTTCTAGCCATCCAAGGATCCGCCCAAGTTCAAATTGCACAATTCCCGACCCAAGCTTTTTCCATGGAGGCCAAAAGGTAGTTCGTGCTTGACCTCCACATCAGCACCATCTCGGCAGGTACGTTTCATATTCTTTGGTAGTAGCTATGCCATTCTTGGCCGGGAGAAGCATACCATTTTGCTTTGTTTGTTTGTGTGTCATAGTTTTCTTAGTTTTATTTTTTTAACTTTGTGTGGTTGTATTCTTTTCATGTTTTTATTGCTTGTATTGCTTGGATTTGTATTTTCATTCTTGTTGGTGATTCTTGGTGTGTTCTTCATTGTTTATGATCATCTTTGTGTTTTGATGAGTTTTATGCATGTTGGGTCAAGAATGTAAGTTTTTTGGAGGTGATTCATGATGTTTATAAGCCTAAAAAGCAAATTTTATGAGTGTGCGGGCTGTGCACAGCTCGCACATACCATCTAGAGCCATGTGCGGGCTGTTGTACATCCCGCACATCAGGCCGCACACAAGCACCAGAAGGGTGTGCGGGCTGTGTGCAGCCCGCACACAGCCATTTCAGCCCATTTTAAGGAAAATTTGAGCATCACAGGGCTGATTGTTTCGTCCTTCTTTCACCAGATTTTTCTCCAATTTTTTTTTGGTGTATCTGCCTTGATTACCTCCTCATTTGGCCAACCTTTCCATGATCTTAAAGTCTCTCATCATTTTTGAGTTTTAATTTTGTCGATCTATCATTTTCATCGAGTTTTCGCCGACATCTTTGAACTTTGTCATCTAGGTTTGGGTTTTTGCGTATCTCTCATCATTGTTTATTTTCATTGTTTAAAATTGTTTTAAATCCCAAACTCTTTGATGTGAGAATGTTGTAAAATTGAATATGCATGCTTTTATTTCATTTATTTTCAAGTTTCGCCAAGCATTGTTTATTTTCATTGTTTAGAAAGGGCACCCGCACATTGTGTTCTGTGTTTCTTGTTTCCTTTGTTCTTAGCTTTGTTGTTTGTTGTTTATTTGTTTGTTTTTATTTTCTTTTTTTGTGTATGCGATGGATACCTTGAGTTGATGTTCCATTCTACCTTGCAGGTGGAATTGGGGCATCAAATGTGACTTTCTCCCCCGACATCTACAAGATTCATCGGTGGTCACCCTGATCTCATGGACTTCAAGATTATGTTTTGAGACTTAGGGAAGTTCACGAACCTACCTCCTCTATTTTCATTGCGTATTCTTTATCTACTACTGACTTAGGTACATTGAGGGCAATGTACTACTTTAAGTGGGGGGCGGGTGTGCATGTTTTGGTTTGATTACTTATTTTGTGAACTTGTTTGAAAATCAATGAATTGTTGCATGATTGTAAAACCTAGGATGGCATACTTAATTGTGAACGTGTTATAGCTTGAAACTGTGATAAATGCTAAGCTTCTTGTGACCTTGCACGCTTGAGATTCTCGTGTCATTCGAGGCATTTCTTGCACCATTCCCATAGGTAGAACCCTGGACACCTAGGCAAGGAACAACAGCATCTTCGTGACCCTCTTAGTTGCTAACCCATTCTAGTGGTTTCTCACCTTGACATGTTAGAATGTCTTCTAATAGTGTTTTAAGGACCTTCTTCTTGTTCTTTCTTGCAATACGGTCGAAAAAAAGGGAAAGTGAATAAAAGCCTGGACAGTGCTCCTCTGTCCTAATAGCGAAGTAACCTGGGGTTCCGGCTCCTAACCAGAGTGTTCCTCTCGCCAAAAGCTATAAGGACATGAGCGCATATACATGAATGTGCAAAGCTCCAAGTAATGTGGATTTGCAATTCATGTTAGTCCCGGAAAAGAAAAAGAAAAAGTTAAGAAATTGTGTACAGAAAAATAAAATTCGACCGGTACTTGTTCAAAAATAAGAGGAAGGATCCTCAGGACACTACTAGAAGTATTTCTACCACCTCAAGGCCGTATTCCACTAAGTGGCATGAATCGCTTTAAGAAGTGGTCCTCGGGGTCCTGTCTACCTTGTTTGGACTACAGGGCTTCGAACTAGGGGATTTGGACACACACATCATGACACGCCCGATGAATGCGCGAATAATCTCGAGTGGTCCTTGCTTGGTGTTTTGAGTTTCACTGTTGCTATAATACATTCCTTTTTAGCCTGAGGTTATGTATTTAGTCACTTATTAGTATCCCTGGTTTTCCATGTCCATTTGCTTGGGGACAAGCAAATGCTTAAGTGGGGGGTATTTGATAAGTGCCTAAATACATCATTCCTTAGCTATGATGTTTATTTACTTTCATGCAACTTGTGTTAGTTTTGATGACATTTTGCGCATTTGATGTTTTATTTTTGTTTCAGGGTTTCAAGGACCAATTGTGCAAGGATGAACCATATTTGACAAGTTTCGGGCAAGAAAAGAGAGGATTTTCAGGGCTATCACTGTAGCAAAGCACTGTAGTAAATTCACTGTAGCACCTTTACTGTAGCAGTGTGCGGGCACTGTGCGACCCGCACACCACCTGCACGCACACGGGCTGAATTGGGTTTGTTTGGTTATTTAAGGGAAGCTAGGCATTTTGGAGAGGTTCTTTGGCCTCCATCCTCTCCACTCTTCTCCACCATCATCTCCACCATTCTCCACCATCATTCCATCAGTTTTCTTCATCATCAACAGATTGGAGAGGCGATTTGAAGATCAAGAACTCAAAGGGAGAAGAAGGAAGCACTCAACGAACACATTAAGGGGCTCATCGGCGCGGGTCCGGCGAGTCTTCGTCTCCACCTTCTAGCCTACATCTGAGGGAGTTTCTTATGAGCATTTTCATTGATTATATCTTGTATTTCTTCCTGTGATGTGGAACTAGCCTCCCAAGGTCTCCGGGCTCCGGTGAACTTGGGAGAGGAACTTGTTTGTATGGATGGATGATCATTGTTAGTTTTAATTGATTGTTGCCATGTTTGTTGGTTTCAATCTATTGTTTTAATGTTCAACCTACAATGGATGGATTCCGTAGGTTTTGATTCTTGAATTGTATATGTATAGTGTGATGCTTGCATGTATTAGGTCACACAATGATTGAAGGGGGATTCAATGTGCCGGTACACCGGAGGTTCCGGGTGCCGGTAGCTCCCCGCGAGGTTAGGGTTGTTTTAGCCGAAACCGAGCATTAGAATAACCCTAACCAAGACTTCCTGCTCCCAATGACATCGTAGGGGTATCTTCTGGATAAAGGAACCTGTACTGGATTAGGGCTACACTACGGAGGTTCTGGGGTAGTCGACATCCGAGTCTAGCGAACCAACTCTAGCCAACTTAGCACTTAATTTCCTAAGTTCATCCATTCTAACTTGTTCTTCTCCCAAGGGGATCCTTGCCCGAGGCCTCTAATCCTCATCGCTACTTGTCTTTCAAATTATCTGTATGGTGTGCCTTAGTTCATTTTCTTTATAGTATTTATTTTATTTATTTTCATATTTGTATTTCATACTTCAACTCTTGGTTTGGTAGACTAGATAGTGATATCTAGGAGGAAGTAATAGCAGATCTTGGGGCCCTTGGGAATATGACCCTCTCGTGCTCGCGCGAGAGGTTATTACTTGACCACCCGTGCACTTGCGGCCGAGGAGTCGCGTGCTCACTTCTTTAGTGTGTCGTGCGGCGACCATCATTCCACACGGCCGTGTGAGACATCCACACGGCCGTGTGCCTTTCATAAGTCCTCCCATAGGGGCAGCCACACGCCCCTGTGGTTTCTCGGGAAAACAGATGGGTTTCTGCAGAGTTTCACATGGCCGTGTGAATCATACATGATGAGCGAGCGCGCGACTAGCTACACAGCTAGCACGCGACTCGCCGGCCGCAAGTGCATGGGTCGTCAAGTAATAACCTCACAAGGAGGGTCGTATTCCCTAGGGCCCGAGATCTACTATTACTTCCTTTTGGGAGTTACTTTCTAGTCTATCGAAACAAGGTTGAAGCAATATTAAAATAATAAAAACAAGTAAAGAAATGCAAATAAAATAAAGCTCAATCCGTAATAAAGTTAGAGACGAAGAAGCCAATAATTAGCGAAGGCCTCGGGCGAGGATTCCCCCAGGAGGAGACTAAATACGAAAGACCATGATAATTATAAAACTAGGATTGGCTTGATTTTAGTCCGCTAGACTCGGATGTCGACTACCCCGGAACCTCCGTAGTGTAGCCCTAATCCAGTACGGGTTTCTATATCCAGAAAAGACCCCTACGATGTAAATGAGAACAAGGAGTCTTGATTAGGGTTAATCTAATGCACACTCTCAGCTAAATTAACCCTAAATGAGCGGAAGGCTATTAGCACCCGGAACCTCCGGTGTATTAATACATGAATCCCTCTTTAATTCATTAAGTGACCTAATACAAGCTAGCATCCCGCCAAACAAGTATCATTCAAAATCAATTCTACGGAATCCATCCATTGTAGAATGAGCAACAAGATAATGAATTAAAACCAAACAATCAAACCAACACATTCATTCAAAACAATATAAAGGTCATTCATACAAAGTCTCCTCCCAAGGTTCACCAGGAGCCCGGTGGCCTTGGGAGGTTGAGTTCGACATCACAAAATTAAGGAGCTCATCATACAAAGATTCCATCAAACAAAAACAAGAAAAACTTCCTCAAAGATGTCGACTAGGGTTGATGGTGTAGCTCGTCGGATCCGCGCCGGCGAGCCCTATGAAGCTTCTCCACGTCTTCCCCTTCTTCTCTCCTTCAAATCTGCCCAAAAATCCCTCCAAATCCCTCCAAAGATGATGAGAATGGTGTGTGGTAGAGTGGAGGCCGGATATAGAACAACTACTTTCAAAAACCCTGAAGAATCCCTAATATAATCCCGAGAGCGTGCTAGCAAGTGTGCGGGGCCGCACATGCGCTCGCACGCTCTTCTGGCCACCCTGTGCGGCCTGGTGTGCGGGCCGCACACGAGGCCGCACAGCTCACTGGCCAGGGTGTGCGGCCACTGTGCGGGTCGCACAGTAGCCACACATGCCGAGAGAAACGACCCTTGTGTGCGGCGTGTTGGCTTCCGGGGTGCTCCAAGTCTTCATTTCTTCTTCAATCTTCCCCGAAACGACACGAATATGGTTTGATCATACGCACTTGGTCCTCAAAAACCTGAAACAAAAATAAAAACATCAAGTGCGCAAAATGTCATCGAAAATACACATAAGTTTTATGAAAGTACAAGAACATCGTCGCTAAAGAATGATGTATTTAGGCACTTATCAAATACCCTCCACTTAATCATTTGCTTGTCCCCAAGAAAACAGACATGGAAAATGAGGGATACTGATAAGTGACTAAATACACAACCTCAGGCAAGAAACAAAAATATCATAGCCAAAATGAAACTCAAAATACTAAGCAAAGACCACTTGAGATCATTTACGCATTCATTGGCCGTGTTGTGCTGTGTGTGTGCAAATCCCATAGTTCGAAGCCCTGTAGTATAAACAAGATAGACAGGACCCCGAGGACCACTTCTTGAAGCAATTAATGCCACTTAGTGGAATATGGCGTTGAGGTGGTAGAAATACTTCTAGTAGAGTCCTAAGGATCCTTCGACTTATTTTCGAACAAGTACCGGTCGAATTTTATTTTTCTGTACACAATTGCTTAACTTTTTCTTCTTCTTTTTTTTTTCTTTTCCGGGACTAACATGAACTGCAAATCCACATTACCTGGAGCTTTGCACATTCATGAAGACGCGCTCATGTCCTTATAGCTTTTGGCGAGAGGAACACTCTGGTTAGGAGCTAGAACCCCAAGTTACTTCGCTATTAGGGCAGAGGAGCACTGTCCATGCTTTTATTCAAAAAAATTTTTTTAACTGTATTGCAAGAAGGAACAGGAAGAAGGTCCTTAGAACACTATTAGAAGACATTCTAACACATCAAGGCGTGAAACGACTAGTATGGGTTAGCAACTAAGAGGGTCACGAAGGTGCTGTGGTCCCTTGCCTAGGTGTCCAGGGTTCTACCTAAGGGAAAAGTGCGAAAAAAAATGCCTAGAATGACACGAAAATCTCAAGTGTGCAAGGTCATAAGAAGCTTAGCATTTATCATAGTTTCGAGCTATAATTCAATCACAATTATATAAGCCATCCTAGGTTTTACAACCATGCAACAATTCAAAAATTTTCAAAAAGTTTCATACAAGTTCACGAAACAAATAATAAAACTAAGACATGCATACCCACCCCCCACTTAAAGCAGTACATTGCCCTCAATGTACAAGAATCAGCAGTACAGAAAAATTAGTGCAATGAAAATAAGAAGGATGGTTTCGTGAACTTCCCCGAGAATAAGTGTTGTGGGATTCGGGGAGTATGAGGTCGGGGTGGCTTTTGCCTCAACAACAAATAAGGTGGGGAGAAAGAAAAATGTGACATCTAATTCAACCTGCAAGGAGAAAAGACATCGAATCAAGCATCCATCATTGCTAAGAAAGGAAAATACAGAATTGAAAAGCATTAATATAAGTTTTCAAAACAAAGGGAAATAAAACAAGTGGTAGGGATAAGCCCAAACCAAGTAGACTAGAACAACAAGCAAACTAGAATATAAATGTAGCAAAGACAAGCAAAGAAACACTAAAGGAAAGTGAGCTCTTAATCCCAATCATCCCAGTCATCCATAGATGCAGGAGGTGCCATAATGTCGGGGGAAGGAGGGTGCTGCAGAAGGGCGATGATGCTCTGCTGGCCCCGTAAAAGTTCTTGATGCCCCTGAATAAGCCTGGTGATGTCTTCCCCATGGCGTCGCTGTGTGTCACGAATCCCTTGAAGCTCTTGATGCAGTTCAGCGATAGTCGATGAGCGATCAGTACGTGGTCTCGCTCGTCCTGCCTGTGAGGTTGCCGGTGAAGTAGGGTCCTCGTCAGAGTTAGATGAAGACCCAGCTCGAGCAGCAAGGGAAGTAGGTGGACCCTTGGCGCTTGACAAGGCCAATGGCTCGAAGGGTTTGGATTCCTAGTGCAAGAGTGCCACCAACTCTTTCCATTGAACGGACGCGACCCAGTGCATTCATGCCGCTCACTAACCGCATAATGTATGGCCCGACGAAAATTACCCTAATCGATGGATTCTGAGTTTGGCGAGGAATGCATTCCGCTATAATATAAGACAAGTTGATCCGATGGCGATTTATCATGCTGTACATGATCAGGAGGTCCATACGAGATACCACGTCAGTGCTATCGGCCCGCCCCGTAAGAGATCGGCTCATGAGCGCATTGATATAGCGGTGGGCAGGGTTACGAAGAAGAGATGCCTTTTTAGAGTCCTGGCCCTCTGCATGTGTGATGGTGCGCCAAAAGTGTCTCGGTTCAACATGGGCGGGGAAGTCCAAGGGTAACCCGGGGTAACGCATGCCGTTGATGAAGTCATGACGTAGATGCTTAAGTAGTTCACGAACTCACCATAGCTAATAGATTTCACCTCACCATTGACTTGAAACGTGATGCCACCCGGGCGACAAAGGCGGGCAAAGGTTTGATTGGCTTGAAATGTACTTAGGACCTCCAATGTGAGTTCACGATACACAGGTTCATTAATGTCAAACACGGCGAGCCATTGATCAAATCCCACTAATTGTCGTACTTCATCCGCCAAGCCCACATGTTCTAGCACTTGCCAATCGATAATATGGTTTTGGGCAAATGGTTTTGTTTTTAGGATATCATAACGTTCTTGAAAAGTTTCATTGTCAAAGTGCATCTCCGATGAAGACCCTACTATTGTCTTTGTGCGTTTGCTTGACGAACATCCGTTCGGCATCTTGCCTATAACCAAAAAAATACGAATCAAGCAATGGTATAACTTCATAATGGCCTAATAGGAATGAGTCAAGCAACAAGTTTTGAAAATGAATGGGACGCAAAGATAGCATGATCATGAGGTATTAGAATGTATTACAACAATTCACACAAGTCCCACTCATGTCTACAACCCAATGAAACATGGAATTCATTATCATCCATGGAAACCAATGCACAATCACACAAGTATCTAAAGATTAACAAAGGGTCTAACAATTTGGAGTAAAAGCCAAAGAAAATACAAGCATGGTTCCATGAGAGTTTCATGCCTATAAGAATGATACAACCACAAATTACCAACATCCATCACCCAACCAACACACAAACAAGGGGTATGAAAATCCATTCAAGTTAAAATAAACCAAAAAGATAAGAGATGAGATCATACCTTGCAAGGATGGACGAAATAACCAAGAAAAGGTTGGCAAATATAAGAGGAGGAGGTTGTAGACCAAAGCTTGAAAGCAACCAAGAAGATGAAACTCAAGAAAATTCCTTGAAAGCTAGAAGAAATTCAGAATTTTTGAGAGATAGAGAGGGTTTTCAAAGCTGAAATGGGGGCATATGAAGAAATAGGATCAGGTCAAGGGTTTTAAAAGAGGGAAAAGAGGACAAGTGGCACAAACGTGCCACTTGTCTCTCGATGGCGTGCGGGTGGCATGCCACCAACACGCCCGTGTGCGGCCTGGTGTGCGGGCCGCACACCAGGCCGCACGCTCTTCTGGATGAGGTGTGTGGCTGGTGTGCGGACCGCACACAAGCCCGCACATCCTTCTGGCTGGGTCGTGTGGCTGGTGTGCGGGCCACACACCAGCCCGCACAATGCACTGATGCTCACTAAAAACTACAATTTCAGCCTCCAAACATGTATACAATGAAGAACATGCAACTCAAGCTTGACTTCGACAAAAAATACGGGTTTTTAACCACAAACCATAAAAGAAATCACCAATACGAAGGTGAAACAAAGATACAAAAGTTTAGCAAAATTGGAAGAAACGAGAGAAAGAGCTGAAAATCCAAGCGACAACGCAAGAGAACCTAAAATACGAAAATGGAAGAGTACGGAAATGTAAAAATTTTGGGTTGCCTCCCATGAGCGCTTGTTTAGCATCGCGAGCCTGACATTCGAATGTCTCGAGTTAATGAGGTACAAAGGGAAAGATTTTACTTGATGAATCGGCCGGTAATGAGTTCTTACTGAAATATAGCTTGAGACGATGCCCATTTACCTTGAATTGACCTTTCTCCGGATGAATGATCTCGACTACGCCTTGAGAGGAGACACTCATTACCGTGTATGGTCCTGACCATCGTGATTTAAGCTTCCCTGGGAATAGACGAAGTCGGGCATTGTATAGCAACACTTGATCCCCCTCCTCAAACTTCTTGTTCTGTTTTATGTTTGTGTCGTGGAAGCGTTTCACTTTTTCTTTGTATAATCTTGAGTTCTCATAGGCTAGAGCCCTCCATTCTTCAAGCTCATTCACTTGCAATTTCCTTTTCTCCCCACCAGGTTGAAATCAAAGTTCAAGAATTTTGTGGCCCAAAATGCTTTGTGTTCGAGCTCAACGGGGAGATGGAAAGCCTTGCCATAGACCAAGCGATATGGACTGCTCCCAGTAGGTGTCTTGTAAGCTGTACGGTAAGCCCAAAGAGCATCATCTAGATGATCTGCCTAATGTTTGCGGTGATGAGCCACAGTTTTTTCCAAAATTCGCTTGAGTTCTCGGTTAGAAACTTCAGCTTGACCACTAGATTGTGGATCATAAGCAGTAGATGTGTAATGGGAAACGCCGTATCTCTTCAGGATCTTTGCAAACTGAGAATTACAAAAATGTGCTCCGCGGTCACTGATAATTGTTTGTGGCATTGCAAACCTCGAGAACAACCTCTTCAAAAATTGCACAACAACACGAGCATCACTAGATGGCAGCGACTGAGCTTCCACACAACGAGTCGCATAGTCCACTACGACCAGAATAAACTTGTGTCCCCGGGAGTTTGGAAATGGGCCCATAAAATCAATTCCCCACACATCAAAAACCTCACAGACTTGAATAGCATTCTGAGGCATTTCGTCCCGGCGTGAAATGTTCCCAGTTCTTTGGCAGCGGTCACAGGATTGAATATGCTTCTGCGTGTCTACAAAAATAATGTGCCAGAAGAAACCAGCGTCAAAAATTTTTTAGCTGTTCGATTGGTGCTGTAGTGACCCCCAGTTGGCCCTTCATGGCAATGCATGATAATGTTCCTCCTTTCTTGTTGAGATACGCACCGCCTAACCACTTGATCAGAACAGACGCGGAACAAATAAGGTTCCTCCCAAATGTAATGCTTAAGATCAGCGAAAAATTTCTTCCTTTGTTGATAACTGAACAACTTTGGGAGAATACCTGCTGCCAGATAATTAGTAATGTCTGCGAACCAGGGTCGCTCTTCTTCTTGAACCACCCGAACATGGAAAAGTTGTTCCTCTGGAAAGGAGTCATTGATCTCGACATCCATGGTGGATGGTAAGGAGTTGTTCTCCAATCGAGACAAATGATCGGCAGCTAAGTTTTCAGCGCCCCGCTTGTCTTTGATTTCCAAGTTGAATTCCTGAAGCAGGAGCACAGAACGGATCAAACATGGCTTAGCATCAGTCTTACTCAGGAGAAATCGAAGTGCTGAATGATCAGTGTAAACCACCACTTTGGAAAGCACTAAATAAGGCCTGAACTTGTCAAAAGAAAAGACCACTGCAAGGAGTTCCTTTTCGGTGGTAGTATAATTTTCCTGAGCCCCGGTGAGAGTTTTGCTTGCATAATAAATAGGATGGAAATGATTGTCTTTCCTTTGCCCCAGAACTGCTCCCACTACAAAATCACTAGCATCACACATTAATTCGAATGGTAGCTCCCAGTTTGGTGCGACGAGGATAGGTGCCTGGATAAGTTGATTCTTTAGAGTAGTGAAAGCAGTCAAGCACTCCAGGGTGAAATGGAACGGCACATCTTTCTCGAGTAGCTTGGTCAATGGTTTTGCAATCTTAGAAAAATCTCTTATGAATCTCCTGTAAAATCCAGCATGCCCCAAAAAACTTCTAATGGCCTTGACAGATATTAGAGGAGGGAGCTTCTCAATGGCAGAGATTTTTGCCTTGTCTACTTCAATGCCATCACCCGAAATTTTATGTCCCAAAACTATCCCTTCCTTTACCATGAAGTGCCATTTTTCCCAGCTCAGCACTAAGTTGGTTTCCTCACATCGTTCCAAGACACGCTCCAAGTTCTTCAAACATAAATCAAATGAGCTTCCGTATACAGAAAAATCATCCATGAACACTTCCATCATTTCTTCAACCATATCCTCAAAGATAGCAAGCATGCATCTCTGAAATGTGGCCGAGGCATTACATAACCCAAAAGGCATTCTGCGATAAGCAAACATAACATAAGGACAGGTGAAAGTAGTTTTTTCTTGGTCTTCAGGAGCTATGGGAATTTGAAAGTATCCGGAAAACCATCTAGAAAGCAATAATACTCGTGTCCGGCCAATCTTTCGAACATCTGATCAATGAATGAAAGAGGGAAGTGATCCTTACGAGTGGCATCATTGAGTTTCCTGTAATCAATACAGACTCTCCAACTAGTGACCTGCCTAGTAGGGATGAGCTTGTTCTTCTCATTGGTCACTACCGTTATGCCCCCTTTTTTTTGTATCACCTGGGTGGGACTGACCCAAGCACTATCAGAGATTGGGTAGATTATGCCGGTGTCTAGCAGTTTGATCACTTCAGCTTTCACCACTTCTTTCATATTCGGGTTCAACCTCCTTTGTGGGAGGGCCGACGGCTTGTGGTTGTTTTCCATTAAAATCTTATGAGTGCAGAAAGATGGATTTACTCCCCTGATGTCTGAAATCTTCCATGCCAAGGCTTGCTTATGTTTCTTCAATACTTTTAACAGTTCATTCTTGTTTTCTGTTGAGAGACTGGAGGAAATTATTACCAGTAGCTTAGAATTCTCTTCAAGAAATGAATACTCAAGGTGCGGGGGTAATTCTTTCAACTATAATTCTGGTGGTTCATCGATAGATAGCTTTAGCTTGTTTATGTTATCACGTTATATTCTCTCAAATTCTTCCATTTCATTAGTGGAGCTTTCCGATTCTGATTCTCTTTTCATCTCATACATAAACTCTTTAGACTGTAGAGGGCTGGTATACTCATCAACTATGTTCGGCTGTTGGTTATGAGTCCCATCTCTTGCAAAATCTAAACAATCGGCTTTATTCATGAACTGAGAGAAAATTTTGTTGTTGCTAAAGTTTCTTTCTTTCTGATCTAGAATGCTTAAGTTGAAGATCTCGTCAAGAACCAAGAACTACCTTGCCCATTGATCCAAATAGTGTGATGCAGGTACACTCAGGTATCGATCCATCGATGCGGAGAAGTATAACGGTGCACCTGGAAAACAAAAATTAAAAAGGGATGTTAGTTGATATGTACAAAGGATAGAGAATAGAAGCAAGAAAAGATGGATAATTACAAATGAAAGTGAAGTGACTAGAGCAATGATCCAAAAGTTTTTCTAGTATTCTCGGATGTTCCCCGGCAACAGCGCCAAAAACTTGATGAGTGAGCGCGCGACTAGCTACAGAGCTAGCACGCAACTCCCCAGCAGCAAGTGCACGGGTCGTCAAGTAATAACCTCACAAGGAGGGTGGTATTCCATAGGGCCCGAGATCTACTATTACTTCCTTTTGGGAGTCACTTTCTAGTCGATCAAAACAAGGTTGAAGCAATATTAAAATAATTAAAACAAGTAAAGAAATGCAAATAAAATAAAGCTCAACCCAGAATAAAGTTAGAGACGAAGAAGCCAATAATTAGGGAAGGCCTCGGGCAAGGATTCCCCCGGGAGGAGACTAAATATGAAAGACCATGATAATTATAAAACTAGGGTTGGCTTGATTTTGGTCCGCTAGACTCGGATGTCGACTACCCCGGAACCTCCGTAGTGTAGCCCTAATCCAGTACGGGTTTCTCTATCCAAAAAAAAAACCCCTACGATGTAAATGAGAACAAGGAGTCTTGATTAGGGTTAATCTAATGCACACTCTCGGCTAAATTAACCCTAAACGCGCGGAAGGCTATTAGCACCCGGAACCTCCGGTGTATTAATACATGAATCCCTCTTTAATTCATCAAGTGACCTAATACAAGCTAGCATCCCGCCAAACAAGTATCATTCAAAATCAATTCTACGGAATCCATCCATTGTAGAATGAGAAACAAGATAATGAATTAAAACCAAACAATCAAACCAACACATTCATTCAAAACAATATAAAGGTCATTCATACAAAGTCTCCTCCCAAGATTCACAGGGAGCCCGGTGGCCTTGGGAGGTTTAGTTCAACATCACAAAATTAAGGAGCTCATCATACAAAGATTCCATCAAACAAAAACAAGAAAAACTCCCTCAAAGATGTCGGCTAGGGTTGATGGTGTAGCTCGTCGGATCCGCGACGGTGAGCCCTATGAAGCTTCTCCACGTCTTCCCATTCTTCTCTCCTTCAAATCTGCCCAAAAATCCCTCCAAATACCTCCAAAGATGATGAGAATGGTGCGTGGTGGAGTGGAGGCCGGATAGAGAACAACTTTTTCTCAAAAACCCTAAAGAATCTCTATATAATCCCGAGAGCGTGCGGGCAGTGTGCGGGCTGCACATGCGCCCGCATGCTCTTCTGGCAACCCTGTGCGGCCTGGTGTGTGCGCTGCACACATGCCGCACAGCTCACTGGCCAGGGTGTGCGGCCACTGTGCGGGCCGCACAGTGGCCGTACATGGTCGAGAGAAACAGCCCCTGTGTGCGGCGTGTCGGCTTCCGGGGTGCTCCAAGTCTTCATTTCTTCTTCAATCTTCCCCGAAATGACACGAATACGGTTTGATCACGCGCACTTGGTCCTCAAAACCCTGAAACGAAAATAAAAACATCAAGTACGCAAAATGTCATCGAAAATACACATAAGTTGCATGAAAGTACAAGAACATCATCTCTAAAGCATGATGTATTTAGCCACTTATCAATACACACGGCCGTGTGCCATAACACCAGGTTTCTCACAAGGGCACCCACACACCCCTGTGGACTCTCTGGAACGAGAGCTTAAGTTCTGTAAATTCTCACACGGCCGTGTGGAAATTCCACACGGCCGTGTGCCCCTTCTGAAGTTTTTCACAGGGGCAAGGTCACGCCCCTGTGTCTTCTCTGGCTGAGCCCTATTTGGTACCACACGGTCATGTGTTAATTCCTCACGGCTGTGTGCCTTCTCTAGTTTAATTAGAAAAATTCACAGACTTTACAGAAAAATTTAGAAACATAACTATGATGATTAGAGCCTGTGAAAACCATCAAAACACTACCAGATACCATGGAAAACATGCTCAACTAGCTAAAACTTCATCAATCATCATTTAGGCACATGAAAACATCAACAATCCACAATAAAATCGCAGCTTAAGCATTAAAAATTTAGGATACCAGTACTAAGACTTTTATTCATGCTAAAACTAAAATAGATCCTAGAAAAGCTGTAAAACCCTTGGGTTGCCTCCCAAGAAGCGCTTGTTTAACGTCACTTAGCTTGACGTACCTATCTTACCTTATGGAGGTTGAAGAAAGAATATTTCTTTATCATCATTACAAACCTCGCAGCCAAAGTATGGCTTCAGCCGGTGTTCGTTTACTTTGAATGTGCCCTTCTCCGGATGAGTAATCTCAATTGAACCATGGGGTGATACTTGAGTGACTGTGTATGGGCCAAACCATCTAATCTTTAGCTTTCTGGGGAAGAGTCTCAACCGGGAATTGAATAGTAGAACTTGGTCAATGACTTTGAACTCTTTAGGTAAATTCTAGCATTCTCATATGCTTTCAATCTCCATTCATCGAGCTCATTAAGATGAAGCAGTCTTTGTTCACTCGCTCTTCTCAAATCGAAGTTCATTGCGTTGATTGCCCAATATGCTTTATGTTCAAGCTCCATGGGTAAATGACATGACTTCCCATAAACTAGATTATACGGAGTAGTTCCTATGGGCGTCTTATATGCTGTGCGATGGGCCCAGAGTGTGTCATCTAGCCGTTCAGACCAGTTCTGCTTCCCTTGCTCCACAGACTTCATCAAGATCCGTTTGAGTTCTCTATTAGTGACTTCTACTTGACCACTAGTCTGGGGATGATATGGAGTGGCAAGGCGGTGGCGTACCCGGTATCGTTTCAATACTTTCTCTAATTGGGCATTGCAAAAGTGGGTCCCTCGATCACTAATGATGACTCACGGAGTTCCAAACCAAGTAAACAACCTCTTTAAGAATTTCACCATAATTCTAGCATCATTACTCGGCAACGCTTCTGCTTCGACCCATTTGGAGACATAATCAACTGCCACTAATATGTATTGGTTCCCATTAGACTTTGGAAACGGGCCCATGAAATCAATGTCCCACACATCGAATACCTCACAAAATTGCATAGGATTTTGAGGCATCTCATCCCGTCGAGACAAATTCCCTGCCCTCTGATAATTATCGCATCGAAGAACAAACTGCTGTGCATCGTGAAAGAGAGTTGGCCAATAAAATCCTGTCGCCAAGACTTTTTCTGCGGTTCTACTTGACGCATAATGGCCCCCAATGGGTCCTGAATGACAATGAGCAAGGATATCCCATCCTTCCTCCCTTGACAAGCACCTCCGAACTATATGATCCGCATAGATACGGAAGAGGAATGGATCATCCCAGAAGTAATTCTTCAAGTCGCTAAAGAACTTTTTCTTTTTCTGGAACGTGAGCCCTTGCTTAAGGACCTTCCCTAACAAGTAATTAGAAAAGTCTGCAAACCATGGGGTATCACCTGATAAAGTTGATTAATGAATTGAGTACAAGTGCTCCTTCGGGAAGAAATCATTGATCTCCTTGCTTGATGGCTCTTGTCCAATGCTACCTTCTAATCGTGACAAGTGATCCGCTACTACGTTTTCAGTTCCTTTCTTATCCTTTATCTCCATGTCAAACTCCTGTAGAAGTAATATCCAACGGATCAATCTTCGTTTCGCATCAACTTTGTTCATGAGGTAACGGAGAGCTGAATGGTCTATAAACATGATAACTCTTGATAAAATAGATGGTTTGGAATTGCTTACCTCATAGATGGGTTGGAATTGCATACCTCTCCTTTGTCCCAAAACTACTCCGACAGCATAGTCACTAGCATCGCACATAAGCTCAAACGGTTCATTCCAGTCCGGGGTGATCAGAATCGGAGCTTGAACTAGTTTTTCTTTTAATGCTTTAAAGGCTACTGCACAATCCCCAAAGTCAAACGGAGCATCTTTTTCAAGAAGCTTGGTCAACGACTGAGTGATTGATATGTGCTTGTGTTATAGTGACGCGAAGCGTTACTATCTTACTATTAGCATCTTTTTTATCAGATTTTATCACTAAATAGTGTGCATTTGTGTATTCTTGTACGTTGTAGGTTTGTGGAGCCAAGTTGGAAAAGAAGAGCAAAGTTAGGTCGTGTTCGCCGTTGCTGGGAGGTTTTCGGACCAACCAAGGAACAAGGCACGAACTTGGGCTTATGAGTGTGTGCCAACCTCCTTTGGAGGGGCACAAAGGCAGTTACATTCACAACAAGTCTAACTCGTGTAGCCTAGGAGAACTTCACCAAGAAGGAGACTTGAAGCAATCAGCACGATCTACCATTGATTGTGTGCCCAATTCAATGGCCTCGATGAAGAACAACATATTCGGGAGCATTTCGGCAAGTTACTATGCATTTTCTGCTGAAGATCAAGTTTCCAGAGAATTCACACGGGCGTGTGGAATTAACACACGGCCGTGTGAATCATTTTCCAGCAAGCCATAGACTTCACACGGGCGTGTGGAAATTCCACACGGCCGTGTGAAGTAATTTTTCAGGAAGACAGAAACTTCACACGGGCGTGTGGAAATTCCACATGACCGTGTGAAGCCCCGATAAGTTCAAATTTAAAGCCGCACTCAACCTATTTAAAGCCCGATTGGGAGACTTTTTGACCTAGCTTTCTCTCCAACTTCGAGAGGGTGCGGCTAGGGTTTCGGAGAGGACTTTATGGAGGATTGGAGCACGCCAACGCCATCGTCATCGACGTCCGACGGCAGCACAAGATCATGGCCACATCACACGCGAGGGGGTTTTCATTGATGTTCTTATTTTGCAATTTATTTTACACTTTGATGAACATGTATAGCTCCATGAGGAGCTAAACCCCTCGTGGGTATTCGGACTTGTAAAACCCTAGGATCATTATGTTTCTATGACATTGTTATTATTCTTTTCCAATATTGATGAATAAATTCGAGTTTCAGTTTTAATTATCTTTTGCTATTGTTCTTCCTTAGCCGTGACACTAGGGTTGAGAACAATCTAGGTTATCTTTTGGAGGTGTGACAACTCCTATAGGATTAGACTACTGAAGACTGAAGAGGGTTGAGAGGGAGAGTTGTGAGGTAGCAATGTACCCCTTTCCCTTCCGGTGTGATTTCTCCCTACCTCCGTTTCCTTGGTTAATTAGCGGTCAAGATAGAGTTTTAGGGCTCAATCTAGACTAGGGTTCTTCCACCTGGACCAAAGGGTTAGAACTACATAGAGGAACATGTTTTATCACTAGGAATCCTTAGAGCTTAAAGCAATCCCATGTAGTGTTAGGGTTAGGAAGATAGACTCCCCTGGGGCTTAGTTGACAGGTAAACAAGAGTCAAGGGTTGTAGTGAATCCTAATACCGGGACATAATGTTGGGGTTAGTCACGGTTTACCATAAGTTTTGGGACCATGAGTTTAACGATATCCTCGACTCAATTAACATCAATAGGAAAGTATAATAGCATAGTCTTGCACTAGAAGCATAAGTCCTAGAGGTAGCTTGTCCGGATACCCTATCTCACCCATTGCTAGTCTTTCTCTTTTAACTTCTACTTGCTTTTCTCTTGTCTTCCATCTCTCTATTTACTTTCTTGTTGTTTATTTTAATTGTTTCCATAAATTCACTCATCACTCCGATTATTTCTTTTCGTACACCGTATAACTAAATAGTGAATTCTTGTGTTCTAAATCCCTATTCCCTGTGGATTTGACTACCCACTCACCAGGGTAATTTTATTACTTCGACAAGGCCATGCACTTGCGGTACACACGCAAAAGGTCATGTCAGTGATCTTTGAAAAATCCTTGATGAACCGTCTGTAGAAACCTGCATGCCCCAGAAAACTCCGGATTCCCTTAACGTTTGTTGGTGGAGGAAGTTTATCTATGACTTCGATTTTTGACTTGTCCACCTCCATACCCATATAGGAAATCTTGTGCCCGAGAACGATACCTTCCTGAACCATGAAGTGATACTTCTCCCAATTTAGCATGAGATTTGTCTCCTCACATCTTATCAGCACTCGTTCTAAGTTCCTTAAACATATATCAAAGGAGTCACCAAACACAGAGAAGTCATCCATGAATACTTCCATTATGTCTTTGATAAGATCATTGAAAATAGCGGTCATACAGCGTTGGAATATAGCAAGTGCATTGCATAACCTGAACGGCATTCGTCTATATGCAAACGTTCCATAGGGACAAGTAAAAGTTGTCTTCTCTTGATCTTCTGGAGCAATGGGGATCTGAAAGTATCCTGGAATCCCATCTAGAAAGCAGTAAAACTGGTGACTTGCCAATCGCTCCAACATTTGATCAATAAAAGGCAACGGGAAATGATCCTTTCGGGTTGCATCATTCAGCCTTCTGTAATCAATGCAAACTCTCCATCCTGTGACTGTTCTAGTTGGGATGAGTTCATTTCTCTCATTCCTGATCACTGTCATCCGACCTTTCTTTGGAACCACTTGCGTAGGGCTTAGCCAAGCACTATCAGAAATTTGATAAATAATTCCTGCATCTAGTAGTTTCACCACTTCTGCCTTTACAACTTCTTTCATGTTTGGGTTTAATCTTCTTTGAGGTTGGGTTACCGATTTGAAGTTGTCCTCCACTAAAATCTTATGTGTACAGAATGAGGGGTTTATTCCCTTTAGGTCTACAATTTGCCATGCAAGCGCAGACTTGTGTTTCTTCAACACATTCACCAATTTGGAAGTGTTTTCAACTCCAAATCAAGTGCCTCATCGATGGACGGTCGAAGTTGGTCCTCTTTTAATCTATCAATTTCTTCAAATTTAGTAGCTTGTTCTTCATTAATGCACCCTGAAACCTTCTCTAAATCATACTCCTTAGGTTGGTCCTGGGGTTTCAATCTAATCCCCATCTCACAAGCTTCCTCTATCAGGTCTACAATTCCCATTAAAAAGAATTCTTGCTTGTGTTCCCAATAACCTGATTCAAACTGTGCAAGAACCTTCTCAAGGGTTTCTTCTGTGTCACCATTTGAAAAAGCTAGAGCTGATTTATCAAACTCGTCCAACACACTGCCCAATTCATGATTCATGTTCTGCTCCTTGCAAAACTGATCAACACTATCCACTATTTCTGTAAAAGGTTGTCTCACTGGTTGCTCACACTCAATATAATTTGGAAGTGGTTGTGCGATAAACAACTGCATTTTCTGCTCCACTTCCTTAACTAGTCCCACAAGTGTATCAAAAGCTATGCTTACATTAAACATTCCCTCGGTAAACTAAAATTAAAGAGAAGAGAATCGGTGAGAATAGTGATAGATAAAGAAAATGTGAGATAGAAAACGAAGTGAATAACTAAAATAACAAAAACAAGTATTAAAAATACGCCTATTCCCCGGTAACGGCGCCAAAAACTTGACACGACCCCTTGCATGTATCCCGCAAGTGTACGGGCTTGTCGAAGTAATAAAATTACTCTGGTGAGTGGGTAGTCGAATCCACAGGGAATAGAGATTTAAAACACAAGAATTTGCTATTTAGTTATGCGGTGTATGAAAAGTAATAATCAGAGTGATGAGTGAATTTATGGAAGCAATTAGAATAAAATACAAGCAAGTAAATAGAGAGATGAAAGACAAGAGAAAAGCAAGTAGAAGTTAAAAGAGAAAGACTAGCAATGGATGAGATAGGGTATCCGGACAAGCTACCTCTAGGACTTATGCTTCTAGTGCAAGACTATGCTATTATACTTTCCTATTGATGTTAATTGAGTCAAGGATATCCTTAAACTCACGGTCCCAAAACCTAAGGTCAATCGTGACTAACCCCAACATTATGTCCCGGTATTAGGATTCACTACGATCCTTGACTCTTGTTGACCTGTCAGCTAAGCCCCAGGGGAGTCTATCTTCCTAACCCTAACACTACGTGGGATTGCTTTAAGCTCTAAGGATTCCTAGTGATAAAACCTGTTCCTCTATGTAGTTCTAACCCTTTGGTCCAGGTGGAAGAACCCTAGTCTAGATTGAGCCCTAACACTCTATCTTGACCGCTAATTAACCAAGGAAATGGAGGTAAGAAGAAATCACACCGGAAGGGAAAGGGGTACATCGCTACCTCACAACTCTCCCTCTCAACCCTCTTCAATCTTAAGGAGTCTAACCCTATAGGAGTTGTCACACCTCCAAAGGATAACCTAGATTATTCTCAACCTTAGTGTCACGGCTAAGGGAAAAACAATACCACAAGATAATTAAAATTGAAACTCGATTTATTCATCAATAATGGAAAAGCACAATAGCAATGTCATAGAAACATAATAATCTTAGGGTTTTACAAGTCCGAATACCCACAAGGGGTTTAGCTCCTCATGGAGCTATACATATTCATCAAAATATGAAAGAAAGAATAAAGTAAAAGCATTGATGAAAACCCCCTCGCGTATGGTGTGCCCGTTGTCTTGTGCGGCCGTCGAACGTCGATGTCGATGCCGATGACGCGCTCCAATCCTCCACCAAGTCCTCTCTGAAACCCTACCCTCACTATCCAGAAGTTGGGGAGAAAGATAGGTCAAAAGATTCGTAAAAAGTCTCCAAATCGGGCTTTTAATAGGCTGAGTGCGGCTTTAAATTTGGACTTATTGGGACTTCACATGGCCGTGTGGAATTAAGACACGGGCGTGTGAAGTTTCTGTCTGCTGAAAAATTAATTCACACAGCCGTGTGTTAATTCCACACGCCAGTGTGAATTCTCTGGAATTCTGAAATTCGGCCGAAAGTGAACAGTAGCTTTCTACAGCAACAAGCTACAGTACTACCGAAAATGCTCCCGAATCCGCCGTTCTTCATCGAGGCCATTGAATTGGGCACACAATCAATGGTAGATCATGCCGATTGCTTCAAGTCTCCTTCTTGGCGAAGTTCTCCTAAGAAACACAAGTTTAGACTTATTGTGAATGTGACTGCCTTTGCGCCCCCCCAAAGGAGGTTGGCACACACTCACAAGTCTAAGCTTGTGCCTTGTTCCTTGCTTGGTCCGAAAACCTCCCCAACAACGGCGAACATGATCTAACTTCGTTCTTCTTTTCCAACTTGGCTCCACAAACATATAATGCATAAGAATACACAAATGCACACTATTTAGTGATAAAATCTGAGAAAATGTATGCTCATTGTAAGATAATAACGCTTCGCGTTACTCTAACACAAGCACTTATCAGGAAGCTATTGTTGATTGGGAAAGGCCGAGGAATGTGACTGAAGTTGGAAGTTTTCTTGGACTTTCGTCGATTGGCTTGCCATTGTCAAAGTTGTCTCGCAAAGATGTGAAGTTTACTTGGAATGATGAGTGTGAGAAGAGCTTTCAGATGCTGAAGGATCGTTTGATATCAGCCCCAGTGCTTACCTTGCCAGAAAATGGGAAAGAGTTTGTAGTCTTCAGTAATGCTTCTCGACAAGGCTTGGGTTATGTGTTGATGCAAGAAGGCAAAGTGGTGGCCTATGCTTCTAGGCAGTTGAAGCAACATGAGTTGAACTACCCTACCCATGACTTGGAGTTGGCAACGGTAGTCTTTGCTTTGAAGATTTGGAGGCATTATCTCTTTGGAGAAAAGTGTCGGATTTTTATAGACCATAAAAGCTTGAAGTATCTCTTCACTCGGAAGGAGTTGAATTTGAGGCAACGACGATGGTTGGTGATAAATGCCTAAACATACATATTTTCTATGTATTCAGGCGTATGTATTGCGTATTTTTCTATGAGTTGATGCCCGTTTTTGGTCTGAATTGGTTTCTTTCATGTTACAGGTACCAATGAGACCCCTTCGAGCTCGCTGACAAACTTTTAGAAGAAACCGACATCGAAAACACTGTTGCTGAGCCGGGGGGTACTATAGCAATCACTGTAGCAATCGCTATAGCATGAAAACTTGAAGAACTTGGTCAGGAGATTCATGCGGGTTACCATGCGGGTGCTGTTGAGGCCGCGCACAGCACTGTAGAAGCTTCACTGTAGCATTTACGCGACTTTCGGGATTTCTCGCAGACTTTCTCTCCCCGTATGCGGGGCCGCATGGGAGGCCGCATAACTCACTAGAATTTGTTTTTAAGGGCTTTTGAGAGCATTTGGGTGGAAAAAAACCTAGGTCTTGGGGAGAGCTTGACTTCACCACCTTCTTTGGGAGCTAGAGGCCGGGTTTTGGAGCCGATTCTTGAGGAGAGGATGACGGGGAGAGCATGACACGGCGAGTCCACACCTTCGATTCACATTTGAGAGGAAGATTGACAAAGGAAGCCACTCCTTGGGTGGCGTCCTTGGAAGCGTCATTCGGCCTTGATCATTTGAGGGAGTGTTCTTGTTATGCTTTTGGTTGTTTTTGTTAGTGTTAGCCCTAGCCCCAATACGTTGATCTGAACCTTTATTAGTTATATGTTTTTTTAATAAAACCTGGCTTGTTTTATCTTACTACATTTCTGTGCATGTGTGCTTGGATAGAACTATCCCTGATAGTTTGTTCTGCACAAGTTGCAGAATACGTGATTCGGGCAGTAAAACCTTGGTGCGTAAAGGAACAACTTTCTAAACATCCCTAGTCAATTACTGTCATGGGAATGATAGTAAACTAAGACTAGTATGCCTATTGTGTGATGATCATGTTTTACGGATTATAGGACATATGATGTCAATCAATAGACTTAGACACGTGTTAGTGAACAGCGTGTCTGGATCGATCCGCTCACGAGATCACTACATGGTTGCAAAGTCATAAGTGGTTCTCGTGTAACGCTTATACTGAATCCTTAGACTCAAGGTCGCTATGGAGCTTGGATGAATGTTGGTGTACTTTGACATACGCCTAACATCATTCGTAACAGAGTGACAAGTGTGGGTATGATTGGGTGCATCGAGATTCATAGCGAGTAACATTTGTGATGCGAGGGAATTGCCACTCTCTGAGGAGAGAGAATATCAACGGCCACTTGATCGGTGAAACTGAGTAGTGCGTGGCCACGCCCAAGTGAAATGGTAAGGGTTATCATTTATTTGACCTAGTCAGTTCACCGAGGATCAAGAAATCGATCGACAAATAAATAAGGGTGACTAAGCTCCATGCCTTATGTTGATCGAGATATTCAATTGGCAAAGGAATCGGATAAGGTTACGAGGTTAGTTGATTACCCAGTCGACCTCCGTTTTAATTCGGGTAGTCACATTGCCATGCTAGACGGCATTTGTGACTTATGGGCCTTAACGAGGTTAAAATCCCATTACCGATTTTAAAACGGGCCTACAGGATTGCACACGTAAAAGTCGTGAAATCCGGACTCAATCTAATGGAGTCGAATAGCTAAATGGAGTTTAGATAAATCAAAAGTTGATTTGGTCTAACCGCGAATGTGTAAAGATTGAGTTATGAGATAACTTAAAAATTGAGGGACTTAATTAGAAATTAAGTGTTATCTTATTGGATCTAATATGATTAATATCCAATAAGAGGAATCAATGGTTGATATTGCATTGGGATTGGTTTTAGGGTTTTATAAATACATGTGTATTAGAGAAAACCCTAACCCTAATCTTTTCTCTCCCTCTCTCCCTTAAGGAGGCCGCCGGTCCGCCCTAGCCAAGAGGACGCCGCCATTGGTGGTCAAAGGTGTTGTCCGCCTTTTCCCCCTTTTTGGAGAAAGGTTTCTCCATCCGGATTGCCGCTACTCAGCTCCGGCGAAGGTATAGGTCGACACCCCTTTGATCTTTCTTGTTTATTCATGTATGTTAGTTCACAGGCCGGCTTTTTCATTGATATTTCTTTATCAATGGAGATCGCCGGGGTGAGGATCTTTTGAGATTATTTCATAATGGTTGTGGAATTTTTTCTCAAAAGATTCTCACATGTGAAACATTCGCCGACTGTCAGTTTTGGATTTATAATTCCTTACACATGTTTACGATTAGGTTTTTGAGACCTAATTTTAATTGCTATTCATATTTCTCGATAAGAGATATCGTTGGATACTAGCAATCCATACCGGATTGTTTCCGGCTTGTGTGTGTGTGAGAGTAGAGGGGAGTCACGTATATGCAGTCCCTTTTTCGACTACACCCCTGGAATTGTATTTATTTATTTATTTTAGATTTTTTTATATCTTTATTCATTTCCATTGCATGCTAGGGTCCATGCTAGTTTTGTTTGTTATCCGCTGTGCATATTTTGTCTTCTAGCATGCTCGTAGACCCTTTTAAATCCCAATAGTTTTCATGTATTTTCTTTCTTGTTTTGTGACCATGAGTAACTAAACCCCAAGGTCACCGGATGTAGGTGAACCTTGGGGGTGAACTTGTGTATTTTGGATGCTTTTTCTAGTTTTATGCATTTGACTTGGTTTGTGATCCTTGTTTGGTGGTTCTTGATTGCCTTGATATGTATGAGAACTCTATATATCAATTCCTAGACAATGCTAGGTTGCATGACCATTGCCCTAGTATTAGGCTCACCAAGCTTGGAAGGAAATACATGTACGAATACGCCGTGACCATCGGGTATTTGTACCCCTCCAATTGCTAGGGTTGTCTTTGATTGTGTTTCAACCCTAGCTTGGGGAAATCCACTAAACCCATTGCAATCATACAAGGATTTGGGCGGAAGTAATTCCGTATTCCAATACTCGTACCGGATTAGGGACCAACACTGTGACCATCGGGTTGGTCTAATTTAGGGTTTCCCGGTCCAAACCACCCACGTGCATGCTAGTTAGGGCATCCTTGACACTTTAGTAACCCCCGAGGGAATCCTCATCCGTGACCACTTCCTTACCTTGATACTTTCCTCCATATATTTATTGCTCCCTCTGCACCCGTGGAAAGGCAGTGATGTCCTGTGATACTTGTGGTGCAGGACATGCAACTTCACAGTGCCCCATATTTATTGCTCCCTCTGTACCCGTGGAATCGGTGGATTATGTTGGTGGAGGACCTCAGGGACTGATGAGTCGCCGCGCGACTAGCTACAGAGCTAGCACGCGACTCCCCGGCCGCAAGTGCACGGGTCGTCAAGTAATAACCTCTCGTATGTGCACGAGAGGGTCGTATTCCCAAGGGCCCCAAGATCTGCTATTACTTCCTCCTAGGTATCACTATCTAGTCTACCAAACAAGGATAGTTGTATAAAACACAAATATGAAAATAAATAAATAAAAGAAAGACTATAAACAAAGCGGACTAAGGCACACCATACAAGCAATCTAAAGAACAAGTAGCAATGATAACTAGAGGCCTCGGGCGAGGATCCCCTAAGGAGAAGAACAAGTTAGGATGAATATAGGAAATTGAACGCTAAGTTGGCTAGGTTTGATCCGCTAGACTCGGGAGTCGACTACCCCGGAACCTCCGTAGTGTAGCCCTAATCCAATACAGGTTCCTCTATCCAGAAGATACCCCTACGATGTCATTGGGAACAGGGAGTCTCGATTAGGGTTATTCTAATGCGCGCTTTCGGCTAAAACAACCCTAACCACGCGGGGAGCTACCGGCACCCGGAACCTCCGGTGTACTGGCACATTGAATCCCCCTTCAATCATTGTTCGACCTAATATATGCAAGCATCCCGCCATACACATACAATTCATGAATCAAAACCTACGGAATCCATCCATTGTAGGTTGAACATTAAAACAATAGATTGAAATCAAACAAACAAGCCAACAGTCAATTATAAACAATTATCATCATCCATACAAGTTCTCCTCCCAAGGTTCACCGGAGCCCGGTGGCCTTGGGAGCCTAGTTCAACATCAAAGGAAGAAATACAAGATATAATCAATGAAAATGCTCATAAGAAACTCCCTCCGATGTAGGCTAGAAGGTGGAGACGAAGCCTCGCCGGATCCGCGCCGATGAGCCCCTTGATGTGTTCCTTGAGTGCTTCCTTCTTCTCCCTTTGAGTTCTTGCTCTTCAAATCGCCTCTCCAATCCGTTGATGGTGAAGAAAACTGATGGAATGATGGTGTAGAATGGTGGAGATGATGGTGGAGAAGAGTGGAGAGGATGGAGGCCAAAGACCAGCTCTCCCAAGCCCTAGAAAGCCTTAAATAACCCAAACAAAGCCTCATCAGCCCGTGCGTGTGCGGGCACTGTGCGGGCCGCACAGTGCCCGCACACCCTTCTGTCTGTCCTGTGCGGGTACTGTGCGGGCGCACACTGGCCGAACACTGCTACAGTAACTGCGCTACAGTGGAAATGCTACAGTAAAATCGCTACAGTAACTTCCTCAAATCCACTCTTTTCTTGCCCGAAACTTGAGGATACGTATGAGCATTAATAAATTCTTCGATGTATGCCGAAAGAAGCTCAATCACGCAGTAGATGATCTTCAGATGCCCTGAAATGATAATTAACAAGAAAAGCGCGTAAAGGGCATCGTAGTCATAGAAAAATGCATGAAAGTGTATAAAATATATATAATAAATGTGATGTATTTAGACACTTATCAGGGACCGGGGAATCAATACAGTAATAGCTACAACTCGGGTGGAGGAATTCCCCGAACATGTCATGGAACCAAGGCCAGTCTCAGCAGAGACATCCACACCCCCAAGGCTCCCAATTTCAGTCTCAGCAGGTTCAAGAGAAGAAATACTCAACTGAGGATGTATTGGCATGATTCATGATCACCACGGAGGCAAAATTCCAGAATGCGGACAAGAGGTTTGATGAGTTTGGCACTATATTGAGAAATGTCCAAGCCTTCATTCAGTCTCTTGAAACCCAGGTGGGATAGCTTGCTAGGGCACAATCAGACAGACCTTCAGGTAGTATGCCGAGCAACACTGAATACAACCGGAGGGAACACTTAAAAGCGGTGACACTGAGGAGTGGAAAAAAGTTGGAGGCAAGGACTGGGGATGGTCCAAGTGCCTTAAATGATAGGGTAGCCGCCCGGGAAGACCCTAAGTCGAGTAGTGATGCAATTGATGAGATTGAGGAGAAACACAACGGAATTGCTCCAAGTTCTTCACCTAAGAAGGAACCCGAGTATAAACCTGTGGTACCATATCCTTCTAGCCTCAAGCAAGATAAGGAAGATGCCCAATTCAAGAAATTTATCAACATCTTTAGGCAGCTTCACATAAATATCCCCTTGGTCGAGGCTCTTTCCCAAATGCCAAGGTATGCTAAATTCATGAAGGACCTCCTCACCAATAAGAGGAAGCTTGAAGACTTGGAGACTGTGACTTTATCAGGAAATTGCTCGGCCGTTATCCAAAAGAAATTACCCAAGAAACTTAATGATCCGGGTAGTTTCATCATCCCTTGTGTGATCGGGGATGGAGTACAAGAAAGAGCCTTGGCCGACTCGGGAGCTAGCATAAACGTTATGCCGTATAACTTATTCTTGAGGTTGGGGTAAGACAACTTGAGACCCACATGGATGACTTTGCAACTTGCAGATCGTTCAGTGCGAAGACCCCAGGGAATTGTTGAAAACGTTCTTGTTCGAGTTGATAAGCTAATCATCCCGGTTGACTTTGTAATTTTAGATGTGGATGATGATGTGGAGGTCCCCTTGATCCTCGGGCGTCCATTTCTTAATACCGCCGGCGCACTAATTGATGTAAAAGGAGGAAAAATGACTTTGAGGGTTGGGGACGAACAAGTGGTCTTCACCCTCCCCGAAGCAATGAAGCATACACTTGATCACGATGATACTTTGTATTTCACGGATACTACTGATGTGATTATCTCTGATTGTGTGCAGGAAGCCCTCGCTTTGAACCCCTTGGAGGAGTACTTTGAAGATTTCGGAGATGATGTTGTGAATGATGAGCTTTCCCCTCCACCATTGCAACAACTAGCGCAAGTAGAGGTTAAATCTTCACCACATTCCAATGAGAAGAGAACCTTGAAGAAGTTATGGAGGAAGAGAAAAGAAAAGCAAAAGCGGGAGATGAATATCTCTACGATGCCACCCGAGGAGGTTGACCACTTATTCTTTGATGACAGCGGGAAATTCAAGATCTTTTCGTGTCTCTCATTGAACTTTCCGGGTAACATTGCTTCATCGAAAAATGTAGGTATCTCTCACCCCTTTGTCCCACCATGAGTTGCGGTAAACCATGTCGAGCTAAATACATTAAAAAAGCACTTCTTGGGAGGCAACCCAAGTCTTTAAATTCATTGCATTTATTTTTCTTCTTAGTTGTTGTTGTTGTGTTTGTGTGTTTTTCGTATTTTCGTGGTGCTTGTGAGTTCGAGTGTTATTGATTTTTGTGATTGTGGTGGTTATTTAGTCGTTTTCCATAATTTATTTCATCATGTTGCACCATAGGTTTCATGATCTTTGTATTTTTCCTTGAGTGTTGGCGCTTCAATTTCCATGTTTTCAATGATTTTGAGTGTTTTCGGCTTTGTTTTCATGTGATTTTTGAGTGCTAGAATGAGTATGGTGCTTTGATGAGTGTGTTTTTGAGCATTTTTTGCACATGGAGCCAGCCAGTAGACCATGCGGCCTGCTATGCGCCCGCATAGCAGGCCGCATAGCCATCCAGCGGCCAATGTGGCCTGCTATGCGGCCGCATAGTAGGCCGCATAAAGGGGTAGTGGCTTATGCGGCCCCTTATGCGGCCGCATGAGAGGCCGCATAAGCCACCAGCCCCCCTTCTTCTACCTCTTCACCCCACTTCCTCACTATCCACTCAATTTTCATCATTCTTCTTCTCTTTTCTCCTTCATCTCTCCACCATTTTCCTTCATTCTTTTTGCATCAAAACACTCTCCTCTTCCTAGCAAACGAATTTTTGGGAGCTTTTCACAGTTTTATCAAGCTTTAAGCCGATTTTCACTTCATCTTCTCATTGGTGCCCTAGTTCAAGGTATATTCATTCCTCACTCATTCTAGGGTTTTTAATGGTTGAAATGATGGAAAAACTTTGTGGTTATCATGGTGAATGCTTCTTGTAATTGTTTCTCTTGAATTCAAAGCATTGTATATTTAGATTATCATTTTTACAAGAAGAAACTCTACCAAAATTTTTCCCGAAATTACTGTAGCACTGGCCAAAAATCAGCCTTTGTTCTTCATTAAGCAATTTTCTCATAAATTCTTGGCTTGATGATGGTTCTCTTGTCTTGTAGGGATGCCGATCAAACACATGGCCTCTAAGCGAGTTAGGAGAAGCTCTCCACCACCCGTTTGCGAGCCTACCTTCAAGAGCGAAGCCCACAAGACAAGATTCGCGTTCTTGTCGAAAAGGAGGTTTGGCACCGTAAGGATTATCAATTGGGATGCCCTGAAGACTTTGGGTATCGACGAAATCGTCCGGGACCTCATTTCCCATGGTGGATGGGATAACATACTTGAAATCGATGAGCCCACCTATAGGGAGTTGACTTTGGAGGTATTGAGCACATTTGAGGTCTCCGAGTATTCTCCTTTCACGCGCCAAGCAAGCACCGTCACTTTCAGAGCTTTTGGTAAGCGGCACAGGATCACCGACAACCAGTTAGGCATGTACCTTGGGTTTTACACACCTGAGACCCTCATCAGTTCGGAGCTTAGGGACTTGCCTCGTGATCTTCCACGGTCAGTCTCCCATAATTCTTTTTGGAATGCCATTTCTTGCACAGCATCGAAGAAGGCTTCTATGATGGTGGACCCCGTTCACAGATACATGCAAGCCTTGCTATCCAGAAGTGTGAACGGTCGCGCTGATTCTACCGGGGTAGTGACATGCACCGATCTGCTGATGATGTACAGTATCCTTGAGCGGTACCCTATCCACATAGGACATCTGTTTGCCGGACTCATTGCACATCAGGGGACCTCTACTCGCCTTGGAGCTATATTTGTCGGACCTTATATTACGCGCATTATCAGGGGCCTAGGATTGATTGAGCTCACTTGAGGCATGAGTGTTGTGGGCTCCGGCGCACCGCTTGGTCTGTCGATTCTGCTTTCTATCGGGATAGTTGAGAGGTCGGGCGACACTTATCGCCTCCCGCGCACCCATGACCCCGACACCTCTCAAGATTCTGAGACAGGATCAGAGTCTGATTCAGAGTCTTCCCCCGTACTTGACACAGCACCCAGCGGGAGTCGATCATCACTGGAAGCCAGTTTAGTGGAGTTCCGCATCGAGGTCCTTTAGTAGTTAGAGACCCTTGAGACATCGCAGGAGGCGCTGGTGACATCAGTGAGGGACTTGGCCACATCACAGAGCCACATAGAGAGTAGCATGGCCGAGATCCTATCCTATTTGCGCAGCTCATCGTCATCTGTCGGCACCTCCTCCACGGCCACCACATGCTTCGCACCATCGATCCCTCCAGATCTCTAGACACGCAGCACCACTTTTTAGTTTCCTATTGTTTGTGTTTCTTTTTTTTTATTTGTAGACTTGCTTGTTTGTATTGTTGTACTTTTCAGTTAGCAAGGGTCCTGACTCTCCTAAACTGTACTTCCCCGTTTTTGATTCGTGCTTACTTGTCCCGTTCTCTATTTATTTCCTATGGTGTGATATGTTTTTTTTTTACTTTCAGGACTGATCATTGTAGAAGCTTCATGCCCCTTGCACCCCACAACTGTCCCCGATTCATGCACATTGGCATTCATCTCATTGACCAATTGGGGAAGTTTCTTTACCTCATCCTTTTATTTTTATGGCATATCTCGCACCTTACTCTGCTGATCTACGTACATTGAGGGCAATGTACAACTTTAGATGTGGGGATGGGGTACTTTACTTGTTTTGCATGCATGAGTACCGATGATAGCTATGATTTTAGTGTTTAGCACTTCCTAGCTTGAAAGAATGATAGAAGTGAGTTGTATTCTTGTACTGTGCCTGAATGATGCCCTGTTTTATTTTTAGTGCTTTTCCATGCTCTATCATGATTGCTTCTACCTTGTACACTCCAACCAACCCATTATGATGATTTTGGCATTAGACTGTTAAATTCTTTCTTCAATAGTCTTTTAAGAGCTTTTGAGTTCCTTCTTTGTTTTCTGTAGCCTTAAGTGAACTATTGTGACAGGTTACCAAGGGACATGAGATACAATGTGTACAGTCAAAAAAAATGTGGAGTCTATGACAGTATTCCTCTGCTAGTACAGCATGAATGTGTCTCTATAGACTATAATTGAGTAGGTTGGGTGGCTCTTGTGCCTAATAGCATGTGCATCCTTCTGAAAGATTTGTTGTGCAGTCTATGTTAGTTGGACTTAGAAAAAAAAAAAGGTCTCTACTGCGTCCCCTGGAACTTGTTGCACAGTTACTTAAGTGCTAGAGTTTTCTTTAGGAACCCAGAAGACTTTTAACTGATTATTGAAGAGGTCTTTAACTGTCTAATGCCACTCTCACCATATGTGGGGTGAATGGACCCCTGGGATAATCTAGGGTGTGGAGGTTAAGGTTGGGAGTCAGCACACACTCACGGAAGCACTTTAGATAAAACAGGGCCACCATTACTCGATCACTCACTGTACAGCTCACTTTCTAGATTTCTTTCCATCTATGCTAGTGGAGTACTTTACAGTTGAGCTTGAGGTCATATGTTTAGTCGTTTATCATCATACCCCTGTTCTTGATGTGTGTTTGCTTGGGGACAAGCAAATTCTTGGGTGTGGGGATGTTTGATAAACGCCTAAATATACGTATTTTCTTCGTATGCAGGCATATGTATTGCGTATTTTTATATGAGTTGACGCCCATTTTTGGTCTGAATTGGTTTCTTTCGTGTTACAGGTACCAATAAGGCCCCAGCGAGCTTAATGACAGAATTGGAGAAGAAATCGGCATCGAAAACAATATTTCTAAGCGGGAGCACTGTAGTAAGCATTGTAGCACGGAGACTTGAAGATCGGCTGGGTCAGGAGGTTTATGCGGGCTACCATGCAAACGAATTGCAGGTCGTATACGCTACTGTAGCAATGGTAATGTAGCGGCACTGTAGCAACTTACTCGACTTTCGGGATTTCTCAGAAACTTTCTCTCCCCGCATGGGAGACCGCATAACTCATTGGAATTCGTTTTTAAGGGTTTTTTAGAGCATTTTGAAAGGGAGAACCTAGGTCTTCGGAGAACTTTACTTCACCATTTTCCTTGGGAGCTTGAGGCTTGGTTTTGGAGGCAATTCTTGAGGAGAGGACGACGGGAAGAGCACGACACGATGAGTCCTTGGCTTCGATTTGCATTTGAGAGGAAGATTGACAAGGGAAGCCACTCCTTGGGTGGCGTCCTTGGAAGCGTCATTCGGCCTTGAACCTTTGAGGGAGTGTTCTTATTATGCTTTTGGTTGTTTTCATGTATTTTCTTGCCTATTTTGTGATCATGAGCAACTAAAGGTCACCGGATGTAGGTGAACCTTGGGGGTGAACTTGTGTATTTTGGATGCTTGTTCTAGTTTTATGCATTTGGTGTGGTTTGTGATCCTTGTTTGGTGATTCTTGAATGCCTTGGTATGTATGAGAACTCTATGTATCAATTCCTAGACAATACTAGGTTGCATGACCATTGCCCTAGTATTAGGCTCACCAAGCTTGGAAGGGAATACACGTACGAATACGCCGTGACCATCGGGTATTTGTACCCCTCAAATTGTTAGGGTTGTCCTTGATTGTGTTTCAACCCTAGCTTGGGGAAATCCACTAAACCCATTGCGATCGTACGAGGATTTGGGCAGAAGCAATTCCGTATTCCAATAGTCGTACCGGATTAGGGACCAACACCGTGACCATCGGGTTGGTCTAATTTAGGGTTTCCCGGTCCAAACCACCCACATGCATGCTAGTTAGGGCATCGTTAGCACTTTAGTAACCCCTGAGGGAATCCTCATCCGTGACCATTTCCTCGCCTTGATTTCCCTCCATATTTGTATTTACTATTTGCATGCTTTTTATATCTGTAGATTATTTGTAGTCATCTCTTTCAAGTAATTGCTAGGTTGGACAACATTGTGATAAGGAAGTAAGAATAGATTCTCGGGCCCTTGGGAATACGACCCCCTCGTCCTCGCGTGAGGGGTATTACTTGGCGACCCCGTGCACTTGCGGTTGAGCAATCAGTGGTCTTGTGCGGCAGTCGAACGTGGATGTCGATGCCGATGACGCACTTCAATCTTCCACAAAGTCCTCTTCGAAACACTAGCCGCACTCTCCAGAGGGGTATTACTTGGTGTTTTTGCTACAGTGGCAAGCTACAGTGCTGCTATAGTAACTACCTTTGTGCCCCTCCAAAGGAGGTTGGCGCACACTCACAAGTCTAATCTCGTGCCTTGTTCCTTGCTTGGTCCGAAAAACTCCCAACAATGGCGAACATGATCTAACTTCATTCTTCTTTTCCAAATTAGCTCCACAAACCTACAATGCATAAGAATACACAAATGCACACTATTTAGTGATAAAATCTGATAAAAGATATGTTCATTGTAAGATAATAACGCTTCGTGTCATTATAACACAAGCACTTATCAAACTCCCCCACACTTAAGCTTGTGCTTGTCCTCAAGCAAAAATAAAATGTGAATATACTTGGGAAGAACAATTGAAAGTGCTCGGCCTTAGGTTCACCAAAAGTATACAAAAGAAGCATTCTATAAGTAAGGGGAAATCAAAACATTGCATAAGGTTACCAATGCTATAGCTAAAAACATGAATAAAAAGGGTGAATCAACTCGAAAATGTGTAAGTGTGTGTGAACTCACTCAAGACAACCCAATGAGTACTCCTCAAACTTTTGTTAACAAGGACTTATTTATATACGAAAAACGAGAAAGGAAGTAGTAGCTTCACACAACCTCGAAGGTAGCCCTTTCCTAGGTGGCCGCCAAAGGTGGCTTTCACTCTTTCGAGGAGGTAGCACTTTCTACCGGGGTAGTAGCTTTCACGCATCCCATAAGATAGCTTTTTCTCTCATTAGGGCATAACTTGTATCCGACTTATGAGAGTAGCTACATACTTCATGGGTGGTAGCTTTTTCCACCTCAAATGCATACTAAAACAAAGCAACTATACACAAAGGGTGAGTCGTGAGGTAGCGAAACGTCCACTCTAGTCTCCGGTGTGATTCTCCCTATCTCCGTGTTCCATGATTTCTTAGCGGTCGTGATAGAGTGAAGTGCTAGGAGAGGAACTCCCCTAGGGCTTAGTTGCGTGAGCAACAAACTGAAGGGTTGAGTGAATCCTTGTGCTGGGGCTTAATTTAGACTACGGTTCTTCCCCTGGAACAAAGGGTTAGAACTATACATAGGAACAGGGTTTATCACTAGGAATCCCTAGAACTTAAAGCAATCACACGTAGTGTGAGGCTTAGGAAGACGGACTCCTCTAGGGCTTAGTTAATAGGTCAACAAGAGTCAAGGGTTGTAGTGAAAACCTAATGCCGGGGCATAGTGTCGGGGTAAGTCACGGTTGACCTTAGGTTTGGGACCGTGTGTTTAAGGATCTCCTCAGCTTAATTAACATCAATAGGAGAGTATAATAGCATTATCTAGCACTAGAAGCATAAGTCCTAGGGGTAGCTTATCCGGGTACCCAACTTTACTCATTGCTTGTGTTTCTCTATTTACTCCTACTTGCACTCTCTTACCTTCCATCTTTCTATTTTATTTCTTGCTCTTTATAATTGCTTTCACACTCACTCATTGATTCTCTTTACACTCACTGTACATCGCTTAGCTAAATTGTGAAATATCGTGTCTTAAATCCCTATTACCTGTGGATACGACTACCAACTCACGAGGGTAATATTATTACTTCGACAAGCCCGTGCACTTGCGGTACGCACTCACAAGGGGTATGTCAAGTTTTTGGCACCGTTATCGGGGAATAGGCGTATTTTAGATACTTGTTTTTGCTATTTTAGCTATTCACTTCACTTTCTATTTCACACTTTCTTTATAATCATCATTCTTACTTGTTTTCTTTTCTTTGTTTTGGCTCAAGGTTATGACCCACGGGAACCCTTCAATTCTTATTGAAGGAGACCCAGATATTGGTAGAAGAACACATTGTAAAGGGAAAAGAGCCTGTACAAGAATCATCAAATCAAGCCGATATTGATTGATAAATGCCTAACTGTACGTATTATTTATGTATGTTTACGTATTCTTCGAGTTTTTTTATATGAGTGGATGCCCGTTTTCGTTCTAAATTGTTTTATTTCATGTTACAGGCACTGAAGTTACCACATGGAGCTCGTCAACGAGATTTTTAGAAGAAATTGACAAGAAAAGAATATTTTCGAGCCCGGGGGTACTGTAGCAGTACTGTAGCACGATATTTTGGCGAAACGGCTAAGTCTGGAATTTCATACGGGCGCTGGATTGCCCGTATACGGCTCTTGTAGCAGAGAGGTACTGCAGTATTTTACTGTAGCACTCACTGCAGCAACTTACACGAAACTCGGGATGCTACAGTGCCCGTATGTCGGCCCGTATGCCAGCCCGCATGAGTTGCTGGAATTGGGTTTTTAAAGGGAAAGTAGTTCATTTTTTAAAGGAGAAGCCCTAGGTCTTGAGCATACTTGACACCACCTTTAAATCAGAGCTAGGAGCTGCCGTCGGAGGCCATTTCCGGGGAGAGAACGACAAGGAGAGCGACATACGACGAGATCCACCTTCTTGATCAATAGTTGAGAGGAGAATCGACAAGGGAAGCCACCTATTTGGTGGCGTCTTTGGAACGTCATTCGGCCTCTATCTTTTGAGGGAGTGTTCTTGTCTTTGTATTTGGTTGTTTCTATGTACTATCTTGTGTATTTTGTATTCATGGGCAACTAAACCCCAAGGTCACCGGATGTAGGTGAACCTTGCGGGTGAACTTGTGTAGGATGCTTGCTTGACTTGATTTATGCATTTTGAGACTTGTTTGTGAACCTTGTTTGGCGTTTTTGAATACTTGGTATGCATGAGAACTCTGTGTATCAATGTTTAGAAAATGCTAGGAAGCATGACCATTGCCCTAGTATTAGGCTCACCAAACTTGGTAGGGATACATGTATGAATACGCCGTGACTATCGGGTATTTGTACCCCTCCAATTGTTAGGGTTGACCTAGATTGTGTCTCCTCCCTAACTTGAGAAACCTTTCGCTCCCTTTGCAATCGTGTGAGGATTCGAGCGGAAGGAATTCCGTATTCGATACTTGTACTGGATTAGGGACCAATTTCCGTGACTATCGGGTTGGTCTAACTTTGGGTTTCTCGGTCCAAACTACCCATTTGCATGCTAGTTAAGGCAAACCCCGCACTTTAGTAGCCCCCTTGGTAATCCTCATCCGTGACCCTCTCTTTGTACTGTTTTACCCCTCGTTTATTGCTTCCACCTTAGAGCATTTTATTTGCATGTTAATCATCTTGTTAATTTCTTTTGCACAACACTCAACTTGATCGGCCAAACAATCACACGAAGAGGAAGTAAGGGTAGACTCTCGGCCCCTTGGGAATACGACCCTCTCGCGCGTGCGTGAGGGGTATTACTTGACGACCCCGTGCACTTGCGGGTCGAGTCAATCAAGTTTTTGGCGCCGTTGCCGGGGACCCACGAGAGATATCCAGAAAACTTAGAGTTGGTTGATTTGACCATTTTATTGTTTTGCATTTATCATCCTTTGTATATATTCCATTATCTATCGTTTTGCATTTCTATTTTTCTTACATCTCGTCAATTGCTAATTCTTGACTCCAGTTTTGCAAGGTACCCATTTTATGACACGTTCGAGTCAAGCGAACTTGGTTGAACCCGACGACGAAGTAGAGAGAACTTTGCACCAAAGGTTGAGAGAGTTGGGTGAGAGTACGAGACAAAAAAGACAAGAGGCTAGTGTGGAATCAAGTGAACCTACCGTTATGGCCGAACCAAGGAGGACCTTGTCTGATTATGAGCGGCCATAATTCACCGGTGAAGAATTCAGTTTTCAAGCACCGGCAGTTCCAGCCAACAATTTTGAATTAAAGCGAGCACAATTGGAATGATTCAGAATTCGGTTCAGTTTGACAGTTTGGCAGATGAAGACCCGCACGCTCATCTATCTCACTTCTTGCAAATTTGTTCAACCTTCAAGATAAACTCGGTATCTGACGATGCTATCCGGCTGAGACTTTTTCCATTCAGTTTGAGGGGAGCAGCTTACAGGTGGCTCACATCCTTGGCTCCGGGCTCAATCACGACTTGGAAGGATATGGTGGAAAAATTCTTGGCCCGATATTTTCCTCCTAGCAAGGCAGCGAGATTGAGGCAAGAGATCTCATCCTTTAGGCAGGGAGATTCGGAAACACTCTTTGAAGCACATGAAAGGTTTAAGGACTTGTTGTGTAAATGTCCTCACCATGGATTTCAATCTTGGATTAGAGTGCAAATGTTTTGCAATGGGCTGAACTATTCAACAAGGCAACTAATAGATGCCGCAGCAGGTGTATCCTTGAGTAACAAACTGCCTGAAGAAGCTGAAGATCTGATTGAGAGTATGGCCAGTAATGAGTGTCACTAGAGTACTAGGCAAAAAGCACAAAAGGCTACAGGCCTATATGAGGTGAATGAAAACACAGTATTGACAGCTAAGGTTGAGGCCTTAACGAAGAATCTCTCAGACAACAATGCCCTAGTTAGTTCATTAGCACAGAAGATTGAACAGTTGATGCTTGGGTCTAGCTCCACTCTTAAGGCAGTGATGTCTTGTGACACTTGTGGTGCCGGGCATGTAACTTCTCAATGCCCTATATTCATTGCTCCATCGGCACCTGTGGAAAATGTTGACTACGTTGGTGGTGGACCTAGAGGGTTTGGGAATCAATATGGCAACACCTACAACTCGGGATGGAGGGGCCATCCAAACTCATCATGGAATCAGGGACAAGCACAACAGAGAGCTCCACCACCCAAGGAAGTCAGTACCAGGCACCTCCTCAACAAGAAAGGAAGTTTACCACAGAGGATGTTTTGGCTAAATTTATGATTAATTCCGAAGCACAGTTTCAAGGTATCGAGAAAAGGTTGGATGACTTTGGTACTGTGTTGAGGAATGTTCAAGCATCCTTGCAAACCCTTGAGAACCAAGTGGGACAGCTTGCTCGAGTACATTCTGATCGTCCTTCGAGTAGCTTGCCAAGCAACACCGAAAGCAACCCGAGGGAACACTTGAAAGCCGTTACACTGAGGAGCGGGAAGCAATTGGAAGCAAGGGCCGAGGCGAGTCCAAGTGCTTCTAATGATAGGGTAGCCGATCGGGAAGACCCTCATTTGAACAAGAAGGAATGTAGTAATGATATCCAAAATTCCCCGGTCCCAAAGGTGAGTGAGTACAAGCCCGTGGTGCCTTACCCAACAAGATTGAAACAAGACAAGGAGGATGCTCAATTTAAAAAGTTTTTGAACATATTCAAGCAACTCCACATTAATATTCCATTGGTTGAGGCCCTTTCACAAATGCCCAAGTATGCCAAGTTCATGAAAGACCTCATCACCAACAAAAGAAAACTAGAAGATGTGGACTCGGTGACACTATCGGGGAATTGCTCCGCTTTGATTCAAAAGAAGTTTCCCAAGAAACTCAATGATCCCGGCAGTTTCATCATCCCGTGCGTACTTGGTGAGGGAATACAAGAGAATGCTTTAGCTGACTCGGGAGCGAGCATTAATGTGATGCCGTACAAGTTATTTTTGAAACTAGGATTGGAGGACTTAAGGCCTACACGAATGACCCTACAACTTGCCGACCGTTCTATGCAGAGACCAAGGGGTGTTGTTGAAGATGTCCTTGTTAGGGTTGACAAACTCATCATCCCCGTTGATTTTGTGATTCTAGATGTTGATGATGATGTTGAGGTCCCCATCATTCTCGGTCAGCCGTTCCTAAACACTTCGGGTGCATTGATTGATGTCAAGGGTGGAAAGATGACATTAAGAGTTGGTGATGAACAAGTTGTCTTTACTCTCCCCGAAGCAATGCGGCACACACTCGATCATGATGATAGTTTGTATTATACCGATATAACTGATGTCATTGTTTCGGATTGTGTGCAGGAAGTTCTTGCCTTAAACCCGTTGGATGAGATTTTGGGGGAGTTAGATGACGATGAGATTGAAAAAAGTGATGCCACACCTATACCAATGCAACAAGTTGCACAAGTGATGGTTCGACCTCCGCCTCATGACCAAGAAAAGAAAGCTTTGAAGAATATATGGAGGGGGACAAAGAAAAGCCTACAAAAGTTGTGAAGGTTGTATCATCGCCGCCCATGGATGTAGATGACTTACTCATGGAAAATCAAAGGAAGTTCAAGATCTTTTCATGCATCTCCATGAATTTCTCGGGTAACAACATTTCACACAAGGATGGAGGTAATTTGACTCACTTTGATCCACCATGATGTTAAGGTAAGAGACGTCGAGCTAAAGATGTTAAACAAGCGCTCCTTGGGAGGCAACCCAAGCATTTGAATTCCTTGCAAGTTCATTTTTGTATTTCTAGTTTGTGTGGTTGCATGTTTTTCGTATTTTTGAAGTGTTAGTGCTTGTTGTTCTTTGCTTTTTAGATCTGTGTTTGTGGTTGTTTAGCCATCTTTCTCAATTTTTTTGATCATGATCTTCAATGGTTCTCATGAGTTCTTTAATTTTTACTTCATTGTGTTGTATCAAATTCCATGTTTTGAATGGTTGTTTGTGGTTTCGGCTTTGTTTTTCATGAGTTTTTAGGATGTTTGGATGAGCCCTTAATGAAAATCTTGAAATCAGCCCGTTTCTTGAGCATATGCAAAATTCCAGAAAGTCATACGGGCTACCATATGGGCATATGGTTGAGCATATAGAAAATTCCAGAAAGTCATACGGGCTACCATATGGGCATATGGTTGAGCATATAGAAATTCCAGAAAGTCATACGGGCAAGCATATGCCCATATGCCTACCCGTATGGCTGCGTAGAGCTTTTACCGAAACTCATACGGGCAACCATACGGGCATATGCTTGCCCGTATGGTTGGCTAACTTGTTTAAAACTCTTTCAACCCATGTTTTGTGCACTATTCACTCATCTTCTCATCATTTCCTTTCCTTCTCCTCCTCATTTCTCCATCATTTCCCTTCATTCTTTTTGCACAAGAAGGCTCTCCTCAACCTAGAGATCAAGGTTTTGGAAGATTTGCAAAGCTTTATCAAGTTTTTAACCGGATTCCACTTCATTTTCACTTTGGTGCCCTAGATTGAAGTAAGCTCCATATCTCTCCATTTCTAGGGCTTTTCTTTGTGTTTTTGGGCTGATTTTCTTGGGAATGTAGTTGTGAATGTATGTGTTGAATTTCAAGGTTTGTAAAATTTGCTTGCTACTTTTACAAGAAGAAACTCTTGAAAAATTTTCCCGAAATTACTGTAGCAACACTAAGATTTCAGCCCCTTAATTCCATTGAGTATTCTTTTCATATGGTCTTGTAGGGATGCCGAGCCAAGGTTCACCGATGAAACCCACAAGGCCCGTTATGCTCTTTTGTCGAGGAAGAAGTTCGGACCTCCACCGGATCATTAGACTCATGACACCTACATTCAGTTTTACTTTTCATGTTGTTGGTATTTTGTTTTTGCGCACTTAGACTTATTTTGGTATTTGTTGTATCGTTCAGTTAGTTAGGGTTTCGGCCCTACTAAACTATTTCTTTTTATTTATGTAGTTTGGATTTTATTTGTTTGCTCTCCTTATTTACATATTGAGTTGTGATGCATTTCCTGTTGCTTTCAGGACTGATCGTTGAGGATGCTTCACACTCCATGGCCCTAGTTTTTTACCCCTGTCTGTATTCACCTTGGATTCACTGCATCAGCCAATTGGGGAAGTCTCCTTGTTTCATCTCCTTATTTTTATTGCATACATATCACCATGTTCTGCTGATTCATGTACATTAGGGACAATGTATGATTCTAGGTGTGGGGATGGAGTGCTTTACTTTTATTTGCATGCTTGTTGTACCGATGATAGCAATGATGCCTAGTTTAGGACTTCCTAGCATGGAGGTTCGACAATTATGAGTTGTATCTTTTCACTATACCTACATGAGGTCCTGTTTTATCTTTAGTGCACCGACAGACTTTTGCACATTTACTTCCATCTCATACACTCCAACTAACCCATTGCAATGTTTTTGGCATTAAATTGCTAAAGTCTACTTTCAATACCTTTTTAAGAGCCTTTGAGGTTCTGTGTTGTTCTTTGACATCAAGGGAGATTGTTTAACATGTTTTATACCAGGGGATACGAGATACATTGTATATATGTACTAAAAAAAAAAAAAAAGTGGAGTCTATGACAGTATTCCTCTGCTAGTACAACATGAATGCGTCTATGTGGACTGTAATCAAGTAGGATGGGTGGCTCTTGTGCCTGGCAAGCATGTGCATCCGTCTGAACGATTTTTGTGCAGTCTATGTTAGTCGGACTCAGAAAAAAAAAAGTGTGTATATATGTAGGAAAAGAATAAAGTATCTTGTTTGTGTCCCCTGGAACCTGTTGCATTATCACTTGAGAGCCAAAGTTTCATTCAGGACCCGAAGGACTTTTAACTGGGTATTGAGGGTGTCTTTAACAGATTAATGCCGTTTTCATTGCATGTGGAGTGAATAGTATGGAGAATGAGGTTGGAAGTAAACACACACTCACCAGTGCACTTTAGATGAAACAGGACCATCCATACCCAGTTACCAACAGAACAACTCATTATCTGTCCTTCCTTCTGTCTGTGCTAGTGGGGTCCTCTACTGTTGAGCTTGAGGACGTACAGTTAGTCGTTTATCTGTTGTTCCCCTGTTCTTCATGTCTGTTTGCTTGGGGACAAGCAAACGCTTAGGTGTGGGGATGTTTGATAAATGCCTAACTGTACGTATTATTTATGTATGTTCACGTATTCTTCGAGTATTTTTATATGAGTGGATGCCCGTTTTCGGTCTAAATTGTTTTATTTCGTGTTACAGGCACTGAAGTTACCACAGGGAGCTCGTCAACGAGATTTTTAGAAGAAATTGACAAGAAAAGACCATTTTCGAGCCCGGCGTACTGCAGCTTCACTGTAGTAGTACTGTAGCACGAGGTTTTGGTGAAATGGCTAAGTCTGGAATTTCATACGGGCACTGGATTGCCCGTATACGGCTCCTGTAGCAGCGGCATTGTAGCAGAGTACTGTAGCATTTCACTGTAGTAGTACTGTAGGAGCTGCCGTCGGAGGCCATTTCCGGGGAGAGAACGACAAGGAGAGCGACATATGACGAGATCCACCTTCTTGATCCATAGTTAAGAGGAGAATCGACAAGGGAAGCCACCTATTTGGTGGCGTCTTTGGAACGTCATTCGGCCTCTATCTTTTGAGGGAGTGTTCTTGTCTTTGTATTTGGTTGTTTCTATGTACTATCTTGTGTATTTTGTATTCATGGGCAACTAAACCCCAAGGTCACCGGATGTAGGTGAACCTTGCGGGTGAACTTGTGTAGGATGCTTGCTTGAGTTGATTTATGCATTTTGGGAACCTCACTGTAGCAAAAGCACTGTAGCAAGCTGCTGTTCATTTTGGCAGAAATTCAGAAAACCAGAGAGTTCACAGGGGCGTGTGAAAATTCCATACAACCGTGTGAAATCTCGATAAGTTCAATTTTAAATCCGCGACTCAACATTATAAAAGCCCATTTTGGAGACTGTTTTGGGGATATTTTTGGCTCTTCTTTGCCCTAACTTCTGGAGAGGCACGGCTAGGGTTTGGAGGGGACTTCATAAAGGTTTGAAGTGCGTCATCGGCGTTGACATCAACGCCCGACGGCGGCACAAGACCACGTCCACATCGTACACAAGGGGTTTTTCATCTATGCATTCGAATTGTGTTCTTATTATTATTTTCATGGATTTGTATAGCTTCATGAGGAGCTAAACCCCTTATGGGTATTCGGACTTGTAAACCCTAGGATTATTATGTTTCTTTGAGATTTCTATTATGCTTTTCCATAATTGATGAATAAATTTGAGTTTCAATCTTAAATTCTTTTCTTTTATTATTGTTTTCCCTTAGTCGTGACACTAGGGTTGAGAACAATCTAGGTTATCCTTTGGAGGTGTGACAACTCCTATAGGATTAGACTACTTACGGTTGAAGAGGGTTGAAAGGGTGAGTCGTGAGGTAGCAGAACGTCTCCTTTCCCCTCCGATGTGATTCTTCCTACCTCCATGTTCCATGATTTATTCGCTGCCGAGATAGAGCTAGGTGCTAGGCGATAAACTCCCCTAGGGCTTTATTGCGCAAATACCAAAGTATAGGGTTGAAGTGAATCTTAGCACCAGGACTTAATCTTGACTAGGGTCTCTTACCTGGACCAAAGGGTTAGAAATATACATAGGAACAGGGTTAATCACTAGGAGTCCCTAGAACTTAAGGCAATTCCATATAGTGTGAGGCTTAGGTAGATAAACTCCCCTAGGGCTTAGTTGACAGGTCAACGAGAGTCAAGGGTCATAGTGAATTCTAATGATCGGAACATAGTGTTGGGATTAGTCGCGGTGGACCTTAGGTTGGGACCGCGTATTTAAGGATTTCCTCGACTCAATTAGCATCAATAGGAAGGTATAATAGCTTTGTCTTGCACTAGAAGCATAAGTCCTAGGGGTAGCTTGTCCGGATACCCATCTTTTCCCATTGCTAGTCCTACTCTTTTACTCTTTGATAAGTGCTCGTGTTATAGTAATGCGAAGTGTTATTATCTTGCAATGAGCATTGATTTAATCAGATTTTATCACTAAAAAGTGTGCATTTGTTTACTTTTGTGCATTGTAGGGTTGTGGAGCCAATTTGGAGAAGAATGAAGCAAGAATAGGTTATGTTCGCCATTGTTGACGAGTTCTTGGACCAAGCAAGGAACAAAGCACGAGATTAGACTTGTGGGTGTGTGCCAACCTCCATTGGAGGGGCACAAGGGCAGTCACATTCACAAAAGTCTAACTCGTGTAGCATTGGAGAATTTCGTCAAAGAAGAGAAATGAAGTAATCGACATAATCTACCGTTGATTGTGTGCCCAATTCAACGGCCTCAATGAAGAACGATGGATTCGGGAGTATTTCGGAGAAGTACTGCAGCAGGCACTGCAGCAAAAATACTGTAGCAGCTACTGTTCACATTCTGCCGAAATTCAGAATTCCAGAGAGTTCACACGGGCGTGTGGAAATTCCACACGGCCGTGTACTGTAGCAGAAACACTGTTCACAGGTGCCGAGAAATCACGATTCCAGAATTTCCACACGGCCGTGTGGAATTAACACACGGGCGTGTGGAATTTCTGGATTTTCACAGAAGTCCGATTTCAGCCCGAATTCAGCCTATAAATAGCCCGATTTCAGCCTATAAATAGCCCGTTTTCATATCTATTTGGGGAATCTCCCCTTCTATCACTGGGATATCTTTTGGGGGGTTTTCGGCTAGGGTTTGGAGAGGTTCTTGGAGGTCTTTGGAGGCGATAAAACGGCATCGACATCGACATCCTTTGGAAGAAAGCTATTGGGGAAGCTCTCATCGGCATTGATTTGGCGAGGTGTGCCCTAGGCTTGACAAGGGATTCGTTGGAGAAGACACGCGACTACACAAGACCATCGATACGATCTACAAGGGGGTTTTCTTTATGGTTTTCATGCATATTTTCTTAAATTCTTTATTGATTCTGTATTGCTCCATGGAGAGCTAAACCCTAGTGGGTATTCGGACTTGTAAACCCTAGGATGATATTGTTTCTATGACTTTTATTATGCTTTCTTAATTTGATGTTCTTTTATTGAGTTTCAATCTTGATTTTATCTTGTTATTGTTTTCCCTTAGATGTGACACTAGGGTTGAGAATCTATTAAGTTATCCTTTGAGGGTGTGACAACCTCTATAGGGTTAGACTCCTTAAGATTGAAGAGGGTTGAGAGGGAGAGTTGTGAGGTAGCGACGTACCCCTTTCCCTTCCGTTGTGATTTCTCCCTACCTCCGATTCCTTGATTCATTAGAGATCGAAATAGAGTGAAGTGCTAGGTAGACAAACTCCCCCAAGGTTTTGGGGTGATGTGAATCCTATGCACTGGGGCTTAATTTAGACTAGGGCTCTTCCACCTGGACCAAAGGGTTAGAACTACTACACATAGGAACAGGTTTTATCACTAGGAATCCCTAGAGCTTAAAGCAACTCTACGTAGTGTTAGGCTTAGGTAGATATACTCCCCTGGGGCTTAGTTGAGCAATCAACAGAGTGAAGGGTTGACGTGAATCCTAATGCCGGGACATAGTGTTGGGGTTAGTCACGGTTGACCTTAGGTTTGGGACCCTGTGTTTAAGGATATCCTCGACTCAATAGGCATCAATTGTAGAGCATAATACAAGTTTTGCACTAGAAGCATTAGTCCTAGGGGGAACTTTGTCCGGGTACCCCATCGTTATATCGATTACCTCTCCTACCCTCATTATTCTTCTTGCACTCTTTTATTTTCTTTTATATCTATACATACATACTTTTCTCGTCATCGATTCCCATCATAGCTAAATAGCGATAACACTTGTTTCTGAACACTATTCCCTGTGGATACGACTATCCACTCACCAGGGTATTTTATTACTTCGACAAGGCCGTGCACTTGCGGTACGCACGCAAAAGGTCGTGTCACTCTTACTTGCACTCTCTCGTCTTCCACACTTCTCTTTTAATTCTTGATTTTACTGATTATTTTTGCACTCACTCACCGATTTCCTTCCACACAACGCGATAGCTAAATAGTGAAATCTTGTATCTTAAGTACCTATTCCGTGTGGATTCGACTACCCACTCACCGGGGTATTTTATTACTTCGACAACCCGTGCACTTCTGGGCCCCTGTCAAGCCCCCAATTACTGCAATGAATTTTGAGTTGAAGCCATCGTTCATTCAGATGTTGCAACAGTCAGCACAATTTAATAATGGGTTGGCTGATAAGTGCTTGTGTTATAGTATCGCGAAGCGCTATTATCTTACATTTAGCATACCTTTTATCAGATTTTATCACTAAATGTGTGCATTTGTGTTCTCTTGTGCATTGAAGGTATTGTGGAACCTAATTGGAGAAGAAGAATGAAATTAGGTCGCGTTTGCCAATGTTGAGATGTTCTCGGACCAAGCAAGGAACGAAGCACGTATTTGGACTTGTGGATGTGTGCCAACCTCCTTTGGAGGGGCACAAAGGCAGTCACATTCACAACAAGTCCAATCCGTGTTACTTAGGAGAATTTCGCGAAAGAAGAAGACTTGAAGCAATCGGCGCGACCTACCGTTGCTTGTGTGCCCAAGTAATGGCCTCGATGAAGAACAATGGACCCGGGAGGCGTTTCGGCAAGTTACCAAGCCTGTTCAGCTGAAGACCAGTGTTCCAGAGAAGTCACACGGGCGTGTGGAAATTCCACACGGCCGTGTGTTTTGCAATTTCAGCCATCCAGTGAAGACACACGGGCGTGTGGAAATTCCACACGGCCGTGTGAAATTAATTTTTCAGCCGAGACAGAAGCTTCACACGGGCGTGTGGATATTCCACACGGCCGTGTGAAGCCCCCGATAAGTCAAATTTTAAAGCCGTGATTCAACATTATAAAAGGGGATTTTTGCAACCTTTTGGGGGATCTTGGAACCGAACTTTTCCCCAACTTTCTGGAGTGCGGCTAGGGTTTCGGAGAGGGTTTCGTGGAGGTTCTAGCACATCGTCGGCATCGATTCCGAGGTTCGACGTTTGCACAAGACCACGGCCACACCAACTTCGAGGGGGTTTTCATCTATGTCTATGTTTTATGCTTTAATTTTCACATTGATGAACATGTATAGCTCTATGAGGAGCTAAACCCCTCGCGGGGTATTCAGACTTGTAAACTTTAGGGTTCTTATGTTTCTTTGACATTGATTATTATGCTTTCCATCGTTGATGAATAAATTGAGTTTTAATCTTAATTATCTCTTGATATTGTTTTCCCTTAAACGTGACATTAGGGTTGAGAGCAATCTAGGTTTTCCTTTGGAGGTGTGACAACTCCTATAGGATTAGACTACTTAAGATTAAAGAGGGTTGAGAGGGAGAGTTGTGAGGTAGCAATGTACCCCTTTCCCTTCCGATGTGATTTCTCCCTACCTCCGATTCCTTGATTTAATAGCGGTAGAAATAGAGTAAAGCAATAGGTAGATAAACTCCCCTAGGGCTTAATTGCGCAAGCAATAGAGTGAAGGGTTGTAGTGAATCCTATATGCTGGGGCTTAATCTAGACTAGGGTTCTTCCACCTGGACCAAAGGGTTAGAACTATTTTTGTAGGAACAGGTTTAATCACTAGGAATCCCTAGAGCATAATGCAATCCCATATAGTGTGAGGTTTAGGTAGATGGACTCCCCTGGGGCTTAATCATCTAGGTGACAGAGCGAAGGGTGTTGTGAATCCTAATACCAAGGCATAGCGTTGGGGTTAGTCACGGTTGTCCTTAGGTTTGGGACCGTGAGTCTTAGGATTTCCTCGACTTAATTGACATCAATAGGAGAGTATAATATCATAGTCTTGCACTTGAAACATAGATCCTAGAGGTAGCTTGTCCGGATACCCCCTTTTACTCATTGCAAGTCCTTCTCGATTTTCCTATTTGCACCTCTTACTTTCATCCTTCTATTTAGTTTATTGCTTTGCATTATTTTTCACTCATCAATCCTATTATCGTTTCCCGTATTTCGCATAGCTTAATTAGTGAAACCTTATATTCTATCTCCCTATTCCCTGTGGATTCGACTACCTTCTCACCAAGGTAAATTTATTACTTCGACAAGGCCGTGCACTTGCGGTACACACGCAAAAGGTCGTGTCAAGTTTTTGGCGCCGTTGCCGGGGAATAGGCGTTTTAGATATTTGTTTTTCACTACTTTAGCTATTCACTTCGCACTCTATCTCATATTTTCTTTACCTATCATTGTTCTTATTTTTCTTTTCTTTATTTTCGGCTCCAGGTTATGACCCGTGGGAACCCTTCAATACTTGTTGAAGGAGACCCAGACATTGGAAAAAGAACACATCGTAAAGGAAAAGAACCTGCACAAGAAGCATCAAATCAAGCCGATATTGAGACAGAAGGGTCAGAGACAATGGCAGAACAGAACGAGCAGCAGCGAACGTTGTCTGATTTTGCTAGACCCGCAGTTATGGGGACCCAATCAAGCATTGTCAGGCCCCCAATTACAGCAATGAATTTCGAATTGAAGCCATCGTTCATTCAGATGCTGCAGCAGTCCGCACAGTTTAATGGGTTAGCCGATGAAGACCCTAATAGTCACATAGAAAATTTCTTGGAAGTGTGTGACATGTTGAAGATAAATGGAGTGACGGACGATGCAATTCGATTGAGAGCTTTCCCGTTTTCATTGAAAGGAAAAGCAAGGCATTGGTTGCACTCATTACCGAGAGCCTCCATTACTACGTGGGAGGAGATGGCCGAGGCATTCTTGGCTAGATACTTCCCACCGGGGAAATCTGCAAGACTCCGGAATGAGATATCATCCTTTGTACTCCGGAATGAGATATCATCCTTTGGCAAGAGGCATCGGATGCTTTAATAAAGTTATCTATCGTTTTTTTCCATTGAGGTGCATCCTCTTCAAGTACCTCATCCTTTTGAAATTGCTCTTGAGGTGCTTCCCAATGTTGTCCATCATTATGCCATGAAAAATTTGGGTAGCTCCTTTTATTTGGATGATATGTGTTGTAGCATGGATTGCTTTGTTGTTGTGAAGCAATAATTCTATCAAGCCTTGTATTGAGAGCCTCAACTTGAGAATATAGCCCAATGATTGCATCAATCTCCATTTAGGCTCCTTGCAAGAAAAAGCAGGACAAAACAAACGAAAACAAATAAGAACGATGAAAGAATAAGAAAGGGTGAAATAGAATGAATGATGAATAGCTAAAATAGCAAAGTACAAATGTCTCTAAAACGCCTATTCTCCGGCAACGGCGCCAAAAATTTGACACGACCTTTTGCGTGCGTACCGCAAGTGCACGTCCTTGTCGAAGTAATAAAATACCCTGTTGAGTGGGTAGTCGTATCCATAGGGAATAGTGTTCAGAAACAAGTGTTATCGCTATTTAGCTATGATGGGAATCGATGACGAGAAAAGTATGTATGTATAGATATAAAAGAAAATAAAAGAGTGCAAGAAGAATAATGAGGGTAGGAGAGGTAATCGATATAACGATGGGGTACCCGGACAAAGTTCCCCCTAGGACTAATGCTTCTAGTGCAAAACTTGTATTATGCTCTACAATTGATGCCTATTGAGTCGAGGATATCCTTAAACACACGGTCCCAAACCTAAGGTCAACCGTGACTAACCCCAACACTATGTCCCGGCATTAGGATTCACGTCAACCCTTCACTCTGTTGATTGCTCAACTAAGCCCCAGGGGAGTATATCTACCTAAGCCTAACACTACGTGGAGTTGCTTTAAGCTCTGGGGATTCCTAGTGATAAAACCTGTTCCTATGTGTAGTAGTTCTAACCTTTTGGTCCAGGTGGAAGAACCCTAGTCTAAATTAAGCCCCAGTGCATAGGATTCACATCACCCCAAAACCTTGGGGGAGTTTGTCTACCTAGCACTTCACTCTATTTTGACCTCTAATGAATCAAGGAATCGGAGGTAGGGAGAAATCACAACGGAAGGGAAAGGGGTACGTCGCTACCTCACAACTCTCCCTCTCAACCCTCTTCAATCTTAAGGAGTCTAACCCTATAGAGGTTGTCACACCCTCAAAGGATAACTTAATAGATTCTCAACCCTAGTGTCACATCTAAGGGAAAACAATAACAAGATAAAATCAAGATTGAAACTCAATAAAAGAACATCAAATTAAGAAAGCATAATAAAAGTCATAGAAACAATATCATCCTAGGGTTTACAAGTCCGAATACCCACTAGGGTTTAGCTCTCCATGGAGCAATACAAAATCAATAAAGAATTTAAGAAAATATGCATGAAAACCATAAAGAAAACCCCCTTGTAGATCGTATCGATGGTCTTGTGTAGTCGCGTGTCTTCTCCAATGAATCCCTTGTCAAGCCTAAGGCACACCTCGCCAAATCAATGCCGATGAGAGCTTCAACAATAGCTTTCTTCCAAAGGATGTCGATGTCGATGCCGTTTAATCGCCTCCAAAGACCTCCAAGAACCTCTCCAAACCTTAGCCGAGAGCCCCCCAAAAGATATTCAAGTGATAGAAGGGAAGGGTCCCCAAATAGATATGAAAACGGGCTATTTATAGGCTGAAATCGGGCTGAAATCGGACTTCTGTGAAAATCCAGAAATTCCACACGCCCGTGTGTTAATTCCACACGGCCGTGTGGAAATTCTGGAATCGTGATTTCTCGGCACCTGTGAACAGTGTCTCTGCTACAGTACGCGGCCGTGTGGAATTTCCACACGCCCGTGTGAACTCTCTGGAATTCTGAATTTCGGCAGAATGTGAACAGTAGATGCTATAGTATTTACCTACAGTATTTTTGCTACAGTACCTGCTGCAGTACTCCCGAAATACTCCCGAATCCATCGTTCTTCATCGAGGCCGTTGAATTGGGCACACAATCAACGGTAGATTATGTCGATTACTTCATTTCTCTTCATTGGCGAAGTTCTCCAATGCTACACGAGTTATAGACTTTTATGAGTGTGACTGCCCTTGTGCCCCTCCAATCGAGGTTGGCACACACCCACAAGTCTAGACTCGTGCCTTGTTCCTTGCTTGGTCTGAGAACTCCTCAACAACGCCGAACATAACCTATTCTTCCTTCTTTTTCTCTAGATCTTCTCCACAACCCTTCAATGCACAAAAGTAAACAAATGCACACTTTTTAGTGATAAAATCTGATTAAATTAATTCCCATTGCAAGATAATAACACTTCGCATTACTATAACACGAGCACTTATCACACCGTTTAGGTAAATAGTGAAATCTAATGTCTTAAATCCCTATTCCCCTTGGATACGACTACCCACTCACCAGGGTAATGTTATTACTTCGATAAGCCCGTACACTTTTAGGTAAAAGATCCCTAAACCCCTACATGGTTCCGCTGGAGAAATCTCTCAATCTCACACCTCATATCAAATATGGTTGCATAAATTCTATAGAATGCGGAGTTAGGATATGACACGACCCCTTGCGTGTATCCCGCAAGTGCACGGGTTTGTCGAAGTAATAAATTTACCTTGGTGAGAAGGTAGTCGAATCCACAGGGAATAGGGAGATAGAATATAAGGTTTCACTAATTAAGCTACGCAGAATACGGAGAACGATAATAAGATTGATGAGTGAAAATAATGCAAAGCAATAAACTAAACAGAGAGATGGAAGAAAGAAGTGCAAGTAGGAAAATCGAGAAGGACTAACAATGAGTAAAGGGGGGTATCCGGACAAGCTACCTCTAGGGTCTATGTTTCAAGTGCAAGACTATGATATTATACTCTCCTATTGATGTCAATTGAGTCGAGGATATCCTAAGACTCACGGTCCCAAACCTAAGGACAACCGTGACTAACTCCAACACTATGCCCCGGTGTTAGGATTCACAACACCCTTCACTCTGTCACCTAGATGACTAAGCCCCAGGGGAGTCCATCTGCCTAAACCTCACACTATGTGGAGTTGCATTATGCTCTAGGGATTCCTAGTGATTAAACCTGTTCCTATACGTAATTCTAACCCTTTGGTCCAGGTGAAAGAACCCTAGTCTAGATTGAGCCCCAGCAAATAGGATTCACTACAACCCTCCACTCTATTACTTGCGTAACCAAGCCCTAGGTGAGTTTATCTACCTATTGCTTCACTCTATTTCGACCGCTATTAAATCAAGGAATCGGAGGTAGGGAGAAATCACATCGAAGGGGAAAGGGGTACATTGCTACCTCACAACTCTCCCTCTCAACCCTCTTTAATCTTGAGTAGTCTAATCCTATAGGAGTTGTCACACCTCCAAAGGAAAGCCTAGATTGCTCTCAACCCTAATGTCACGTTTAAGGGAAAACAATATGAAAGGATAATCAAGATTAAAAACTCAATTTTATTCATCAACGATGGAAAGCATAATAATCAATGTCAAAGAAACATAAGAAACCCTAAAGTTTACAAGTCCGAATACCCCACGAGGGGTTTAGCTCCTCATAGAGCTATACATGTTCATCAATGTGAGAAATAAAGCATAAAACATAGACATCAATGAAAAAAACCCCCTCGAATTGGTGTGGCCGTGGTCTTGTGCAAACGTCGAACCTTGAAATCGATGCCGACGACGCTCTAGAACCTCCACGAAATCCTCTCCGAAACCCTAGCCGCGCTGCAGAAAGTTAGGGAAAAGATAGGTCGAAAGATCCCTCAAAAGGTTGCAAAAATCCCCTTTTATAATGTTGAATCGCGGCTTTAAAATTAGACTTATCGGGGGCTTCACACGGCCGTGTGGGATTTCCACACGCCCGTGTGAAGCTTCTGTCTCGGCTGAAAAATTAATTTCACACGGCCGTGTGGAATTTCCACACGCCCGTGTGTCTTCACTGGATGGTTGAAATTGCAAAACACACGGCCGTGTGGAATTTCCACACGCCCGTGTGACTTCTCTGTCTGGCTGGAAAATGGCTCACACGGCCGTGTGGAATTTCCACACGCCCGTGTGACTTCTCTGGAACACTAATCTTCAGCTGAACAGGCTTGGTAACTTGCCGAAACGCCTCCCGGGTCCATTGTTCTTCATCGAGGCCATTACTTGGGCACACAAGCAACGGTAGGTTGCGCCGATTGCTTCAAGTCTTCTTCTTTCGCGAAATTCTCCTAAGTAACACGGATTGGACTTGTTGTGAATGTGACTGCCTTTGTGCCCCTCCAAAGGAGGTTGGCACACATCCACAAGTCCAAATACGTGCTTCGTTCCTTGCTTGGTCCGAGAACATCCCAACATTGGCGAACGCGACCTAATTTCATTCTTCTTCTCCAATTAGGCTCCACAATACCTTCAATGCACAAGAGAACACAAATGCACACATTTAGTGAGAAAACCTGATAAAAGGTATGCTTAATGTAAGATAATAGCGCTTCGCGATACTATAACACAAGCACTTATCAGGATACACTAATCAGAGGGGAAAGGAAATACTCCACTATCTCATAACTCACTCTCTTAACCCTCTTCAACCTTGAAGTTCTGACCCTAATGGAGACCTCTCTCTCACCAAGGCGAACAACTCATGCAAGACAATCAACCACAAAGATCAATACGTCAAGCAAACAATTATAAAACAAGATTGAAAATCAATTAAACTTAGATTTAATGGAAAACACAAATTTAATCAATACATAAATAAGATCCTATGGTTCACATGCCCAAATATCTATTAGAGTTTATCCCTCCATGGGGTAAGTTATAAAATAAATAGAGTAATGTTAAGCAATGAAAACCATGGAATATGTCACGCCCCGACCCACCGGTCCACGGAACGTGACAATCGCCGTGATGATCCCAAGGAGGGAAACCCTGCCACTTAACCCTCAGAACGCCATAAGGCTAAACAACAACTTGGAAACAATAATATTTACATTGTACAAGGTAAACAAGTAACAAGTCTCTGAAAAAAATATTCAACCCCAAAACAAGTTGCTCCTCAACTAGGGTAATATGAATTAATCTAGGTTTTCACAGCAAGACTAAGTAAATAATTTGGCATGTATAAGGACCTTAACAAGAATAATCCCCCCAAACTTAAGAGCTTCTATCAACACAATCATAGATTGTACTAAGTCATGCAATCATCAATAAAAGTAAGGCAAGAACCCTCCCCCACACTTAAAGAGTGCATTGTCCTAAATGTACAAGTATATGCAATAAAGTCTAAAGATTGAGAACCAAAATAAAGAGGGAGTTCATTTAATTTTCCTGAACACAAAGACTGATGTGTCCGCTCTCTACGGTTATTCCAACAGCCACTTAACCACAAATAATCCTGAGATGAAACAAGAGGCACTAAGTGAAGCTCAACATTACAAACAACAATAAAAGAAACAAGAACTGAAAATGCAGAAAGAAAGTGCATGAAAGTAAACAAACCAAAATGTTAGTATAGTTGGTACTTCCCTTACTAGCTAAAATAACACAAGTCTAACAAAAGATAAAATGAAATACAAGTCCAGATACTGTAAAGTAAAAAAGAAAGGTAGTTGTGTAATAATAAGAAATGGAACGCTCTCAGAAGAATAAGAGGTAGCGGTGTCGGAGAAAGAGAAACATGAATCCTCGGCCCTATCAGCAGTGTCCATCCCCTTGTTGTGGTAATCTAACAGGGGAAAATGGCTCAGGAGACAAACAGATCCTCTGGTGCTCAGCAATCTTGGTGACGCTCCTCTAAAGCCACCTGAATGCTGAAGCAAAACAAGTAACCTGGTAAGAGCGGCTAGAGGAAGCATGTGGTGATGGTGGGGATCTCTGACGAGCGGTACTAGAAGGGGGATGAAAGGGCAGCACCAGGAAGAGAGTGCACAAAGAGATGCTCTTCCCTAGAAGTGCTTGCCATGGGTAAGCCCAACTTTTGCAAACTATGAAAAGTGATAAGGCTATACCCACCAACGATAGTTGATAAGTGCTTATGTTATAGTAACGTGAAGCGTTCTTATCTTACATTGAACATATCTTTTATCAGATATTATCACTAAATAGTGTGCATTTGTGTATTCTTATGCATTGTAGGTTTGTGGAGCTAATTTGGAGAAGAAGAACGAAGTTAGATCGTGTTCACCGTTGTTGGGAGGTTTTCGGAACAAGCAAGGAACAAGGCACGATATTAGACTTGTGAGTGTGTGCCAACCTCCTTTGGAGTGGCATAAAGGCAGTCACATTCACAACATGTCTAACTTGTGTAGCTTAGGAGAATTTTGCCAAGAAGGAGACTTGAAGCAATCGATTGTGTGCCCAATTCAATCGCCTTGATGAAGAACGACGGACTCAGGAGCATTTCTGCGAGTACTGTAGCAGCAATGTAGTTTGTTGCTGTAGCAAGCTACTGTTCACTTTCGGCCGAATTTCAGAATTCCAGAGAATTCACACGGGCGTGTGGAATTAATACACAGCCGTGTGAATCAATTTTTCAGCAAACAGAAACTTTACACGCCCGTATGTTAATTCTACACGGCCGTGTGAAGTCCTGATAAGTCCAAAATTTAAAGCCGCACTCAGCATTATAAAAGCCCGATTTGGAGACTTTTTACACATCTTTTGACCTATCTTTCTCCCCAACCTCTGGAGAGTGCGGCTAGGGTTTTGGAGAGGACTTTGTGGAGCATTGAAGCGCATCATCGGCATCGACATCGACGTTCGACGGCCACACCATACGAAAGGGGGTTTTCATCAATGCTTTTGTTTTGTTCTTTCTTTCATATTTTGATAACCATGTATAGCTCCATGAGGAGCTAAACCCCTTGTGGGTATTCGTACTTGTAAACCCTAGGATTATTATGTTTCTATGACATTGTTATTATGCTTTTCCATTATTGATGAATAAATTCGAGTTTCAATTTTATTTATCTTGTGCTATTATTTTCTCTTAGCCATGACACTAAGGATTGAGAATAATCTAGGTTATCCTTTGGAGGTATGACAACTCCTATAAGGTTAGACTACTTAAGATTGAAGAAGGTTGAGAGGGAGAGTTGTGAGGTAGCGATGTATCCCCTTTCGCTTCCAATGTGATTTCTTCCTACCTCCGTTTCCTTGATTTATTAACGGTCGAAATAGAGTGAAGTGCTAGGTAGATAAACTCCCCTGGGGCTTAGTTGCGCAAGTGACAGAGTGAAGGGTTGACGTGAATCTTATGCACTGGGGCTTAATTTAGACTAGGGTTCTTTCACCTGGACCAAAGGGTTAGAACTATACATAGGAACATGTTTTATCACTAGGAATCCCTAAAGCTTAAAGCAATCACACGTAGTGTTAGGCTTAGGTAGAAATACTCCCCTGGGCTTAGTTGCGTGAGTGAAAGAGTAAAGTGTTGACGTGAATCCTAATGACGGGACATAGTGTTGGGGTTAGTCACAGTTGACCTTAGGTTTGGGACCATGTGTTTAAGGATATCCTCGACTCAATTAACATCAATAGGAAAGTTTAATAGCATAGTCTTGCACTACAAGAATAAGTCCTAGAGGTAACTTGTCTGGATACCCTATTTCATTCATTGCTAGTCTTTCTCCTTCTACCTTTACTTGCATTTTCTTGTCTCCCATCTCTCTATTTACTTTCTTGTCTTTTCTTTTAATTGATTCCATAATTCTCTCATCAAACCGATTATCACTTTTCATACACCGCATAACTAAATAGCGAATTCTTGTGTTCCAAATCCCTATTCCCTGTGGATTAGACTACCCACTCACCAGGGTAATTTTATTACTTCGACAAGCCCGTGCACTTGCGGGAGACACGCAAGGGGTCATGTCAAGTTTTTGGTGCCGTTACCTTGGAATAGGCGTATTTTTCATACTTGTTTTTGCTACTTTAGTTATTCACTTCGTTTTCTATTTCGCACTTTCTTTATCTATCATTGTTCTTATTTTTCTTTTCTTTGTGTTGGCTTTAGGGTTATGACCCGTGGGAACCCTTCGTTTCTTGTTGAAGGAGACCCGGACATTGGTAGAAGATCGCACCGTAAAAGGAAACAGCTTGTGGAAGAACAATCCAAGCAAGCCAGCATAGATTCATAAGGGTCGGAAGCAATGACAGAACAAAACGAACAACAAAGGACGTTGTCCGACTTTGCTAGACATGCGGTAATGGGGACCCAATCAAGCATTGTGAGGCCCCCAATCACCGCGAATAACTTTGAGTTGAAGCCGTCGTTCATTCAAATGTTGCAACAGTCCGCAAAGTTTAATGGGTTGGCCGATGAAGATCCTAACAACCATCTTGAGAATTTTCTTGAAGTGTGCGACATGTTGAAGATCAATGGAGTAACGGACGATGCAATTAGATTGAGAGCCTTCCGATTTTCATTGAAGGGAAAAGCAAGACATTGGCTACATTCATTACCGAGAGTATCCATTACTACATGGGAGGAGATGGCTGATGCGTTCTTGGCTAGGTACTTTCCTCTGGGAAAATCAGCGAGGCTTCAGAATGAGATCTCATCCTTCATGCAAATGGAATTGGAGTCTCTATTCGAGACATAGGATAGGTTCAAGGAGCTCTGATGACTTGACCGCAAGCGCACGGGTCGCCAAGTAATACCCCTCACGCACGCGCGAGGGGGTCGTATTCCCAAGGGCCAAGGATCTACTATTACTTCCCCTTCATCTATTTCCTAACCTAGCAATTTTGTGATAAAAGCAAGATAAGAAGAATAATAAAGATAAAAATATAAACAAGTGGACTAAGGCTCACCACAATAGCATGCTAAGGAAGCAAGTAACAATGAAAGTTCGAGGTCCCCGAGCGAGGATCCCCTCGGGACTACTAAAGCTAGAAGGATACTCGAAGTACATAGGCAAAGGTGGTTAGGCCAAGAGACGTCCAAAGGTAGGTCACCCCGATGGTCACGGTGATGACCCCTAATCCGGTACAAGTATTGGAATACGGAATCACTTCCGCCCAAATCCTCGCACGATTGCAATGGGCCTAGGGAAATCCCTAATTAAGGTCAAACACACATCTAGGCTCAACCCTAATGGTTGGAGGGGTACAAATACCCGATGGTCACGGCGTATTCGTACATGTATCCCTTCTAAGCTTGGTGAGTCTAACACTAGGGCAATGGTCATGCAACCTAGTATAACCTAGAAATTGATACACAGAGTTCTCATGCATACCAAGGCATTCAAATACACCAAACTTAAACCACAAACCACACAAATACCATACATGTAAATCAAAGAATCCATACAAGCAAGTTCATCCCAAGGTTCACCGGATGCCCGGTGACCTTGGGAGTCTAGTTCATCATCAATAAAGGAGAAAGCATAAAGAACAAGAAATGCAAGCTAAAGCACATAACAAACTCCCCTAAGATGAAGACTAGAGGTGGTGATGAGAACTTGATGGATCCGCGCCAACAAGCTCCTAGATCTTATCCTTGATCGCGCTCCTCTTTTCCCCTTCGATTTGCTCCTCAGAAATGCCTTCTCCCGCAGCCTTGAAGTCCAAGAAGATGATGGAGGAGAATGGTGGCCAAAAGACCCAAAGAGAAGTGCCCTAATCCCCTTTAAAAACAGATTTCGGGATGCTATGCGGCCTCCCATGCGGGGAGAGAAAGTTTCCGAGAAATTCCAAAAATCGCGTAAGTTGCTACAGTGCCGCTACAGTGATCCTGCTGCAGTACCATGCTACAGTGACTTCTGCTGCAGTACCGTATGCGGCTGCAATGCGCCCGCATGGTTGCCCGCATGGTTGCCCGCATGAACCTCCAGACCAAGCCGTTTCTTCAAGGGTTCGTGCTACAGTACTCGCTACAGTATTGCTACAGTACCGGGTCTCAAAAATAGTGTTTTCCTTGCTAATCTCTCCTTAAATCATGTTGTTGAGCACCCCGCTGTAACTTTTGTACCTGTAACACGAAACAAAACAATTTAGACCGAAAACGGGCATCCACACATATAAAAATACTCGAAAAATACGCGAACATACATAAATAATACGTACAGTTAGGCGTTTATCAAACATCCCCACACCTAAGCGTTTGCTTGTCCCCAAGCAAACAAACATGAAGAACAGGGGCAAGAAGATAAACGACTAACTGTATGACCTCAAGCTCAATAGTAAAGAACTTCACGACCACAAATGGACAGAAATTAAGAAGTGAGCTGTTCAATGAATAGTCAAGTAATATTAGTTCTGTTTCTCCTCAAGTGCCCCCGTGAGTGTGTGCTAACTCCCACCTTGTCCTCCACACCCTGGATTACCCCAGGATGACCATTCACCCCACGTACAATGAATAAGGCATTAAAGTGTTAAAGACACCCTCAATACCCAGTTAAGAGTCCTTTGGGTCCTAAAGAAAACTCTGGCTCTTAAGTGATCAAGCAACAGGTTTCAGGGGATACAAACGAGATGCTTTATTCCTACTTACATATATACTTTCTTTTACTTTACTTTTTTTTTTTTTTTTTTTTTTTTTTTTTTTTCTGAGTCCGACTAATGTAAACTGCACAAAAATCTTTCAGACGGATGCACATGCTGACTAGGCACAAGAGCCACCCATCCTACTTGATTACAGTCCACATAGACGCATTCATGCTATACTAGCAGAGGAATACTGTCATAGACCCCACTATCTTTTTTTTTTTTTTATTATTATTTTTTTTAACATATATACAATGTATCTCGTATCCCCAGGCATAAAACCTGTTAAACAATTTCACTTGAGGCCAAAGAAAACAATAGAGGACCTCAAAGGCTCTTAAAAGTGCATTGAAAATAGACTTTAACAATTAAATGCCAAGAACACTGCAATGGGTTGGTTGGAATGTACAAGGTGGAAGTGATCATGAACAAGTATATGGGTGTACTAAAGATGAAACAGAACTACATTCAAGCACAGGTAAAGGACAGCTCACAACTATCATTCTACCAAGCTAGGAAGTCCTTAACAATAAAATCATAGCTATCATAGGTAATTCAAGCATGCACTTGCAAAAATTTTAAAAGTTCACGAAAATCCAACTCCATCCCCCCACTTAAAGATGCACATTGCCCTCAATGTGCCTAAGCAATGAAATGCAATAATATTGACAATAAAAACATAGTAGGAGGGTTTCGTGAACTTCCCCGAGTCTCAAAACATGAGTATTGAAGTCCATGAGATCGGGGTGACCACCAAAGCTCTTGTATAAAATGGAGAAAGAAAGTGCGCTTGATGCCCTCATGCTACCCTGCAAGGTAGACAAGAACATCAACTCAAGGCATCCATCACACACAAAGAAAATAAGACACACAAATAAACAGACAACTAACAATACAAGAACAACTAAACAAGAAACGATTCAAGCAAGTCCTTTGTGCAATCAAAAACATGAAGTCCAATTTTCTTTGATGCAAGTGTTGTGGGGGATAAGAGGTTACAAGGGTGCAACAAAATCAGGACAAATACAAGAGAAGAAATGGTTTCTCATGATGGGAAATGAATGAGTTCAAGAAGTGCTACAGTAATTCCCAAAAAAAATTTTGCAAGAGCTTCTCTTGTACATGGAGCACAAAAATTTTACAAAGCTTGCAAATTGCTCCAAAAACCCACAAAAACAACAAACAACCAATCTCCCACAACATTATCATCCATTCAACATGAGAAATAGGAGAAAGGAGGAAGAACCAATCATGCTCAAAACTAGGGCTTAGAGAAAGGTACCTAGGAAAGTCGGTGAAGATGATGGCAAAACTCCCAATAAATGATGCAAATTAAGTCCTTGGAGGCAGAATATTCGTGTAGAGGAAGAAAAATGGAGAAAAACGGTGAAAGAATGAGGGAAAACGGATGAGAAATGAGAGAGATATGAAGAAAATGGTGAAGAGGTACCGAGTATAAAGTTCAGCCCGAGAGTCCATGCGGCCCCTTGTGCGGCCGCATGACAGGCCGCACAAGGCTCGGGAAAAAACATGCGGCCCCTTGTGCGGCCGCATGATAGGCCGCACAAGGCTCGGGAAAAAACATGCGGCCTGCTATGCGGCCGCATAGCAGGCCGCACAACTTCCTAGATGCAAATATGGGCACCAAACACCCCAAAATCGCATAAAAACGATGCCAAATTCACCCACAACACCTAAAACATGATAATTGATGCATAAAGATGAATGATAACGCAAAGAACTCACAAGAACCATGAACAAACACAAGTAAATAAATTATGAAAAATGACTAACTAACCACAATCACACACTTGAAAACAAAGAACACTCAAGCAAACAAACACAACAAAAATACGAAAACACACATGCAATAAATTTTTATGCTTGGGTTGCCTCCCAAGAAGCGCTTGTTTAACGTCATTAGCTCGACGTGTTTTACCTCAATGGGGCTTGAAGACGGTGTGTTCCTCCTGGCTAGAAGTGGCATAAGAACTACCAAGAAAAGTGAAGCGTACCTTCCGGGATGGTGTCAAAGTGGAGACCAAGCATGAGTTACCTTTTGGCCTCCACGGAAAAAGCTTTGGCCGGGCATTACACAATTTATACTTTGGCGGATCCTTGGACGGCTTGAACCTCCTCCTCGCCTCTACTTTGGTCCCGGCTGAATTTCCTTGGAGCATCCACAAAGCTTGTTTTGGCCTCCAAGAGAATAAGTAAGGTTGAAAAAATCTTAAGCTTGGCATGGGTGGGTCCTTGGGGGGTGTAAACCTCCTACCCACATCTCCTTCTTCAACCATTGTCAGTCTTCCTTTAATTACCCACAAGAATCGTTTGGGCCTCCAAGGAAATAGTTTTGGTTGGGACGTGTCTAACCTCGGCATAGGTGGGTCAATTGATGGCTTCAACCTCCGACCCACAATTTCTTTTGTCCCAAATAATTCTTTCTTGTGCTTGGTTTTCTTGTTAGCTTTTATGCAAATGGCTTGCTCAAGTGCTATCAATGGTACTCTTTTGACTCCTTCAACCTCCAAAATACCAAAGTTCTCTTCCTTCTCATTATAGGTTGTAGTTGGGCCTTACATTGTTAGTTCACGACATTGTTGTTCAACCCTGCTCTCTAGCTTTTGAAGAGAACCTTGCACATCCGAAAGTGTGGCATGGATGGCCTCAAATCTAGCTTCATATTTGGCATCAAGGGTTGAGTATTGTTCAGATTGGGCCCTAGCAAGATGTGCAACCTGGCTCTCAAGAGAATGAATAGAGGCTTGGACATTCCTTAGAATTGTGCCGAATTCATAAAACCTTTTTTCTATCCTTTCAAACTTTGCCTCCGTGGTGATCATGAATCGCGCCAAGACCTCCTCAGTAGTATATCTCCTTTCTTGCGAAGCACCATGGTTAGGACTTGGAGGGCAATTTTGAGCTTGCATTTGTCAAGAATAGTGTACCTCGCACAAAAAAGAAAGAAAACACAAAGTGAAACAAAACAAAACTAAACAAACAAAATAAATAACAAAACAGTATGTACAACAAGAAAAAACAAAGTGGCTAGAGCAATAGACTACAGGTTTTCCTAGTATTCCTTGTGAGTCCCCGGCAACGGCGCCAAAAACTTGATGACTTGACCGCAAGCGTACGGGTCGCCAAGTAATACCCCTCACGCACGCGCGAGGGGGTCGTATTCCCAAGGGCCAAGGATCTACTATTACTTCCCCTTCATCTATTTCCTAACCTAGCAATTTTGTGATAAAAGCAAGATAAGAAGAATAACAAAGATAAAAATATAAACAAGTGGACTAAGGCTCACCACAATAGCATGCTAAGGAAGCAAGTAACAATGAAAGTTCGAGGTCCCCGAGCGAGGATCCCCTCGGGACTACTAAAGCTAGAAGGATACTCGAAGTACATAGGCAAAGGTGGTTAGGCCAAGAGACGTCCAAAGGTAGGTCACCCCGATGGTCACGGTGATGACCCCTAATCCGGTACAAGTATTGGAATACGGAATCACTTCCGCCCAAATCCTCGCACGATTCCAATGGGCCTAGGGAAATCTCTAATTAAGGTCAAACACACATCTAGGCTCAACCCTAATGGTTGGAGGGGTACAAATACCCGATGGTCACGGCGTATTCGTACATGTATCCCTTCTAAGCTTGGTGAGTCTAACACTAGGGCAATGGTCATGCAACCTAGTATAACCTAGAAATTGATACACAGAGTTCTCATGCATACCAAGGCATTCAAATACACCAAACTTAAACCACAAACCACACAAATACCATACATGTAAATCAAAGAATCCATACAAGCAAGTTCATCCCAAGGTTCACCGGATGCCTTGTGACCTTGGGAGTCTAGTTCATCATCAATAAAGGAGAAAGCATAAAGAACAAGAAATGCAAGCTAAAGCACATAACAAACTCCCCTAAGATGAAGACTAGAGGTGGTGATGAGAACTTGATGGATCCGCGCCAACAAGCTCCTAGATCTTATCCTTGATCGCGCTCCTCTTTTCCCCTTCGATTTGCTCCTCAGAAATGCCTTCTCCCGCAGCCTTGAAGTCCAAGAAGATGATGGAGGAGAATGGTGGCCAAAAGACCCAAAGAGAAGTGCCCTAATCCCCTTTAAAAACAGATTTCGGGATGCTATGCGGCCTCCCATGCGGCCCCGCATGCGGGGAGAGAAAGTTTCCGAGAAATTCCAAAAATCGCGTAAGTTGCTACAGTGCCGCTACAGTGATCCTGCTGCAGTACCATGCTACAGTGACTTCTGCTGCAGTACCGTATGCGGCCTGCAATGCGCCCGCATGAACCTCCAGACCAAGCCGTTTCTTCAAGTGTTCGTGCTACAGTATTAGCTACAGTATTGCTACAGTACCGGGTCTCAAAAATAGTGTTTTCCTTGCTAATCTCTCCTTAAATCATGTTGTTGAGCACCCCGCTGTAACTTTTGTACCTGTAATACGAAACAAAACAATTTAGACCGAAAACGGGCATCCACACATATAAAAATACTCGAAAAATACGCGAACATACATAAATAATACGTACAGTTAGGCGTTTATCAAGCTCCTTCGTAAGTGCCCGAAACATGGATTCCCCGAGTGGATGATCATTCATATTTTCTACAACGGGTTGAATCCAAGTACTAAGCAACTTCTAGATGCGGCGGCAGGAGGAACTCTAGGAAGCAAGACTCCCGGTGAAGCCTGGCACCTTATTGAAGAGATGGCTATAAATAGCTATCAATGGAACACAAGGGACCGAAAGAAGGTGGCCGGAATTCATGAGATTGATGCAGTTACATCTTTGGCGGCACAAGTGGAATCATTGAGTAAGAAGTTAGATGTTCTAACTTCACCATGAGTTGCGGCCATTACTACTTGTAACGGATGTTGGGGAGGTCACTCTTCGAATGACTGTCCGATTGCTATTGGAGGTACTAGTACGGTAGAATAGGCTGATTTTGTGGGCAATACATACAGAGGACAAGGCCAAGGCAACTCGTATAATGGTACTTACAACCCAGGGTGGAAGAACCACCCAAATTTCTCATGGAGCAATCAAGGGCAGTCACAACAGAGGAACAACACACCACCGGGATTTCAAGGCCAACAAGCACCGAATTTAGAAGGCCGAGTGACCGGGCTAGAAGGGAAGATGACCGATCTTGAGAAAGCCCTCACGAGGTTTATTGCTTTGTCGGATGCTAGGTTCCAATCGGTGGAAGCTACACTTCGCAATCACACCGCTTCCCTACATAACTTGGAGAATCAAGTAGGGAAAATTGCGAAGACATTAGAGGAAAGACCTCAAGGTAGTTTGCCTAGTAATACGGAGACTAATCCGAGAGAGCAATTGAAGGCAATTACCTTGAGGAGTAGAAAAGAGGTCGAGAGAAATCTCCCTCTAGAAAAGACACAAGAGACACCCGAGGTCGTGGAGATAGAGGAAGGGATGACAAAGGAGAAAGAGGTGGCATCCCCACCCTACAAACCAAGGATCCCCTATCCTTCACGATTGAAGAATGACCAAGAGAACGAACAATACAAGAAATTTCTGGGAATTTTCAAGTAGTTGCACATAAACATACCATTCGCGGAAGCATTGGCCCAAATGCCCAAGTACGCGAAGTTCTTGAAAGACTTCTTGACCAACAAGAGGAAATTAGAGGAGAGTGCATCTGTGGTCCTTGATGCTAATTTCTCGGCCGTATTGCAAAAGAACATGCCGAGCAAGAGAAAAGATCTCGGGAGTTTTATAATACCATGCAACATTGGCAACTTGGGTGAAGAGATGGCATTGGCCGACTCGGGGCCAAGCATCAATGTCATTCCCTACACGTTCTTCCAAAAGCTAGGCTTGGGCGAGTGATAAGTGCTCGTGTTATAGTAATGCGAAGTGTTATTATCTTGCAATGAGCATTAATTTAATCATATTTTATCACTAAAAAGTGTGCAATTGTTTACTTTTGTGCATTGTAGGGTTGTGAAGATAAAATGAAGGAAAGGAACGAAGTTAGGTCATGTTTGGCATTGTTGGGAAGATTTTCGGACCAAGCAAGGAGCAAGGCGTGAGCATAGATTTGTGAGTGTGTGCCAAGCTCCTTTGGAGGGGCACAAAGGCAGTCACATTCACAATAAGTCTAACTCATGCCAACAATGAGAACTTCACCAATTAGGCGATTCGAAGCAATCGACACGATCTACCATTGATTGTGTGCCCAATTCAACGGCCTCGATGAAGAACGACGAATCTGGGAGCATTTCGGCACAATTAATGTAGCAAAAATCACTGTATCAAGTTACTGTTCACAGTCGGCCGAAAATCAAAATTCCAGAAACTTCACACGGGTGAGTGGAAATTCCACACGGCCATGTGAAATCCCTTTTTCAGCAAATTTAAAGCCGCGACTCCACATTATAAAAGCCTGATTTGGAGACTTTTTGATAGAACTTTTGACCTATTCTTCTCCCCAACTTCTGGGAGTGCGGCTAGGGTTTTGGAGAGGACTTCGTGGAGGTTTAGAGCGCGTCATCGGCATCGTCACCAACGTCCGGCGGCCACACAAGACCACGGCCACACCATATGCAAGGGGGTTTTCATCTATGCCTTTACTTTGTGTTTTATTTCATACATTGATGAACATGTATAGCTCCATGAGGAGCTAAACCCCTTGTGGGTATTCGGATTTGTAAATTCTAGGGTTATCATGTTTCTTTGATATTGTTATTATGCTTTTCCATTATTGATGAATAAGAATTGAGTTTCAATCTTGATTTTATTTTGCTATTGTTTTCCCTTAGATGTGACACTAGGGTTGAGAGCAATCTAGGTTTTCCTTTGGAGGTGTGACAACTCCTATAGGATTAGACTATTCAAGATTGAAGAGGGTTGAGAGGGAGAGTTGTGAGGTAGCGATGTACCCCTTTCCCTTCCGGTGTGATTTCTCCCTACCTCCGTTTCCTTGATTTATTAGCGTTCAAGATAGAGTGAAGTGCTAGGTAGATAAACTCCCCTAGGGCTTAGTTACGCGAGTAACAGAGTGAAGGGTTGAAGTGAATCCTATGCATTGGGGCTTAATCTAGACTAGGGTTCTTCCACCTGGACCAAATTGTTAGAACTACACATAGGAACAGGTTTAATCACTAGGAATCCCTAAAACTTAATGCAATCCCACGTAGTGTGAGGTTTAGGTAGATGTACTCCCCTGGGACTTAATCGTGCGAGCGATAGAGTGAAGGGTTGTTGTGAATCTTAATACCGGGGCATAATGTTGGGGTTAGTTCACGGTTGACCTTAGGTTTGGGACCGTGAGTCTTAGGATTTCCTCGACTCAATTAGCATCAATAGGAAGGTATAACAGCATAGTCTTGCACTAGAAGCATAGATCCTAGAGGTAACTTGTCCGGATACCCCACTTCATTCATTGTTAAATCCTCCTTAATCTCTTTTTCTTGCACTCTCTAATCTTTCACCTCTCTCTATTTAATTTCCTGTCTTTTAGTATAGTTGTTCTCACAATTCACACACGAATCGATTATGACTTTTCCGTACTTCGCATAGTTTTAATAGTGAAATCTCATACTCTAACTCCCTATTCCCTGTGGATTCGACTACCCTCTCACCGGGGTAACTTTTATTACTTCGACAAACCCGTGCACTTTCGGAGAGCCTGTCAGCGAGCCTAGACCAACTCGGATGACACTTCAACTCGTGGACCGATCGGTGAGGCATCTGAGGGGAATTGTAGAAGACGTTTTAGTGAAATTCGAGAAATACATATTTCCTGTTAACTTCGTGGTGTTAGATGTCGATGAGGATGTCGATGAGGATGTCAAGGTTCCATTGATCCTTGGAAGGCCGTTTTTGCGCACTTCTAAGGCTTTGATTGACATGGACGGCTTGGACCTCACATTGCGAGTGGGAGAAGACAAGCTTACATACCGCCTCGCTGAAGCCATGAGACACTCTCTCGACTTTGATGATACGTTATATTTTCTTAACACCATCAATGAACTAATTGATGATTATGTGCAGGAAATGTTAAACCCGGATCCATATGAAGGGTGGCCGGACCAAGACATGGAGATTGAAGAAGAATTACTTTCCCTTGGTCTAGTCGAGAATGGCTTCAAGCTAGAAATGGAGCATATGAAGAAGATGCTTCAGAGGATGAAGAGGTCAAAAAGACGCCACAAGAAGAACCCCAACAAAAAGGGGGATGCATTCAAGGAGTAAGGGTGTTTCACCCTTTTGTGGTAACAAATTCGACAACTCCCCATCTACTCTACAAAGATTATGTAATGCATGCTTTCAGGTTGTAGGGAAGAGGGCAACCTTCATTCATGAACCTCCAAAAGGTAAGTAAGACAGGTACGTCAAGCTAAGTGACGTTAAACAAGCTCTTCTTGGGAGGCAACCCAAGGGTTTTACAGTTTTTCTAGGATTTAGTTTAGTTTTAGGTTGAATAAAAGCCTTAGTTTTGGTGTCCTGAATTCTTTATGCATATGCTGCAATTCCACTGTGGATCGATGATGTTTTCCGTGTGCCTAAACTATAATTGGTGGAGTTTGAGTCGGTTGAGCATGTTTTCTATGGTATCTGGTCTTGTTTTGATAGTTTTCACAGGCGCCAAGCATCGAATTTGTGTTTCTGAATTATTCTATAAGTCTGTGAATTTTTCTAAGTAAACCAGAGAAAACACACGGCCGTGTCTTAATTCCACACGGCCGTGTGCTACTATTAGGGCTCAACCAGAGAGGGCACAGGGGCGTGACCTTGCCCCTGTGAAGGGCCTCAGAAGGGGCACACGAGCGTGTGGAAATTACACACGGCCGTGTGAGATCCTGCAGAACTTAAGCTCTCGTTCCAGAGAGTCCGTAGGGGCGTCTGGATGCTGTTGTGAGAAACCCTGTGTTAAGGCACACAGGCGTGTGGAATTTCCACACGGCCGTGTGAAAACTCTGTAGAGACCCCCTTTCTTCCCGAGAATACACAAGGGCGTGTAGCTGCCCTTGTGAAGTGCTTGTAGATGGCACACGCCCGTGTGGATATTGCATACGGCCGTGTGAAATACTTAGGATTTCTCGGGTAAGTCAGAGAGACCACAGGGGCTTGTGAGGTACCCCTGTGGCCGACCTTGTGTTCTTGACCAGGTTGGGCACACGGCCGTGTGGAATTTCCACATGGTCGTGTGAAATTTTTCAGAGACCTTCGGTAATTCCCTGTGAATCCACAGGGGCGTATACCAGCTCCTGTGGAACTCCCCCGTGAAGGCACACGGCCGTGTGGGGTTCTCACACGGCCGTGTGGAGTAGTCCAGAGAGTAACCAGAGCGCACACAGGAGCGTGTATGAGCCCCTGTGAACCCTAATTTCAGAGGCACACGGCCGTGTGACATTACCACATGGCTATGTGAATTCCCAGAACTTCAAAAGCGCGCGTTTTCTTATAGATTTCACTCGTGCCTCTTCATCTAATCACTCAAAAACATTCTTCAAACCCCTCTACTAGTTTCTCGGCCTTCTCATCGTGTTTTTGTGGAATTTAGACGAATTTTCCGGCCGATTTCTAAAGCTTCTTCTTTCACTCCAACGGTAAGGACTTCAAACCTCTTTTCTTCATCAATTCTTCATTTGATTCATTCTTTTAGATGATTTTGCTTGGATTAAACGATATAAATGTATGCGAACGTGTGTAAAATGAAATTAGAACGAATTTGAGTGTAAATTTTGGTTTTTAGCCCCATGGCCGTGAGGCTCTGTCCGCCAGAAGCTCCACATGGTCGTGTGGATTTCTGCAGATTGAGTTTTCTTACCTATTCTTTGATCATTTCTCTTTTCAAATGTTGCAGATATGGCTTCTAGATCAAAGAAGCAAGCCGGTAAGCGTCCTCGAGGGCTATCACCCCCTCCAGAGCAGACTGAGTTCAGTATACCCGAGCATCAGGCTCGTTTTGAGCGATTATCATGACTTCGATTTAGACTGACACGATATCCATATCTGAGCATCATTAGAGGGATGCAGGGGGCTGACAGTGTTGCAGATGAGGTCGAGGAGCTATTGTCTGTGGGCAGTTGGCAGAGATTACTGATGATCAGAGAGCCAGCTATTCGAGGGGTGACACTCGAGCTCTTGGCATCATTCGAGTCTGACAGAACATACAGTGCTTTCGCTACACTAGATAATATTCAGTTCAGAGCACTGGGTCAATATTTCAGCCTTAGTGTTACCCAGTTCTCGGTTATGATGGGATTATATGATGAGGCCCACACACAGATAGAGGAGTACGAGGGGCTTTCCACCGAGTACCCCGGCACTTTGACTCCGCAGCACGCATATAGCAGATTATGTGGAGAGGGACAGTATGAGCCGGGGGTGTCCAAGGCTACCTGTTTATCCAGACTCTCTCACCGATACCTCCACGCTATTCTGAGCCGATCAGTGAGTGGTCGGGGAGATAGTACAGGGTTCTTGAGCTGCCAGGAGCTCCTATACCTATATTCGATGGTGGAGAACGAGCCACTCCACCTGGGGCACATTTTAGCAGACTACATCCGCCATTAGGGCCAGTACCCCAAGGTGGGAGTTATCTTCTCGGGCCCTTATATCACACAACTGATTATGGGATTAGGACTTCGAGACGGAGTTCGCGGGGCCGAGAGGATTTCTACACCGGCTCCATTAGACATTGAGACCCTGAGGATGATGGGGATGGTCCGCAGATCAGGACCGGGAGTATACACTCTGATCATCCCTCACTCAGAGTCTACACAGGGTTCACAGGCAGCCTTAGAGCCACCTCCACCAGATACGGAGGCACAGGCACCACCCATAGCACCAGAGCCACCTCCGGTGCGCATGTTCTCGTCCTCTCGAGGCCAGGATAGACTGGAGTGCCTCGAGAGCGCCATGGGTGTCCTTCAGACCTAGGTGGCCGAGGTCAGGGCCACTCAGACCACAAAGCATCTGGAGGTGATGGCCCAGCTCCAGAGATTACAGCAGATATTTGAGCAGGCCATTACCTCCCCTTTTGTAGTCTGACCTAGGGCCCCTACTCCACCACCGTCACCAGCCCCATCAGCAGTAGATCCACCTATAGATCCACCAGCAATAGCAACAGCACCATAGGATCCATAGCAGGACACCGACGCTGAGGCGTCGTAGTTTTATTTTCATTTTTTCTATTGCACTTTTATTTTCATATTCTGTTGGACTTGTAGTAACCAGAAAGGACTCTCCTGCAAAGTGGTTTTGAAAGAAAATTAGTCATTTTGGTATAATGAAGATTCACACGGCCGTGTGGAAATTCCACACGCCCGTGTGGAGTATCAGGCGGACACTGATGCAAGGTTGAGAAGCAGAACTCCAAAGTCACACAAAATTTTTCATAGGAACCCTTGTAAACTCATTAGTAGCCAGGTAAACCGTGCAAAACAAACGAAATTCTTATCACAAACGATCAAAATCCGGAATTTAGTAAAGAGGAAGGGCTTGTTGTTCTCACCGACGGTGGGAATGAAGAAAAATTCGGAGTTTGGTCGGAGGGCTCGAGAGGAAACCTTAATGACCAAAGATATTGGTCGGGAAAGCAGCAAAAGAGGTCGGAGAGTGTTTTGGAGTGAAAGTGAAAGAGACACGAGTGAATTCCAAAAGAAAAACCTTCGGCATCTTTTGAAGTTCTGGGAATTCACACGGCCGTGTGAAGTAACCACACGGCCGTGTGCCTCAGAAATTAGGGTTCACAGGGGCCAACACACGCCCCTGTGCGCACTCTGGTCACTCTCTGAACTACCTCGCACGGCCGTGTGTTAATTCCACACGGCCGTGTGCCTCCGCAGGGGTCGACACAGGGCCACCCACACGGGCCTGTGGATTCACGGGAAAATACAGAAGGTCTCTGAAAATTTTCACACAACCGTGTGTTAATTCCACACGGCCGTGTGCCCAACTTGGCCAAGACATAAGGCCGGCCACATGGGCCAACACACGCCCCTGTGGTCTCTCTGACTTGCCCGAGAAACGCTAAGTATTTCACACGGCCGTGTGAATAATCCACACGGCCGTGTGCCTTGACAAGCTCTCCCACAGGGGCTCACACACGCCCCTGTGGTTTCTCGGGATGAAAGGGAGTTCCTGCAGAATTTTCACACGGCCGTGTGGAAATCCCACACGGCCATGTGCCTTAGCACAGTGGCACTCACAGGGGCATCCACACGCCCCTGTGGACTCTCTGGAAAAGAGTTGAAGTTCTGCGAAATTTCACACGGCCGTGTGTTAATTCCACACGGCCGTGTGCCCCTTCTGAAATTTTTCACAGGGGCAAAGTCACGCCCCTGTGTCTTCTCTGGTTAAGCTCCAATTGGTAACACACGGCCGTGTGTTAATTCCACACGGCCGTGTGTTTTCTCTGGTTTACTTAGAAAATTCTACAGACTCTCAGAAAAATTCAGAAATTTTTTTAAAACACTTAGAGCCTGTATAAACCATAAAAACACGACCAGAGACCATCGAAAACACACTCAACCGACTCAAACTTCGTCAATTAACGTTAAGGCACACGTAAATAATCGAAAATCCACATGAAAACTCAGCATATGCACATGAAAATTGGGACACCATAGCTAAGACTTTTATTCAACCCTAAAACTAAACTAGGTCCTAGAAAAACTGCAAAAACGCTTGGGTTGCCTCCCAAGAAGCGCTTGTTTAACGTCACTTAGCTTGACGTACCTGTCTTACCTTACGGCGGTTTGAGAAAGAATACCTCCTTGTCATCATTGCACACTTCTCCACTGAAATAGGGCTTCAACCGATGCCCATTCACTTTAAATGTACCCTTCTCCGGGTGAGTGATCTCCACTGCCCCCTGCGTGAATACTTGCGTAACAGTATACGGGCCAAACCATCTTGATTTGAGTTTTCCGGGGAAGAGCCGCAATCGCGAGTTGAATAACAACACTTTATCGCCCACTTTGAATTCCTTTGGTGATTTAATGTGTTTATCATGCCACTTTTTGATCTTCTCCTTATAGATTCTAGCATTCTCATATGCTCTCAATCTCCACTCGTCAAGTTCATTAAGATGAAGCAACCTCTGCTCACCGGCTTTTTTCAAATCAAAGTTCATTGTCTTGATTGCCCAATATGCCTTGTGTTCAAGCTCCACCGGTAAATGACATGACTTCCCATAAACCAAATTGTATGGAGTAGTCCCTACAGGAGTCTTGTATGCTGTCCGATGGGCCCATAGTGTGTCATCTAACCTTTCAGACCAGTCTCGCTTCCCTTGCTCTACAGATTTTGTTAGGATCCTCTTAAGCTCTCTGTTGGTCACCTCAACTTGTCCACTTGTTTGTGGATGATACGGGGTTGCAAGGCGATGGTGTACTCCGTATCTTTTCAATACCTTATCCAATTGGAGATTACAGAAATGTGTTCCACGATCACTGATAATCACTCGTGGAGTGCCGAACCTAGTGAACAACCGCTTTAAGAATTTTACCACTGTCCTTGCATCATTTGTTGGCAAAGCTTGAGCTTCGACCCATTTAGAGACGTAGTCTACTGCCACTAGTATATATTGATTCCCGTTAGATTTCGGAAACGGTCCCATGAAGTCAATGCCCCATACATCAAAAACTTCGCAGAATTGCATAGGATTCTGAGGCATCTCGTCTCTTCGCGATAGATTCCCTGCCCTTTGGCAGCTATCACATCGAAGAACAAACTGGTGTGCATCTTGGAATAGAGTCGGCCAATAGAATCCTGCGGATAAGACCTTTTCGGCAGTTCTACTCGAGGCATAATGGCCTCCAACCGGACCGGAATGGCAATGAGCAAGAATATCCCATCCTTCTTTTCTTGAGACACATCTCCGAACAACCTGATCCGCACAAATACGGAAAAGGAATGGATCATCCCAGAAGTAATGCTTCAGGTCGCTAAAGAATTTCTTCTTTTGTTGGAATGTAAGCCCTTGCTTGAGTATCTTTCCGGATAGGTAATTGGCAAAGTCTGCGAACCATGGCGCATCATCTGATGGTGAGTCTAGGTCTTTGATTGAGTATAGATGTTCTTCCGGGAAGGAATCATTAATTTCCTTACTCAATGTCTCTTGAACAAAACTCCCTTCTAGCCTAGACAAATGATCTGCTACCACATTTTCAGTCCCCTTCTTGTCCTTTATTTCCATATCAAATTCCTGCAGCAGTAATATCCACCTAATTAACCTTGGCTTTGCATCGGCTTTGTTCATGAGGTAACGGAGAGCTGAATGATCTGAAAAAACAATCACCCTTGACAAGATAAGATACGATCTGAATTTGTCTAGGGCGAACACTACTGCTAACAGTTCTTTTTCTGTGGTGGTGTAATTCTCTTGTGCACCTGTGAGAGTCTTGCTAGCGTAATAAATGGGCTGAAACTGTTTTTCTTTCCTTTGCCCCAAAACTGCTCCAACAGCATAATCACTTGCGTCACACATGATCTCAAAAGGCTCATTCCAATCAGGTGTGATCAAAATTGGAGCTTGCACCAATTTGTCCCTTAACACATTGAATGCCGTCTTACATTCTTCCCCAAAATCAAATGGAGCATCTTTTTCAAGAAGTTTAGTTAGTGGTTGTGTGATTTTTGAGAAATCCTTAATAAATCGTCTATAAAACCCTGCATGACCCAAGAAGCTTCGAATGCCCTTTACATTTGCTGGTGGAGGAAGCTTGTCTATAACTTCAATCTTGGCTTTGTCTACCTCTATACCCTTCCGAGAGATCTTATGTCCTAAAACAATACCTTCTCGTACCATGAAATGACACTTCTCCCAATTGAGAACAAGGTTTGTTTCTTCACACCTTGTTAGCACTCTCTCCAAATTTTTTAAACACAAATCAAAGGAGTCACCAAACACCGAGAAGTCATCCATGAACACCTCCATTATATCTTCCAAAAGGTCATCAAAGATAGCAGTCATACATCGTTGAAACGTTGCGGGTGCGTTGCAAAGTCCGAACGGCATTCGTCTATATGCAAACGTACCATAGGGCAAGTGAAGGTAGTCTTCTCTTGATCTTCCGGGGCTATAGGGATCTGAAAATACCCTGACATCCCGTCGAGGAAACAGTAAAACTCATGCCCGGCTAACCGCTCTAACATTTGATCTATGAAAGGCAATGGAAAATGATCCTTCCGGGTTGCATCGTTCAACCTTCTGTAGTCAATACACACCCTCCATCCTGTGACCGTTCTGGTTGGAATAAGTTCATTCTTTTCATTCTTGATCACTGTCATTCCACCTTTCTTTGGAACCACTTGCGTTGGACTGACCCAAGCACTGTCAGAGATGGGATAAATAATTCCTGCATCCAACAACTTCACCACCTCTGCCTTGACAACCTCTTTCATGTTTGGGTTCAGTCTTCTCTGGGGCTGAATTACTGACTTGAAATTATCCTCCATTAGAATTTTATGTGTGCAAAACGAAGGATTTATTCCCTTCAAATCTGAAATCTTCCAAGCAATAGCAGGCCTGTGCTTCTTTAACATGTTCACCAACTTCTCTTTCTGTTCTAATGAAAGATCAGAGGCTATGATAACAGGGAGTTTCATTCCGTCTGCTAGATATGCATACTCCAGATGCTGCGGTAATGTTTTTAACTCCAAATCAGGTGGTTCTTCAATGGACGGCCGCAACCGGTTCTCTCTCAATCGATCAATCTCTTCAAACTGACATGATTCTTGTTCTTCTAACCTTTCCGTGTTGTTCTGTAAAACTTGGCTATTGAGATGATCTTGGGGTTCCACTGCAACCTCTATACTACATGCTTTACGGGTTAAATCAATTGTTTCTACTGAAAAGACCTCCTGTTTCTGTTCTTGACAATATGATTCAAACTGGGAGAGAACTCTCTCTAGAGTCTCTCCTGACTCTTCCCTTGAAGCAGTTGCAGACCTTTCAAATTCATCCAATACCCCATACAATTCACATCCTATGTGCTGTTCCATGCAAGACTGATAAACCTTGGTGTCTTCTTCAACGAAAAAGTGAGAATTATTTGCTCATACTCAATACCACTCATAACTGCTTGTACTGTGAATGACTGAAATTTCTATTCCACCTCTTCTACAAATCTTATAAGTGTATCGATCATTTCAGTTGCATAAAGCATCCCTTCTTTTCTGTACTTAAGATCAAGTCAGTGCAAACCACTAAGAACAATGGTAGATAAGGAAAATATGAAATAGAATGCGAAGTGAATAGCTAAAATAGTGAAAAACAAATATCTAAAACGCCTATTCCCCGGCAACGGCGCCAAAAACTTGACACGACCCCTTGCGTGTATCCCGCAAGTGCACGGGTTTGTCGAAGTAATAAATTTAACTTGGTGAGAAGGTAGTCGAATCCACAGGGAATAGGGAGATAGAATATAAGGTTTCACTAGTTAAGCTATGCAGAATACGGAGAACGATAATAAGATTGATGAGTGAAAATAATGCAAAGCAATAAACTAAGTAGAGAGATGGAAGAAAGAAGTGCAAGTAGGAAAATCGAGAAGGACTAACAATGAATAAAAGAGGGTATCCGGACAAGCTACCTCTAGGGTCTATGTTTCAAGTGCAAGACTATGATATTATACTCTCCTATTGATGTCAATTGAGTCGAGGATATCCTAAGACTCACGGTCCCAAACCTAAGGACAACCGTGACTAACTCCAACACTATGCCCGGTGTTAGGATTCACAACACCCTTCACTCTGTCACCTAGATGACTAAGCCCCAGGGGAGTCCATCTGCCTAAACCTCACACTATGTGGAGTTGCATTATGCTCTAGGGATTCCTAGTGATTAAACCTGTTCCTATACGTAATTCTAACCCTTTGGTCCAGGTGGAAGAACCCTAGTCTAGATTGAGCCCCAGCAAATAGGATTCACTACAACCCTCCACTCTATTACTTGCGTAACTAAGCCCTAGGGGAGTTTATCTACCTATTGCTTCACTCTATTTCGACCGCTATTAAATCAAGGAATCGGAGGTAGGGAGAAATCACATCGAAGGGGAAAGGGGTACATTGCTACCTCACAACTCTCCCTCTCAACCCTCTCTAATCTTGAGTAGTCTAATCCTATAGGAGTTGTCACACCTCCAAAGGAAAGCCTAGATTGCTCTCAACCCTAATGTCACGTTTAAGGGAAAACAATATGAAAGGATAATCAAGATTAAAAACTCAATTTTATTCATCAACGATGGAAAGCATAATAATCAATGTCAAAGAAACATAAGAAACCCTAAAGTTTACAAGTCCGAATACCCCACGAGGGGTTTAGCTCCTCATAGAGCTATACATGTTCATCAACGTGAGAAATAAAGCATAAAACATAGACATCAATGAAAAACCCCCTCGAATTGGTGTGGCCGTGGTCTTGTGCAAACGTCGAACCTCGAAATCGATGCCGACGACGCGCTAGAACCTCCACGAAATCCTCTCCGAAACCCTAGCCGCGCTCCAGAAAGTTGGGGAAAAGATAGGTCCAAAAGATCCCTCAAAAGGTTGCAAAAATCCCCTTTTATATAGTTGAATCGCGGCTTTAAAATTGGACTTATCGGGGGCTTCACACGGCCGTGTGGAATTTCCACACGCCCGTGTGAAGCTTCTGTCTCGGCTGAAAAATTAATTTCACACGGCCGTGTGGAATTTCCACACGCCCGTGTGTCTTCACTGGATGGCTGAAATCGCAAAACACACGGCCGTGTGGAATTTCCACACGCCCGTGTGACTTCTCTGTCTGGCTGGAAAATGGCTCACACGGCCGTGTGGACTTTCCACACGCCCGTGTGACTTCTCTGGAACACTAATCTTCAGCTGAACAGGCTTGGTAACTTGCCGAAACGCCTCCCGGGTCCATTGTTCTTCATCGAGACCATTACTTGGGCACACAAGCAACGGTAGGTCGCGCCGATTGCTTCAAGTCTTCTTCTTTCGCGAGATTCTCCTAAGTAACACGGATTGGACTTGTTGTGAATGTGACTGCCTTTGTGCCCCTCCAAAAGAGGTTGGCACACATCCACAAGTCCAAATACGTGCTTCGTTCCTTGCTTGGTCCGAGAACATCCCAACATTGGCGAACGCGACCTAATTTCATTCTTCTTCTCCAAATAGGCTCCACAATACCTTCAATGCACAAGAGAACACAAATGCACACATTTAGTGATAAAACCTGATAAAAGGTATGCTTAATGTAAGATAATAGCGCTTCGCGATACTATTAACACAAGCACTTATCAGTCATCGACATCGACATCGACGTTCAACGGCTACACAAGACCACGGCCACACCTTATGAAAGGGGGTTTTCATCAATGCTTTTGTTTTGTTCTTTCTTTCATATTTTTATAAACATATATAGCTCCATGAGGAGCTAAACCCCTCGTGGATATTTGGACTTGTAAACCCTAGGATTATTATGTTTCTATGACATTGTTATTATGCTTTTCCATTATTGATGTAAAAATTCGAGTTTCAATTTTAGTTATCTTATGCTATTGTTTTCGCTTAGCCGTGACACTAAGGATTGAGAACAATCTAGGTTATCCTTTAGCGGTGTGACAACTCCTATAGGGTTAGACTACTTAAGATTGAAGAAGGTTGAGAGGGAGAGTTAAGAGGTAGCGATGTATCCCTTTTCCCTTCCGATGTGATTTCTCCCTACCTCTGTTTCCTTGATTTATTAGAGGTCGAAATAGAGTGAAGTGCTAGGTAGATAAACTCCTCTGGGGCTTAGTTGCGCAAGTGACAGAGTGAAGGGTTGACTTGAATCCTATGCATTGGGGCTTAATTTAGACTAGGGTTCTTTCACTTGGACCAAAGGGTTAGAACTATACAAAGGAACAGGTTTTATCACTAGTAATACCTAAAGCTTAAAGAAACCCACGTATTGTTAGGCTTAGGTAGAAATACTCCCCTGGGGCTTAGTTGCGTGAGTGACAGAGTGAAGGGTTGACGTGAATCCTAATGACGGGACATAGTGTTGGGGTTAGTCACGGTTGACCTTAGGTTTGGGACCGTGTGTTTAAGGATATCCTCGACTCAATTAACATCAATAGGAATGTATAATAGCATAGTCTTGCACTAGAAGCATAAGTCCTAGATGTAACTTGTCCGGATACCCTATTTCATTCATTGCTAGTCTTTCTCCTTCTACCTTTACTTGCACTTTCTTGTCTCCCATCTCTGTATTTACTTTCTTGTCTTTTATTTTAATTGATTCCATAATTCTCTCATCAAACTGATTATCACTTTTCATACACCGCATAACTAAATAGCGAATTCTTGTGTTCCAAATCCCTATTCCCTATGGATTCGACTACCCACTCACCAGGGTAATTTTATTACTTCGACAAGCCCGTGCACTTACGGGACACACGCAAGGGGTCGTGTCAGTAGTCATTCACAATCGAGCAAACCCATCTTTTTAATCAGATGAGTGATGTATGGTCCTGTAAAGATAGTACTTGCTCGAGGGTCGATGGCTTGGTGATGAAATGACTTAGCGATAACCAGTCCCAAATGGTAGGGGTAATTGTCTGCTATGCTCAGAAGATACTACAACTCCTGCCTAGTGATATAACACACCCCTTGCGTGTGTACCCCACAAGTGCACGGGTTGTCGAAGTAATAAAATTACCCTGGTGAGTGGGTAGTCGTATCCACAGGGAATAGTGTTCAGAAACAAGTGTTATCGCTATTTAGCTATGAAAGAAGTCGATGATGAAAGAAGTATATATATATATAAATGTAAAAGAAAATAAAAGAGTGCAAGAAGAATAATGAGGGTAGGAGAGGTAATCGATATAAAGATGGGGTACCCGGACAAAGCTCCCCCTAAGACTAATGCTTCTAGTGCAAGACTAGGGTTATACCCTCTAATTGATGTCTAATTGAGTCGAGGATATCCTTAAACACACGGTCCCAAACCTAAGGTCAACCGTGACTAACCCCAACACTATGCCCCGACATTAGGATTCACTACGACTCTTGACTCTCGTTGACCTGTCAACTAAGCCCTAGAGGAGTATATCTACCTAAGCCTCACACTACGTGGGATTGCATTAAGTTCTAGGGACTCCTAGTGGTAAAACCTGTTCCTATGTGTAGTTCTAACCCTTTGGTCCAGGTGGAAGAACCCTAGTCTAGATTAAGCCCCAGTGTGTAGGATTCACTTCAACCCTTCACTCTGTTACTCGCGTAACTAAGCCCCAGGGGAGTTTATCTACCTAGCACTTCACTCTATCTCGACCGCTAATGAATCAAGGAAACGGAGGTAGGGAGAAACCACACCAGAGGGGAAAGGGGTACATCGCTACCTCACAACTCTCCCTCTCAACCCTCTCAAACCTTGTGTAGTCTAATCCTATAGAGGTTGTCACACCCTCAAAGGATAACCTAATAGATTCTCAACCCTAGTGTCATGGCTAAGGGAAAATCTCATACAATCGGCATGCAAGATTGGAACTCAATAATAGAACATTAAACTAAGAGAGCATAATAAAAGTCATAGAAACAATATCATCCTAGGGTTTACAAGTCCAAATACCCACTAGGGTTTAGCTCTCCATGGAGCAATACAAAGTCAATAAATAGTTTAAGAACATATGCATGAAAACCATAAAGAAAAACCCCCTTGTAGATCGTATCGATGGTCTTGTGTAGTCGCGTGTCTTCTCCAACGAATCCCTTGTCATGCCTAAGGCACACCTCGACAAATCAATGCTGATGAGAGCTTCCCCAATAGCTTTCTTCCAAAGGATGTCGATGTCGATGCCGTTTAATCGCCTCCAAAGACCTCCAAGAACCTCTCCAAACCCTAGCCGAAAGCCCCCCAAAAGATATCCAAGTGATAGAAGGGAAGGGTTCCCCAATAGATATGAAAACGGGCTATTTATAGGCTGAAATCGGGCTGAATTCGGGCTGAAATCGGACTTCTGTGAAAATCCAGAAATTCCACACGCCCGTGTGTTAATTCCACACGGCCGTGTGGAAATTCTGGAATCGTGATTTCTTGGCACCTGTGAACAGTGTTTTTGCTACATCGTTTCTGCTACAGTACACGGCCATGTGGAATTTCCACAGGCCCGTGTGAACTCTCTGGAATTCTGAATTTCGGCAGAATGTGAACAGTAGCTTCTACAGTATTTATCTACATTATTTTGCTACAGTGCCTGCTATAGTACTTCTCCGAAATACTCCCGAATCCATCGTTCTTCATCGAGGCCGTTGAATTGGGCACGCAATCAACGGTAGATTATGTCGATTACTTCATTTCTCTTCATTGGCGAAGTTCTCTAATGCTACACGAGTTATAGACTTTTGTGAGTGTGACTGCCCTTGTGCCCCTCCAATGGAGGTTGGCACACACCCACAAGTCTAGACTCGTGCCTTGTTCCTTACTTGGTCCGAGAACTCCTCAACAACGGCGAACATAACCTATTCTTCCTTTTTTTTCTCTAGATCTTCTCCACAACCATTCAATGCACAAAAGTAAACAAATGCACACTTTTTAGTGATAAAATCTGATTAAATTAATGTCCATTGCAAGATAATAACACTTCGCATTACTATAACACGAGCACTTATCATGATACTGTCAATATTATCAACTCTACTTGTAACCATTCCACTGAGTAAAGCATGAGCAAAATAGAGTATAGGGGACTAGAGAGATGAGGCCTTGGAGACACTGGGTGTGAAGTTGCTACTACCGATGGTCAACCTTCTCAAATGATGACTATCTAGCTCTCCAAGGCATAGGAAGGAATGAAGATGATGATATTCGTTAGTGGTGGTATATTCTTGATCATAGAGACCCATGTATAGTGTGAATTCTGTGTAGCTTAGATGGTGCTCATATCCATGGAGTTGAAAATGGTCGATATTAAGGTCATCCCATACATCACAGCCTCAGTTTATGCTAAATGTGGCAAGGACCTCTAAAGTCAACTCAAGGTAGGTCAGCTCATTTATAATCAGAGTTGTTCGCCACACGCAAACACTCAAGAGCCTTTATAACTCACCAACCAAATTGAAAGCATGTAGGGAGTCCCAGTCAATGATGTGAAGCTTTCCAAATTGGTGATTAGAAAGCCGGGCAAATCTATCATGATGGATAGGTAATTTGAGCCTTGCTTGAATATTGCTACGAACTACATCAAAGAGTTGATTTGATTTAGTTGTAGTGTGGCTTCTCGACATCACCTACAAGAGCAAATGACTCAAATGAAATTGGTTTCTAGAAATTCAAGATAAGCACAGTTGTACAAAAAGGAGAGTACGATCGTGCTCGGCATGGAAATAAGATTGTGCTTCCATGGAAAGGGCCCCAACAACCAAATGAGTGCGGTTGTGAATCAACGGAGAACACGACCATGCTTCAGGGTAACCATTTCCCCGAAGCCATAGCATGCCCAAGAGGCCACAGCCACTAACAAAAAAATGACATCATCTAATCGTTTTTACTAGTCACATTTGTTATGATGCACAATCTTTTTTAAAATGTTTTATAATTCTTGATTTGTGACTTCAACTTAACCACTAGTTTGGGAGTTATAAGCAGTGGAAATGCGATGGTTAACACCATATTTCTTCATCAGTTTTTGATAAGTTATCATGTATTAGTAATACGAAGTATACTTTTCTTACATTGAGCATTACTTTTCTCAGGTTTTATCATTGATTCATGTGTATTTGTGTTCTTTTGTGCATTTAGGGTTGTGGAGAAAAATTGAAAGGAAAGAAGCAAAAATAGGTCATGGACACACTAGTTGAGAAGACTCTTAGACTAAGCAAGGATCAAGGCACAAGTTGTAGACATACGAGTTTGTGCCAACCTCCAATATACTCAAGGATTATACAATTTGGAGGGGCACAAAGGTATTCACACTCATGTAGTCCAACTTGTGTAACATCGAAGAGCTTCATCAATGTCTGGAAAGCAAGAGGCAACATGATCTACCGCGTGTTGTGTGCCCAACTTAGCGGTCTCAATGAAGAAATGAAGTCGTGAGCAACTTTGGCATGAGTACTGTAGCAATTACTATAGTAAAATAATGTAGCAAGTTATTGTTCACAGCGGGCCAAAATTTAGAGTTCCAGAGAATCCACACGGGCGTGTGAAAATTCTACAAGACCCTGTGGATGCCCAATTTCAGCCCTATAAATACCGTGATTTGAGAATTAATTAAAAATCTTGGATCCTTCTTTCGCCAAACTTTCGAGGATAGCACGGCTAGGGTTTGGAGAGGTTTTTGCGAGCCTTTTGGAGCGGTTCGATGGCATCGACATCAAGTTCCTTTGGAGGAGAACTATTGCGGGAGCTTTCGTCGGCATCGATTCGGCGAAGTGTGCAATAGGTTTGACAAGGGAACCACTGGAGAAAATGATGCGGCTCCACAAGATCATTGATACCAACCACAAGGGAGGTTTTTTTTATGGTTTTTATGCATATGTTTCAAACTCTTTGTTGATTTTGTATTGGTCCATTGAGAGCTAAACCCCTAATTGGTGCTTGGACTTGTAAACCCTAGGATGACTTTGTTTCATTGACTTATATTATGCTTCTTTAATTGATAATTTCAATTGAGATTCAATCTTGAATGTTAATTGCATGATTTTCCCTTAGATGTGACACTTGGGTTGAGAATCCATCCAGGTAATCCTTTGAAGGTGTGACATCTTCATTAGGGTTAGACTAAACAAGATTAAAGAGGGTTGAGAGGGTGAGTCGAGAGGTAGCAGAACGTCCCGTTTCTCTTCCGATTTGATTTATCCTACCTCCACGTTCCAAGAGTTCTTTGCGGTCAAAATATAGTGAAGTGCTAAGAGATGAACTCCACTAGGGCTTAGTTGTGCATCTTAGTGCTGGGGCTTAATTGAGAACAAGGTTCTTTCGCCTGAACCAAAGGGTTAGAACTATATTAGGGAACAGGGTTTATCACTTGGAGTCCCTAGAACCCCATGCAGTCCCACACAATGTGAGGCGTCGAGAGTATCACTTTCCACCAGGCCATAGTGCAGAGGCTAGTGTGTCTTTGGATTTCCACGACTCATTAAAACATCAATTTGAAGGTATAATATCAGCCTTGCACTTAAAACAATAATCCTAGGGTGAGCATTGTCCAGGTGCCCCATCTTCATATCGATTACCTCTCTTTACTCTCATTGCTCTTCTTGCATTCTTTTATTTTCTTTTGCATTCTTATACTGGTTTCTCTCATCATCGATTTTCTTTTATTACTGTGACGACCCTTGCACTAGCGGAACACTCACGCAAAGGGTGTGTGACAGGAGCCCGAAAGTATACGGGTTGTCGCAGTAATAATAGTACCCCGGTGAGAAGGTAGTCGAATCCACAGGGAGTAGGAATTGTAGATATAAGAGATTGCTATCTAGCTAATGGGAAGTATGGAAAGTGAGAGCAAGATCAGTATGTGTGTGCAAGAGTAATTGAAAGCAATAAGAAAATAAAGAGAAATATGGAAGATAATAGAGTGCAAGCAAAGAATAAGATAGATGAACAATCAATGTGTAAAGTAGGGTATCCGAACAAGCTACCCCTAGGATTAATGTTCTAGTGCAAGACAGTGTATTATACTTTCCTATTGATGTTTAATGAGTTGTGGACATCCTAAAGCACACGGTCCAGAACCTAAGCCTCACACTACGTGGGATTACTTTACATTCTAGGGATTCTAAGTGATTAGCCCTTTTCATAAGTGTAGTTCTAACCCTTTGGTCCAAGTGAAAGAACCCTAGTCTCAATTAAGCCCCAGCACTAGGATTCACTACAACCCTTCACTCTGTCTCTTGCGCGACTAAGCCCCAGGGGAGTTCATCTCCTAGCACTTCGCTTTATTTCTCTAAATTAGCTCCACAATCCTACAATGCACAAAAGCACACAAATACACACTAATTAATGATAAAATCTGATAAAAGTAATGCTCAATGTAAGATAATAACACTTCGTGTTACTATAACATTAGCACTTATCAGTGTGTCACTTTTTCAAACTGAGTGTTACAAAAGTGTGTTCCCCGATCACTAATAATCATCCTTGGGTGCCAAATCGTGAAAATAGTTTTTTCAAGAATTTAACTACCACTCTCGCATCATTCGAGGGGAATGCCTGTGCTTCAATCCATTTTGAGACATAATCAACTTCCACAAGCACATATTTGTTTCCATTTGAATTCGGGAATGATCCTATGAAGCCTATTACCCAAATGTCGAATACTTCACATTGCTGAATAGGAGACTGTTCATTTCATCAAGTTTGGACAAATTTCCACTTCTCTTGCATTGATCACAAGTGACAACAAACTTCTGAGCATCCATGCAAAGTGTCGGCTAAAAAAAACTAGCTTCTAGAACTTTCTCAACTGTGCGATTAGCACTGAAATGACCGCCTACCATTCCGGAATGGCAATGTTTCAAAATTTCCCATCCTTCCAAACGCGAGACACAATGTCCCACAACTAGGGCAACACAAAGTTTATATTGAAAAGGGCCCTCACAAAAATAATACTAGACATCAGACAAGAATTTCTTTCGCTGTTGTTAAGGGAAATGTGAAGTAAAAACCTGTCCTACAATGTAGTTCGCGAAGTCAACAAACCAAGGATAGTCATTAGCTTGGGAAAACTCTTCTCTAACCAAGTAGAGGTGTTCTTCGAGAAAAGCATTGTTAATTTCTTTGTGCTTGTTGATGTATTCTTTTGTGTACTTAAGACGAGTCAAGTGGTCAACTACCACATTTTCTGAGCCCTTTTTATCTCGTATTTTTAAGTTAAACTCTTGTAGAAGAAGAATCCATCTAATTAACAGTGGCTTGGCATCAGTTTTGGAAAGGAGGTATCTGATTACTGCATGATCAGTGTACACCACAACCTTTGATAGCACTAAATAAGATTGGAACTTATCAAAAGCATAGAGAATGTCCAACAACACTTTTTCAATGGTAGTATCATTTCCTTGAGCTGGAGTTAGAGTCTTGCTTATATAGTAGATTGGATGGAATTGCTTGCCTTGTCTTTGCCCCAACACTACCCCAATTGCCCAATCACTTGCATAGCACATGAGTTCCAAGGCACTCTTGATTAAAGTTAAAGGGTGTGTCTTTCTCCAGAGGTTTTGTCATTGGTTTAGAAATTTTTGAGAAATCTTTAATAAATTTTCCATAAAGACCAACATGGGCAAGGAAACTTTGAATATCTTTTGTGGGGGTTGGTGGAGATAGTTTCTCAATTATTTCAAGTTTGACCTTGTCCACCTTAATCCCGTCACCAAAAATCTTGTGTCCTAACACTATTCCTTCTCTCTAATAAGTGCTCGTGTATAAGTAATATGAATTATAATTTTCTTACATTGAACATTACTTTTCTCAGGTTTTATCATTGATTCTTATGTATTTGTGCTCTTTTGCACATTCAGGGTTGTGAAGATGATGTGGAAGAAAAGAAGCAAACACTGTAGCAGTCACTATAGTAGGTTACTGTTCACAACGCGCCAAAAATCAGAATTTCAGAGGATCCACACAGGCGTGTGGAAATTCCACACGGCTGTGTGGATGCCAAATTTCAATACTAGAAATGCCGCGATTTGATTTATTTTTGGGGATCATTTATCCATCTTTCGGCCAACTTTCAAGGAGAGTGTGGCTAGGGTTTGGAGAGGTTTTACAACGCTTTTAGTGTGCTTCTATAGCATCGACATCGAGTTACTTTGGAGGAGAAATATTGGGGGAGCTTTCATCGACACCGATTCGGCGAGGTGTGCCCTAGTTTTGACAAGGGAACCTTTGGAGAAAATGAGGCGGCTCCATAAGATCATCGATACAGACCACAAAGGGATTTTCTTTATGGTTTTATGCATATGTTTTCAAACTCTTTGTTGACTTTATATTACTCCATGGAGAGCTAAACTCCTAGTGGGTGCTTGGACTCGTAAACCCTATGATGACTTTGTTTCATTGACTTTTATTATGCTTCTATAATTGATGATTTTAATTAATTTTCAATCTTGAATTTTTATTGCATGATTTTTCCTTAGATGTGACACTGTAGTTGAGAATCTATCTAGGTAATCCTTTGAGGATGTGACAACTTCATTAGGGTTAGACTACGCAAGATTGAAGAGGATCGAGAGGGTAAGTCCCCTTTCCCTTCCGACGTGATTTATCCTACCTCCACATTCCAAGAGTTCTTTACGTTCACAATAGAGTGAAGTGCTAAGAGATGAACTCCACTGGGGCATAGTTGCATAAACAACAGAGTGAAGTGTTGTAGTGAATCTTAGTATTGGAGCTTAATTGTGATTAGGGGCCTTTCGCCCAGACCAAAGGGTTAAGTCTATATTAGGGAATAGGGTTTATCACTTCGAATCCCTAGAACCCGATGAAGTCACACATAGTGTGAGACGTTAAGAGTATTACTTTCCGTCGGGGCATAGTGTAAAGGGCTAGTCACGGTTGACCTTAGTTTGGAACTGTGTGTCTTTGGATTTCCATTTTTCATTAAAATCAATTAGGAGGTATAATATTAGTATTGTACTTAAAACAATGATCCTATGATGAGCATTGTCCAGGTGCCCCATCTTCTCATCGATTACCTTTCTTTACTTTTATTGCTCTTCTTACATTCCTCTTATTTCCTTTAGCATTCATATATTGATTTCTCTCACCATCGATTTTCTCTATAGCTAAATAGTGATAACTCTTGTTTCTAAACACTATCTCGATGGATACGACTACCCACTCACTAGGGTAAATTTTATTATTGCGACGACCCGTGCACTTGCGGGACACTCACGCAAGGGGTGTGTCACTTTCACCATGAAAAAACACTTTTCCCAATTTAACACCAAATTTGTTTCTTCACACCTTGCAAGAACTCGCTCTAAATTATTCGTACATTTCTCAAATGAATCTCCAAAAACTAGGAAATCATCAATGAAGACTTCCATAATACCTTCAATGAAATCATCAAAAATTGATATCATGCATCGTTGGAACATGGCTGGAGCATTACATAATCCAAAGGGCATCCTCCTATAAGCAAATGTTCCATATGGATAAGTGAAGGTAGTCTTTTCCTGATTTTTAGGGGATAGAGGAATCTGCAAATATCCTGACATTCCATTAAGGAACTAGTAATACATATGGCCGAATAGCCACTCCAGCATTTGATCAATGAAAGGCAAGGGAAAATGGTCCTTACATGTGGCATCATTCATCTTGTCACAGTGTGAGTTGGAATTAATTTACTGTGTTTATTGGACACCACAATATTAGCCCCCCCCCCTCCCCCCCCTTGGTACCACTTGAACTGGGCTGACCCGAGGACTATCAGAAATTAGATAAATTATCCCAGCAACCAGGAGCTTTTTCACTTCCTTTTAACCACATCCATCATCTTAGGATTCAACCTCCTTTGAGGTTGTACTCTTGGTTTTATGTTGTCTTCCATTAGAATTTGTGTGTAAAGAAGGACGGGTTAATTCCTTTGATGTCTGAAATGCTCCAACAATTTCCTTTTTGTGTTCAAAAACATTGTTACTAGTCTTTCTTTCTGACCTGTTTCCACTGTTGAGGATATGTTAACTGGAAATTTACAGGCATCCTTCAATAACACATATTCCAAGTGTTAGGGTAATCCTTTAGTTTGACATCATTTTGTCTGAGAGGTGAAGAATTTAAGCACTCACTAACTTTGTTAACCTGACAGTCAATGTTGTTCTGTTCTGTAAGAGATTGTGTTCACATTATGCATAACGACTATTTCTCTGTACTACCAAGGGTGTCATCTTTTCCATCAATTATTTGATTGTCCCTACTAACAACAACTGACATTACTTGCTCCACATCTAGTTCCGCTTATGATCATCCCGATGAATTCCTAATTCAGTGCTTATAAACTAGTCCCACTGTATCATTTGTTTATGAAAATCACCTATCAACCTTCCAATTCTGACTTTTCTTCATGATAGTTGAATTCCTATCCCTCCTAATCAATAGTGGAGGAATAGCCCCTCAGAACAGCAGGTAGCTCCTCCATAAAACCACTCTGAAAATATATCACTACTCAAAAATGCCCACTGGATAGTTCCTGGGAAGAGTATGTGCTATCCAGAACAAGAGAAAAGAGGGAAACAAATTAATTCAAGACTAACATTTGAAAAAAAGCAAAGAAAGGTGAATGAATGATCAAAAAGAGAAAAAAGTTGTTCATGAAAATGAACAATAAAAACAAACTAGATCACCAGAATTCTAATTTTCCTAAAAGTTGTCACTCCCCGGCAACGGCGTCAAAAACTTGATGTACTCTTTAAGTGCACAGATCATTACAAGTAATACATTAGTACCCTGTTAGGGGTAGGGTTATCGAACCACAGGGATCGGACTTCTAGTACTAATTGGTCCTCTAATATCTAAGATATCCAAATGGGTGATAAAGAGGTTAATTACTAAACAGAGAAGATGAACTAAAGGGTGGAGGAACCAGGTAGACTAAGGATGAGTTTCGATAACAAGAGAGCAATGCCTTGTGATGATTCCTATGTGCGCGAAATACTGACTTGAGTCTAATGCCTACCAAAGTACATTCTAAGATACTTGTGGATACTCAAAAGCTCTATTACATCTACGACTCTCAAATACACTAAGTTTTACTAGTGTAACTACAGGTTTCATACACGCCAAGTTTTGTGACTACACTAATTAATCACAACTGCGACAATCCACACACGCTGGGTTTTACATAAACAACTACGCAACTCAAGCATGCCAAGTTATGTAACACATTAAATAATACAAGAACACTTTCGAACTTTATAGGAATTAGAAACATGTAGTCAAAGTATAAGAAGCAACATAGTTCACAATACTGGGGAACCGTAGAACGGTTAGCCCCTCTTGAATTCATACAATTGAGAGTAGAGATAAATGCAAACATGAGAGAAAACATGACTTCCCCTTTTTACAAAGATCTCTTCAATTATACATCAAAAACTCCATGGAATGAGCAAACTCCACTTCTCCGGTGTCTCTAACTAAACCTTGATCCCCTTAGCTTGTGTGGTGATGGCTTATCATTATCCTCTTGAGGGCTCCGCCACTAGAGAAGAAGTCCCCAAACAAAAGATATCTCAAAACCCTAATTCTGGGAATTAAGAAGGATTTTTCAGGCTTAACACAGTCTAAGCATGGTCATGCTAAGATCGTGCTAATCATGGAACTTCTGAGTGAAAAGGGATAAGTGTTATCCAAAAATAACCATGGGGAAAGCACGATCATGCTCTCCCAGTGCTTAGCTTGAGCACGCCCATGAAACGAGCACACAGACCGTACTTCCCTTGACAGCACAAGCAACTTCCATCTAGAGATAATCACAGGGAAAAGGCACCCCCGTGCTTTGCCCGTGCTTCCACTGAAGAGAAGAGGAGTTCCTATTCAGAGATAATCATAGGGAGACAGCATGCCCGTGCTCTACCCGTGCTTACCTTGGATGCTTAGAACTTGTCTTCTTTGGCTGATTTTGTCCCTGATTTCACTCCTTATTTGTTATGAGCCCTAAAAGCATGCACCAAAGATAACATACCTAGAATAGCATCATTCATAAATAAAAAGTGCTAAAAGAAAAGCAAAATAGCACATTAGAGGTATGTAAAATATTATATGAAATGCACTCATCAATTTCAAAACCAGTGATCAAGAGTGTCTCAAGTCCTTCCATCTGTTAAAGGAGAAGTTGATTAATCCACCCATTATAAAGTCACCAGATTGGAGCCTTCTGATGAGTGCTCGTGTTATAGTAATGTGAAGTGTTATTATCTTGTAATGAGCATTGATTTAATCAGATTTTATCACTAAAAGTGTGCATTTGTTTACTTTTGTGCATTGTAGGGTTGTGAAGATAAATTGAAGAAAAGGAACGAAGTTAGATCGTGTTCGCCGTTGTTCAGGAGTTTTTGGACTAAGCAAGGAACAAGGCATGGGCATAAACTTGTGAGTGTGTGCCAAACTCCTTTGGAGGGGCACAAAGGCAATCACATTCACAATAAGTCTAGCTCGTATTAACATGGAGAACTCCGCCAATAAGGAGACTTGAAGCATTCGGCACTGTGTACCATTGGTTTTGTGACCAATTCAATGGCCTCGATGAAGAACGATGAATTCGGGAGTGTTTCGGCACAATTACTGTAGCAGTAATGCAGCAAAAATACTGTAGTAGTTTCTGTTCACTGTCTTCCGAAAATCAGCAAATCAACAACTTCACACGGGCATGTGGAAATTCCACATGGCCGTGTGAAATCCCGATTTCAGCCGATTTAAAACCGTGACTCAGCATTATAAAACCCCATTTTGGAGACTGTTTTTGGATCTTTTTGGCTCTCTTCGGACCTAACTTCTGGGGAGGCATGGTGACACGACCCCTTGCGTGTATCCCACAAGTGCACGGGCTTTGTCGAAGTAATAAAGTTTACCCTAGTGAGTGGGTAGTCGTATCCACAAGGAATAGGGATTTAAGACACAAGAGCTCACTATTTAGCTATGCGGTGTACAAAAAGTGAAAGTAGAATTGATGAGTGAGTGTGAAACCAATCAAAAGTAGAAAGATGGAAGGTAAGAGAGTGCAAGAACGAGAAAATATAGAAGGACTAGCAATGGATGAAATAGGGTACCCGAACAAGCTAACCCTAGTACTTATGCTTCTGGTGCAAAACTATGCTATTATACTTTCCTATTGATGTTAATTGAGTCGAGGATAACCTGAAACACACGGTCCCAAACCTAAGGTCAACCATGACTAACGCCAACACTATGCCCCGGCATTAGGTTTTCACTACGACTCTTGACTCTAGTTGACCTGTCAATTAAGCCCTAGAGGAGTACGTCTTCCTAAGCCTCACACTACGTGGGGTTGCTTTAAGTTCTAGGGATTCCTAATGATAAAACCAGTTCCTATGTATAGTTCTAACCCTTTGGTCCAGGTGGAAGAACCCTAGTCTAAATTAAGCCCCAGCACTAGGATTCACTTCAACCCATCACTCTATTGCTCGCGCAACTAAGCCCCAGGGGAGTTCCTCTCCTAGCACTTCACTCTATCTCAACCACTAAGAAATCATGGAACATGAAGGTAGGAAGAATCACACCGAAGGGGAAAGGGGACATTCCGCTACCTCACGACTCACCCTCTCAACCATCTTCAACCTTAAGTAGTCTAACCCTATAGGAGTTGTCACACCTCCAAAGGATAACCTAGATCGTTCTCAACCCTAGTGTCATGGCTAAGGGAAAACAATTACAAGAGATAATTAAGATTGAAACTCGAATTTATTCATCAATAATGGAAAAGCATAATAATAATGTCATAGAAACATAATGATCCAAGGGTTTACAAGTCCGAATACCCACGAGGGGTTTAGCTCCTCATGGAGCTATTGATAAACGCCTAAATAAACGTATTTTCTTTGTATGCGGGCGTATGTATTGCATATTTTTATATGAGTTGAAGCCTGTTTTTGGTCTAAATTGGTTTCTTTCGTGTTATAGGTACCAATGAGGCCCCAGCGAGCTTAATGACAGAATTGGAGAAGAAAACACTATTTCTAAGCCGAAGCACTGTAGCAACCACTGTAGCACGGGGGACTTGAAGATCGGCTGGATCAGGAGGTTCATGCAGGGCACCATGCGGGCGCATTACAGGCCGCATACGGTACTGTAGCAGTTTACTGTAGCGGAGTTACTACAGCAAGGTACTGTAGAGGCACTGTAGCAACTTACGCGACTTTCGGGATTTCTCGGAAACTTTCTCCCCCCGCATGCGGAGCCGCATGGGAGGCCGCATAACTCACTGGAATTCGTTTTTAAGGGTTTTTTAGAGAATTTTTTATGGGGAGAACCTAGGTCCTTGGGAGAACTTCACTTCACCATTTTCCTTGGGAGCTTGAGGCCGTGTTTTGGAGGCAATTCTTGAGGAGAGGACGATGGGAAGAGCACGACACGACGAGTCCACGCCTTCGATTTGCATTTGAGAGGAAGATTGACAAAGGAAGCCACTCCTTGGGTGGCGTCCTTGGAAGCGTCATTCGGCCTTGATCCTTTGAGGGAGTGTTCTTATTACGCTTTTGGTTGTTTTCATGTATTTTCTTGCCTATTTTGTGATCATGAGCAACTAAACCCCAAGGTCACCGGATGTAGGTGAACCTTGGGGGTGAACTTGTGTATTTTGGATGCTTGTTCTAGTTTTATGCATTTGATGTGGTTTGTGATCCTTGTTTGGTGATTCTTGAATGCCTTGGTATGTATGAGAACTCTATGTATCAATTCCTAGACAATACTAGGTTGCATGACCATTGCCCTAGTATTAGGCTCACCAAGCTTGGAAGGGAATACACGTAAGAATACGCCGTGACCATCGGGTATTTGCACCCCTCCAATTGTTAGGGTTGTCCTTAATTGTGTCTCAACCCTAGCTTGGGGAAATCCACTAAACCCATTGTGATCGTATGAGTATTTGGGCGGAAGCAATTCCGTATTCCAATACTCGTACTGGATTAGGGACCAACACCGTGACTATCGGGTTGGTCTAATTTAGGGTTTCCCGGTCCAAACCATCCACGTGCATGCTAGTTACGGCATCCTTAGCACTTTAGTAACCCCCGAGGGAATCCTCATCCGTGACCATTCCCTCGCCTTGATTTCCCTCAATATTTCTATTTACTATTTGCATGCTTTTTATATCCGTAGATTATTTGTAGTCATCTCTATCAAGTAATTGCTAGGTTGGACAACATTGTGATAAGGAAGTAAGAATAGATTGTCGGGGCCTTGGAAATACGACCCCCTCGTGCTCGCGCGAGGGGTATTACTTGGCGATTCCGTGCACTTGCGGGTGAGCACCCAAGTTTTTGGCGCCATTGCGGGGGACCCATGAGGAATATTCGGAAAACTTAAAGCGTGTTGATTTGAGCATTTTATCTTTGTTCGTTTTTACCATTCTTGTTTATACTTCATCATTTCATCCTTTGCTCGTTTTAACTTTAGTTATTTTGCGAGGTACCCATTGACACGGGCGGGACAAGCAACTCTAGTTTAGCCCGACGACGAGATCGAACGCACTTTGCATCAACGGTTGAGAGAGGTTACCGAGACTTCGCGGCAACAGGAAGTTCGGGTCGAGTCTAGTGAACCATCAGTTATGGCCGAACCAAGGAGAACTCTATCCGATTTTGAGAGACCACAGTTCACCGGGGAGGAATTCAGTGTGCAAGCGCCCTCAATCCCAGCGAATAACTTTGAGATCAAGGCAAGCACAATAGCGATGATACAAAACTCAGTTCAGTTTGATGGACTTCCTGATGAGGACCCGCATGCCCATCTATCCCGCTTCCTGCAGATTTGCTCTACCTTCAAGATCAACTCTGTGTCGGATGATGCTATCAGACTGCGATTGTTTCCATTACCACTTGGAAGGAAATGGTTGAGAAATTCTTGGCCCGGTATTTTCCACCGAGCAAGGCCGCAAGATTGAGACAAAAGATCTCCTCTTTCAGACAGGAGGATTGGGAAACCCTTTTTGAGGCACACGAGCGGTTCAAAGATTTGTTACGTAGGTGCCCTCACCATGGCTTCCCTGCTTGGATGCTAGTGTAGATGTTCTGTAATGGCTTGAATTATGCTGCGAGGCAACTCATTGACGCCACGGCGGGTGGTTCCTTAGTGACAAGCTCCCTGAGGAAGCTGAGAAATTGATTGAGAACATGGCAAGCAATGAGTGCCACTGGAGCACTCGGCAAAAAGGACCAAGGGTTGCTGGCCTGTTCGAGGTGAATGAGACCACCGCATTGACGGCAAAGGTTGAGGCCTTATCGAAGAATGTCACCGATAACAACGCAGCAGTCAGCGCATTGACATAGAAATTTGATCAGTTCATGTTGGGGTCTAGTTCTACCCTTAAGGCAGTGATGTCCTGTGATACTTGTGGTGCAGGACATGCAACTTCACAGTGCCCCATATTTATTGCTCCCTCTGCACTCATGGAATCGGTGGATTATGTTGGTGGAGGACCTCGGGGACCAGGAAATCAATACGGTAATAGCTACAACTCGGGGTGGAGGAATCCCCCGAACATGTCATGGAACCAAGGCCAGTCTCAGCAGAGACCTCCACACCCCCAGGGCTCCCAATTTCAGCCTCAGCAGGTTCAAGAGAAGAAATACTCAACTGAGGATGTATTGGCACGATTCATGATCACCACGGAGGCAAAATTCCAGAATGTGGACAAGAGGTTCGATGAGTTTGGCACTATATTGAGAAATGTCCAAGCCTCCATTCAGTCTCTTGAAACCCAGGTGGGACAGCTTGCTAGGGCACAATCAGACAGACCTTCAGGTAGCATGCCGAGCAACACTGAATGTAACCCGAGGGAACACTTAAAAGTGATGACACTGAGGAGTGGAAAACAGTTGGAGGCAAGGACTGGGGATAGTCCAAGTGCCTTCAATGATAGGGTAGCCGCCCGGGAAGACCCTAAGTCGAGTAGTGATGCAATTGATGAGACTGAGGAGAAACACAACGGAATTGCTCCAAGTTCTTCACCTAAGAAGGAATCCGAGTATAAACCTGTGGTACCATATCCTTCTAGGCTCAAGCAAGATAAGAAAGATGGCCAATTCAAGAAATTTATCAACATCTTTAGGCAGCTTCACATAAATATCCCCTTGGTCGAGGCTCTTTCCCAAATGCCAAGGTATGCTAAATTCATGAAGGACCTCCTCACCAATAAGAGGAAGCTTGAAGACTTGGAGACTGTGACTTTATCGGGAAATTGCTCGGCCGTTATCCAAAAGAAATTACCCAAGAAACTCAATGATCCGGGTAGTTTCATCATCCCTTGTGTGATCGGGGATGGAGTACAAGAAAGTGTCTTGGTCGACTCGGGAGCTAGCATAAATGTTATGCCGTATAACTTATTCTTGAGGTTGGGGTTAGACAACTTGAGACCCACACGGATGACTTTGCAACTTGCAGATCATTCAGTGCGAAGACCCCGGGGAATTGTTGAAGACGTTCTTGTTCGAGTTGATAAGCTAATCATCCCGGTTGACTTTGTAATTTTAGATGTGGATGATGATGTGGAGGTCCCCTTGATCCTCGGGCGTCCATTTCTTAATACCGCCGGCGCACTAATTGATGTAAAAGGAGGAAAAATGACTTTGAGGGTTGGGGACGAACAAGTGGTCTTCACCCTTGCCGAAGCAATGAAGCGTACACTTGATCACGATGATACTTTGTATTTCACGGATACTACTGATGTGATTATCTCTGATTGTGTGCAGGAAGTCCTCGCTTTGAACCCCTTGGAGGAGTACTTTGAAGATTTCGGAGATGATGTTGTGAATGATGAGCTTCCCCCTCCACCATTGCAACAACTAGCGCAAGTAGAGGTTAAATCTTCACCACATTCCAATGAGAAGAGAACCTTGAAGAAGTTATGGAGGAAGAGAAAAGAAAATCAAAAGCGGGAGATGAATATCTCTACGATGCCACCAGAGGAGGTTGACCGCTTATTCTTTGATGACAGCGGGAAATTCAAGATCTTTTTGTGTCTCTCATTGAACTTTCCGGGTAACATTGCTTCATCAAAAAATGGAGGTATCTCTCACCCCTTTGTCCCACCATGAGTTGAGGTAAACCATGTCGAGCTAAAGACATTAAAAAAGCGCTTCTTGGGAGGCAACCCAAGTCTTTAAATTCATTGCATTTATTTTTCTTCTTAGTTGTTGTTGTTGTGTTTGTGTGTTTTTCGTATTTTCGTGGTGCTTGTGAGTTCGAGTGTTGTTGATTTTTGTGATTGTGGTGGTTGTTTAGTCATTTTCCATAATTTATTTCATCATGTTGCACCATAGGTTTCATGATCTTTGTATTTTTCCTTGAGTGTTGGTGCTTCAATGATTTTGACTGTTTTCGGCTTTGTTTTCGTGTGATTTTTGAGTGCTAGAATGAGTACGGTGCTTTGATGAGTGTGTTTTTGAGCATTTTTTGCACATGGAGCCAGCCAGTGGACCATGCGGCCTGCTATGCGCCCGCATAGCAGGCCGCATAGGCCACTGGCAGGCCGCATAGAGGGGCAGTGGCTTATGCGGCCCCTTATGCGGCCGCATGAGAGGCCGCATAAGCCACCAGCCCCCCTTCTTCTACTTCTTCACCCCACTTCCTCACTATTCACTCAATTTTCATCATTCTTCTTCTCTTTTCTCCTTCATCTCTCCACCATTTTCCTTCATTCTTTTTGCATCAAAACACTCTCCTCTTCCTAGCAAATGAATTTTTGGGAGCTTTTCAAAGTTTTATCAAGCTTTAAGCCGATTTTCATTTCATCTTCTCATTGGTGCCCTAGTTCAAGGTATATTCATTCCTCACTCATTCTAGTGTTTTTAATGGTTGAAATGATGGGAAAACTTTGTGGTTATCATGGTGAATGCTTCTTGTAATTGTTTCTCTTGAATTCAAAGCTTTGTACATTTAGATTATCATTTTTACAAGAAGAAACTCTACCAAAATTTTCCCGAAATTACTGTAGCACTGGCCAAAAATCAGCCTTTGTTCTTCATTAAGCAATTTTCTCATAAATTCTTGACTTGATGATGGTTCTCTTGTTTTGTAGGGATGCTGATCAAACACATGGCCTCCAAGCTAGTTAGGAGAAGCTCTCCACCACCCATTTGTGAGCCTACCTTCAAGAGCGAAGCCCACAAGACAAGATTCACGTTCTTGTCAAAAAGGAGGTTTGGCACCGTAAGGATTATCGATTGGGATGCCCTGAAGACTTTGGGCATCGACGAAACTGTCCGGGACCTCATTTCCCATGGTGGATGGGATAGCATACTTGAGATCGATGAGCCCACCTATAGGGAGTTGACTTTGGAGGTGTTGAGCACATTTGAGGTCTCCAGGTATTCTCCCTTCACGCGCCAAGCAAGCACCGTCACTTTCAGAGCTTTTGGTAAGCGACACAGGATCACTGACAACCAGTTAGGCATGTACCTTGGGTTTTACACACCTGAGACCCTCATCAGTTCGGAGCTTAGGGACTTGGCTCGTGATCTTCCACGCTCAGTCTCCCATAATTCGTTTTGGAAAACCATTGCTTGCACAGCATTGAAGAAGGCTTCTACGATGACAGACCCCGTTCACAGATACATGCAAGCCTTGCTATCTAGAAGTATGAACGGTCACGCTGATTCTACCAGGGTAGTGACACGTACCGATCTGCTGATGATGTACAGTATCCTTGAGCAGTACCCTATCCACATGGGACATCTGTTTGCCGGACTCATTGCACATCAGGGGACCTCTACTCACCTTGGAGCTATATTTGCCGGACCTTATATTACGCGCATTATCAAGGGCCTAGGATTGATTGAGCTCACTCGAGGCATGAGTGTTGTGGGCTCCGTCGCACCGCTTGGTCTGTCGATTCTGCTTTCTATCGGGATAGTTGAGAGGTCGGGAGACACTTATCGCCTCCCGCGCACCCATGACCCCGACACCTCTCGAGATTCTGAGACAGGATTTGAGTCTTATTCAGAGTCTTCCCCCATACCTGACGCAGCACCCAGCGGGAGTCTATCATCACTGGAAGCCAGTTTCGTGGAGTTCCGCATCGAGGTCCGTTAGCAGTTACAGACCCTTGGGACATCGCAGGAGGCGCTGGCGACATCAGTGAGGGACTTGGCCACATCACAGAGCCGCATAGAGAGTAGCATGGCCGAGATCCTATCCTATTTGCGTAGCTCATCGTCATCTGTCGGCACCTCCTCCACGGCCACCACATGCTTCGCACCATCGATCCCTCCATATCTCTAGACACGCAGCACCACTTTTTAGTTTCCTGTTGTTTGTGTTTCTTTTTTTTTTTTATTTGTAGACTTGCTTGTTTGTATTGTTGTACTTTTTGGTTAGTAAGGGTCCTGACCCTCCTAAACTGTACTTCCCTGTTTTTGATTCGTGCTTACTTGTCCCGCTCTCTATTTATTTCCTGGGGTGTGATATGTTTTCTTTTTACTTTCAGGACTGATCATTGTAGAAGCTTCACGCCCCTTGCACCCCACAACTGTCCCCAATTCATGCACATTTGGCATTCATCTCATCGACCAATTGGGGAAGTTTCTTTACCTCATCCTTTTATTTTTATGGCATATCTCGCACCTTACTCTGCTGATCTACGTACATTGAGGGCAATGTACAACTTTAGGTGAGGGGATGGGGTACTTTACTTGTTTTGCATGCATGAGTACTGATGATAGCTATGATTTTAGTGTTTAGCACTTCCTAGCTTGAAAGAATGATAGCAGTGAGTTGTATTCTTGTACTGTGCCTGAATGATGCCCTGTTTTATTTTTAGTGGTTTTCCATGCTCTATCATGATTGCTTCTACCTTGTACACTCCAACCAACCCATTATGATGATTTTGGCATTAGACTGTTAAATTCTTTCTTCAATAGTCTTTTAAGAGCTTTTGAGTTCCTTCTTTGTTTTCTGTAGCTTTAAGTGAACTATTGTGACAGGTTACCAAGGGACATGAGATATAGTGTGTACAATAAAAAAAAATGTGGAGTCTATGACAGTATTCCTCTGCTAGTACAGCATGAATGCGTCTATGTAGACTGTAATTGAGTAGGTTGGGTGGCTCTTGTGCCTAATCAGCATGTGCATCCTTCTGAAAGATTTGTTGTGCAGTCTATGTTAGTCGGACTCAGAAAAAAAAAAAAAAAAAAAAAGGTATCTCTACTGCGTCGCCTGGAACTTATTGCACAGTTACTTAAGTGCTAGAGTTTTGTTTAGGAACCCAGAAGACTTTTAACTAAGTATTGAAGAGGTCTTTAACTGTCTAATGCCACTCTCACCATATGTGGGGTGAATGGACCCCTGGGATAATCCAGGGTGTGGAGGTTAAGGTTGGGAGCCAACACACACTCACGGAAGCACTTTAGATAAAACAGGGCCACCATAATTCGATCACTCACTATACAGCTCACTTTCTAGATTTCTTTCCACCTAAGCTAGTGGAGTACTTTTCAGTTGAGCTTGAGGTCGTATGTTTAGTCGTTTATCATCGTACCCCTGTTCTTCATGTGTGTTTCCTTGGGGATAATCAAATGCTTAGTTGTGGGGATGTTTGATAAACGCCTAAATATACGTATTTTCTTCGTATGCGGGCGTATGTATTGCATATTTTTATATGAGTTGACGACCGTTTTTGGTCTGAATTGGTTTCTTTCGTGTTACAGGTAGTAATGAGGCCCCAGCGAGCTTAACGACAGAATTGGAGAAGAAATCAGCATCGAAAACACTGTTTCTAAGCCGGGGGGGAGGGGGGCACTGTAGCATTCACTGTAGCATGGAGACTTGAAGATCGGCTGGGTCAGGAGGTTCATGCGGGCGCATTGCAGGCCACATACGGTACTGTAGCAGTTTATTGCAGCGGAGGTACTGCAGCAAGGTACTGTAGTGGCACTGTAGCAACTTACGCGACTTTCGGGATTTCTCGAAAACTTTCTCTCCCCGCATGCAGGGCCGCATGGGAGACCGCATAACTCACTGGAATTCGTTTTTAAGGGTTTTTTAGAGAATTTTTAGGGGGAGAACCTAGGTCTTGGGAGAACTTCACTTCACCATTTTCCTTGGGAGCTTGAGGCCGGGTTTTGGAGGCAATTCTTGAGGAGAGGACGATGGGAAGAGCACGACACGACGAGTCCACGCCTTCGATTTGCATTTGAGAGGAAGATTGACAACGGAAGCCACTCCTTGGGTGGCTTCCTTGGAAGCGTCATTCGGCCTTGATCCTTTGAGGGAGTGTTCTTATTATGCTTTTGGTTGTTTTCATGTATTTTCTTGCCTATTTTGTGATCATGAGCAACTAAAACCCAAGGTCACCGGATGAAGGTGAACCTTGGGGATGAACTTGTGTATTTTGGATGCTTGTTCTAGTTTTATGCATTTGGTGTGGTTTGTCATCCTTGTTTGGTGATTCTTGAATGCCTTGGTATGTATGAGAACTCTATGTATCAATTCCTAGACAATACTAGGTTGCATGACAATTGCCGTAGTATTAGGCTCACAAAGCTTGGAAGGGAATACACGTATGAATACGCCGTGACCATCGGGTATTTGTACCTCTCCAATTGCTAGGGTTGTCCTTGATTGTATCTCAACCCTAGCTTAGGGAAATCCACTAAACCCATTACGATCGTACGAGGATTTGGACGGAAGTAATTCCGTATTCCAATACTCGTACCGGATTAGGGACCAACACCGTGACCATCGGGTTGGTCTAATTTAGGGTTTCCCTGTCCAAACCACCCACGTGCATGCTAGTTACAGCATCCTTAGCACTTTAGTAACCCCCAAGGGAATTCTCATCGGTGACCATTCCCTCGCCTTGATTTCCCTCCGTATTTGTATTTACTATTTGCATGCTTTTTATATCCGTAGATTATTTGTAGTTATCTCTATCAAGTAATTGCTAGGTTGGACAACATTGTGATAAGGAAGTAAGAATAGATTCTCGGGCCCTTGGGAATACGACCCCCTCGTGCTCGCGCGAGGGGTATTACTTGGCGACCCCGTGCACTTGCGGGTGAGCAACCAGCTATACAAATTCATCAAAATATAAAAGAAAGCACAAATTGAAGGCATCAATGAAAACCCTTTTGCGTATGTGATAAGTGTTCGTGTTATAGTAATGTGAAGTGTTATTATCTTGCAATGAGCATTGATTTAATCAGATTTTATCACTAAAAAGTGTGCATTTGTTTACTTTTGTGCATTGTAGGGTCGTGAAGGTAAATTGGAGAAAAGGAACGAAGTTAGATCGTGTTCGCCGTTGTTGGGGAGATTTTCTGACCAAGCAAGGAACAAGGCATGAGCATAGACTTGTGAGTGTGTGCCAAACTTCTTTGGAGGGTCACAAAGACAGTCATATTCAAAATAAGTCTAGCTCATGGTAACAAAGAGAACTTCACCAATTAGGAGATTTGAAGTAATCGGCACGATCTACCGTTGATTGTGTGCCCAATTCAATGGCCTCAATGAAGAATGACGAATTCGGGAGCGTTTTGGCACAATTACTGCAGCAGCACTGTAGCAAGTTACTCTTCCCTGTCTGCCGAAAATCAGCAAAACAGCAACTTCACACGGGCGTGTGGAAATTCCACACAGCCGTGTGAAATCCTGATTTCTGCAATTTAAAGCTGTGACTCAATGTTATAAAAGCCCGTTTTGGAGAGTGTTTTTGGATATTTTTGGCTCTTCTTTTCTCGAACTTCTAGAGAGGAGCGGCTAGCGTTTAGAGAGGACTTCGTAGAGGTTTGGAGCGTGTCATCGGCGTCGACATCAACTTTCAACGGCCGCATAAGACCACGGCCACATCGCACACAAGGGGGTTTTCACTATGCATTCAATTTGTTTTCTTATTCTTATTTTGATGTATTTGTATAGCTCCATAAGGAGCTAAACCCCTTGTGGATTATTACATTTCTTTGACATCGCTATTATGCTTTTCCATTATTGATGAATAAAATTGAGTTTCAATCTTAATTTCTTCTTTATTATTGTTTTCTCTTAGCCGTAACACTAGGATTTAGAACAACATAGGTTATCCTTTGGAGGTGTGACAACTCCTATAGGGTTAGACTACTTAGGATTGAAGAGGGTTGAGAGGGTGAGTCGTGAGGTAGCAGAACGTCCCCTTTCCCCTCCGATGTAATTCTCCCTACCTCCATGTTCCATGATTTATTCATGGTTGAGATAGAGTTAGGTGATAGGAGATAAACTCCCCTGAGGCTTCGTTGTGCGAGCAACAAAGTGAAGGGTTGAAGTGAATCTTAGTGCCGAGACTTAATTTAGACTAGGGTTCTCTCACCTGGACCAAAGGGTTAGAACTACAGATAGGAACAGGGTTAATCACTAGGAATCCCTAGAACCTAAAGCAATTCCACACAGTGTGAGGCTTAGGTAGATAGACTCCCCTGGGGCTTAGATGACAGGTCAACGAGAGTCAAGGGTCGTAGTGAAACCTAATGATCGGAACATAGTGTTGGGGTTAGTCACGGTTAACCTTAGGTTTGGTATCGTGTGTTTAAGGATCTCCTCGATTCAATTAACATCAATAGGATAGTATAATAGCATTGTCTTGCACTATAAGCATAAGTCCTAGGGGTAGCTTGTCTGGGTGCCCATCTTCTCTCATTGCTTGTCCTACACTTTTACTCCTACTTGCACTCTCTCACCTTCCATAATTATATTTTAATTCTGGTTTTTATTAGTTTCTTTCGCACTCACTTATCGATTTCTTTCCATACATCGCATTAGCTACAAAGTGAATTCTTGTATTTCAAATCCCTATTCCCTGTAGATACATCTACCCACTCACCAGGGTATATTATTACTTCGACAACCCATGCACTTTCAGGCCCCTGTCAAAGCTTTTGGCGCATGATAAACACCTAAATATACATATTCTATATGTATTCGGCAATATGTATTGCGTATTTTTATATGAGTTGATGCTCTTTTTGGTCTAAATTGGTTTCTTTCGTGTTACAGGTACCAATGAGGCCCTAGCAAGCTCGATGACAGAATTGGAGAAGAAATCAGCATCGAAAACACTATTTCTGAGACTGTACTGTAGCAACCACTGTGGTACGAACACTTGAAGAAATGGCTTGGTCAGGAGGCTTATGCAGGCAACCATGCGGGTGCAGTGAAAACCGCACTTCTACTGTAGCACTTCCTGTAGCAACTTACGCGATTTTTGAGATTTCTCGAAATTCTTCTTTGCCCGCATGCCGACCGCATGAGAGACCACATGGCTCCCTGGAATGTGTTTTTAAGGACATTTTGGAGCAATTTGAGGAAAGAACCCTAGGTCGCTTGAGAGCTTCACTTCACCACCTTCATTTGAGAGTTTAAGGCCGGGTTTTGGAGGAGATTTTTGAGGAGAGGACGACGGGGAGAGCACGACACCACGAGTCCACACCTTTGATCCACATTTGAGAGGAAGATCAATGAAGGAAGCCACTCCTTGGGTGGCGTCCTTGGAAGCGTCATTCGGCCTTGATCTTTTGAGGGGGTGTTCTCTTTATGTTATTTGGTTATTTTGATGTATTTTCTTGCTCATTTTATGATCATGAGTAACTAAACCCCAAGGTCACCGGATGTAGGTGAACCTTGGGGGTGAGCTTGTGTTGTTTGGATGCTTGACTTAGTATTTACATTTGCTTTGGTTTGTGATCCATGTTTGGTGTTTCTTGAATGCCTTGGTATGTATGAGAACTCTATGTATCAATTCCTAGAAAATACTAGGTTGCATGACCATTCCCCTAGTATTGGGCTCACCAAGCTTGGAAGGGAATACATGTACAAATACACCGTGACCATCGGGTATTTGTAACCCTCCAATTGTTAGAGTTGTCCTTGATTGTGTCTCAACCCTAGCTTGAGAAATCCACTACACCCAATGCGATCGTAGGAGGATTTGGGCGGAATTAATTCCGTATTCCAATACTCATATCGGATTAGGGACCAAACACTATGACCATCAGGTTGGTCTAACTTAGGGTTTCTCGGTGCAAACCACCCACGTGCATGCTAGTTAGGGCATCCTTAGCACTTTAGTAGCCCCCGAGGCAATCCTCATCCGTGACCATTTCCTTACCCTGATTTCCCTCCGTATTTGTCTTTGCTATTTACATGCTTTTTACATCCTTAGATTATTTGTAGTTCTCTCTATCAAGTGATTGCTAAGGTTAGACAACATTGTGATAAGGAAGTAAGAATAGATTCTCGGACCCTTGGGAATATGACCCCCTCGTGCTCGCGCGAGGGGTATTACTTGGCGACCCTGTGCACTTGCCGGTTAGCTCATAATAACGATCAAGTTTTTGGCGCCATTGCCGGGGACCCACGAGGAATATTCGGAAAACTTAAAGCATGTTGATTTGACCATTTTATTTTGTTTGTTATAAAATTACTGTTTATATTTCATCATTCCATTTTGCTTGTTTTTCCTTTAATTTCTTTTATTTGGTTTTACTGTTTTTTGTACATATTTTTCTATCTCTCTATAGACTATGGCTTTGACTAACACTTGGGCTTACAATTACTATCCACAGGAACCATATTTCCCTCCTCCAAGCGTACCATTCGGGTTGGTGAGATTCACCCCGGCAATGAATAGTGGATGAGACCGCCAGTTGATGGCGTGGCCACTACAATTCTCGAAGAACTAGGGGCACAGGCCATGTTCAGCCAATTTATGGAATCTAGTGTGGGACAACCAGTGACAGAAATCGGCCTACCAAATTACCAACATGAAGCTCTTAATCATAAGCTAAGAAGAGATGTTGATTATCCTACAGATTCTTTGGTGCCTGCTGAGAGTGTGGTAGATCAAACTTGGACTGGCAATCCAGAGGCGACTGCATATGTGCCAGAGGGTAATGCAGATGTGATTGAAAATGTGTTTCAGTGCGTGGAAGAAGTGTTAGACATTGGTAGCCCACCAATGGGGGACTACAGTGACACCGAACAGACTGGCCTTGGGAATTATGGGAAGCAGAAGTCATCAATTGAGGAACCCCCAAAATTAGAATTGAAACCTCTTCTCGAACACCTGGAATATGCTTTCTTGGAAGAGGGATCCAAACTTCCAGTCATTATTGCTTCAGATCTGACTGTTGGGCAGAAGGAGCAGCTTCTTAATGTGCTTAAAAGACACAAAAAGGCAATTGTGTGGAAAATCTCAGACATTAAGGGGATCAGTCCATCTTTTTGTACTCATAAGATTCTCATGGAGGACAATCATCGACCCCGGGCTATTCCCCAATGGAGACTCAACCCGAACATGAAAGAGGTAGTGAGGAACGAAGTCATTAAACTATTGGATGCAGGCATTATTTACCCCATTTCCCGCAGTGCATGGGTAAGCCCAGTGCAAGTGGTACCAAAAAAAGGAGGGATGACAATTATTGCTAATGAGAAGAATGAACTTGTTCCTACCAGGACTGTCACAGGTTGGAGGGTGTGCATTGACTACAGGAAACTTAATGATGCCACAAGGAAGGATCATTTTCCCTTACCCTTCATTGATTAGATGCTTGAGTGACTTGCGGGACATTCTTATTACTGTTTCTTAGATGGTCTCTCCAGTTACTTTCAGATTCCCATTACCCCAGAAGATCAAGAGAAAACCACATTCACTTGTCCCTATGGCACATTCGCATACCGTCGTATGCCTTTCGGGTTATGCAATGCACCGGCGACATTTCAGAGATGCATGATGGCAATTTTTGAAGATATGGTGGAAGATATCATGGAAGTATTTATGGATGATTTCTCGGTCTTCGGTGATTCATTCGAGTTATGCCTTCGAAATCTTGAGCGAGTTTTGGACAGATGCGAGGAAACTAATTTGGTGCTCAGTTGAGAAAAATGTCAATTTATGGTTAAGGAAAGCATAGTGCTCGGGCATAAAATCTCACAAAAAGGGATCGAGGTAGACAGAGCAAAAGCTGTAACTATCGAAAAACTTCCTCCTCCTACTTCAGTTAAAGCAATCAGAAGCTTTTTGGGCCACGCAAGGTTTTATCGATGGTTTGTGAAGGACTTTTCATCAATTGCCCGACCGCTTACAAAACTGCTTGAGAAGGATACCCCTTTTGAGTTCAATGACGATTGTATGAATACCTTCCTCACCCTAAAGATGAAGCTTGTGGAAGCACCGATTACGTTCTCCCCGGACTGAAGTCTGCCATTTGAGTTAATGTGTGATGCAAGTGACTTTGCAGTGGCGACAGTACTTGGGCAGCGACGAGACAACCATTTCCATCCTGTCTATTATGCAAGCAAAACTTTGAACGATGCTCAGGAGAATTACACCACCACTGAGAAGGAAATGCTCGCGGTGGTTTTGGCATTTGACAAATTTCGGTCATATTTAGTGGTATCCAAGGAGATTGTGTATACTGATCATTCTGCGTTGAAGTACCTGTTGAATAAGCCCGACGCCAAGCCTCGACTAATCCGATGGGTTATATGATAAGTGCTTGAGTATACATGTTTTATCCACTTGTTTTACATGCATTGAGCATCATTTTACCATGGATTATGTCTCATAAAGTGTATTTTGGTGTTCTTTTATGTAATTAGATTGTGAAAGTATTGAAGAAGGAAAAGGAAGCAAAGATGGGTTATAAAGACCTATTGTTGGGAGTTTTTGTACAACACAAGTGTCAAGGCACGAGAGGGGATCATGCACACGAGAAGGGCACAAAGCAGTCACACCCTCATGTCCCATCTTGTGTGAATATACCTAAAGCTTCCAAATGATGGTTCGATGGAATAGAAGTCTTATAACTCACCACATGGACGTGTGCCCGACCATGTGGCCACATGGTTCGATTTATGATGAGTACTGTAGCAAAAATAATGCTTTATTTTTTACTGTAGCAGTACTGTAGCAGAAATCACTGTTTACGCGACCGCGTCAAAATCCTACGTGACTGACGCGCTTTAGGCTTATAAATAGCCCTTTTTGCTGATTCTTTTGGGATCTTTTGTGTGGCTTTTGAGAGGCGAAGCGGCTAGGGTTTGAGGAGGAGGTCTTTGCAAAATTGAAGGGCCGTTCTTCACCAACTTTGATAGTTCTTTTCTCCGTCATAGCATCGAGGGAGTCATTGGCGACCTAGCTTCGGAGAAGGATCCTTCAAGACGTTGAGTGACCCATCAAGGCCAATCATCACAAATTCAAGGGGGTTTATTTCCATGGTTTACATTACTTTTCATTGTGTTATGTTTTGCTTTGTAATAAGCCCCATGGAGGGCTAAACCCTAGTAGGTATTTGGGCATGTGAACCCTAGGATCTTACTCTTTATATTGATTTACTTCATGATTTCTATTGAATCCGAGTTTATTTGAGTTTCAATCTTGTTTCATCATTGCTTGCATGCCTTATTGATTCGTATGGTTGTTTGGTATGCTTGATTTGTTGCCTTGGTGAGAGAGAGGTCTCCAATGGGGTTAGAATATATGAGATTGAAGAGGGTTGAGAGGGTGAGTCATGAGATAGTGGAGCGTCCCCTTTCCCTTCCGATTGAGTGTTTCCTATCTCCGTATTCCCTAAGCTCTATGCAACCATATTTGGTGTGAGGCATGAAATTGAGAGATTTCTCTGTCGGGACCTTGTAGGGGGTTAGGGATCTTTCACCTAGAAGTAGGGTTAGATCTATTTTTAGGAATCGGTTTCACTCTTAGGTATCCCTAGAGTTCATTGCGGCCATATGGGGTGTTGACACGACCTTTTGCGTGCGTACCGCAAGTGCACGGCCTTGTCGAAGTAATAAAAGTTACCCCGGTGAGTGGGTAGTCGAATCCACAGGGAATAGGGATTTAAAATACTCAAAATTGCTATTGAGTCGTGTGATATACGAAAAGAAACAATGATCGGAGTGATGAGTGAATTTATGGAAACTAGAGGAGATGCAAGGCAATTAAATCGAAAGATGAAAGAGAGAAAAGTGCAAACAACGAGTAAAAAGAGATAGACTAGTAATAAGTGAGAATAAGGTATCCGGACAACTTACCTCTAGGACTTATGCTTCTAGTGCAAGACTATGCTATTATACCTTCCTATTGATGTTAATTGAGTCGAGGAAAATCCTGAAACACACGGTCCCAAATCTAAGGTCAACCGTGGCTAACCCCAACACTATGTCCCAGCAATAGGATTCACGTCAACCCTTCACTCTGTTGATTGCTCAACTAAGCCCCAGGGGAGTATTTCTACCTAAGCCTAACACTACGTGGGATTGCTTTAAGCTTTAGGGACCCCTAGTGATAAAACCTGTTCCTATGTGTAGTAGTCCTAACCCTTTGGTCCAGGAGAAAGAACCATAGTCTAAATTAAGCCCCAGTGCGTAGGATTCACGTCACCCCAAAACCTTGGGGGAGTTTGTCTACCTAGCACTTCACTCTATTTCGACCTCTAATAAATCAAGGAATCGGAGGTAGGGAGAAATCACAACGGAAGGGAAAGGGGTACGGTGCTACCTCACAACTCTCCCTCACAACTCTCCCTCACAACTCTCCCTCTCAACCCTCTTCAATTTTTAAGTAGTCTAATCCTATAGGAGTTGTCACACCTCCAAAGGATAACCTAGATTGTTTTCAATCCTTAATGTCACGGCTAAGAGAAAACAATAGCACAAGAAATCTAAAATTGAAACTCGAATTTATTCATCAATTAATGGAAAAGCATAATAACAATGTCAAAGAAACATAATTATCCTAGAGTTTTACAAGTCCGAATACCCACGAGGGGTTTAGCTCCTCATGGAGCTATACATGTTCATCAATGTATGAAATAAAACACAAAGTAAAGACATCAATGAAAACCCCCTCGCGTATGGTGTGGCCGTGGTCTTGTGCGGCCGTCGAACGTCGGTGACGATGCCGATGGCGCGCTCCAATCCTCCGCAAAGTCCTCTCCGAAACCCTAGCCGCACTCTCCAGAAGTTGGGGAGAAAGATAGGTCGAAAAGATGTCTCAAAAAGTCTCCAAATCGGGCTTTAAATATGCTGAGTGCGGCTTTAAATTTGGACTTATCGGGACTTCACACGGCCGTCTGGAATTTCCACACGCCCGTGTGAAGTTTCTGTCTTTCCTGAAAAATTACTTCACACAGTCGTGTGTTAATTACACACGCCCGTGTGACATCTCTGGTTTGCTGGAAAATTAATTCACACAGCCGTGTGTTAATTCCACACGCCCGTGTAAATTCTCTGGATTCTTGATTTTTCGGCAGAAGTGCACAGTAACTTGCTACAGTGATTCGCTACAGTACTCTCCGAAATGCTCCCGAATATGTTGTTTCTTCATCGAGGCCATTGAATTGGGCACACAATCAATGGTAGATCGTGCCTATTGCTTCGAGTCTCCTTCTTGGTAAAGTTTTCCTAAGCTACACGAGTTAGACTTGTTGTGAATGTGACTGCCTTTGTGCCCCTCCAACGGAGGTTGGCACACACTCACAAGTCTAACTTCGTGCCTTGTTCCTTGCTTGGTCCGAAAACCTCCCAACAACGGCGAACACGACCTAACTTCGTTCTTCTTTTCCAACTTGGCTCCACGAACCTACAATGCACAAGAATACACAAATGCACACTATTTAGTGATAAAATCTGATAAAGAGTATATTCATTGTAAGATAATAACGCTTCGCGTTACTATAACACAAGCACTTATCAGGTGTGAGGTGTTGAGATTGAGCGATTTCTCCGCCGAGACCTTGTAGGGGACTAGTATCGGTGGCCTGGAGGCAGGGGCCGATTGTTCTTGGATTACCGCGACTCATACAACTCGGCCTAGAAGAATTAAGTGAATCTTGTACTTCATGTTAGATCCTAGGGGGAGCATTGCCCTGGTACCTCATCTTTATTGATTGAGATCTCCTTTTATTTACCTTTAGCCTATTCATCTCTGGTATTAATTTCTATGCACACTATATCACCACAAAATCACATTAGTCATTAGGCTAGATTGCAGAGAAAAAGTTAGTACTAGTAGCCCTGTTCCCTGTGGATTCGACTACCCTACTCACCGGGTATAATTATTACTTCGACAACCCGTGCACTTGCGGTACACATATGCAAGGGGTGTGTCATTATACTATTACAAGAGTTTGATCTGGAGATAAGAGATAAAAAAAGGGGCAGAGAACTTAGCAGCTGATCACCTTTCGCGCCTTGAGAACCCATATGAGGGTGTCTTGCAAAAAGGACAAATAAACGACATCTTCCCTGGGAAGCACCGCTGTAGCATACAAGTGATTGAGCATGATGAGGCTCCATGGTTCACTGACTTCACGAACTATTTGGCGGCAAGAACATTTCCGAAGTGGCTCACATGTCAACAAAGAAAAAAATTCTTCGCCGACCTAAAGCACTATACATGGGATGATCCATTCCTGTTCAGGATTTGCTCCGATCATATTGTGAGGTGTGTCTCAAAGGACGAGGGGTATGACATTTTGTTGCATTGTCACCCAGAACAGCTAAGAAGGCACTTGATGTGAGGTTCTACTGGCCTACCATGTTCCAAGATGCGCAGTCATTGGTGCAGCATTGTGATAGGTGTCAGAGAGTTGGTAATTTATCAAAAAGAGATGAAATGCCTCAAACTTGGAACCAAGCCTGCGAAGTATTTGATGTGTGGGGAATCGATTTTATGGGTCCGTTCCCTAGTTCCCAGGGCAACAAGTATATCTTGGTTGCAGTGGACTATGTCTCCAAGTGGGTGGAAGCTCAGGCCTGCTCGTCTTGTGATGTAAGGATGGTTGTGAAATTTTTAAAAAAATTATTCTCTCGGCTTGGAACCCCCTGGGTAATCATAAGTGACCGGGGAACTCATTTTTGTAACTCTCAGTTCGAAAAAGCTCTTAAACGATACGGAGTATCTCACAAAACATCGACTGCCTATCACCCTCAAACAAGTGGTCAAGTTGAATTGTCGAACAGGGAGTTGAAGCGGATCTTGGAAAAGACTGTCAACCACCACCGAAAAGATTGGGCAGGTCAGCTCGAGGATGCACTTTAGGCATACAGAACTGCATTCAAGACCCCTACTGGATCAACGCCCTACCGACTGGTCTATGGAAAGGCATGTCATTTGCCAGTGGAATTAGAACACAGAGCCTATTGGGCGATAAAGAAACTCAATTTCGACCCCCATCTTTGTGGTCACAGGAGAAAATTTCAACTGAATGAGTTAGTGGAATGGCGAGCTTTGGCATATGAAACGTCAGTTCGGTACAAAGAGAAGATGAAGGAATACCATGACTGACACATTAAGCAACCTAAGTGTTTCCAAAGTGGGGATCATGTACTTCTTTTCAATGTAAGGTTGAGACTTTTCCCCGGGAAATTAAAATCACCATGGCACGGACCATATATGGTCACTCAAGTCTTTCCTCATGGCGCCATTGAGATATCTCATCCACAACATGGGACGTTCAAAGTCAATGGGCACCGGTTGAAACATTACTTCACGGATAATAACTCTTCACCAAAAAATGGAGGTATCTCTCATCCCTTTGTCCCACCATGAGTACGAGGTAAAACATGTTGAGCTAAAGACACTAAAAAAGCACTTCTTGGGAGGCAATCCAAGTCTTTAAATTCGTTGCAATTATTTTTCTTCGTAGTTCTTGTTGTTGTGTTTATGTTTTTTTCGTATTTTTGTTGTGCTTGTGGGCTTGAGTGTTGTTGTAGTATTGTGGTTGTGATGGTTGTTTAGTTGTTTCCCATAATTTATTTCATCATGTTGCACCATAGTTTTTGTGAATCTTTTATTTTCCCTTGATTGTTGATGCTTCAATTTCCATGCTTTCAATGCCTATGAGTGTTTTCGGCTTTGCTTTCATGTGATTCTTGAGTGCTAGGATGAGTATGTTTTTTTTCGGGTTTGTTTTTGAGCATTTTTAGTGCATGGGGGCTCTCCAGCATGCCATGCGACCTCTTATGCGCCCGTATAACAGGCCGCATGCAATCCAGAGGCTTGTGCAGCCTGCTATGCAGCAGCACAAGAGCCCGCATGACCAACTCAGTGACTTGTGTGGCCTGCTATACGGCCGCACAAGAGCCCGCATTCCATCCAGTATCCTGTGCGGCCTGCGCCGCACAAGAGCCCGCATAGGCACCCGACCCCTCTACTTCATCTCCTCCACTTCATTTCAACACTATTCACTCATTTTCCATCACTTTTCTTCTCTTTTCCTCTGCATCTCTCCACCATTTTCCTTCATTTTTTTTGCATTAAAACACTCTCCTCATCCTAGCAAACGTGTTTTTGGGAGATTTTCAAGGTTATATCAAGCTTTTAGCCGAATTCCACTTCATCTCCTACTTGGTGCCCTAGTTCAAGGTAAACATTATATCTCACTAATTCTAGGGTTTTTCTTGGTTTAAATGGGGTGAAATCTTTGTTATTGTCATGGTGAATGCTTCTTGTGATTGTTCATCTTGAATTCAAAGCTTTGTACATTTTGATTACTACTTTTACAAGAAGAAACTCTACAAATTTTTCCCGGAATTACTGTAGCAATAGCTACAAAATCAGCCTTGTTTCTTCATTAAGCATCTTTATCATAAAATTTTGGCTTGATGACGATTGTATTGTCTTGTAGGGATGTCGACCAAGAATGTGGCCTCCAAGGGAGTTAGGAGAAGCCCACAAGACAAGGTTCGCGTTTTTGTCAAGGAGGAAGTTCGGCACCGTTCGAAATATCGATTGGGAAACCTTGAGGATTTTGGGCCTCGACAGTACCATCCGGGACTTCATCTCTCATGACGGGTGGGATAGTGTACTTGAGATTGATGAGCCCACCTATAGAGAGTTAACCTTCGAAGTGTTGAGTACATTTGAGGTTACCGGTTATTGTCACTTCGCGTGCCAAGCAAGTACTGTATCCTTTAGAGCTTTTGGTAAGAGGCACAAGATCACTCAAGACCAGCTGGGTATATACCTTGGGCTTTTGATAAGTGCTCGTGTTATAGTAATGCGAAGCGTTATTATCTTGAAATGAGCATTAATTTAATCAGACTTTATCGCTAAAAATTATGCATTTGTTTACTTTTGTGCATTGTAGGGTCGTGAAGGTAAATTGGAGAAAAGGAACGAAGTTAGATCATCTTCGCCGTTGTTGGGGAGATTTTCGGACCAAGCAAGGAACAAGGCATGAGCATAGACTTGTGAGTGTGTGCCAAACTTCTTTGGAGGGTCACAAAGACAGTCACATTCACAATAAGTCTAGCTCGTGGTAACAAGGAGAACTTCACCAATTAGGAGATTTGAAGCAATCGGCACGATCTACCGTTGATTGTGTGCCCAATTCAACGGCCTCGAGGAAGAACGACAAATTCGGGAGCATTTCGGCAAGTACTGTTGCAGCACTGTAGCAAGCTACTGTTCATTTTCGGCCGAAATTCAGAAAACCAGAAAGTTCACACGGGCGTGTGGAAATTCCACACGGCCGTGTGAAATCCCGATAAACTCAAATTTCAGCTGCGACTCAACATTATAAAAGCTCATTTTGGAGACTATTTTCGGGATTTTTTTGGCTCTTCTTTGCCCTAACTTTTGGAGAGGAACGGCGAGGGTTTGGAGAGGACTTCGTGGAGGTTTGAAGCTCGTCATCAGCATTGACATCAATGTCCGACGGCGGCACAAGACCACGGCCACATCGCACTCAAGGTGGTTTTCATCTATGCATTCAATTTGTGTTCTCATTATTACTTTGATGGATTTATATAGTTCCATGAGGAGCTAAACCCCTTTGTGGGTATTCGGATTTGTGAACCCTAGGACTATTATGTTTTTTTGACATTGCTATTATGCTTTTCCATTATTGATAAATAAAAGTGAGTTTTAATCTTGATTTATTTTGTTATTGTTTTCTCTTAGCCGTGACACTAGGGTTGAGAACAATTTAGGTAATCCTTTGGAGGTGTGACAACTCCTATAGGGTTAGACTACTTAGGATTGAAATGGGTTGAGAGGGTGAGTCGTGAGGTAGCGGAACGTCCCCTTTCCCCTCCGATGTGATTTTCCCTACCTTCGTGTTCCATGATTCATTAGCGGTCAAGATAGAGTGAAGTGCTAGGAGATAAACTCCCCTGGGGCTTAGTTGCGCGAGCAACAAAGTGAAGGGTTGTAGCGAATCTTAGCATTGGGGCTTAATCTAGACTAGGGTTCTCTCACCTGGACCAAAGGGTTTGAACTACATATAGGAACCGGGTTTATCACTAGGAATCCATAGAATATAAAACAATTCCACATAGTGTGAGGCTTAGGAAGACAAACTCCCCTAGGGCTTAGTTGATAGGTCAACGAGAGTCAAGGGACGTAGTGAAACCTAATGCCGGGGCATAGTGTTGGGATTAGTCACGATTGACCTTAGATTTGGGATCGTGTGTTTAAGGTTCTCCTCGACTCAATTAACATCAATAGGAAGGTATAATAGCATTGTCTTGCACTAGAAGCATAAGTCCTAGGGGTAGCTTGTCCGGATATCCATCTTCTCTCATTGCTTGTCCTACTCTTCTACTCTTACTTGCACTCTCTCATCTTCCACACTTCTTTTTTGTTTCTTGCTTTTACCAATTATTCTCGCATTCACTCACTGATTTTCTCTCGCACATCGCGTTAGCAAAATAGTGAATACTTATATCTAAAATCCCTATTCCCTATGGATACGACTACCCACTCACCAGTGTATTTTATTACTTCGACAACCCGTACACTTTCGGGCCCCTGTCAGCTTTACACATATGAGTTCTCCCAAACTCCCGAGTTCAAAAGCTTGCCCCATGATTTCCCAAGCTCAGTCACCCAAGATTCTTTTTGGAAGTCCATTGCTTGCACGTCATCGAAGAAAGCTTCCATGATGTCGAACCCCGTTCACAGATATATTCAGGCTTTGCTATCCAGAGATATGAACGGTCACGCTGATTCTACCGGGGTAGTCAGATGCACCGACTTGATTATGATGTACAGTATCCTTGAGCGTTACCCCATCCACATGGGCCATCTTTTTGCCGAACTTATTGCACATCAGGGGACTTCTACTCGCCTTGGAGCTATATTTGCCGGACCATACATTACGCGCATCATCAGAGGCCTAGGATTGATTGAGCTCACCCGAGGCATGAGTGTTGTGGGCTCCGTTACACCGCTTGGTCTGTCGACCCTAGTTTACATTAAGATAGTTGAGAAGTCGGGAACCACTTATCGCCTCCCGCGCAGGGGAAACAGGAGCACCCATGATCCCGGCACCTCTCGAGACTCTGAGACAGGATCCGATTCTGATTCGGAGTCTTCCCCTGTGCCTGACTTAGCACCCAGCGGGAGTCGAGCATCACTTGAGGCCAGTTTCGAGGAGTTCCACATCGAGGTCCTCCAGCAGTTGCAGACTCTTGGGACATCACAGGAGGTGTTAGCGACATCAGTGAGGGAGTTAGCTGTTAGGATTATGCCCTCGAATACCAACGAGGATACTTGTATTAGGGCATTTTATTTGTATTATACATTATTATTTATTATATAGGCACTTATTTTGATATTCATATAAATCTTGTGATGGCATTGTAATTAGTCTTGAATATCACAGTCCATGTGTATTAAGTTAAACCTTCTACTCTTTGTGGGATAAAGAGGAAAGCACTAGAAGGGTTTGGTTCTAATACACTTAAATAGTTCGTAAATCAGAGAACCTTTAATTGGGCGTTAATGGTTCATAAGAATTTGTATGACATGTACTTTGACAAAGAGTGCTAGTTGAACACTATGAAATAGTGGGAGCATATGTCATAAATGCATCACTGGGATTGATGCATTCGAACATGACTCACAACAAACCAATCACATGGGTTTTACTCTTTGACAGTCAAAGATTGGGATTGTTGGTTATGATCATATGAGTGGACCTTAGACCTGAGGTATCATGATCATAATGTACCTGTGATGTCTAGTCTATTACTAGAGTCGTTAGGCTCAATTTACCTTTTCGTAGGGCCAACCTCGAAGTGCGACTATATCAGGCAAGTAGCAATTATGAGTGATCACCAAGAAGGAATTCGTTCTCTCGGAAGTAAATGAGTTAGTATCCTATGCGATTAAAAGTATGTGAGATTAGAAGACCTTGGCCAAGGCAGTCAAACTAATCGCGTGGGACACGAAGGGTAGTTTGGTAATCTCACCTTACTATAGCTATTTGCATATGATTGAGTTCAGTGAGTTTGACAATTACCATGGCTCTCACTCGGTTGGGATACAAGAACGAAAGGTTTATATACATATGGTAATTATAATCGGAAAGGTTTGTAATGATCTACTCATTCGTGTTCGGTTGGGTTACGACGTGGGGCCACGGGGCTGGCTAGGTGTCACCCACGTTCTTTGGTATCCTCCCATTGCCAATCGGAACGAACCTAGGGAGTCACGCTTAAAGGGATAAAGAATCAATCTTGTTTTGAGTGCAGGGGTAAAACTGTCAATTTATAATTTTACTTCATGGGATAAGTTAAATTGTAAATTGGTCTAGGATTTTTGCCTTGAGTTTAAATTTTGATTTAAATTCAATGAAGTCGAATAGATAATCAAAATTATAAGGACTAAAAGACAAAAGTGGTTTTAGTTAGATTAGGACTCATATTTCTAATAGAACTTCTATGATGATGTTTATCATATTATGAAGGTTCATATTTTGAATAGTACTTATAATTGAATAATGTTTATCATGTTTTATGAAGTCTCTATAACTATGACTCCTCTCTAAGCCTAGAAAATCAATTAATTCTCTAGTGTAAGAATCCCCAAGCTCTTTCTTCCTCTCTAACACTAGCCGCCTTTTGGAGAAGAAGAAGAAGATAGTTTCCTAATCCCGGCATGTGATCTAGAGGCGTGGGACCTTCGTTCGATGCTAGAAAGATCTACGGCAGTCCAAGAAACAAATTCAACACATCAAAGAAAGGCTTTTAAACATTAAGAGGTAATATTCTAGGCCTTTGTAATTAATTAATTAAAATTATGGTGTTCATTAAACCAATTAGACTATATCGAAAGTTTATTATTGCTTCCGCATGCTTTTGATGATATCTTTGATTTTTGCTATATAATCCAATATTAGCCACATCACAGAGCCACATAGAGAGCAGCATGACCGAGATCCTATCATATTTGCGCAGCTCATCATCATCTGTTGGCACCTCCTCCACAGCTACCACGTGCTTTGCACCATCGCTCCCTCCAGATCTCTAGACTCACAGCACTACTTTTTAGTTTCCTGTTGTTTGTATTTGTTTTTATTCCTAGACTTGTTTGCTTGTATTTTTTTGTACTTTTAGTTAGTAAGGGCCCCGACCCTCCTAAACTGTACTTTCCCATTTTTTATCCTTGCTTACTCATCTCGCTCTCTATTTATTTTCTGGGGTGTGATATGTTTTCTTTTTACTTTCAGGACTGATCATTGCAGAAGCTTCACACCCCTTGCACCTCACAACTTTCCCCGGTTTGTGCACATCTAGAGTTCATCTCATCGACTAATTGGGAAAGTTTCTTTACCTCATCCCTTTATTTTTATGGCATATCTAGCACCTTACTCTGCTGATCTATGTACATTGAGGGCAATGTACAACTTTAGGTGTGGGATGGGGTACTTTACTTATTTTGCATGCATGATTACCGATGATAGCTATGATTTTGGTGCTTAGCACTTCCTAGCTTGAAAGAATGATAGAAGTGAGTTATATTTTTATACTGTGCTTGAATGATGCCCTGCTTTATCTTTAGTGCTTTTCCATGTTCTATCATGATTGTTTCCACCTTATACACTCCAACCAACCCATTATGATGATTTTGGCATTAGACTGTTAAATTCTTTCTTCAATATTCTCTTAAGAGCTTTTGAGTTCCTTCGTGTCTTCCGTAGCTTTAAGTGAACTATTGTGGCAGGATACCAAGGGACATGAGATACAGTATGTTTAGTCGAAAAAAAATTTTGAGTCTATGACAGTATTCCTCTGCTATTTTAGCATGAATGCGTCTATGTAGACTGTAATTGAGTAAGTTGGGTGGCTCTTGTGCCTAATCAGCATGAGCATCCTTCTGAAAGATCTGTTGTGCAGTCTATGTTAGTCGGACTCAGAAAAAAAAATTGTATATATGCGAAAAAGGAAATAAGTATCTCTACTGCCTCCCTTGGAACCTGTTACATAGTCATTTAAGAACTAGAGTTTTGTTTAGGAACCCAAAAAGACTTTTAACTGAGTATTGAAGATGTCTTTAACTGTCTAATGCCACTCTCATCGTATGTGGGGTGAATGGACCACTGGGGTAATCCAGGGTGTGGAGGTTAAGGCTGGGAGCCAGCACACACTCACAGAAGCACTTTGGATAAAACAGGGCTACCATTACTTGATTACTCATAGAGCAGCTCACTTTCTGGATTTCTTTCTACCAGTGCTAGTGGAGTACTTTATAATTAAGCTTGAGGTCCTATGTTTAGTCGTTTATCATCTTGCCCTTGTTCTTCATGTGTGTTTGCTTGGGGACAAGCAAATGCTTAAGTGTGGGGATATTTGATAAACACCTAAATATACGTATTCTATATGTATTCGGGCATATATATTGCGTATTTTTATATGAGTTGATGCCCGTTTTTGGTCTAAATTGGTTTCTTTCATGTTACAGGTACCAATGAGGCCCTAGCGAGCTCGATGACAGAATTGGAGAAGAAATCAGCATCGAAAACACTATTTCTGAGCGTACTGTAGCGATACTGTACCAACCACTACGGCACGAACACTTGAAGAAATGGCTTGGTCTGGAGGCTCATGCGGGTAACCATGCGGGCGCAGTGAAGACCACATGTACTACTGTAGCACTTCTACTGTAGCAACTTACCCGCTTTTCGGGATTTCTCGGAATTCTTCTTTGCCCGCATGCCGACCGCATGAGAGACCACATGGCGCCCTGGAATGTGTTTTTAAGGACATTTTGGAGCAATTTGAGGAAAGAACCCTAGGTCTCTTGAGAGCTTCACTTCACCACCGTCATTTGAGAGTTTGAGGCTGGGTTTTGGAGGAGATTCTTGAGGAGAGGACGACGGGGAGAGCACGACACGATGAGTCCACACCTTTGATCCACATTTGAGAGGAAGATCGACGAAGGAAGCCACTCCTTAGGTGGCGTCCTTGGAAACGTCATTCGGCCTTGATCTTTTGAGGGGGTGTTCTCTTTATGTTATTTGGTTATTTTGATGTATTTTCTTGCTTATTTTGTGATCATGAGTAACTAAACCCCAAGGTCACCGGATGTAGGTGAACCTTGGGGGTGAACTTGTGTTGTTTGGATGCTTGACTTAGTATTTGCATTTGCTTTGGTTTGTGATCCATGTTTGGTGTTTCTTGAATGCCTTGGTATGTATGAGAACTCTATGTATCAATTCCTAGAAAATACTAGGTTGCATGACCATTGCCCTATGATAAGTGCTTATGTTATAGTAATACGAAGTATTATTATCTTACATTGAGCATTACTTTTCTCAGATTTAATCACTAATTAGTGTGTATTTGTGTTCTTTTATGCATTGAAGGGTTGTGGAGAAGATTTAGAGAAAAAAAAAGCAAGAATAGGTTATGTTCGCCATTGTTGAGGAGTTCTCGGACAAAGCAAGGAACAAGGCACGAGTCTAGACTTGTAGGTGTGTGCCAACCTCCATTGGAGGGGCACAAGGGCAGTCACACTCACAAAAGTCTATAACTCGTGTAGCATTGGAGAACTTCGCCAATGAAGAGAAATGAAGTAATCGACATAATCTACCATTGATTGTGTGCCCAATTCAATGGCCTCGATGAAGAACGATGAATTCGGGAGCATTTCGGCGAAGTACTGCAGCAGTACTGTAGCAAAATACTGTATCAGGAACACTGTTCATAGTTCGCCGAAAATCAACAAAACCGAATTTCCACACGGCCGTGTGGAAGTAAGACACGGGCGTGTGGAATTCCTGGTTTTACACAGGGCCGTGTGGAATTAACACTGGGGCGTGTGCAACTCCGATTTCAGCCCGATTTCAGCCTATAAATAGCCCGTTTTCAAATCTATTTAGGGACCCTCCCCTTCTATCACTTGAATATCTTTTGGGGGGCTTTCAGCTAGGGTTTGGAGAAGTTCTTGGAGGTCTTTGGAGGCGATTAAACGGCATCGACATCGACATCCTTTGGAAGAAAGCTATTGGGGAAGCTCTCATCGGCATTAATTTGTCGAGGTGTGCCTTAGGCTTGACAAGGGATTCGTTGGAGAGGACACGCGACTACACAAGACCATCGATACGATCTACAAGGGGGTTTTCTTTATGGTTTTTATGCATATGTTCTTAAACTATTTATTGACTTTGTATTGCTCCATGGAGAGCTAAACCGTAGTGGGTATTCGGACTTGTAAACCCTAGGATGTTATTGTTTCTATGACTTTTATTATGCTTTCTTAATTTAATGTTCTATTATTGAGTTCCAATCTTGCATGCCGATTGTATGAGATTTTCCCTTAGCCGTGACACTAGGGTTGAGAATCTATTAGGTTATCCTTTGAGGGTGTGACAACCTCTATAGGATTAGACTACACAAGGTTGGAGAGGATTGAGAGGGAGAGTTGTGAGGTAGCGATGTACCCCTTTCCCCTCCGGTGTGGTTTCTCCCTACCTCCGTTTCCTTAATCATTAGCGGTCAAGAGTCGTAGTGAATCCTAATGCCGGGGCATAGTGTTGGGGTCAGTCACGGTTGACCTTAGGTTTGGGACCGTGTGTTTAAGGATATCCTCGACTCAATTAGACAACAATTAGAGGGTATAATACTAGTCTTGCACTAGAAGCATTAGTCTTAGGGGGAGCTTTGTCCGGGTACCCCATCTTTATATCGATTACCTCTCCTACCCTCATTATTCTTCTTGCACTCTTTTATTTTCTTTTACATTTTTATATATATACTTCTTTCATCATCGACTTCTTTCATAGCTAAATAGCGATAACACTTGTTTCTGAACACTATTCCCTGTGGATACGACTACCCACTCACCAGGGTATTTTCATTACTTTGACAACCCGTGCACTTGCGGGGTACACACGCAAGGGGTGTGTCACCCTAGTATTAGGCTCACCAAGCTTGGAAGGAAATACATGTACGAATACACCGTGACCATCGGGTATTTGTACCCCTCCAATTGTTAGGGTCTAACTTAGGGTTTCTCGGTGCAAACCACCCACATGCATGCTAGTTAGGGCATCCTTAGCACTTTAGTAGCCCCCGAGGCAATCCTCATTCGTGACCATTTCCTTGCCTTGATTTATCTCCGTATTTGTCTTTGCTATTTACATGCTTTTTACATCCGTAGATTATTTGTAGTTCTCTTTATCAAGTGATTGCAAAGGTTAGACAACATTGTGTTAAGGAAGTAAGAATAGATTCTTGGGCCCTTGGGAATACGACCCCCTCATGCTCACGCGAGGTGTATTACTTGGCGACCCCGTGCACTTGCGGGTTAGCACATAATCACGATCAGCGCCGTTGCCGGGGAATAGGCGTATTTTAGATATTTGTTTTTCTCTATCCTAGCTATTTCACTTCATTTTCTATTTCACACTTCTTTTATCTATCATCGTTCTTACTTGTTTACTTTTTCTTATTTTCGGTTTCAAGTTATGACCCATGGGAACCCTTCGATTCTTGTTGAAGAAGACCCAGAGATTGGTAGAAGAACTCATCGTAAGGGGAAAGAACCTGTACAAGAATCTTCAAATCAAGCCGAAGTTGATACAGAAGGGTCAGAAGCAATGGCAGAACAGAATGAAGAGCAGAGGACATTGTCCAATTTTGCTAGACCTGCGGTGATGGGGACCCAATCAAGCATTGTAAGGCCCCCAATTACCGCAATGAATTTTGACTTGAAGCCGTCGTTCATTCAAATGTTACAATAGTCCGCACAATTTAATGGGTTGGCCGATAAAGATCCCAACAACCACATAGAGAACTTTCTTGAAGTGTGCGACATGTTGAAGATCAAGTGAGTAACGGACGACGTAATTCGTTTGAGAGCCTTCCCATTTTCATTGAAGGGAAAAGCAAGACATTGGCTTCATACATTACCGAGAGCATCTATCACTATGTGTGAAGAGATGGCCGTGGCATTCTTGGCTAGATATTTCCCTCCGGGAAAATCAACGAGGCTCCGGAATGAGATCTCATCGTTCATGCAAATGGAATTGGAGTCTCTATTTGAGACATGGGATAGGTTCAAAGAGCTCTTTCGTAAATGTCCGCAACATGGATTCCCCAAGTGGATGATCATTCACACCTTTTACAATGGGTTAAATCTGAGTACCAAGCAACTCTTAGATGCAGCGGCAGGAGGAATTCTACGAAGCAAGACTCCCGGTGAAGCCCGGAACCTTATCAAAGAGATAGCTATGAATAGCTATCAATGGAACACAAGGGACCGAAAGAAGGTGGCCAGAATTCATGAGGTTGACGCGGTTACATCATTGGCGGCACAAGTAGAGTCATTGAGTAAGAAGCTAGTTGCTCTAGCTTCACCAAGAGTTGCGGCCATCACTACTTGTAACGGTTGTGGGGGAGGTCATGCTTCAAGTGATTGTCCTATTTCTATCGGAGGCACTAGTGCGGTGGAGCAGGTCGATTTTGTTGGCAATGCTTATAGTGGACAAGGCCAAGGCAACCCGTATAGTGGAATTTACAATCCATGGTGGAGGAACCACTCGAACTTCTCATGGAGCAATCAAGGGCAGTCGCAACAAAAGAATACTGCACCACCGGGATTTCAAAGTTAACAAGCTCCGAACCTAGAAAACCGAGTGACAGGGCTAGAGGGAAAGATGACCGATCTTGAGAGAGCCCTCATGAGGTTTGTTTCTCCATCGGATGCTAGATTTCAGTCGGTGGAGGCTACTCTTCGCAATCACAACGCCTCCCTACATAATTTGGAAAATCAAGTGGGGCAAATTGTGAAGACATTGACGGAAAGACCTCAAGGTAGTTTGCCTAGTAATACGGAGACTAATCCAAGGGAACAAGTGAAGACGATTACCTTGAGAAATGGAAAAGAGGTCAAGAGAAATCTCCCTCTAGAAAAGACAACAGAAGCACCCGAAGTTGAAGAGGTAGGGGGAGAAACACCAGAGAAGAAAGAGATGGCACAACCACCCTTCAAGCCGAGGATTCCCTACCCATCGAGGTTGAAAAATGACCAAGACAATGAACAATACAAGAAATTTCTGGGTATTTTCAAACAGTTGCACATCAACATACCATTCGCGGAGGCATTGGCCCAAACGCTTAAGCATGCAAAGTTCTTGAAAGACCTCTTAACCAACAAGAGGAAGTTGAAGGAGAGTGCAGCTGTAGTACTTGATGCCAATTTCTTGGCCATTTTACAAAATAACATGCCGAGTAAGAGAAAAGATCCCGGGAGTTTCATCATAGCTTGCAACATCGGCAACTTGGGTGAAGAGATGGCATTGGCTGATTCGGGGGCAAGCATTAATGTCATGCCCTACACTTTCTTCCAAAAGCTAGGCTTAGGCGAGCCTAGACCGACTCGGATGACACTTCAACTCGCGGACTGATTGGTGAGGCATTCGAGAGGGATTGTGGAAGATGTGTTGGTGAAAGTAGACAAATACATCTTTCCTGTGGACTTTGTAGTACTTGATGTCGATGAGGATGTCGAAGTGCCGCTGATTCTTGGGAGACCGTTCTTGCGTACTTCCAAGGCTTTGATAGACATGGATGGTGGAGAGCTCACGTTGAGGGTTGGAGACGACAAGCTCACCTATCGCCTCGCCCAAGCCATGAGATATTCTCTTGATTTTGATGACACTTTATACTTTCTTGATGCTACTGATGAATGTGTTGATGAATACGTGCAAGAATTGATGAACCCGGATCCATATGAATGGTGGCCGGACCAAGATGTGGAGATCGAAGAAGAAGTGCTATCACTTGGTCTGGTCGAGAAGGAAGTCAAGCCGAAACTGGGACTCATGAAGAAAATGAGAAGAAAACTAAAGAGAGCAAAGAGATGCCACACGAAAAGACCCACGAACAATGGGGATGAACAGGAACGGAGTAAGGGTGGTTCACCCTTGTGTAGTAACAAAATCACTAACTCTCCCTCTATCCTATAAAAATTATGTTCTGCATGTTTTCAGATTGTAGGGAAGAGGAAAACCTTCATTCATGAGCCGCCGTAAGGTAAGACCAGGTACCTCAAGCTAAGTGACGTTCAACAAGCGCTTCTTGCGAGGCAACCCAAGGTTTTATAGTCTTCTAGGATTTAGTTTCGTTCTAGCATGAATAAAAGCCTTAATTTTGGTGTCCTGAATTTTTAATGCATATGCTGCAATTTTATTGGGGATTGTTGATGTTTTCGTGTGCCTAAACGATAATTGATGAAGTTTGAATCGGTTGAGCATGTTTTCTATGGTATCTGGTCATGTTTTGATGGTTTTCACAGGATCTAGTTATCGTATTTGTGTTTTTGAGTTTTTCTGCAGAGTCTGTGAATTTTCTAAGTAAACCAGAGAAAACACACGGCCGTGTGGAATTTCCACACAGGCGTGTGTTACCAATTAGGGCTCAACCAGCGAGGGCACAGGGGCGTGACCTAGCCCCTGTGAAAAACCTCAGAAGGGGCACACGGCCATGTGGAATTTTCACACGGCCGTGTGAAATCCTGCAGGACTTGAACTCTCTTTCCCGAGAGTGCACAAGGGCGTGTGACTGCCCCTGTGAAGAGCTTGTGCATGGCACACAGCCGTGTGAGATACTTAGGGTTTCTCGGGCAAGTCAGAGGGGCGTGTGGGTGCCCTTGTGGCTGGCCTTATGTTCTTGGCCAGGTTGGGCACACGGCCGTGTGAAATTTCCACACAGCCGTGTGGAATTTCTCAGAGACCTTCTGTGTTTCCCGTGAATCCACAGGGGCGTGTACCAGCCCCTGTGGAGCTCCCCTGCGAAGGCACACGGCCGTGTGGGGTAGTTCAGAGAGTAACCAGAGTGCACACAGGGGCGTGTGCTGGCCCCTGTGAACCTTAATTTCAGAGGTACACGGCCGTGTGGAATTTCCACACCGCCGTGTGGATTCCCAGAACTTCAAAAGCCGCTCGTTCTCTTTTGGATTTCACTCGTGCTTCTTTTGTTTTCCACTCTAAACACTCTCCGACTCTCTCAATCGCTTCCCCGATCTTTTCTGAGTTTTCTAGAGGTTTTATTTGGAGTTTTCCGGCCGATTTCAAAGTTTTCTTCATCCACACCGTCGGTAAGAACTTCAAACCCTTTCTCTTCGTCAATTCTTGATTTACTTCGTTTTTCTTGGTTATTTCGCTTGTAGTGAATGATTAAACTATAGGCGAGCATGTTTAGAAAGAATATAGAACGAATTAGAGTGTAAAAATACGATTTTAGCTCCATAGCCGTGGAGCTCTGTCCGCCCGGCGATCCACACGGGCATGTGGAATTTCCACACGGCCGTGTGGATTTCTGCAGATTGAGTATTTTAACTGTTTTTTATCGTTCTTCTTCTCAATTTTGCAGATATGTCTTCTAGGGCTAAGAAGCAAGCAGGAAAGCGACACCGTGAGCCCACCCCACCCCCCAAAGAGATGGATTTCGACTTACCAGAGCACAGGGACATATTCAAGAGGCTATCAACACTACGATTCGGACAGACACGATACGCCGATTTGAGTACAGTGAGAAGTATACAGGGGGAAGACAGTATCGCAGATGAGATCGACGAGCTGCTCACAGTTGGTAGTTGGGGCCGTTTACTGTCTATCAGAGACCCAGCGATCCGATCACTCACTCTGGAGGTCCTATCGTCATTTGAGCTTGACCAAGGATACGACAGTTTCACTGATCCAGCCACTATTTAGTTTCGTGCCCTCGGACAACACTTTAGTTTGTGTATCACGCAGTTCTCAATCATGATGGGGTTATATGATGAGGCGTACACGGATACAGAGGAGTACACGCTGCTATCGACGGATTATCCAGGTACCCTGACCCCGTAGCGTGCCTATAGCAGATTATGCGGACAGGGACAGTATGTGCCGGGGGTCTCTAAGGCTACGTGCTTGTCCAGGATTTCTCACAGATACATCCATGCCATACTTAGCCGATCAGTGAGCGGCCGAGGAGACAGCACCGGGGTAGAGTACATACGCCATCAGGGCCAGTACACCTGGGGCACATCGAAGCAGAGTACATACGGCATCAGGGCCAGTACTCCAGGGTCGGAGTTATTTTCGCAGGCCCGTACATCACCCGCTTGATCATTGGCCTGGGACTTAGAGATGGGGTTCGGGGGGCCGAGAAGACGACAATACCGGTTCCTCTAGGCACAAAGACGCTGAGGATGATGGGTATGATCCGCAGAGCTGGATCAGGGACTTATGTATGGATCATATCCTAGTCAGATCAGGCCGAGGGGTCCCAGGCAGCGTTGGAGCTACCCCCAGGGCAGGCAGAGGCTGAGGCACCACCCACAGCACCGGAGCCACCTCCAATGTGGATCTTTTCTCCCTCTCGGGACCAGGACAGGTTCGAGCTCCTCGAGAGTGATGTGGGTATTCTGCAGATAGAGTTGGCCGAGGTCAGGGCTGCACACGCAGCACAGCACACGGAGACGATGGCACGGCTTGACACTATACAGCGTCAACTTGAGCAGGTCGTGTCATCACCATTCGTGGTCCAGCCCAGAGCTCCTACTCCACCACCATCTCTAGCTCCATCAGTAGCAGACCCACCACTTTCAGAGCCTGCAGCAGCATTAGAGGCTCCACAGCAGGACACCGACGCTGAGGCGTCGTAGTTTTAGTTTTATTTTTACTTCAGTTGTACTTTTTCTTTTATATTTTGGACTTGTAGTACTCAGAAATGATTTTACTTCTGAGTTTATCTTTATTTTTCTTTATTTTGTCTCGAGTTGTATTTCATTTTCATATTTTTATATACTCGAGCTTATTTTGGTTTTTCTTGAGCTATACTAAACCCTTGTGTGTGTGTGCGTGCAGATGGTCTTGGATGTAAGGAATCTAAGGAATAGTCATAGGCACGGTCATGGGACCGTGCGTGCTTCACAACCCATTGAGACTCAACTCTCAATGTACCCAGCTCCATCAAATGCAACACTTGGAGTTCAGGGGAGTAATGTTTCAATTGCCTACTTCCACACTAATTGTTTTACAACTTTTTATTTTTATTGTGCTTACATGCGTACATTGGGGACAATGTACATCTTAAGTGTGCGGGGAGTTCACTTTGCACACACCTTTACTTGTGCATTCAATTTCTTATGCTCATGTAGCCTGTGACGGTTCATCTTAGTCGCAATGGTTGTATTCTTAGAGTTTAGGAGAATTTAAAACATTGTATCCTATCATGCCTTAGTTTTACTTGAATTTTAGAGGATTTTTGCTCGATTACCTCTTATTGCACTACTCACTCTTGAAATCTTTTGGAAACTTGAACTTGAAGTTTTAAGGACTAGTTTAGTATTACTTTAGTAAGTGTTGAAGTTCTATGTAGCTGACAAAAAAAAACTTGTGAGCTTGTGAATATTAGTTTAAGCTTTGCATGTGGGGTGGAAAGAGGTACCTTCTATGAAGTATGTAGCTACTCTCATAAGTCGGATACAAGTTATGCCCTAAGGAGAGAAAGAGCTATCTCATGGGAAGCGTGAAAGCTACTACCCCGGTAGAAAGAGCTACCTCCTCGAAAGTGTGAAAGCCAACTTTGTCGGTCGCCTAGGAAAGGGATACCTTAGAGGTTGAGTGAAGCTACGACTTCCTTACTTTGTGTATATAAATAAGTCCTTGCAACAAGAGTTTGAGAAGTACTCGTTGGTTCTCTTGAGTGAATTCGCACACACTTACATGTTTTCGAGTTGTTATTCTTTTTTATTCTAGTTTTTAGCTAGAGCAATGATAACCTAATGCAATGTTTTGATTTCCCTTACTTGTAGAATGCTCCTTTTGCACACTTTTGGTGAACCTAATGCCGAGCACTTTCAATTGTTCTTCCCAAGTACTTTCACATTCTATTTTACTTGAGGACAAGCAAAAGCTTAAGTGTAGGGGGATTTGATAAGTGTTCGTGTTATAGTAATGCGAAGTGTTATTATCTTACAATGAGCATTGATTTAATCAGATTTTATCACTAAAAAGTGTGCATTTGTTTACTTTTGTGCATTGTAGGGTTGTGAAGGTAAATTGGAGAAAAGGAACAAAGTTAGACCGTGTTCCCCATTGTTGGGGAGATTTTCGGACCAAGCAAGGAACAAGGCATAAGCATAGACTTGTGAGTGTGTGCCAACCTCCTTTGGAGGGGCACAAAGGCAGTCACATTCACAATAAGTCTAGCTCATGCTAACAAGAAGAACTTCACCGATTAGGAGATTTGAAGCAATTGGCACGATCTACCATTGATTGTGTGCCCAATTCAACGGCCTCAATGAAGAATGACGAATTTGGGAGCGTTCTGGCACAAATACTGTAGCAGCAATGTAGCAAGTACTGTAGTAAGTTACTGTTCAGTGTCTGCCGAAAATCAGCAAAACAGCAACTTCACACTAGCGTGTGGAAATTCCACACGGCCATGTGAAATCCCGCTTCCTGCAATTTAAAACCGTGACTCAATGTTATAAAAGCCCATTTTGGAGACTGTTTTTGGATCTTTTTGGCTCTTTTTTGCCCGAACATCTAGAGAGAAGCGGCTAGGGTTTAGAGAGGACTTTGTGGAGCTTTGGAGCGCGTCATCGGCGTCGATATCAACGTCCAACGGCCGCACAAGACCACGGCCACATCACACACAAGGGGGTTTTCATCTATGCATTCAATTTGTTTTCTTATTCTTATTTTGATGTATTTGTATAGCTCCATGAGGAGCTAAACCCCTTGTCGGTATTCGGACTTGTAAACCCTAAGATTATTATGTTTCTTTGACATCGCTATTATGCTTTTCCATTATTGATGAATAAAATTGAGTTTCAATCTTAATTTCTTCTTTATTATTGTTTTCCCTTAGCCGTGACACTAGGGTTAAGAACAACCTAGGTTATCCTTTGGAGATGTGACAACTCCTATAGGGTTAGACTACTTAGGATTGAAGAGGGTTGAGAAGGTGAGTCGTGAGGTAGCGGAACGTCCCCTTTCCCCTTCGATGTGATTCTCCCTACCTCCATGTTCCATGATTTATTCGTGGTCGAGATAGAGTTAGGTGATAGGAGATAAACTCCCCTGAGGCTTCGTTGTGCGAGCAACAAAGTGAAAGGTTAAAGTGAATCTTAGTGCCGGGACTTAATTTAGACTAGGGTTCTCTCACCTGCACCAAAGGATTAGAACTACACATAGGAACAGGGTTAATCACTAGGAATCCCTAGAACCTAAAGTAATTCCACACAGTGTGAGGCTTAGGTAGATAGACTCCCCTAGAGGTTAGTTGACAAGTCAACGAGAGTCAAGGGTCGTAGTAAAACCTAATGACCGGAACATAATGTTGGGGTTAGTTGATAAGTGTCTAAATACATCACTTTTATTATTTACATTTTATACACTTTCATGCATTTTTTGTATGACTCCGATGCCCTTTACGTGTTTTATTTGTTGTTATTGTTTCAGGGCATCTGAAGATCATCTACTGCGTGATTGAGCTTCTTTTGGCATACATCGAAGAATTTATTAATGCTCACACGTATCCTCAAGTTTCGGGCAAGAAAAGAGTGGATTTGAGGAAGTACTGTAGCGATTTTACTGTAGTATTTCCACTGTAGCACCGTTACTGTAGCAGTGTGCGGCCAGTGTGCGGCCGCACAGTACCCGCACAGGACAGACAGAAGGGTGTGCGGGCACTGTGCGGCCCGCACAGTGCCCGCACACGCACGGGCTGATGAGGCTTTGTTTGGGTTATTTAAGGCTTTCTAGGGCTTTGGAGAGCTTGTCTTTTGGCCAGCATCCTCTCCATCCTTCTCCACCATCATCTCCTCCATTCTCCACCATCATCTCCACCCATTTCCACCATCATCACCAGATTGGAGAGGCAATTTGAAGAGCAAAACTCAAGGGGAGAAGAAGGAAGCACTCAAGGTTGTCATCACGGAGCTTGATCGGCGCGGATCCGGCGAGCTTTCATCACCACCTTCTAGCCTACATCTGAGGGAGTTTCTTATGAGCATTTTCATTGATTATCTTGTGTATTATCTCCTTTGATGTGGAACTAGGCTCCCAAGGCCACCGGGCTCCGGTGAACCTTGGGAGGAGAACTTGTATGGATGATGATAATTGTTTATAATTGATTGTTGGCTTGTTTGTTTGATTTCAATCTATTGTTTTAATGTTCAACCTACAATGGATGGATTCCGTAGGTTTTGATTCTTGAATTGTATGTGTATGGCGGGATGCTTGCATGTATTAGGTCGCACATAGATTGAAGGGGGATTCAATGTGCCGGTACACCGGAGGTTCCGGGTGCCGGTAGCTCCCCGCGTGGTTAGGGTTGTTTTAGCCGAAAGCGCGCATTAGAATAACCCTAATCGAGACTCCATGTTCCTAATGACATCGTAGGGGTATCTTCTGGATAGAGGAACCCGTATTGGATTAGGGCTACACCACGGAGGTTCCGGGGTAGTCGACTCCCGAGTCTAGCGGATCAAACCTAGCCAACTTAGCGCTCAATTTCCTATATTCATCCTAACTTGTTCTTCTCCTTAGGGGATCCTCGCCCGAGGCCTCTAGTTATCATTGCTACTTGTTCTTTACATTGCTTGTATGGTGTGCCTTAGTCCATTTTGTTTATAGCTTTTCTTTTATTTAATTTTCCTATTTGTGTTTATATTAAACTCTTGATTTGGTAGACTAGATAGTGATACCTAGGAGGAAGTAATAGCAGATCTTGGGGCCCTTGGGAACACGACCCTCTTGTGTTCGCACGAGAGGTTATTACTTGACGACCCGTGCACTTGCGGCCGGGGAGTCGCGTGCTCGCTTCTTTAGCGTGTCGCGCGGCGACTCATCATTAGTCACGGTTGACCTTAGGTTTGAGACCATGTGTTTAAGGATCTCCTCGATTCAATTAACATCAATAGATAGTATAATAGCATTGTCTTGCACTAGAAGCATAAGTCCTAGGGGTAGCTTGTCCGGGTACCCATCTTCTCTCATTGCTTGTTCTACTCTTTTACTCCTACTTGCACTCTCTCACCTTCCACAATTCTATTTTAATTATGGTGTTTATTAGTTTCTTTCGCACTCACTTATCGATTTCTTTCCATACATCGCATTAGCTACATAGTGAATTCTTGTATCTCAAATCCCTATTCCTTGTACATATGACTACCCACTCACCAGGGTATATTATTACTTCGACAACGCGTGCACTTTCTGGCCCCTGTCAGTATGATGTGGCCGTGGTCTTGTGCGGCCACCGGACGTAGGTGACGATGCCGATGACGTGCTCCGAACCTCCATGAAGTCTTCTCCAAAACCCTAGCCGCGCTTCCTAGAAGTTGGGGAGAAAGATAGGTCAAAAGATGTGTCAAAAGTCTCCAAATCGGGCTTTTATAACGTTGAGTCGCGGCTTTAAAATTGAACTTATTGAGATTTCACATGGTCGTGTGGAATTTCCACACGCCAGTGTGAACTCTCTGGTTTTCTGAATTTTGGCTGAAAGTGAACAGTAGCTTGCTATAGTGTTTTACTATAGTGCTGCTAAAGTAACTCGCCGAAATGCTCCCGAATTCGTTGTTCTTCATCGAGGCCATTGAATTGGCCACACAATCAATGGTAGATCGTGCCGATTGCTTCAAATTCCTTCTTGGTGAAGTTCTCCTAAACTACATGAGTTAGACTTATTGTGAATGTGACTGCCCTTGTGCCCCTCCAAAGGAGGTTGGCATACAATCACAAGTCTAGGCTCGTGCCTTGTTCCTTGCTTGGTCCGAAAACTCTCCAACAAGGACAAACACGACCTAACTTCGTTCTTCTTCTTCAAAATAACCCCACAAGCCTACAATGCACAAAAAACACACAAATGCACAAAATTTAGTGATAAAATCTGATAAAAGATATGCTCATTGTAAGATAATAGCACTTCGCGGTACTATAACACAAGCACTTATCATGCGCCTAGGGTTTGGAGAGGACTTCGTGGAGGTTTGGAGCGCATCATCGGCGTCGACATCAACGTCCGGCGGCTGCACAAAACCACGGCCACATCACACACAAGGGGGTTTTCATCGATGCTTTCAATTTGTTTTCAATTTTATATTTCGATGGATTTGTATAGCTTCATGAGGAGCTAAACCCCTTGTAGGTATTCGGACTTGTAAACCCTAGGATTATTATGTTTCTATGACATTGTTATTATGGTTTTCCATTATTGATGAATAAATTCGAGTTTCAATCTTAATTGCTTCTTGTTATTGTTTTCCCTTAGCCGTGACACTCAGGTTGAGAACAATCTAGGTTATCCTTTGGAGGTGTGACAACTCCTATAGGATTAGACTACTTAGGATTGAAGAGGGTTGAGAGGGTGAGTCGTGAGGTAGCGGAACATCCCCTTTCCCCTCCGATGTGATTCTCCCTACCTCCATGTTCCATGATTTATTTGTGGCCGAAATAGAGTGAAGCGCTAGGAGATAAACTCTCCTGGGGCTTAGTTGCACGAGCAATAGAGTGAAGGATTGAAGTGAATCTTAGTGCTGGAACTTAATTTAGACTAGGGTTCTTTCACCTGGACCAAAGGGTTAGAACTATACATAGGAACAGGGTTAATCATCCTCATAATTTATTTCGGAATAAACAATTTGAATTACTCTTTTTCGAATAAAAATAGGAATAAGATTAAATTCAATTAGAAACATTTCATATACAATAAAAAATAGAGTAACCCTTTTTCTGAATCATTCAGTAAGGTCATGAAATATTTCGACTTATTTATCTCTTATTTTATACATAATGGATTTACTTGGACCAATACATGATATTCTAGTAATATTTCTGGGATCAGTTCTTATATTAGGGGGTTCGGGAGTAGTATTACTTACCAATCTAATTTATTCTGCCTTTTCATTGGGATGGGTTCTTTTTTGTATATCCTTATTCTATATTTCATCAAACTCCTATTTTGTAGCTGCTGCTTAGGAATCCCTAGAACTTAAAGCAATTCCACGCAGTGTGAGGCTTAGGAAGATAGATTCCACTAGGGCTTAGTTGACAGTTCAACGAGAGTCAAGGGTCGTAGTGAAAACCTAATGCCGGGGCATAGTGTTGGGGTTAGTCACGGTTGACTTTAGGTTTGGGACCATGTGTTTAAGGATATCCTCGACTCAATTAGCATCAATAGGAGAGTATAATAGCATTGTCTTGCACTAGAAGCATAAGTCCTAGGGATAGCCTGTCCGGGTACTCAACTTTACTCATTGTTTGTCCTACTTTTTTTACTTTTACTTGCACTCTCTCACCTTCCACACTTCTATTTTTATTCTTGTTTTTATTAATTGCTTTCACACTCACTCATTGATTTCTTTCCACACATCGCACTAGCTACATAGTGAATACTTGTATCTCAAATCCCTATTCCTTGTGGATACGACTACCCCTCACCAGGGTATATTATTACTTCGACAACCCGTGTACTTTCGGGCCCCTGTTACCTTCCGTTTAAGCTCATGGGCGATGCGAGTGATTGGGCAGTGGGAGTTGTGATGGGGTAGCAACACAATAAGCAATTTCATCCCATTTATCATGAAAGTGAGATGTTAACACCGAGTCAAGAGAATTACACCACTACAGAGAAAGGACTACTTGTTATTATTGATGCATATGATAAATTCTGCCCCTATTTGGTTTTGTCAAAAGTTGTGATATATACTGATCATGTTGCGTTGAGGTATCCCTTGTCCAAATCTGATGCAAAATCGTGACTAATAAGATGAGTTCTTCTCCTACAAGAGTTTGATTTAGAAATCAAAGACAAATGGTGATTGGAAAATGCGGTATCCGATCATCTATCCTACTTGGAACATCGAAATAGGGAAATACTTTGGGAAAAATAGATTGACAATGCATTCCCTAAGTAGCATTTGTACCAAGTTCAAGAAAAGCAAAATTGAGACTCAGAACTTCCCTAGTTTGCAGACTATGTGAGACACATCATTCATACACATTTTTCTTATCAACAGCACAAGAAATGTCTATCGGATGTGAAGCACTATGTGTGGAAAGACATGTTTCTATACAAGGTCTGTGCAGACCTGATGGTAAGGTGTTGTGTTTCACACTCAGTGGGTTAGGTAATATTACATCATTGTCACTATGGAGTGATCGGAGGCTATTTTAGTGCAAATTGGACTATTGAGAAGGACTTGGAAGCATGATTCTTTTGGCCTTCAATGTTTTGTAATGCCTAAAATTTGTGGATTCTTGTGATCAATATCAAAGGAGCTGGAACTTATCAAAGCATGATGAGATGAAGCAAAATCCCATTCAACAATGTGAAGTATTTGATGTGTAGGGAGTTGATTTCATCGGACCATTTCCAAATTCTAACGACAACAATTTTGTTGGTGGCAGTGAACTGTGTGTTTAAAGGCTCAAGCCTTTCCAGCTCGGATGGTGGTGAAATTCTTGAAGAAGTTATTCTGCCAATTTGGCAGCCCGAGAGCAATTATAAGTGATCAGGGAACACATTTTTGCAATACTCAATTTGGGAAGGTGATGAAGAAGTAGAAATCTTTGAAGCAAACAAAGGTAGAGTCTGTTTTCTTCACTTCCTTGAAGTATATCGAATGATCCTCTTCTCAGAGTCAACCACCGTATGCCATGGCCTACCATCCACAGACAAGTGTTCAAGTTGAAGTCACCAACCAAGAACTAAAGTGAATTCTAGAGAAGATTGCGCAACACAATAGAAAGGATTAGTACGAACGGTTAGATGATGCATTGTGGGCCACAAAATAGCATATAAGATTCCCACAGGCCATACCCCTTACAGTCTACTTTATAGGAAGGCATGTCACCTACTAGTCAAATTGGAGCATCAAGCTTACTGGGCCACAAAATTCCTAAACTTTGACATAGTGAAAGTACGACAAAAACAAAAATTTCAGTTAAATAAGCTAGAAGAATGTCATCAGAATACATATGAAAACTCAATTTTGTATAAGGAGCAAGTCAAGTGGTTCCATGATAGTCACCTTAAGAGGGATAAACAATTCCAAGTAGGGAAGCAAATCCTACTATTCAATTTAAGGTTGAGACTATTTCCTAGGAAACTTAAATCTAGATAGTCTGGACCATACACTGTCACTCAAATTTTTCCTCGTAGAGCGGTAGAAATTTTGCATCCAACAAAGGGCATTTTAAGAGTAAACAGTGATCGGTTAAAACCCTATGTGCTTATAGATGGTTCTTTTCAGGAAAATGTCCAAAAACATATTCAACTCTACAACCCGCCTAATAAGTGCTTGTGTATGCATATTAATTAGTATGATATACTTACATTGAGCATTGCTTTTATCAGGCTTTATGGCTCACTCTTGTGTTTTTGTGTTCTATTGTGTATTTAGAGTTGTGAAAGCACATTGAGGAGAAAAAATGCAAAAATAGGTGATAAGTGGTTGAGTAAACATATTTTTTTAATATGTTTTGCATGCATTGAGCATCATTTTTATCATGTTTTATATCTCATAAATTGTATTTAGTGTTCCTTTGTGCAAATAGGTTTGTGAAGGCCTTTAGAGAAGAAAGTAACCAAAGATAAGTAATAAAGGCACATTTTGGGAGTCTTTTGCGCGACATAAGGATCAAGACACAAGCAGAGCTCATATAAATGAGGGTGTGTGCCAACTTTAAAAAGAATTCAAGTTAGATTGTGGGTTGGAAAGGCACAACGACAGCCACATTCCCATGTCCCAGACTTGTGTGAAGACTTCAAGAGTCTTTCCAATGATGCTTAGACGACAAGAAGCCTCATGACTTACTACACGGACGTGTACCCGTCCGTGTAGCCTCAAGAGAAGAAGAGTTTTCAAGCCTTGTTCATGAAAGTACTATATGAAAATACTGTAGCTGCACTGTAGCAAAATATTGTTCACATAACTGGGTGAAATTTCCACGTGGTCATGTTGGCAATTTTGCAGCCCACACGGTCACATAGAGGCACTTGACAGCTAGATTTCATGTTATAAATAGTCAATTTTCCCTATTCTTTAAATATCTTTTGTGTGGCTCTTAAGATGTGAGGTTACTAGGGTTTTGAAATGAGGTCTTTATGACTTAGGAGGCGTTTCTTCACCAGCTTTGATCGATTCCTCCTCTGTCATAGCATCAAGGAAGCCACCGCCGACCCTAGCTTCGGAGTGGATTCCATCAAGACGTCGAAGCTCTCCACCAAAGCCATCAGTTAAGATATGGGGGGTTTCTATGGCTTTTATATACTTCATTTATTGATGGTTTGTTTTGTATATTGATCCATGGAACGCTAAACCCCTAGAGGGTATTTGGGCTTGTGAACCCTAGGATTCTAATCTTGTGTGGATTTGCTTTGTGTTGTTTTTTTAATCTGAGTTTGGTTTAGTTTCAATCTTGTTTGCCTAATGCTTGCTTGCCTTATTGATGTTATGGTTGTTTAGTTTGCATGATTTGTTCACCTTGGTGAGAGACAGGTCTCCATTAGGGTTAAAACCTCAAGATTAAAGAGGGTTGAGAGGGTGAGTCATGAGATAGTGGAGTGTCCCCTTTCCCCTCCGACTGGTGTATTATATCTCTGTATTCCCTAAACTCTAAGCAACCATATGTGATGTGAGGTGTTGAGATTAAGAGAGTTCTCCACCGGGACCTTGTAGACGGTTAGGGACCTTTCACCTAGAGGTAGGTTTAGGTCTATTCTTAGGAATCGAATACACCCTTTGGAATCCCTAGAGTGATATACGGTCATATGTGGTGTGAAGTGTTGAGACTGAGAGATTTCTCCACCGGAACCTCGTAGGGGACTAGTATCAATGATCTGGAGACAGGATCTGATTATCTTTGGATTTCCATGACTTAACCTACGCATTCTAGAAACACTTTGTACACCTAGTACCTAATACCTGAATCCTAATGGGAGCATTACCCGAATACTCCACGTTTACTAATTGAGATCTCCCTTTATTTTACCCTTGCATATTTGTCTTTGGTATTTATTTCTTCGCACACTAGATCATCACATCATCCCATTAATCATTAAGCTAGATAGCAAAGAAGTAATTAGTACTAGTAACCCTATTCCTTGCGGATTGGACTACCCAACCCGTTGGGTGCTTTATTACTTCGATACCCATGCACTTATGGTACACACACGCAAGAGGTGTGTCAAGTTTTTGGCATCGTTGCCAAGGAATAGGATACTAGGAACACTAGGACTTTGTTCTCAAGCCATTTATCATTTTGATTGTTTTTGGTTTATTTCACACTTTTTTTTTTCTTCCATCATTCTCATTGGTTTTCATTTTTGTTTTTATCTATTTCACTCTATCTTCTTCCATTGTTTTCATTTGTTTTATTTTTGTCTTATGTTACTTTTTCTTGAAAGGTACTTGAATGATGATTGATCGACTTATAGATTCATATTTTTAGATTAAAGCTCTCACTAGAAAAATTGATAGAATTATTATTGCACAACAATAAAGCAACCCATATTACAGCAAATGTCATCCAAATCAAAGGCGCTACCCAAACCTCTTACGGAATATGGTTGGACAATAATGGGAAACACCTCAAGAAGAATTTTCAGATGGATGAGAAGCTTGAAAAGGATGTACTTCGGTTGGAAAGAGTGTTACCTAGATTCATTGAAGCAACCAATGCCCGTTTCCAACATATTAAGGCCACATTAAGATGTCAAGAAATCTCCATCAAAAACCTGGAGCATCAAATAGGAGAGATTTTGGACACACTTGCTAAGGAACAAGAAGACTTTGAACAAGCAAAACAAGTTTTTTTTGTGCATGATGAGGCCATCAAATGACATTGATGAAGTAGTGTAAACCGAGTATATCACTATAGAAACTGAAAAGAATATAGATGAACATCATTTTGAGAATTGGGATTGCCTGAATGAACATTGTGCTTGTGAGCAAGGAACTTTTCAAGGAGGTTTGCTAATGTCATATTCCTTTTAAAATGAAAATACATAAGAAAAAGCAAACCCTAAGCTACTGGAACAGGCATCTCTCTTTGGGATTGATCAACTCATAGAATGCAAGAAAGAGAATTTGGTTTGGGAGAAGATGTGGGTAGGAGATTTAAACCATCCAATAACCCACCTGTGCTAAGCTTGGAAAATTCCCAACCCAAATTGTTTCCTTGAAGGCCAAAGGTAAGATGGTTGGACTCTCCAACAAATACACCACCCCGGCAACTAGATTTTGGGTTTAAAGAAAATAGTTATGCAATTTCTAGTTGAGAGGAGCACACTCTCTACAAGCCTCCAAAAGGTAAGGAAAAGGTGTGTCAAGCTTAATGACGTAAAATAAGCGCTTCTTGGGAGGCGACCCAAGTTTTTAATTGTTTTCTAGCTTGTATTTTAATTTCTACAGTAATAATTGCCATGAGTGTGTGCCTTGATTAATTTTTTTTTGTATTGAATTTTTCATGAAAATTTTTGGTGTCTTAAATTGTTTTTCATGTTTGTGGCATGGTTTAGATTGTAATTCATGATTATAGTCAAGGAATTGGTGTTAATTTGGAGATTTCATGATTGTGTGGATTGTCTGCAGAAATTCTGCAGCCCACGCAGGCGTGTAAAATTTTCACACTCCCGTGTACAGTACCCATGCGGGGTGCGGAATTTCAACACCCCCCATGTACAGTACCCACACCCCCATGTGGAGTTCTCACACCTTCATGTGGGGTAAATTAATGAAGGAGGCCACTATTCATTATTTTCATTAACACAACCCTTCATCTTTCTCACGCACTCACACTCCCAACCATTTTTCCTTGGTTATTAAAAGGTTTAGAAGAGTTTTGCTAGCCATTTCATCAAGCTTTCTTCTCCGATTCACATTGGTAAGCTCTTGTCTTTCTAACCTTCTCCATGCCTCCATTTTGCTAGATCTATGTGGATTTCTTGGTTCTTCGGCAATTTTCTCATTGAATTACTTGTAAATGCCTTGGTCTGATTGTAGAAATATTTTCCCATGCCGTTGTGGCCCGGCTATGGAATTTTTGCCATGGCCGGGATCCCACACGAACGCGTGTGCTGGAAAAACATTCTAGCCCTCCCACATTAGCGCGTGGCCTGGAAAAAGCCGCCATCCAACCCACACGGGCGCTTGGCCAGCCCAAGCAACCGTGTGGGATAATATTTGGCCAAAAATTACCCCCGCGGGCATGTTGGTACTTGGACATGTAAACCCTAGGATATATTCACTTCATTAACTTTTATTGTGTTTCTTTTAATTGAGAATTTATTTAAGTTTCAATCTTGTGTACTTAGATGTTTGGTTTTCCCTTAGAGTGATAATAGGGTTGAGAATTTCATTTAATCATCCTTTTGACGAATGACCATTACCATTAGGATTAGATTTACTAAGGTTGAAGAGGGTTGAGAGTGTGAGTTGAGAGGTAGTTGAATGTCCCCTTTCCCCTTTGATGTGATTTATCCTACCTCCACATTCCAAGAGTCCTTAGTAATCGTATAAGAGTGAGGCATCCAGAGTTCCCTCTCTACCGGGCTTATATACAATTAGGGATCTCTCGCCTGGACCAAAAGTTTTGATTTGGTTTTGGAAATAGGGTTTATCACTTGAAATCCCTAGAACATCAAGCAGTCATATGGTGTAAGGCGTCGAGAGTCTTCTCTCCTTCGAGATCTTGTAGGGGACTAGTTATGGTTGACCTTAGATTTAGGACCTTGTGCTTTTGGATTTCCACCACTCATTGAATCTCAATTAGGGAAGCGTAATCTTAGTTTTACACTTGAAGCTAGAGTCCTAGGGGGAACATTATCCAAGTACCCCACTTTCTCATCGATTATTTCCTCTTCTTGGCCTATTTGTTTTTGTTCTTTTTATCCGTATTTTGATAGCATCTTGATTGAATTCACCAATTGATTTTCAACTTAGCTATTTAGCAAGGTTTACTTGTTACTAGAATACTATTTCCTATCGATTCAACTACCTGACCTTCAGGTATTTTATTACTTCGACACTCATGCACTTACAGTACACACACACACAAGAGTGTGTCACCACCATAAGGGGCAGTCAAGTATGTTAAGCTGGTGACGTTAAACAAGCGCTTCTTGGGAGGCAACCTAAGTTACTACTATCTCTTTCATGTTCTTCTGTTTTTTATTCAGTTAGTTTTGTTTGAGTTTCTTAAGCTTTCTTGTTAACTAGTTTTGTTCTATGCCTTATTGGTGAGTCCTTGGTATCTTTATTCATGCTTCTGTTGCCAATTTATCTTAGTTGGCTATCTTAATCACACACCATGCTTTTAGTAGGTCAAAATATTTCATACCTGAGGCTTGGAGGAATTCCTGTGTTAAATATGGGAGCAACACAGCCATGCTTATGGGCATGCATTTCTCAAGAAATGAGAAAATTGGGTGTGATGCATTGTATAGGGAACATGGATCCACTATTGTTATTAACTGTATATTTGTATTACTTGCACACTTTCTCATTTCCTTCAAAACCTTGGTTGTATTTGTTACTCATATGTCTCTTAGAGTCCTATCATCATGTTTATGGAAGTTTTGATTTTGTTGTGCTCATCGTGTCCCCTATCTTGTATGACCCATTTGTGTGATATTGTGTATAGGATTATGTAAATCTAGAAAATTATTAGTCTTGGAACGACACGAGAGTTGAGTGGTGTATGTGTCCCTCCTCGAGTTGTCGTAGCGATTGTCGCGTGCCGATCCTATGGGACGGGGTGTGAAAGAGATATTACCAAAATGTTGGCAATTGTCACAAGCTTTAATATACCTTTGCACATCATGAAAGATGGAAGGCCAAAAGAAACCTAACTCGAGCACTTTCCCACCGCTATAGTGTCCCCTGTAGGTCTTCCCTGACATTGTCTCAAAATCTCCCATCCTTCCTCATAGGAAACACATCCTTGGATCACCTAATCTGCACATGCTCGAAAAAGTTACGGATCTTTCCATATATAATTTCACATCCACAAAAAATTTCTTCATTTGATTATCTTTGTAACAAGCTGGTCATGATTAATGTTTATACTCCAACTTGAAGGGAGCGTTTCGGAATCTTAGGCATTATTTTAGGTGATCAAATTTTAGAATTTTCAGCAAATCTACACAGACCTCCCTAACTAAGCTGATTGGTAAACTGACAAATGAGGATTCTATGTAATGAGCATCAATTATATATCTACCTGTCTTATGTAATTATTTCTTTTTGTGCTTTTTTCCTTGACTTATAAAAGAGTGGCTTTTCTGTGCAATTTATACACACAATACAAGTTATTCTTTATTTTCTCTCTCGTTTTATTTTTTGCTCCCTGTTTTATCAAATCATCAATGGCATCATGATAGCATTAGTTGCAAAAGGTTGTCTTAAGTATTGACCGCCATGAGACCTTGAGTTTTTTTTTTTTATGTTGATTCTAAAATTGTATTCAATTTGATGATTTATGTCTCTTATAATTCTACAATACTCATTTTCGCCTTAAGCTATTTAAGCTAAAGGGCATGAAAAAAAGCATTGCACCCTTAAATGCTTCAATTAGATTCTCACAGATAGCAAATCTCTTAGAATGAGAGACCTAGTGATCTGTTGCACATAATATAAAGAGGATTGGGGTTATTAACTACCAACACAACTATATTAATGTCCACACCAAAAAGAACTGGAAAGAGAAATAAATTAAGTGATTAGTCATCATCAATAATGAAAAAGAATAACATATATCAAAATCTAAAGTAATTCAATTAGATTCCACAAAGCTAGGTATTGTAAAGATATTCTTATAGACCCAATAAAAATTTGAGGAAGATGGGTCAAAATTACTTACATAGACATAATTTATTTGTTGTAGTTTTTAATTTATTTGAATAGACACATCTTCTTAACAAATTTTCAACATATGTTTTCTAGTTTTTTAAAGGAAAATTCAATAATAAATTTTATTTAGAGAAGGACCAATATAATTTATTTTTTTTAATTGACATCTCAAACCCTACCCAAATTTAGATCTTCCAATTGAAAACAAGTACAAGCTTCAGTTATTCCTTACTACAAATTTGAACTGGCAGCAACGAATATCCAGCAGACAACAAGTCAGATGATTTAGTTTAAAATAAAAATCAGTGAGAACATCAGATAAAAAAATGAGATTTTGAATGTTCATCTTAATTGAAGTACTTTTTGAACCATACAGCTATATTTACCAAGCTCTCAAATTCTGATTGTGGCCTGCAAAAATTTGCAAAGATAAATTCAAATTAATGGATTTGTGTGTGTGTCTATAAACATACGTATATATAACAAGCTTCATTGCAAAGTAAATGCTAACCTGAAATTCACATGACCCTCTCCTGGAAATAACATGATCTTGACATCTACTCCTTCCTCCTTTAAAGCTCTTGCATACTGGAGAATGTTCATGCAGCTTATTTAAAGGAACATCAATATATCATTTCTATATTTGCTTTCTAAGTTAGTGATTATATATATTTTGTACAATTAAAAGATACGAAACAACAACCTCTGAGATTGATGTAACTAAAATGCTCAACATGATTCTTATAATTTGCCTTTTGTTCAGTTTCTTTTATTGGAAGTGATTTTGGCTGCCATTTGGTAGACAATCCAAAACATGCGATTATTTCATCAATTTTCCAAATTCGATGAGAATTGTAGGGTTCGGATTTTACCTAGACATCCCATTTTATTATTACCCTAGTAGATGTTGATAATAGTCTACCATGCCATTCGAATTTTACCTTGGCATCCCATATGTATTTTTTTTTTAACAAAAATAAAAAATATTCCAGATTGGGGAAAGTGGATAATATAATTATATGTATAGATCATGTTCATATGTAAAGTGATAATTGAAGTTAATCCTGTGAACAAAAATGCGCTAAAAGTAAGTAACAAGACCACTTGAACATTTAAAAAAAATGGATGGAAATTAATATTAATTCCAAGTACAAGGACCAAAAATAACTCCATCCCTAGCAACGATGGTATAGGAGTCAAGTTCACATTTGTCGATTAACCCAATTAAAATTTTATTGCCCATATATTGAGCAAGCTTCAGTTCTAAAAGCATCTAGATTTGCCGATAACAGTTGGATGAACACTCCAGTTCACCAAATACATTGCACCATTATTTAGGGATTGCCTTAGGTGGAATAATTCATTAACTACAACCTAAAGAAGACTAGTATATCTTCGAGATGGAGTTAGTAGGTGTTTAGAAATTGGAAGTACTAATAACAAGATTAGATATGAAAATATAACCACATGGGAAAAGAAAATTTGTTTTCATAGGAGGTATACCTGCAAACCATTAGAAGGAGGAACCCGACGATCAATTTCACCTAATAGGAAGAGGGTAGGGGTTTTAACCTGCAGTTATCACCAAATTAATTTGCATAAATTTCTAGTGTATGATGAATACAATTTCTTTACAATAAGTTAATACATAATATTAATTCTGTACATTGAAATAAATATTACCAATGAGTTGAGGAAATGGATTCACATACAATTAAAATTAAAACAGAGAAGAAGAATTGCATGATAGATATACGTGAATAATCCACGTGCAAAGGAGAGACTTTGGTAATTTTTTCTTATTGAGTAATCCTTAGTGGGGTACAACGAAAAGGCTCTCAAAATAGCTTACATAATAATAAGCTTCCTACAACAAAATCCTAAACATAGTTAGAAAACCCTAATATATATCTACCACAACATATCCCATAAAACAAAATAATAAACCTGAAATAATTTCAAATAAGTGTGGATAATATAATTGGATAAGGCATATCTTGGGAAACAAATGGATAAATGTGAAATAATTTTAAATCAGTTAAAATCATACAATTGGATTACGTAAGCTCACAAAATTCAAGACACGCTCAACACAATGTCGACATAGTAAAATGAGAGGATATAGAATGCTGAGAAGACTAAAATTTCAAATCAATGCACAAATGACTTGTTAGAAACTAAAATTAGCAACACTTATAATGGTTTATCTAGTACATGTGTCATATAGAAATCTTTAAACTGGTTGAAAAAAGAGATCATTAAGTAGGATTGAGGTGTGTTAAGTACAATCCAAACATATCAACAATCAGGGATAGAGAAACTTGAAATTGATTGATACTATTAAAGTAATACTCTAGCATCAAGTTAATATAGCAAGATTGAACATAATATGAAGTTTCATGTTCTCATCCCATTAATTTTTGAGTTGAATTAGATTGAAACAGTATGTTCAGTGTGTACTGAATATGCTATTAGAGATTGGCCAATTATTTTGTTCATAATGTGGATAGTGAAAATAGATTAGCATCTACTGAGCATGTGTGCTAAAGTAACTAATAGTCATGCATCATTTAATCTGATAACTTATATCTGAATCTCTCATCCGATAAACTTAAAGCTTTTGGGTTGAACAAGCCCCAAAAATATGCTTGTTGTGTGTCTAACTAGGTATCAAAGCTCCAATCCACTTCAAGGGCAAGAATCACACAAGAGAAGACTATATGCAATTTGTATTGATTACAGAGCAAATGCCATAAGTTAAGTTTTCACTCGCTTGTAAACATGTAGGTCAAACTAGCTTTTGAGGATTAGCTGCTCACCCTTCCAAACGAACACATTAAAAGCACCACCAGAAGATGTGCACTTCCTAACATCTAAACCCATGCTTAAATGCTCAGCCATATTAACCAACTTAATAGCTGCTGACCCTTCCAAACGAAGACATTAAAAGCACCATCAGAAGATGTGCACTTCCCAACATCTAAAGCCATGCTTAATTGCTCAGCCATATTAACCAGCTTAATAGATAGGAGTACTGGTTAGTTTAATAGATAGATGCAGAAACCCAATTTGGAATTTTAAATTATTACCCTTTCAGAAAAAATAAAACTAATATATAGAGGTTGTGTTTCCTAGGGACATACGCAGAAAACCTTGTCTGGGGATGCCCCCGCGAGCCGTTGGATTAGCATCCAACAATCCCCCATCACTCTTACTATTTAATATCTGTGGCCGTTTGTAGAACGTCTGCTGTTACACTTTGTTGATAAACCATAGTAAAAACCTAATTAGTGATTAGATGACGATACCGCTGGATAAAATAAAACTTTAATCCTACTCTAACAAAACTAACATTCTCTTTTGGAGTCATTCACACATTTTACTAAATTTAGCTAACCAAACCATTCATGGTTAGAAATTAGAAAAGTAGAATCATACACAGTTCAAAGCTCTTATATTGTTTATCCACTTACCATGAATGATAAAAATATAAAGCATGTGCAGATCAATCATGCAACTGTTAGCCGTTTATATAGAGAGTTTTTAGTTAGATACTGCAATCTAATAAATGCACACTAAATGTGGGCTTTTTTAAAAAGTTAATATATATAATATTTATTTACGGAAAATATGCACCTTCTTTTTTAAAGCCTTAAATATGTGTGCATGTCACTTAAACAATGATCCAATATGTAAGTATGTTTTATATATGTATAATTACTTTGTGGGGCCATATATATAATCAATTATTTAAACATACAACATTCGCACAAAAGTTGCCAATATTTAAACTTACCAATATCATTCACCTGTCAATGGCCACACAACAACGACCAGTTAACAGTCGGTCAAGACTTTAACAGGCCAAGAATCCTCTTTATATAAACCTTCTCATCCATTTTTGTTTCTCACCTTATATTTTTTTCAATTTACTCTCCACTTTCACATTCTCCACCTTTGATAATAGTAGAAAGATCACTGATTTTAGTTTACTACAATGATTTTATCACAAGTGACAACAATGTAGGATTTTCCTCATATGATCAATCTTGTTTTTATATAGGAAATGATATTTTTTTTAGAAAGATTAAAGAGAATCATTGAAGAAAACATACAAGTGGCATACGGTCAAAAAATTACGCATTTGAAATACCGACCACCAATTTCTTTATGTTACAGCATGATTTGCTATTAATCATTTAAATCACATAATGACCAAGATGTTTGAATAATGTTTGACTGCCTCCTAATATTCAAGTAATTGAATTATATGCCAAGCTTGGGTTTACAACATCCACTAGCTGTTCATCTCAAGAACAAATCAATGGAGATGACAATATTCCATATAGCATGGCATGGGAGAGGTCTTCATCTGCATGGACAATTAATGAACCCAAAAGGATCTCAACAGAATGGAGAAGATAGGATGATCTACCAGGCAATTTTGGTTTCACTACCTCACAACCACCCCTATAATGTTTGATCGACCGCTATTAACTGGTCGTTGTTATGTGACCATTAGCGGGTGAATGATATTGGTCAGTTTAAATATTAGTATATTTAAATTTTGGTAACTTTGTGTAGCAGTTGATATAAATAATTAATTATCTATATATATTGGCCCCAATTATAATATATATAAATTATAAAGCATACCTGCTTAAACAAAGGGCACACGCATTTAAGGCTTTTAAAAAGAAACTGCCTATTTTCATAAATGAATATTGTATGGATAATATTTAAAAAAAAACCATAAGGATTTTATACATATACATAGTAATTAGTAAAATACGCATATAAATTTGTTAAATGATTCTAAAGCTTCAAGATACGAAATAGCTTGGACTAAAGTCATACCTTTGAGACGTGAAAAATTGGGGACATTTCATAAAAAAGATCTTGATGATGAGGTGAAAGTGCCTCTGAGAAAACCATATTTCCTTCTTTGCCTAAAGCCAATGCATAACACCAATCAGGGATATCAGTAGTCCCAGCCATTAGTGCAAGGTTACAAACAGGATTCCGCACAGCTGCTACCACGAACCGATCAGCAGCCTGAAGAACCACAAGCGCTAGTTATAAACATCGTTCAAATTTTGGAAAGGGTTCGTCATTTATTTAGCTAATAGTATAGTAAATGAGAATTGGCAGTCAAAATACTTTTCACTCATTATTATTTTCAACATGAATAAAAGAGAAAGCTCCAGAAAAACTTCTAATAACAAAAGCCAAGAGTATTTGTATCTTATAAGAGGATACAACACCAAGAATACAATTATTGTGGTCAATATAATTGTCTTTTCCTTGCTTCGATTGAGTTACCTACATTTAACAAAAGAAAAGATAACCACAATCTGTTTTACGCATGATTAATTAACCTAGAATTTAAGCTCATCGAGGATATTTTATAGTGTGAATTAGATATATGATAAGATCACAAAATAATAATTCCATACATCTCTAAGTCACCACACAAACCAAGCTTGCTCTCATGACAACTGAAGTGGCAAAAGGAAAAACAAGAATGGGAAAGAGAAATGACATGAGATATTAGTAATCATCAAGTAGCAATAATGACAGAATAAGCATACAAGAACAAGAATTAAAAAGAGAAATGACATGAGTTGTTAGTAATCATCAAGAAGCAATAATAAGAAAGAACAAGATATTCAAGGCTAGAAAATTACAAATTAATAAATAACAAAAATAAAAACCACGTATGCAAGGAACTAGAAGATGATAAGTCGCAAGCCAAGAAAAACACCATTATGATATAAGTTGTCCAAGATAATGTGTTCAGACATCAGTGTAGATGTTGAAAATGGTGAACGCAAGAAGGCAAACTCTTAAATATGGAACACAAAAATTGTTCAATTCATAGGAAACATAAATTTCTGACAGCAAGCTACAGCATTGCCTAAGCCCTTATCAATATTATAAAAATTTAAACAATTATTATCATTGCTTAAAATGCCTCCAAGAGTCTGAAGGACTCAAAGCTATCTCTTAACTGCATGTCAACATCAAGAATTAAGAGATCAAAAAATTGAAATGCATATCATTTCAAATATAAGAAATAATATATACCTGTCCAATTAGGTGTGTGGTCAAAAAACCACCATGTGAACTTCCATAAGCAGCTACTTTGGATCCATTTACAAGTCCCTTTGCAATTACATAGTCCATAGCTGTTAAAATATCATTCACATCCTGGATAGCAACATGGTAATTAAAAATATTGTTTTGAGTGTACTTATTTTAAATATTCAATGATTCATAGAAATTAAAAAAAATATATAAATCATAAAAACCTGGGACCCTATCTTTCCAGGCAGTGATTGCAATGCTTCCTCACCAAAACCCAGTGAGCCTCTGGAATCAATATACAAATAATTACCACGTTAACAAGACATTCGCCAAAAATGACTTCAGTACAATATAGACTACGGTCACACTTGAAATTCAAGAGAAAAGAACTAACTAAAAAGAAACTTAAATATCTAAGTATTATTTTTTTTTTTAATCTAATATGTTAAATATCAAATACATAAATCTCCGAAAAGAAAATTATGAAACAAATAACAAGAATGTTGTTTCATCTAAGTCTGAAATAAAATATTTAGAAAAAACATGCAATTAAGTTAGCCACCTTAAAAATATACTGACACTTTCAATGACAAATACATTAAAGCATTCAAGAATATTCATGTCGATTTTCTTTCAAATTGTGTCAGAATTGGCACTTCAAATTTTGGAAATCAAAGAAGCATTAATTAAGAGCATCATTGCTCATTTTCTTTCAAACGTTCATATTAGCAAACGTAATTTGTCCAAACTGAAGCCTTTGTATTCTAAAATCAGTTGTTGAGTATACTGCAACATCATTTGTAGGCCTTCTAATGATGGCATTATCAACAACCAATATTATTTTAAGGAATAACAATTGCTCTAACATAATTTATCACAACTTCTTGAAACATGGCCACGGGCAAGTTCAATATCCTCAAGCTTGTGATTTACCAAGCCAAATGATTATCCAAAAATCAGGAATTTTTAGTTAGTGTCCTTTTATCATCACTTATATTGTTTTCAAGCTAAAAGTTTATTTTTACCTTTCAGTTTTCCCTTTCTTGAAAAGAGTTGTTTCGTATTCACAATCCCAGATGATTTACTAGTCTTAGCACAACTAACTTGCACATTTCAAATTTTACTAGTGAAAAAATAAAAAAGAGGCAAAGTATCTTTTTCTTCATTGTGTTGTTTGCATATGATATAAGAGCAAGATTGATAAATAATCATTATGTCAAGGCAATCATGATGAGCGCCATGCGACACACATCCTAAAAAATTTCTTTGTCAACACAGCTAACTGCTCTTGCTCCATTTTCTATCATCACTCTGAGCATCTGTACTGTAACTGATCATCATTCCCTACAAGATACCTAACACATTATATGGGTTGAATTTATTCGAATGGTCATGTTCGGTAATACTCATAATACAAAGCAACCAATACCTGGGTTACTTGATTGGTGAGACTTGCAAGGCAACAATTCAGTACTCTAAGTGGGATTCCAAAAACTCTATGGCATGGATAGTAAACTCCATGCAATGTCGGCCTTAGGCACTAGGATCCAATTTTTTTCTTTATTTTTCATTATGTAATTTATAATTTAATAAAAATAATTAAAGATTTTTTTTTATTACAATTTCCCATAGGGCTTTATTTTACTAAGACCGCCCCTATCTCCTTGGAATCTCACTTGGGTGTACCTAGTTATTTACTTACTTTATGGAATAGCTAAAGAAATTTTGGATGTTATCCAAGAAATGAATTTTGACCTTGATAATTTCTCACAATGCTTTGTCTTTTAGTCCCAAGCTTCCCAATGTTTTGTCGTTGGTCCAATGCTTCTCAACACCAAGCCAGGTAATCATTCTGTTACAGAATCTTACGCATTATTTTAGGTGCTCAGCTCTTAGGATATTTACCAAATCCTCATAAATCTCCCTAATTAAGCTAATTGGTGGATTGATTGAAGATTTTGTTTAATTAGCGTCAATTATATATCTACCTGCCTTGTGTAATTATTTCCCTTTGTTTTGACTTCCTTCACTTATAAAAGGATGGCTCTTTGTATAGTTTATACACAATAAAAGTTATTCTTTATTCTACACCCTCAGATGAAGTCCTCAGAAGTCACCCAGTCCTTCTCTACACCACCATGATGTAGCTTCACCATCTCAAATAATCAACAAAAAGTACCTTTGTTTTCAATATTTTGTTGTATATTGCTAGGTTTTTTTTTTATTCTTAGTGTTAGAGTTATGTTATAGTTTAGATTGGTTAATGGGTCATATTTGGCTCATACTACAACACCCTAATATTTCTCTATATATACTCTTGTACTTTTTTCCTAATATAATATACAAACTATGTTTCCTATCATCACATAGTACCAGAGCACTAGGCTAAACCCTAGCTACCACCCAAAACCCTAACCACCGCTACCACCTCTACCGCCAGCAGTCGCTCATCTCTCGCCATTCCTGTTGTTCTATGGGCACTTAGTGATGTTTCATAGCCCTCACCAGTGATGCCCTTGTTTCGTTGCTAAAGAATTTGTCTCTTCATCGTCATGTCTTCATCTCATGATTCTTTAGATAAGAATCTCCATTGTACCTCGGAAAAGATAGATAGAAGGAACTATGTTTTTTGAGCACAGAGTTTTGAGCAGTTTCTTATGGCTCGTAAAAAATCGTCCTACCTCACGACAAATCCGCCAAACTCTAAGGATGCCAAATATACTGATTAGGTTGCTAAGGATGCTGCAATTTGCTCATGGTTGACTGGTAGTACGGAGCCGAATATTACCCGAAGTGTGGTGATGTTAACTAATGCTTTTCTTGCTTCTAGGGACAGTTCCTCGATTATTAACTCTGGGGCCTCCTCTCACATGACAAGTACAAAATCTTTTTCCCAAAATTTTTTTCCGTCTATTTTTCATTTTGTGGTGATTGCCGATGGACAATCATGCTTAGTGTTCGGAGAGGGAGTTGTGCTGGCTTCCTCTCAGCTTAGACTAAGTGATGTTCTTTTCGTACCTGAATTCCCTATCAACTTGCTATCTGTTTCTGCAATCACTAAACATTTGAATTGTAGTGTGACCTTTTTCCTTTTTCACTGCATTTTTCAAGATCTACAGACGGGGAAAAAGATTGGTTTGGAGCGTAATCGTGGTGACGGCGTGTATACGTTGGTGCGTGGTGATATTTCTCTTGGTTTGGCAGCTTCTGTTTCTGACTCCGAGTCATCATTCATATGGCACTGCAGATTAGGTCAACCTTCTCTTAGTCGTCTTTAGCAGACTTTGCCTTGGATTCGGGTCGAGTCATTTCAATGTGAGTCATGTCGGTTGGGTAAGCATCATTTTGCTACCTTTAAACGTTCTACTCTACTGTCTAGGAGGTCGTTATTTGATCTAGTTCATTATGATGTTTGGGAACCTTTTAAGGTCACATCTATTTCTGGTCATCGTTATTATGTTGTGTTTGTTGATGATTTTTCTCAAGTGGCATGGGTATATTTGTTAAAAGACCGTTGGTTTATTGCTGATGTCTTTAAAACATTCATTTTGGAAGTACAAAATCAGTATTCCACTGTTCTCAAATGTCTTTGCACCGATAATGATTTAGAATTTGTATCTTCTGTTGTAAATTCTTTGTGAGCGTCCTTTGGGATTATTCATCAAACCACCTGTCCACACACCTATCAACAGAATGGAGTTGCTAAAAGAAAGCATCGTCACATCTTCAATATTGGGTGCACTCTCTTGGTGGAGCGTAATGTTCCTATGTATTTGTGGTCAGATGCTATCTTAACTGTAGTATATCTTATTAATCGTATGCCTTCTGCACCCCTCGAGGAGAGGTCCCTCTACGTCGTCTTCTACCTGATACTGAGTTGTTTCGCTTATCACCACATGTTTTCGATTGTGTTAGTTTTGTTCAGGATTTAACTCCTAGTTTGGATAAGTTGTACTTGCATGCGCTTAAATGTGTCTTTGTTGGATATTCCCGCACCCAACATGGATACCATTTGTATCACCTGACTAGTCAAAAGTACTATGTTTCTATGGATGTCACGTTGTTTGAGTCTCAATCCTTTTTTTTGTGCATCGGGTTTTCACGATATGTTGACTACGTCGTCTGATATTGTTCTCCCCATCTCTATTACGGTCCCTTCACCTATGCCTATGCCTAGTGTGATGCTTCCTCTAGTGGATACAGATGATATCCATTTTGGACAAGTTTATCATCGCCGCCAACGTGTACCACCACCAGATTCGCCCTCTCAGATTGTCTCCACGGACCATGCAGATCTATCTCTTGATCTTCCCATTGCCCTTCACAAAGGTATTCGTTCTTGTACCAAACATCACATCTCATTTTTTTGTTTCTTATGATAATCTTTACCCGTCCTTCTACACATTTGCTCTTTCCTTGCCTGCTGAGTCAATCCCCAGGGAATACCAGGATGCGCATCTACTTTCACAATGGCAGACGGCAATATATGAGGAAATGGAAGCCTTGCGATTTCATGGTACATGGGAGCTCGTGCTTCACCCTGCTGATGCTAGCTTCATCACTTGCCGATAGTTCTTCTCTGTCAAGCACAAAGCCAATGGTACAGTTGATCGCTATAAAGCCCGGTTGGTGGCATGAGTTTTACTCAGACTTATGATGTCGATGATGCTAAGACTTTTTCACCAGTTGCCCGTCTAAATTCCATTCGCATCCTACTGTCAGTAGCTATGAATCGATCGTGGACATTCTGTCAACTCGATGTGAAGAATGCCTTTCTCTATGGAGACTTAGTTGAGATAGCGTTTATGGAGCAATCCCCGAAATATGTTGCTCAGGGGGAGAATCTAGTCTTCTAGCTCAAGAAAGCAATCTATGGTAAAAAACATAGTCCTCATACATAGTTTGAAAACCTCAATGTAATTATAGTTGCAGATGGTTTTCGCAGGTGCAATGTGGATCACTCTGTGTTCTATAAGAACACTTCATCTGAACGTATTGTACTTGCGGCATATGTCGATGACATCTCGCAGATGGGTAGTGATTGTCAAAGTATTCAGAGAACTAAGGAGCATTAAATGAAGCATTTCGTTACACGAGACATGGGATGACCTAGATACTTCCTTGGTATTAAGTTTGCATATGCCAAAGGAAAAATGACGCTCTCACAATAGAAGTATGTGTTGTACTTGAGGAGACTGGTTTATTTGGTTGTAAACCAGAGTGTACACCTATTAAGTAGTCAACATCCTTCTGGGAGATATCTTCCCCATCTCTCGAAGATCCGAGTCAATACAGATGTCTGATTAGCAAGCTCATTTATTTAACAGTTACTCATCGTGATATATCTTACGTAGTTGAACTCCTGAGTCAGCCTATGCATAAGCACGAGAAGTTCACTGGCAGGGTGCTCTGAGAGTTTTTGCATATGTTAAAGGAGCTCCCTGCAAAGGTCTTCTCTACAAGAATCATGGTCACTTAGACGTTGCAGCTTATTCTGACTCGGGTTATGCTGCCGATAAAGGAGATAGAAAGTCTATGTCGGGCTTCTGTACATATGTCAGTGGAAACTTGGTTGCTTGGCAAAGCAAGAAGCAAAATGTGGTTTTGAGACCAAGTGCCAAAGCAGAGTACAGAACAATGGCACAGACAGCTTATAAGATGGTTTGAGTGTAATGCCTTCAATCTGAGTTGGGTTCCCCATCACGATACCTATGTAGATGTGTGATAACCAAGCTGCCATCTTCATTGCAAATAATCCAACATTCCATGAGCGTACCAAGCATGTAGAGGTTGATTGTCACTATGTTCGTGATATGGTACTGAAGGAAGTTATCTCTACGCCATATACCCAGTCATTTGAGCAACTAGCGGATATCTCCACCAAGGGTTTAAATGTTAAAGTCTTTAGTAATATATATAACAAGCTAGGGCATGCTCGATATATATGCTATAGCTTGATGGGGAGTGTTAGAGTTATGTTATAGTTTAGATTGGTTAATGAGTCATATTGGACTCATACCACAAAACCCTAATATTTCTTTATATATACCCTTGTACTTTTTTCCCAACTTGAATATACAAACTATTTTTCCTATCATCACACACCCTATTCTTTCTTGTTTTCGGGATCTTGTGACGAAAAAGATTATTGGTAAAGGATATGAATTGAAAGGACTTTACATTATGGATACTTAGGGTACCCAAACCAATTGCTTGTTTTAGTACTCCCATCCCATTTAAAAGTCACTGTCTGTTGGGTCATCCATCTTTAACCTACTTTAACAATTATATCCTTAGTTTTCTAATGTGCCTACCCTAGATTGTGAGTCCTGTCAATTTACCAAACATGATCATCTATCTTCCAATCCAAGAATCAATGAACAGATTGGTTCCCCTTTTGATGTAGTCCACTCGTCTATTTAAAGTCCATGTCCTATAGCATCTAAATCTGGGTTCCAATATTTTGTCACATTTGTTGACAATTACTCTCATGTTACTTGCCTTTACCTTATTAAAAATCGTTCTAAGTTGTTTTCTAATTTTTCCGAATTTATTGCTGAAATAAAAACACAGTTAAATGTTTCCATATGTACACTAAGATGTGAAAATGCCAAGTAATACTTATCTCATCCCTTTCAGGCTTACATGACCAAGAATGGCATCTTCACCAAACCTCTAGTGTTGACACATTCACATAATGGAGTAATTGAAAGAAAAAAATAGAGATCTCCTTGAAACAGCTTGAACACTTTTGTTTTTCCATATGCAAGTTCCTAAACCTTTATGGATAGATGCAGTTTAAACTCCTTGTTTTCTAATAAACTGTATGTGGTCCTTTGTCCTTCATGGTAAGATTCCTTACAACATTCTTTTCCCTAACAAACCCTTGTTTCCAATTGAACCACGAATCTTTGTGAGTACCTGTTTCGTTCAAGGTGTCCAATCCTAAATTACCAAATTAGATCTTAAATCCCTTGAATGAGTCTTTCTTGGTTATTCTCACCTCCAAAAAAGTATCATTGTTATTACCCTGACCTTAACAATTGCGTTATTTCTATTGGCGTCACTATTTTTGAAAATACTAAGTTCTTTCCTACATCTTATTTGGTTAAGATTAAAGATGACAATTGGTTGACCTAGACAGTTCTTGATGTTAACATTCCAAACTAAACACTAACACCAACACCATCACCATCACGATCACCACCGCCTATTCACTATGTGTAATCTAGAAGACAAGCTCTAATTGATTCATGTTCTATACCATTATCTACCTCTTCATCAAATCTTATTCTTGAGCTTCCTCACAAAGGTAACCGTCAGTGCACTTTTCCTAATTCCTCTTTTGTGTCCTATCATCATTTGTCACCTTCTGCTTCTTTTTTTGTTGCATCCCTTGATTCTATCACTATTCCAAAAACCCTCCCTGAAGCTCTATCACATCTTGGTTGGCATAATGCAATGATAAAGGAGATGAATGCTTTAGATACGAATGGTACTGGGGAATTATTAAGTTTACCTGTAGAGAAGAAGGCTGGTGTGTGTAAATAGATTAACCGGGATGGATCAATGGCTCTCCTCAAAGCTCATCCAATGGCCAAGGGCTATGCTCAAACTTGTGGAGTAGACTATTATGATACTTTTGCTCCGGTCACTAAATGACATCTGTTCGATTATTCATCTTTGGTTACCACCTATTATTGGCCTCTATATCAACTAGACATTAAGAATGTTGTTTTACATGGCGATGTACAGGAGGAAGTATACATGGAGCAACCATCTGGGTTTGTTTAACTTTGCAAATCTTTGTATGGTTTGAAGCAAAGTCCACAAGCTTGCTTTGGAAAATCCAGTGAAACTATCGAGGGATTTGGAATGAGCAAGAGCAAGTCTGATAACTCAGTTTTCTATTAACACTCTGAGTCTGGCATCATTCTTCCCATAGTATATGTTGATGACATTGTTACTACTGGAAGTGATTTTGGGAGGGTTTCAACACTCAAGGCTTTCCTTCATAGTCAATTACAAAAGATCTAAGGGTGTTGAAATATTTCAAGGGTGTTGAGGAGACAAGAAGCAAGAAAGGTGTTTTATAATCTCAGTGAAAATATGTGCTGGACTAATTATTAGCGACAACAAAACTTGGAGTTAAACCATGTAGTGTGCCAATGCTTCCGAACATGAAGTTTGCCGAGGATGGTGAATTGTTTAAATCTCCTTAGCAATATAGAAGAGTGGTTGGAAAGCAATATAGATGTCTGCCATCATTCAATGACCGGGTATTTAAATAAATTATCTGATCATTGCAAGAAATCAATTTATTTTCTCTGCAGCAAAAATAAAAATATAAATAATAAATAATAAACCATCAAATACAAGTCCATGCTCAATAAAGAATGTCTCCTAGATTTTCTGTAGGGATCTCAACACAGACCTGAACATGATTTAAGACCCTCTTCTAGGAAGTAAGCCATTTTCTTCTATTCATGAAGCATTTGCTGAAGTCAATTAAAAGGAAAATTAACATATCTTACGCTAGAAAGCTCTATGAAGCTCTTACAGAAGCTAAAGCTCAGCACTTGTGTGCAAGAAGAATAAGCATGCAGTTAAAAACTAAATTTTTAAAAAACAGATAGAAGTTGGTGTAAAGAGTGTTGAGGACCAAACCACACCAAAGTGACTTGTTTGGAATCTTCTTGAAAAACACCAAACTGGAAGCCAAAGCATTTGTCTAAATCCACTTGAGAATTGTCCACCTCTTCTAATGATCTTGGCCCTAGAAATTAATTTACAAGACAACAAACCAACAAATTGAACAAGTTCAAGCCATCATCTAAGCTGCAGAATAATCAATAAGTTCCACTAATTCCTCAATTTGTAATCTCGCCCAAAAGGATATATTTCTTTCAACTCTTATTATTAGTTCTAATTCTAATGATCCTTGTATCACCACCACCAGGGCTTCAAATCACATGACAGAGTATCATCATTATTTTTTCAACTTACATTCCTTGGTGTAGGGGTTTCAAAGTTAAAATTCTTGATGATAATGTTTCTCCAATAGCCAATAAAGGGACCGATAAGTGTTGTGGTTTCACCCTTAAATTTTGCCAATTTGATCATTACACTTATATCATTAGTTAGCTTGATATTTTGTACATGCCTATGTTATATTAGTTTTATGCCTAAATATATCTCATAAGTCCCCACAAGTATGAAGTGTGGAATAAGAATTTAGTTTTTCTACAACTATATTATATGAAGGTCTCATAAACCAGTAAATAGTCTACCACAACATTCCAACACACTGAATTTAAGCAAACCGTCTGTTTCATTTGAAGTAGTAAAACACAACATCATTAGTAACTTTGATTTATAATTTCATATACTAAGGTTGAAAAACAAAGCAAAAGTATCACTCACTAAACAATAAAAACATATAATGGAAAAAGAAAAAACCAGCTTAAAAAACCAACAAATGGAAGGCAAATAGGAAACTCACCTGTAGTTGATTATTAGCAAGTAATATCCCAATGAAGCAAAAAATGCTGCTGATTTGGAATAGTTTGTCATCGAGACTGAATGTGGGCCACCATGAATGAGTACTATTAGTGGATTACAACCACCATCCATTTTATGATCTTCGACTGGTTCTGTTTGAGATTTATTAACTGATACAAAAATAGACTCAAAAGGCCGATTTGCCCCTGCAATTGACTAACAAGATTTAATTAACAGCTGCACATTTCACATGAAAGAAGACGATTCACAAAACTCATTCACCTTTCTCACAAAGCATCATCTGAATCATGGCTAGAAATAGTAAATATCATAATGAATATTGTGGCATTTTAGAATTAGTTTTCATACATTTGTGTGTAATCATTGCAGAAGGAAAAAAACAAGGTCATTGGATTCTTCGAAATTTGAAGAGATAGTGTAACACACAATATAACAAATTTTGCTAAGGCAAATTCCCTGTTTCAATTTAGTTTTCAGAAATATGATAACCTGATTCTTATTTTAGTGTTCATACAATCTGCCTGACTAACATTTATACAAGACAAAATTTTGAAAAAGTCATAATTACCCAGTAAAATTTTGTGACATGTGAAACAGTAAACAATAAAAGATTCAAACAGCCTAAATGTTCACCAGATGAGAATTTCAATATAAAAAAACTGGCAAAGGAAATAAAATGATTTCTCTAAGAAATGGACAACAATGATCACTTTCATTGATTAAAATGGTGTTTAAATCTAGCAATTGATTCCTAAATTAATGCCATTTGTTACAGCTGTTGTGAAACTGAAACATGAAGGCTTATTAAATGTGTAAACAATATAATGGGGCTCCTTATTTTAGGTTTAGAATTTATATGCAAAAGATAAGATCGGAATAGGTGGGGTGATTATTATAAATGTCATGGCAATATATCAATTAGTATGAACTAAAGCCATATAGATACTTAAATATCATTCTTTTTAGGTTTTGATAGACAACAAAGATTATGAAGATTGTAACACAAATTTCAGAACTATTCTTTGTTCTTTCATCAAATGATAAATCAACTCCTACGCAAAAGCATAAAAAGATAAAAATAAAAATAAAAATAACAGAGAGAGAGAGAGAGAGAGAGAGAGAGAATATACCACCTCTTGGCAAGTTTTTAGATGAATTATTAACCGGAATCTTCAGAATACTGAAGTTAACTGATGACAACAAAGATCTAAGCTGTGGAAGAAATTGGACATCAAAAGAAACAATGGAAATAGGATCAAAATAATGAGAGAGAACAATGCTATATAAATATATATATATATATATATATATATATATATATAAAGCATTCGTTAGACACCTTTTCTGAATGTCCAATGAAAGGAAGTGAAACATCTTGCCAATCCCATGATGCTTCTTTGCTATTTGGGGGAATAGGATAACCGTATTTTATTTGAGGAGGATCAACGGGACTGCTTGATACTTTGAAACAAAAATAAATGTCAAACACATAAATTTAGTTGATCTAGAAGTATTAAGATCCACTTACTAGCAAGAATGTTGTCCCCATCTATTGCCAAAACATTCCATGAAAAATTTGAATCAGTGGGACTGATTCGTGATATTCTGCCACTGAAAACCGGTTCATTCAAAATAGTTACCCAGCAAGAAAAGCAATCCACTTCAAAGGAAAGTTAAAAGGTTACCTCAAAGTATTTATGGCAAGAATTACTTGAGTACTTCCCCATACTGATGACATAACCAATGTAAATCCATCTGAAAGCCATGGGTGATATAGGAGGTTTGCACAATAAAGTCCAGGGAAGAGCCCATCCTCAGGACACATTACAATGGGGACCTATAAGGTATGCAGTGGGTACATAGTATCTAAAGCAATTTTATACATAATCGTATGATTAAATGAGGATAGCATAGGTCAAATGAGAAATCAATATTTTTGCATAAGAGTTATTGGATAAAAAGGAAATCAAATTCCAGCAAACTCGAAATACTCACTGTCAGACATTATTGGACAAATCAAAGACTATTATTTTAGAGTTCGGCTTTTTTAAGCCGAATAAACATAGTGTCCAACAAAAATATGTAAGAGAAAGAAAGGCTTACCACATCAACTATCTCATGGATAGGATGAGGCTTCCCATGAGAAGGCCACATCATTCTATTGAGAGATTGGGTAACTGAATGTGCTCCAGTATCCACAGCGCTTTCTGCAGACATAAATAGCAGAAACTTTCCATCTGGACTGTAAATAGAGAACACTTTTTAGTTCAGTAAGCCATTGTAAACGGCAAATCAGTAGGATAGTAATGGACATGGTGATTACATACCTTCTGTTATTATCTTTAACACCTAGACTAAGCGAAAAATTTGGTCAGAGTATACTATGCAAATGACATTTATCTATGTCAAAACTAATAAAATATATCAAGTCATTTCAGCTGCATAAAGAAGTAACTCCAATCAGTAAGTTGATATAAACAATTATACCCAAACATGAAAGGTATTTAATAGGTATCAGCCATAGTTAACTAAACTGCACATTTGATAGAATGAAGGTGACAGAGATATCCAGAGATCATAAGACCTAATATAACTTGTGTTTCATCTATTAGTAAGTTAAGATACAATGTAGACACAACAATCACTCATTGATATCGTGAATGAAGCTTATGAATCCCAAATAGAAACTAAATCCCTTTAACAACACCAACTCTAAGTTGATTGGCTCTCTCGGCAGTGCATTGTAGAGCAATAGATAAGTGAAGTAGCTTTCTTCCTCTTCCTCATGTCCTATGTGCGGTGTCCATAAGCTAACTTTCTGGCCCAACACATTACTGGCAACAAAGAGCACTTACTCGTAAGGAGCAAAGGGATATTCCTCTTCTGATGTTGCCATCTACCCCTCCTCTTTGCAGTTCCCATCATGAGGGACTCTCCTATGCCAAAGATGTTAGCCACAGTGTTATTCATCTCTAATGCACTCTCAAGCATGGCCATGGTTGCTTCAGATCACTCCTTCAAGGAATTTGGACTGAATTTCACTTCAAGTGCCAGTGGCACTTTCATTAGAAATGGTACAAAACCTGCATAGGGGGAGGATGCACAGTAACTGGCGACATCATTATTCACCCTCGACCCATCAAAGCCCCGTCAGAATAATCCAGGTTTGTGGCAAATATCTCTCTTGAATTTTGAAAAAATTAGGAGAATCTCTCCTAGTTTAGATTTTCCTACTTTGATAAAATTATGAAAATCTTTCCTAGTTTAGATTTTTCTATTTTGGAGGAGATTCCCTAGGAATATTTTAAAGATCCTTAGTTAATATATTACAAATTTTATTAGTTGTAAATAGTTGTCAATAGCTGTCTTTTAGAAGATTGTAAATCCTATAAATTATATTGTACTCTATCAACTCTTCTTAATGAAGGAATTCACATCTTTTCCTTAAAATTGATATGGTATCAGAGCTTAAGGTTTAGGACTGATATTCTGTCTATCAACCATGGCGAAAAATTCAAAAACCAGTCCTCTTTCTTCATCTCTACAGTAACCTCTGTCCAATCCATTACCACTGACTTGAACCCACATGCCTCCATCAACATCACACCTGTTAGGTTGAATGGTAGAAATTTTTTAGAGTGGGCTCAATCAGTGAAACTAGGTAGAGTGGGCTCAATAAGGAAACACCTAATGCAATGCTAGAGAAGGAATGCATCTATCACATGCGAAACAAACATATTATTTGGGCTTGATTCAACCCAAAACCCTAAATGAGAAACCCAGTCTTATATATTCGAATCCATATTTTCCAAATTAGCTAATGTGGGACTATCAGTTACTCTAACCTTCCCCCTTTATACGTGCTAGTCTATTTTAACTATCCACATTGCAAACAAACAAAATAAACCAAACTCTAATACTATGTTAGATGCGAAACAACCATATTATCTAGGCCCGATTCAACACAAAAGTTTAAGCTGATAGGATGAAAAACTCAAGCTTATATATTCAAATCTATATTTTCCAAATTAACCAATTTAGAAATATTAGTTACTCTAACAGCATCGACATTGAAGAGTAGCAGGGTCAAGAGCATCATGATCATTCTAAATTATAAAGATTTACACCAAGAGAAAAAGACTTGAAAAAGGCTTAAAAGGATGCATAAGTAGTGAATATACAAAATTCTATGTTTGGTTAGTTTCAATTATGTTTTCTTAAAGAGATTGTTATTTCAAGCAAGTTTTATTCTTATTAAGTTTTCAAGTTTAATTAGGCGAATAAGAGTTTCCTACATTAGAAAGTTGCTATATGTAGAATCTCTTAGACCTACAAAAAGAGAATTGGGATCTACCATAAGGACTTGATTATCGATAATGAAGTTGTTGCTTTCTTTTATTTCATGTGTTTACATCACAATTTTTCAGCCTTTTTATTTTGCCTATTCACTATTGTTCTACAAATATTTTAGTGGGATCATTGTGAGAAAGTTGGAATTACATTAAAGATCAAACCATTGTGTTGATTTTCCACCAGTGTATTGGTTTTATTTCACATCTTTTGTCAAGTTGTAAGGTTTAGTCTTTAAAATTATAACTACCTTTTTCAATCCTTTGGTTTTATTTAACTTAGAGCAGACAATATGAAACGTCTTAAGCTTAACCATGGAAGTAACACATTTCTTTAGAAATTGAATAAGTAAATAAATAACACCAAAACAATTACATAGAGGTATATCACCTGAACCGCGGAAAGTAAGCATTAGCAAAGCTTGGAGTCAAGCAGACAACTAAATTGCAATCTTGAGGTTCTTGTGCTCTATAAAATGATGTTGTACTAATTGTTAGAAAATTCAGAAACAAGATAGATAAATTCAAGACAATTCAAGTTATTAAAAATAGAATATGGGAATGAGAATACTTGTTTAATGATCCACAAGGATACCTACTTGTCATTTAGCTTATCAATACTGAACTCCCGAAATGGTGACATCACTGAATACAATGCGCATGGCCTATTATAGCATACTTTCATTCCGAGCCTTCTTCGAATCTTTTGTGGACCAATTATTTCTGGCCAACCAACAAAAACCAAATATTCACGGAGAACATCAGAAGATGGAGGAGCCCAAACAACCTGACCAACGCTTAATGTTTCATCAATTCCCTCAACCTGCTGTACCTCTCCTCTGTAGTGACATTGCATCATAACAAAAACTCATCATCTGGTTAGCCTTCACTAATGTTTATCATAAACAAATAGATAAGGACTTAATTTGACCTGCCAATGTTTACAACAAATAGTGATGCCTTCCTTTTCCCTGTATATGTCTCACCCCAATCCTCCTCCAACTCTCCTTGACCCTTCCAAACAGGATCCTTCTCTGAAGAATCTTCTTTCTTGCAGCCTAATCTATCAAATATTGGCTTACACTTAGGTGGCTCTTCAGCAATATAAGCAATGAGATTTTCATCATGATGCCATGAGATTCCTTCAAACCTAAAATTATCACAAACAAAAACAGAAGTCTTCTCTTAGACATACTATACTACTGTGAATGAGAATAATTAAACTATGAAAGTGACAGTATACATGGGAACCTCGCATTAGTAGTTATTACTGAAGTCTGAAATTCTATAAGAACAGAATTTACCATCCGTCTGCATATACTGAACCATGAACAGAATGTGGGATAGTTATTTCCTTTTCCAACTTGGAAGGCCCCCAAATTTCCAATGTTGATGTTTTATCTTTATTCCTAACCACTAGTAACTTTGAACCTGACGGTGATGGAACTATTGCAGATGCACTTAGCATTTCAACAGGAAAAGGGGACCACTCAATGTTTAGAGCATCTTTGTTTTTCTTTAATATAAGAGATGAAAGTACAAATGTTCTCTTTCTGTCTTCTAGAAGATCTATCTGCCCCAGGGAAAACATGGCTTTGGAACTATTTCCTGTAACCATAAATGATGCTCAAAAATGTTGTGCATTGTTACCAGAAGCAGATATAAATGTAATAGAAGAAAACATATATGCACATGACTGAATTACCACTTTCAGATGGAAATACCCATGCTTTCTCAATGCTAGGCATTTTGGTGAATTCTTGAAGCAATTCAGCCTCTGAAGCATATTCATCCAGAGATGAGACATCCATACCTGAAGTTATTGCCTTTGCACAATAGCAGATGAATAACTAACCAACTTTGCTTGTTACTACAAGAACTTAGAGAGAATTAGTTAACCAACACACTGAAAAGAGCCGGTATATGAAGGTAACAAAAAATTAAAAAATGAAAAAAGGGGGAAAAGAAGAGAGCTGTCATTTCAACTTGCGAGAGTATCCAGATCATATTTGAAACACTAAGTTATCATGCAAACGGTTTCTCATATATCATTTTTCAAATTTAAGAAGTTTGAAAAAAGTTTGACTGACACCTCTGCTCTCCTTCACATTTTTCTTTTCAGCTTAAGGGCAGCTGAAACTTGGGTAATTTCAGAACTTCAGGCATTTATTAAGTCATAACAAGAACTTTCAGAGTAAGTTATCCAACAAGATTGAGAAACCTAAGCTCATTGTGTATGTTTCGCCAGTAATCTCTCCAAAATACTATGTTACAAATATATTGAGGTTAATCAACATATTTAAACAACTTGAATAGTAAAAAAAGATTACACCAATGCTAAACATCAAAATCTTGCTTATTGTCAGATTGAGAACATAAACAATAGTACGATCTTTTAATTGAAGAGTCACATAACTAAAACTACTTGAGAACTTTGTGCATTGCTTCATAATCCAAGATAGGAACTCTCACAGGGTAGAATCTAGAATGAACATATCCATAGTGTACATTCACAGTCTCAATATCACTATAAAAAGATACTATTAGAAACTTCTCAGCATCCAAAACATCAAGCTTGTCAAAAAGAGCCAACATATTCATGAAATTTGAGCTTTCGTACTGATGAGATAAGAACAAGCATTTTGAGAAGTGATGAAACAAGAACTATTAAGAAAAAAAAAAGTCATAAAACCGATCGAATTCTAAGCTTTAAAAACTGCATTTATAATAAAACTTGAAAAACGCTCATAACATTAATTCAAAACCCAATTTTTTGTTGATATCTTACAAGCAACTAAATTGAGAGAGACAAAACCTTAATTTCGGTGGGGAAAAAAGCTCGGCGGCAGAGACTGAGGCGGAGAGAGGCTGATGAAGCTGAAGGGCAGCGGAAAACGGGCGTATGCACAGCCAGCGAGAAAAAGCAATGTTTCCAGCCGACAATTATTTAATATTTTAATCCGCGAAACCACCTCATCCGTTGGACCATTTATTTTAGCAAAAAAAAAATATTTAATAATATGTTGCTGAATATTTTGAACTTGGATAAATTTTGAGATTTTTAGAATTTTGATTAAAACTTGTTTAAAATTTATTATAATCTCGTAGTTGTATAATCTCTTCGGATTTAAAGGAACAAATTAAAATTTTTAAAAAAATATATAATCAAAATAATTGAGAAGATAATGTTTTATTACATTGAAATTTTGCTTCCATTATGCTAATATTTACAAAAATTTTGGTAAGATATAATTGAAAATTAATTACAGCACTAAAAACATTAATTTAGCTCCCGGCCGGATGTGGTTGAGCAGCGCTCCCACGGTGGAAAGGCTTGGCATTGCACCTCAACCGGCCAAAGCTGTTTGGACCCGGTGGTCATCGGGGAAGGACCGATGGGCATTTGTCTGACGTTAGCCTCCCGACGGGGGCTCGAGAAATCAAGTTGTCAATCAATGGGTGGTTCACTCTGATTGGGTACTGGATAAATAGACACGTGGCAAGAAAGCAATGGTCGAGGTTTCCAGGTACGAGGTTGCTACTTCCGAGGAAACACCTTGCTTGGGGGCAGTGCACTTAGAGAATAAGGGGTTGTTTGTTTGGAGGGTATGGAGTTGAAGAGTAATGAGATAGGAATGAGAATAAGGGGGAATGGATTAGGAATGAGAGGAAAACTGTGTTGATTGAAGGGTATGGGAGAGTAATCCATTGGGAATGGGAAAAGTAAATAGGAGAAATATGTGGGAAATGTCTTTTATGCCCTTATGTAGTAAATATTAAATAAATAAATATATTAGCCAATAATATTGTTTTATTTGTAATATCTTGTCATTATTGTTATAATTATTTTGTATAATTAATTTTACAATAAATATTTATTATCAATATTTTTGTTTTGTTACAATATTGTCATTTTATTTTTATTATTTTGTCTTTTATGCCCCTAAAGAATAAATATTAAATAAATAAATATATTAGCCAATATTATTATTTTATTAGTAATATATCGTTATTATTGTTATAATTATTTTTAATAATTAATCTTCATTATTAATATTGTTGTTTTGTTAAAATGCTATCATTTTATTTTTATTATTTTAGAATTAATTTAATTTATTATTATTATTTTATAGTATTATTGTTTTTTATAATTAACCTGAAAGTGTGCAAAGCTCTACCCTAATTCCAACCATGAATATTGAATCCAAGGTTCATTAACAAGTCCTGAAAGTAACACCATGAATGTAATTCTAAAAACACATACCATATTTTTGCATCTCCAACAAAGCAATTAAATACACCACATTTGAGAAACTTCAAAACAGGATAAACATATCAACAAGTACATAGATGCTTGTGTCCTCGATCACTTCAAGATATACTCAATAAGATAAAAACAAGTTCAAAGTAAGAATGAAAGTAGTATCTTCAAACAATTTTATTGGCATAAATATAAAAACTAAGGAAGCAAATCGGAGACATAGTCAACATCATTGAAAAGTTTAATTGCATGGAGATGCTAAATAAGGTCAAATCTTGTGCTTGTGTCCTCGATCACTTCTTCAACTTTTTAGGTGCTCTGCAAACAAGTAAATCAAGCAAATATATCAATTAATCTATGACCAAACAACAATTGCAACTAAAACATAGAGTTAGCAGTATATGTAACATTCAATAACCTCGCGAGGCAACATTCCAAATTGCTGATCATGGTTTCCTCAATTAACCTGGCCAAACAACATTCAATCAATCTATCAGTTTTCATCAACTTATCAAACAAACATCATGAGAGAACTTAATATGAATATTGATACCATGTGGGGAAAATGATGATCTCGCTAGGAATACACGACAAAAGCGTAGTTTCCTGTTGTCCGGTAAGTTGAAAAAGATTTTCATTTGAGTTTCATTGTTAGGAAATTCTTGCAAGATGAACATTGCCTCATCGTCCGTCAACCCATCAATGTCAAATATAATTTCACCTAATAATGTTAACATTTTGTCACGCTCTGCAAGAGAAACTTTCTCGGCCTCTATGCGGGCTGCTTCACGAGCTTCGCGAGCTAATTCACGAGCTTCTTCGCGAGTTGAAGAAGCAGCTATCGCTTGAAATCCTGGACCAACCACTTCTGCAAAGTTATTCAAATTGTCATTTAGTTTATCAATTGATTTGTCCATTGTTGGCATTTTCCTCTTATGACGCATTTTTGAGGTACCGGCATCAAATACCATAGGAGACTGAGTAGGAATGGGTTCTTCTGTTGACATAACAAAATCATCGGTGGCCATTTCGAAGAAAGCCCTGTCATCATTCAAATTAATGTCGTTATGTTAATAGTGCTCTGCATCATCACCAATATCTCCTCCTGCAGTACCCTGTGCTCTATCTTTTGCAAATACTTGGACTAGGTCGTTGAAAAATGGAAAAGATTTTCCATAAAAACCTGCAGCTTCTTTGTGAGCCTACGCTGCAATAATAAGTACAATTAGTAATAAAAATAACATATAAAATAACAACATAAATTTACCAAATAACAATTTTTACATACCTTAACGTACTCATCATATGCACTTCTATCACAATCGATAGCGCACCTTTCGTGATTCCAAACAAAACCACTTATTTTTAGTATGTCGGCAATTGCAGTGGTTTTGTTCCTAAATAATTTAACTCGGGACTCAATATTGGGGACTGCCTTCAGTGTTGTCTGGGGAATCTTCTCCTTCATCATTCGTTCCAATTGATTTTGGTACCCATTTTTGAACCCATTTTCTGCCTTCCAATACGGATTTGTAGATAACTCAATTAATGAGTCAATAAGTGCTCTATCCTCATCTAAAGTCCAGAAATGCTTGTTTTGTCCCCTGCCCCTTGATTGTGATTATGACTCCATACTAGGGGAAAAAAACAAAACAAAACCAAATAGAAGCAAACATAATTCATAATCATTGCAATAATTAACAACAAGACAAACAACAACAATAATTCATAATAAGGAAAAAAACACAAAACCAAACATTTTTTTATAATAACTTGGCCATAGTTAACAACTCATAATAATTAACTGAGAATGATCATCATGATGAAGCAGAACTCTAACACCAAAGGTTAAAGAAAAATATATAAATGTAAATAACAACAAAACCAAGCATAATTCATAATCATCAACTATCATCCATATCAATAACAGTATTTGTCAACCTAAACGGCAACTGTTATACATATCAATAGCCATATCAAGTCTAAATTGTGTCCACTCCTCAGTTGGTTCAACAACTGTGATATTGTCCATATCATCTTCTTCTTGTTCGTCCAGGTTTTGGTTATCAATTTCATCTTCGGCGGGGTCTTCTGCCATCTCCCTCCTAATGAAGTTATGTAACAGGCAACACGCGTTGATGATGCATCTTTGAGTGATTATGCTATAAAAACTAGGACTAGATAAAATTTTCCACCGATTTTTTAGAAGACCAAATGCCCTCTGGATCACATTTCTCGCACTTGCATGTTTCATATTGAAAAATTCTTGAGGCGTGCGTGGTTGATGTCCATCGGCCCAGGCACTTAAGTGATAACGTTGCCCTCGAAAAGGAGCAAGAAAACCAGGGCTATTTGCATATCCAGCGTCCACTAAGTAGTAGAAACCTAAGAGATGTAAAACAAAAAGTACAATTCATTTTATTAAAGGTTGTTGTGTTAGCAATATTAGATAGACAAAAACAAAATAGAGAAACATCTTATTTACCATTTGGAACACTCAACCCATTAGGCTTTGTTATGGCATTCCTAAGAACTCGACCATCATGAGCCGAACCTTCCCAGCCAGACAAGACATATGTAAATTGCATATCTTGATCACACACACCGAGTACATTGGTTGTTATTTCTGACTTTCGTGATCTATATCTCGGACGATCAGCTTTAGGCACATTTACACGGATGTGTGTGCCATCTAATGCTCCTAGGCAACCCTAAGTTGAAAAAAATGTCACTTCCAAAATATAAATAATCCTACAAAGGGAACAAGTTAAGTTATTTACCTTAAACCACTTCCATCTAAAGTCAGTTGAATTTTTAGGTACAGGTTCTGGTTTTTTTAATAGAACACCGTGGCAAAGAATAACTGACTTCAGTACTGCATGGAAATGTCGGCTAACTGTCTCCCCGGATCGGACAAAATCAAATTTGATTATCCTATTCTTGACATGGTGAGCTATAATGTTAAGAAACATTGCCGTCATTTCTTGCACCCCGACATTTACAGTGCCTCGCAACCCACTAGTAGTAGTTAGTAACTCACACAAATTATGGAAACATCGACGGTCCATACGCAACTTATCGATGCATTTTATATCACTTTCGTAAACCACACGGTGAAGGTATTCTTGTTGTCTGCGATGACGTGTTGATGTTGACATAATCTCCCGTTGAAGCATTTTATTTCTATTGTTTCGCTGTTTGATTGCACATGTGGCGATCATGAGGCTTAGCACGTAGATGTAACACATAATCATTGCGGCATATTGTTGAAGGTGTTTAATATTCTTCATATCTAAAATAACAATTAGATAATTATTAACTTATGACCCAACATTTTTCAACTTATTGACATTAACTATTTCAATCTAATGTTTATCCCATAACACAGTTAAAACATGATATTAACAATAGTTCAACACAAACATAATATGCAAAATTCCTAAACAAGAACACAAACATGCAAAGAAATGCTCAAAAACTCAATACTGAACAAAGCTAATAATTTCAACACAGTGAGCATTAATGAATAGCAACCATGTTCATTTACATCTTTAAAAACAAACATAATCCATAGCATCGTAGCTAAGAGAAGCGAATAATGTCTTACCGGATTAAATAATAATCTTCGCTTAGTGTGGTTGATAAGAAACCCAATTCAATTGCTAGATTTTTCCTGCATCAAGGAGGCAACTTGACAATGAAATAAAATTGATACGGCTACAAGTTAAAATTCTAGTTTTTGAATCCAATAATATATTAACCATCCATGGTTGCAAATTTGACTATACATCAATCATGGCAAAATAACGAATTATTAAAAATAGCCATTTAACAAAAATAGTTGGAGTTTATGGCAAAATTCTAGTTTTTAACAAGTTATCATCCATTTATTAAAAACAACCATTTATTAAAAACTCGTGGAGCCATTTATTAAAAACAGCCATTTATCAACAAATCATGGCAAAATTATAGTTTTTAGTGGACATCTACAGGGCGTTGAGATTCATTGCATCCTTCTTATAGTGGACCTAGATGCTCCAAAGAAAAATCACTAATAGAATTATATATATATATATATATATATATATAGTATGGCAAAGAGATATTTAACAAGGGGTAGAGATGATCTAAAATGACATCAAAGAAATTTATAAAAGGATGAAAGAAATTCATTGCATCCTTCTTGAGACTACATGATACTTGTAGAAAAAGTTAAAAGGATGAAAGAAATTTATAAAAGTTAAAAGGATGGAAGAAATTCTCTTTCATATTCTCACCTCTGTCAATTCTTTTGACTTTGATGTTGCCTCTAACTGTACTCTCATTAACTCCTCCTGGACAGCACAAAAGAATTTACTAAATATATAAGAGGAAGGCCAAATACCAAAATCAGGATGCTATGCAACAAACCTCAGCCACTTTAAGAGCTCGTTCTGTCTTCTGAAGTTTGTGCTTTAGTTCATCATTCAACTTATGTTGCTGCAGAAAGGAAGAGACATTGATATCAGAATAACTTAGTCAAATTTTGACTATCTGGCAATTAGTGATCTTTTTCCTCAGATCTGATCACATAAAAATGTAAAGGCATCAATATATCAATCAAACCAAACATCATATATGTAGGCCTGTCAAAATCTAACACGACACGATTAACCGATACGATTAACCTTTGATTAAATGGGTTTGGGTGAGATCTTAGCAGGTTCGCGTGTTAAACGGGTCCACCCATTTAACACGTTTAATAAACGGGTCGTGTTTGGGTGAGACATGCTAACCCGTTTACAACCCGTTTAACCCGTTTAAATAAAACTAATAAAATAATAAAATATATAAAGTTATCTTTTCTTAACCCTAGTAGGAGAACGGCCGCTCCTCTCTCCCTCCCTCTCTCTCAGCCTCTCCCTTTCTCAGTCTCTCTCAACGATCCAACTCAAATCTATGAATCATCAAGTAGATCTATGTTAAATCTGCTCCTCTCTCCCTCCCTCTCTCTCAGCCTCTCCCTCTCTCAGTCTCTCTCAACGATCCAACTCAAATCTATGGATCTTTAAGTAGATCTGTGTTAAATTTGAGTTCCCAGGAGCAAATCTTGTGAGAGTTCTTCTTCTGCGTTAGATCTTTTCCTCTGTAAGTTGTTCGCTTCTCTCCTCGCAGATCTTGGTATTTAACCATGATATTATTCTTGGATATTTTTTTTTGTTATTTTGGATGAAAATGAAATCTATATTTATATTTTTCTCTATTTATATTTATAATATATATATATATATATATTATTTATATTTATGATAATAAAAGCTATATTTTTCTGGATGGTGAAAATGAAATCTATATTTATATTTTTATGTTTTTTACTGGATGAAATAACCTTGGTATTGTTGTTTTTAACTCAATGTCTTAGTTCTAGAAAGTCATTGGGTATTTGTAGGTCTTTTCTACTCTATGTCTTAGATCTAACATGAGTCATCATCCTTCATTAACTGGTGAGCAATTCTTTGAAAATATCTGAAATTTTTTGTCTTAAACAGATGGATTCTTCTGAACACAATATTATAATTTTTGATGAAGGAGATCAGTTCGGGCATGAATCTAATGTAGTTGCAACTCCAACAACACAGACATCAACTAGTACAATTACAGAAAAAGGTAAATCTTCTCGTAAGCGACAAAAGACTTCAATAGTATGGAAATATTTTACAGAATTAAATGAAAAATATCCAGACGGCAAGAAACGTGCTGCATGTAATATTTGTGGTATCAAATATATATGTGATTCTAGTAATGGAACTGGTAACATGCATATTCACATGGAAAAATGTGTGAAAAAAGACACTAGGGATATTGGACAATTACTTCTAAGTCAAGGTCAAGGATCTATGTTAATGCGATCCACAAAATTTGATCCTGAAAAGTTTCGTGAGTTAGCTGTTGAGGCAATACTTAAGTATGATTTACCATTTCGATTTGTCCAATATGAGGGTATTAGAGCAATGTTCAAGTATGCTTATGAGAATATCAAGATGCCTTCTAGAAATACTGCAAAGTCAGATGTGTTAAAAATGTATAAAAGAGAGAAGGATAAACTTAAAATTGTGTTGGGTTCCCTTCCTGGAAGAATTTGTTTGACATCTGATTTGTGGACTTCTATATCGACTGATGGGTATGTTTCTCTCACAGCCCATTATGTTGATCTAGATTGGAAGTTGCAGAAAAAAATTTTAAACTTTTGTCTCATGCCTCCTCCCCATACTGGTATTGCCTTATCTGAGAAAATTTATACATTTTTGACTGATTGGGGAATTGAAAGAAAATTATTTTCTTTGACTTTGGATAATGCTTCTAGTAATGATTGTTTTGTTGAGTTGTTGAAGAGTCAACTTAACCTTAAAAATGCTCTCTTGAGGGATGGTGAGTTCTTCCATGTTCGGTGTTGTGCACATATTCTTAATTTGATAGTCCAAGATGGGCTTAAAGAAATTGATGAATCAGTGATAAAAATTCGAGAAAGCATCAAATATATTAAAGGTTCATCAGGAAGGAAAAAGAAGTTCATGGATTGTGTTGCTCAAGTTTCATTGGAGTGTAAAAAAGGTTTGCGAGGAGATGATCCAACTAGGTGGAACTCAACTTATATTATGCTTGACAGTGCATATTTTTATCGTCGTGCATTTATTCATTTACAGTTGAGTGATTCTAATCATAGACATTGTCCTTCCGAAGAAGAATGGAGCAAAGTAGAGAAGATTTCTAATTTGTTGAGGGTGTTTCATAAAATTACTTGTTTATTCTCTGGTACAACATATCCAACAGCTAATTTGTATTTTCCTCAAGTGTTCCTAGTTCAACATACTTTGAAGGAGGCATTAACAGATAATGATAGTTTTATGAGGATAATGGGAAGTCATATGTATGCCAAGTTTGACAAGTATTGGTCAAAATATAGTGTGATTCTTTCAATTGCCATCATCTTAGATCCTCGGTATAAGATTCAATTTGTCGATTGGGCTTATTCAAAACTTTATGGTGGTGATTCTAATGAGTTCAAGTGTGTTCAGGATACTTTATTTGAGCTTTTTGAATTGTATTCTGTCAACTTGTTACATGTTGTTCCAAGTACTTCAAGTATTGAGAAACAAGTTAGCGAAACTCAAGGTCTTGATGATTCTGAAGGCCTTTTTCAGGTAAAATATAATTTAGTTTGTTTGAATTGAATGTGATAAAGATAGCTTATTGTATATTCATAATTATTTTGTATAAAATGTAGGATTTTGAAAAACATGAAGAAGAAGATTCTCTTATTTCTCGAGCAACTGAGTTGCAGTTGTATTTTAATGAAAAAAGGCTTGATTGAAAGAAAGACTTGGATATTCTAACTTTTTGGAAAGGAGAGCAGTTTCGGCATCCTATATTGTCTCAATTGGCTTGTGATGTGATGACAATTCCTATTTCTACAGTTGCATCTGAATCTACATTTAGTACCGGTGGTAGAGTTTTGAATAAATATCGCAGTTCACTTTTGCCAGAAACTGTCCAAGCTCTGATTTGTACTAGAGATTGGATTCATGGGAAAAGCAGTAAGTTTGACTTTGATTCCATTTTAATAGTATTAATTTTCTCATTATACTAATTCATGTGATCATTGATTCATTTATGTTTTGTTGTGCTTAGTTGTAGATGATTCTAGTGATGATTCAGAAGGGGAAATAGATGAAGATGTTTTCGATCAAAATATGAAGTCTAACAAAACTATATCTGCTCAATGTTCTAATTTCTAATTCTATAATTGATCATGACTAAAGAGAGGTAATGCCAGATTTTTGATATTTATTTAGTTATGAGTTTATTTAATTATTAATGTTATATAGTATTTCATTTTAATTTACAGGGCGTGGGCGTGAGATTGTTGAATCTACTCATTGTTGGAGAATTGATATTTTTTACTGGATTTTGTGAATCATGGAATTTGTGGTTGTTTGGATTGTGTGAATCATGGAATTTGTGGTTGTTTGAGATTGTGGTTTGTAATATGATAGTTATTTTGGATTGTATTAGTTATTTTGGATTGTATTTATGATTTGTAATATGGTTGTTTGTTGGTGGAATTTGGATATTTTGGTTTGAAGTTTGTATTTTATAATATTGTGTGTGCCGTGTAGGCCTATTTGTGTTATTTTTGTTAGTTTTATAAAATTATATAATATTTTTAAATAAACAAATAAATGGCTAATTAGGTGATCGTGTTAAATGGGCCAAATGGGTGGTAAACAATTAAATGGGTTAAACAGTTTAACGTGTCGACCCAACCCAACCTAACTCGTTTAAAAAATATTAGACGTGTTAAACGAGTTGTGTCGTGTTACCCGTTTAATAAACGGTCCGTGTTCGTGTTATGATTTTTTTACCTTTTTATTAAACGTGTCGTGTATGGGTTTACATGTTTTTTACCCTCACCCGTTTAACCCGTAACCGTTTAACCCAACCCGACACGTTTGACACCCCTACATATATGGCAAAATTGGTTAACACCATAATCTTCAACATTATATAATTGGGTCTCAGCAAGTTATGAAGCCTTGAATAGAACCCAGGTTGAGATATAGGTACATTCATTGGAAAAGAAGACATAGACTTTGTTGGAATGAGTGCAAAAACCATTATTGAATTTAAAATGTTCCAAAATCCATGATTTTGATTGCCTGTTTTAGAAAGATAAAGATATAGAATACATTGTCAACTGTCAAGCAAGTGTTCATCAAACAAAATGCTAACTTAGGAACAATGGTCGATGGACTTATGAGATATCATTTTAGTATAGATGCACTTACATTCTCTAATTTCAGACTAAGTTCCTGGAACTTCCTCTCTGCTTCACTCAACTGATCCTCTAGAGCATTTCTAATCCTGCTCAGGGCTTCTATCTCACTTTTAAGTTTTTCTGCCTGCAAGAGTTTTAAGACTAGCATGAACAACAGCAACTACAATCTGAGAGGCTAGCAGACAGAGTTCATTGTAATTTTCTGACCTGCTTCTCAAATTCACGAGCTCGCGCATGAGCTTTCCCAACCAGCTCCTCCGCATCCACAACTCCTTTTTTCTGCCAAGGGAGGAAACCAATAGACATATGTCAATGAAGAATTTAGACAAGAACCAAACATTAGGTCTCTTTCACTGAAAAACACTAACCTGAAGCAGTTCAATCTCAGTTTGCAAAGAAGCAATGCTTGCTGATTTCTCTTCAACAATTTTCTCTAATTTCTCAATAACTTCATTCTTGCTTTTCACTTCCCGTGCTTTATCATTTATACTAGATTCTGAAAAAGGGCCCAAGAAAAAATTAAAATTAAAATTAAAATGTATCATAGACCGACGAACATTTACTCCATTAAGAGGAATAAAGAAAAAGAATTACATAAACATTTCCAAAATTCAGTAATAACTAGCAAATTAACGTAGTAATAATCAGCAATAACCAACCCTTAAAAAACCTTTTTTTTTCTAAAAAAGGATGACAAATAAACCAAACAAACACATCATGTCTCTCAAGCATGCATGTAGTAGTGTAATAATAACAATTAAGAACACATCATGTCATCTTATTTTTATAGTGGATTTAATGTTTCATCAATGAAGAATAAGTCTAAAACATCACCACAGAAAAGAATGCTCAGAACATGCATAATAATCCATTATACTGTGCATATTTTAAAAGAAAAAAGAAAATCCAAATTCTGAAAGTCTCCTTGATAAGCAATTTCATTTACTTTGACATTGTTTAAATCCAAATTTTGGTCCAGTTGATTGAAAAATAAACTGGTAACAATGTCCATCAATAAGATATCACAGAAAGTCATTAAGCTTGAAGACACAGACCAAGCAATTGATTAATGCCAAGAAAATTAGAATGTAAAATTGTGCATTCAAAGAAATAACTAATAACAACATTAGATGAGTGTTTCATGAATCAATCTAAAATAGAAGAAAACCCAAACATGAAGTGTGAGTACCTGATGCATCATAAAACTGGCAATCACGTGTGATGGTGCTGATAAGTGCTCGTGTTATAGTAATGCGAAGTGTTATTATCTTGCAATGAGCATTAATTTAATCAGATTTTATCACTAAAAAGTGTGCAATTGGTTACTTTTGTGCATTGTAGGGTTGTGAAAATAAAATGAAGGAAACGAACGAAGTTAGGTCGTGTTTGGCATTGTTGGGAAGATTTTCGGACCAAGCAAGGAGCAAGGCGTGAGCATAGACTTGTGAGTGTGTGCCAACCTCCTTTGGAGGGGCACAAAGGCAGTCACATTCACAATAAGTCTAACTCATACCAACAATGAGAACTTCACCAATTAGGCGATTCGAAGCAATCGACATGATCTACCGTTGATTGTGTGCCCAATTCAACGGCCTCGATAAAGAACGACGAATCCGGGAGTGTTTCGGCACAATCACTGTAGCAGTATTGTAGTAACACACTGTAGCAAGTTACTGTTCACAGCCGGCCGAAAATCTGAATTCCAGAAACTTCACACGGGCGTGTGGAAATTCCACACCGCCGTGTGAAATCCCGTTTTCAGCAAATTTAAAGCCGCGACTCCACATTATAAAAGCCCGATTTGGAGACTTTTTGAGACATCTTTTGACCTATTCTTCTCCCCAACTTCTGGGAGTGCGGCTAGGGTTTTGGAGAGGACTTCGTGGAGGTTTAGAGCGCGTCATCGGCATCGTCACCGACGTCCGGCGGCCGCACAAGACCACGGCCACACCATACGCAAGGGGGTTTTCATCTATGTCTTTACTTTGTTTTTTATTTCATACATTGATGAACATGTATAGCTCCATGAGGAGCTAAACCCCTTGTGGGTATTCGGACTTGTAAATTCTAGGGTTATCATGTTTCTTTGACATTGTTGTTATGCTTTTCCATTATTGATGAATAAGAATTGAGTTTCAATCTTGATTTTATTTTGCTATTGTTTTCCCTTAGCTGTGACACTAGGATTGAGAGCAATCTAGGTTTTCCTTTGGAGGTGTGACAACTCCTATAGGATTAGACTATTCAAGATTGAAGAGGGTTGAGAGGGAGGGTTGTGAGGTTGCAATGTACCCCTTTCCCTTCCGGTGTGATTTCTCCCTACCTCCGTTTCCTTGATTTATTAGCGGTCAAGATAGAGTGAAGTGCTAGGTAGATAAACTCCCCTGGGGCTTAGTTACGCAAGTAACAGAGTGAAGGGTTGAAGTGAATCCTATGCACTGGGGCTTAATCTAGACTAGGGTTCTTCCTCCTGGACGAAAGGGTTAGAACTACACATAGGAACAGGTTTAATCACTAGGAATCCCTAGAGCTTAATGCAATCCCACGTAGTGTGAGGTTTTGGTAGATGTACTCCCCTGGGACTTAATCGTGCGAGCGATAGAGTGAAGGGTCGATGTGAATCCTAATACCGGGGCATAATGTTGGGGTTAGTCACGGTTGACATTAGGTTTGGGACCGTGAGTCCAAGGATTTCCTCGACTCAATTAGCATCAATAGAAAGGTATAATAGCATAGTCTTGCACTAGAAGCATAGATCCTAGAGGTAACTTGTCCGGATACCCCACTTCATTCATTGTTAAATCCTCCTTAATCTCTTTTTCTTGCACTCTCTAATCTTTCGCCTCTCTCTATTTAATTTCCTGTCTTTTAGTATAGTTGTTCTCACAATTCACACACGAATCGATTATTACTTTTCTGTACCTCGCATAGTTTTAATAGTGAAATCTCATACTCTAACTCCCTATTCCTTGTGGATTCGACTACCCTCTCACCGGGGTAACTTTTATTACTTCGACAAACCCGTGCACTTGCGGGATACATGCAAGGGGTCGTGTCAAGTTTTTGGCGCCGTTGCCGGGAATAGGCGTTTTAGATATTTGTTTTTCACTATTTTAGCTATTCACTTCACTTTCTATTCCATATTTTCTTTATCTATCATTGTTCTTACTTTTCTTTCTTTTGCTCTGGTCTCAGGTTATGACCCGTGGGAACCCTTCGATTCTTGTTGAAGGAAACCCGGACATTGGAAAAAGAGCACATCGCAAGGGAAAAGAACCCGTGTAAGAAGCTTCGAATCAAGCCGATATTGAAATAGAAGGGTCAGAAGCAATGATAGAACAGAACGAACAGCAGAGGACCTTGTCCGACTATGCTAGACCCGCAGTAATGGGGACCCAATCGAGCATTGTGAGGCCTCCAATTACGGCAAACAACTTTGAATTGAAGCCGTCGTTCATTCAGATGTTGCAATAGTCCGCACAATTCAATGGGTTGGCCAATGAAGATCCCAACAGTCATATAGAGAATTTCCTTGAAGTGTGCGACATGTTGAAGATTAATGGAGTGACGGATGACGCGATTCGTTTGAGAGCCTTCCCATTTTCATTGAAAGGAAAAGCAAGACATTGGCTTCACTCATTACCGAGAGCATCCATTACTACGTGGGAGGAGATGGCCGAGATATTCTTGGCTAGATACTTTCCACCGGGAAAGTCAGCAAGGCTCCGGAATGAGATATCATCCTTTGTGCAGATGGAATTGGAGTCTCTATTCGAGACATGGGATAGGTTCAAGGAGCTCCTTCGTAAGTGTCCGCAACATGGATTCCCCGAGTGGATGATCATTCACACCTTCTATAACGGGTTGAATCCGAGTACCAAACAACTCCTAGATGCGGCGGCCGGAGGAACTCTAGGAAGCAAGACTCTTGGTGAAGCTCGGCACCTTGTAGAGGAGATGGCTATGAATAGCTATCAATGGAACTCAAGGGATAGGAAAAAGGTTGCCGGAATTCATGAGGTTGATGCGGTTACATCGTTGGCGGCACAAGTGAAATCGTTGAGTAAGAAGCTAGATGCTCTAGCTTCGCCAAGAGTTGTGGCCATCACTACTTGTAACGGTTGTGGGGGAGAACATGCTTCAAGCGATTGTCCTATTGCTATTGGAGGCACTAGTGCGGTAGAGCAGGCCGATTTTGTTGGAAATTCATATAGAGGACAAGGCCAAGGCAACCCGTACAGTGGAACATATAATCCGGGGTGGAAGAACCATCCGAATTTTTCTTGGACCAATCAAGGACAGTCACAACAGAATCAAAGCCAACAAGCTCCGAATTTAGAAAGCCGAGTGACCGGGCTAGAAGGAAAGATGACCGATCTTGAGAGAGCGCTCACACGGTTCGTTTCTTCATCGGATGCTAGATTTCAGTCGGTGGAGGCTACTCTTCACAATCACACCGCCTCCCTACATAATTTGGAAAATCAAGTAGGGCAAATTGAGAAGACATTGGCGGAAAGGCCTCAAGGAAGTTTGCCTAGCAATACGGAGACTAACCCAAGGGAACAACTTAAGGCAATTACCTTGAGGAGGGGGAAAGAGGTCGAGAGAACTCTCCCTCTAGAGAAGACAAATGAAGCAACTGGAGTAGAAGAAGTAGGGAAAGAAGCTCCAAAAGAGAAGGAGATGGCACCACCCCCTTACAAACCAAGGATCCCCTACCCTTCGAGGTTGAAGAATGACCAAGACAACGAACAATACAAGAAATTTCTGGGTATCTTCAAGCAATTGCACATTAACATACCATTCGAGAGTTCCTAAAGGACCTCTTAACCAATAAGAGGAAGTTGGAGGAGAGTGCAGTTGTAGTACTTGATGCAAATTGCTCGGCCGTCTTGCAAAAGAACATGCCGAGTAAGAGAAAAGATCCCGGGAGTTTTATCATACCTTGCAACATTGCCAATCTGGGTGAGGAGATGGCATTGGCCGATTTGGGGGCAAGCATCAATGTCATGCCCTATACCTTCTTCCAAAAGTTAGGTTTGGGCGAGCCTAGACCCACTCGGATGACACTTCAACTTGCGGATCGATCGGTGAGGCATCCGAGGGAAATTGTGGAAGATGTTTTGGTAAAAGTGGACAAGTATATCTTTCCGGTGGACTTTGTCGTGCTTGATGTGGATGAAGATGTCGAAGTACCATTGATTCTTGGGAGGCCTTTCTTGCGCACTTCCAAGGCTTTGATAGACATGGACGGTGGAGAGCTCACGCTTAGAGTCGGAGATGATAAGCTTACCTATCGCCTCGCCGAAGCCATGAGGCATTCTCTTGATTTTGATGACACTCTATATTATCTTGATGCTACTGATGAGTGTATTGATGAATATGTGCAGGAAATGTTAAACCCGGATCCATATGAAGGATGGGCGGACCAAGATGTGGAGATCGAAGAAGAAGAGGTACTTATGCTTGGTCCAGTTCAAACAAACGTCAAGATGGAGAGGGGACGTATGAAGAAGATGCTTCAGAGGTTGAAGAGGTCGAGAAGACGCCACAAGAAGAACCCCAACAAGAAAGGGGATGAACATTCACGTAGTAAGGGTGTTTCACCCGTCTGTGGTAACAAACTCGACAACTCTCCCTCTACTTTACAAAGATTATGTAATGCATGCTTTCAGGTTGTAGAGAAGAGGGCAACTTCTATTCATGAACCACCGTAAGGTAAGATCAGGTACGTCAAGCTAAGTGAAGTTAAACAAGCGCTTCTTGGGAGGCAACCCAAGGTTTTAAAGTTTTCATAGGATCTAGTTTAGTTAGATTGAATAAGGATCTTAGTTTTGGTGTCTTGAAGTTTTAATGCATGTGCTGCGATTTCGATTGTGGATTATTGATATTTTCGTGTGCCTTAATGATAATTGATGAAGTTTGAGTTGGTTGAGTGTGTTTTCTATGGTCTCTGGTCATGTTTTTATGGTTTATACAGGCTCTAAGTGTTTTAAAAAGAGTTTCTGAATTTTTGGAAGAGTCTGTGTATTTTTCTGAGTAACCAGAGAAAACACACCGCCGTGTGGAAATTCCACACGGCCGTGTGTTACCAAATCAGAGCTCAACCAGTGAGGGTACAGGGGCGTGTGTGTGCCCCTGTGAAAAACCTCAGAAGGGGCACACGGCCGTGTGGAAATTCCACACGCCCGTGTGCAATCTCGCAGAACTTCAACTCTTTTCCAGAGAGTCCACAGGGGCGTGTGGATGCCCCTATGAGTGCCACTGTGCCAAGGCACACGGCCGTGTGGAAATTCCACACGGCCGTGTGAAACTCTGCAGAGATAACCCCTTCTTCCCGAGAATACACAGGGGCGTGTATGTGCCCCTGTGGGAGAACTTGTGAAAGGCACACGGCCGTGTGGTTTATTCACACGGCCGTGTGGAATACTTAGCGTTTCTCGGGCATGTCAGAGAGGCCACAGGGGCGTGTGGGTGCCCCCGTGGCCGGCCTTGTGTTCTTGGCCAGGTTGGGCACACGGCCGTGTGGAAATTCCACACGGCCGTGTGAAATTTTTTCAGAGACCTTCGTTGTTTTCCCGAGAATCCACAGGGCCGTGTGGGTGCCCCTGTGAAGGCACACGGCCGTGTGGGGTAGTTCAGAGAGCAACCAGAGTGTACACAGGGGCGTGTGTTGGCCCCTGTGAACCCTAATTTTAGAGGCACACGGCCGTGTGGAAATTCCACACGGCCGTGTGAATTCCCAGAACTTCAAAAGCCGCGCGTTTTCATTTAGATTTCACTCGTGCCTCTTGATTCTTCCACTCTAAACTCTTCTCCTACCCGCTCTACTCCTCCCCCGACGTTCTCCGAGCTTTTGGAAGGATTTTTACGAGTTTTTCCGGCCGATTTCCTTAGTTTTCACTTCACACCGTCGGTAAGCTCTCCCTTCCTCTTTTCTCCGTCAATTCTCAATTTAATTCATTCTTTTGATGATTTCGCCTATATGGAATGATTCATGAGTATGCGAGTATGTTTAGGAAATAATTAGAACAAATTAGATTGTAAATTTTGGATTTTGAGACCCACGGCCGTGATGCTCTGTCCGCTAGAAGCTTCACACGGGCGTGTGGAAATTCCACACGGCCGTGTGGATTTTTGCAGAGTGAGTTTTTGAACTGATCTTTGAAACTTTTCTTTTGCAACTTTGCAGATATGGCTTCTAGGTCTAAGAAGTCGGCTGGGAAGCGTCAGCGTGAACCTACCCCACCTCTCGAAGAGATAGATTTCCCATCACCTGAGCATCGGGAACGGTTCAAGCGATTATCAGACCTCCGCTTTGGACAGAGCCGTTTCCCCGATTTGAGCATTCTACGGGACATTCAGGGGGGAGCAGAGATGCTAGATGAGGTCGAGGAGCTCCTCTCAGTGGGGAACTGGAGCAGACTCCTTTCCATTCGAGAGCCAGCGATCAGATCACTTACGCTGGAGGTGCTCTCCTCATTCGAGTTGGACCGGGGGTACGACAGTTTTACCGATGTTGATACCATTCAGTTCCAGGCTCTCGGTCGACACTTCGCTTTAAGCATGACCGAGTTTTCAGTACGGATGGGACTGTATGATCAGGCACACACCGAGACAGAGGAGTACGCATTGCTACCGACAGACTACTCGGGTACTTTGACCCCGCAGCGTGCGTACAGTAGGTTATGTGGCCAGGGACAGTACGAGCCAGGAGTGTCCAAGGCCACATATTTGACCAGGGCCTCGTACAGGTACCTCCATGCTATTCTCAGCCGATCAGTGAGTGGCAGGGGAGACAGTACGGGGGTTCTGAGCTGTCAGGAGCTCCTGTACCTATATTCGATGGTAGAGGGAGAGCCACTCCACCTGGGGCATATTGTAGCAGAGTACATCCGCCACCAGGGCCAGTACCCCAGGGTGGGAGTGATCTTCTCAGGCCCGTATATCACGCGACTGATTATGGGGTTAGAGCTTCGAGACGGAGTACGTGGCGCTGAGAGGACTTCTACACCGGCTCCGTTAGGCATGGAGACCCTGAGGATGATGGGGATGGTCCGCAGATCAGGACCAGGAGTTTACACTTTGATCATTCCTCGTACAGATCAGGCCGAGGGGTCACAGGAAGCATTAGAGCCACCCCCAGCGAATACAGAGACCGAGGTACCACCCACAGCGCCAGAGCCACCTCCAGTGCATATCTTCTCGCATTCCCGAGGCCAGGATCGACTAGAGCGCCTCGAGAGCACAGTGGGGGTGCTACAGACAGAGGTGGCTGAGGTCAGGGCCACACAGGTAGCACAGCACACAGAGGTCATGGCTTGATTTCACAGCATACAGCAGTTACTCGAGCGAGCCATGACTTCACCATTCGTGGTCCGACCCCGAGCTTCCACTCCTCTACTACCAGCATCACCAGCACCAGTAGCAGCAGATCCACCATCACCGACAGAGCCTTCAGTAGCACCAGAGGCTTCTATTTAGGACACTGACGCTGAGGCGTCTTAGATTTTATTTTTATTTGATTTTCATTCTTGTATTTTCTATTTTATTTTGGACTAGTATTACTCAGAAAGGACTTTCCTTCTGAGTTTATCTTTTATTTAGCTTTTCTTTTATCTCGAGTTGTATTTCATTTTCATATTTTATATACTCGAGTTTTTATTGAGCTATACTGAACCCTTGTGTATGTGTGTGCAGATGGTCTTGGATGAAAGGAATCTAAGGAATAGTCATAAACACGGTCATGGGACCGTGTGTGTTTCACAACCCATTGAGACTCAACTCTCAATGCACCTAGCTCCATCAAATGCAGCACTTGGAGTTCAGGGGAGTAATGTTTCAATTGCCTACTTCCACACTAGTTATTTTACAATTCTTAATTTTTACTTGTGCTTGCATGCGTACATTGGGGACAATGTACATCTTAAGTGTGGGGGAGGGGGGAGTTCACATTGCACACACCTTTTACTTGTGCGTTCAATTGCTTATGCTCGTGTAGCCTATGGCGGTTCACCTTAGTTGCAACGGTTGTATTCTTAGAGTTTAGGAGAATTTTTAACATTGTATTCTATCATGCTCTAGTTTCTACTTGAATTTTAGGGAATTTTTGCTCGATTATCTTATATTGCACAACTTACTCTTGGAATCTTTTGGAAACTCAATCTTGAAGTTTTTAAGGACAAGTTTATCGTTGTTCTTAGTTTTACTTTGGAAAATGCATATATAAGGAGAGAAAAATATGAAAAAAAAGATGAAAATGAAAAAAAAATTGAAAAATGAAAAAAAATATGGAAAAGAGAAAAAAGAGAAAAAAATATATGAGTTTGTAAATATTAGCTTTGTTTTAATTATGCATTTGGGGTGGAAAGAGCTACCGCCTATGAAGTATGTAGCTACTCTTATAAGTCGGATACAAGTTATGCCCTAATGAGAGAAAGAGCTATCTCATGGGATGCGTGAAAGCTACTACCCCGGTAGAAAGAGCTACCTCCTCGAAAGTGTGAAAGCCACCTTTGGCGGCCGCCTAGGAGAGGGCTACCTTCAAGGATGTGTGAAGCTACTACTTCCTCCCTTATTTTTGTTTTTGTATATAAACAAGTCCTTTCTAACCAAAGTTTGAGGAGTACTCGTTGGTTCTCTTGAGTGAAATCGCACACACTAACACATTTTCGAGTTTTTATCCTTTTTGATTCGAGTTTTTAGCTAGAGCAATGATAACCTTATGCAATGTTTTGATTTCCCCTTACTTGTAGAATGCTTCTTTTGCATACTTTTGGTGAACCTAAGGCCGAGCACTTTCAATTGTTCTTCCCAAGTACTTTCACGTTCTATTTCTGCTTGAGGACAAGCAAAAGCTTAAGTGTGGGGGGATTTGATAAGTGCTCGTGTTATAGTAATGCGAAGTGTTATTATCTTGCAATGAGCATTAATTTAATCAGATTTTATCACTAAAAAGTGTGCAATTGGTTACTTTTGTGCATTGTAGGGTTGTGAAGATAAAATGAAGGAAAGGAACGAAGTTAGGTCGTGTTTGGCATTGTTGGGAAGATTTTCGGACCAAGCAAGGAGCAAGGCGTGAGCATAGACTTGTGAGTGTGTGCCAACCTCCTTTGGAGGGGCACAAAGGCAGTCACATTCACAATAAGTCTAACTCATGCCAACAATGAGAACTTCACCAATTAGGCGATTCGAAGCAATCGGCACGATCTACCGTTGATTGTGTGCCCAATTCAACGGCCTCGATGAAGGACGACGAATCCGGGAGTGTTTCGGCACAATTCACAGTCGGCCGAAAATCTGAATTCCAGAAACTTCACACGGGCGTGTGGAAATTCCACACGGCCGTGTGAAAATCCCGTTTTCAGCAAATTTAAAGCCGCGACTCCACATTATAAAAGCCCGATTTGGAGACTTTTTGAGACATCTTTTGACCTATTCTTCTCCCCAACTTCTGGGAGTGTGGCTAGGGTTTTGGAGAGGACTTCATGGAGGTTTAGAGCGCGTCATCGGCATCGTCACCGACGTCCGGCGGCCGCACAAGACCACGGCCACACCATACGCAAGGGGGTTTTCATCTATGTCTTTACTTTGTGTTTTATTTCATACATTGATGAACATGTATAGCTCCATGAGGAGCTAAACCCCTTGTGGGTATTCAGACTTGTAAATTCTAGGGTTATTATGTTTCTTTGACATTGTTATTATGCTTTTCCATTATTGATGAATAAGAATTGAGTTTCAATCTTGATTTTATTTTGCTATTGTTTTCCCTTAGCTGTGACACTAGGGTTGAGAGCAATCTAGGTTTTCCTTTGGAGGTGTGACAACTCCTATAGGATTAGACTATTTAAGATTGAAGAGGGTTGAGAGGGAGGGTTGTGAGGTAGCAATGTACCCCTTTCCCTTCCGGTGTGATTTCTCCCTACCTCCGTTTCCTTGATTTATTAGCGGTCAAGATAGAGTGAAGTGCTAGGTAGATAAACTCCCCTGGGGCTTAGTTACGCAAGTAACAGAGTGAAGGGTTGAAGTGAATCCTATGCACTGGGGCTTAATCTAGACTAGGGTTCTTCCTCCTGGACGAAAGGGTTAGAACTACACATAGGAACAGGTTTAATCACTAGGAATCCCTAGAGCTTAATGCAATCTCACGTAGTGTGAGGTTTAGGTAGATGTACTCCCCTGGGACTTAATAGTGCGAGCGATAGAGTGAAGGGTCGATGTGAATCCTAATACCGGGGCATAATGTTGGGGTTAGTCACGGTTGACATTAGGTTTGGGACCGTGAGTCCAAGGATTTCCTCGACTCAATTAGCTCAATAGAAAGGTATAATAGCATAGTCTTGCACTAGAAGCATAGATCCTAGAGGTAACTTGTCCGGATACCCCAATTCATTCATTGTTAAATCCTCCTTAATCTCTTTTTCTTGAACTCTCTAATCTTTCGCCTCTCTCTATTTAATTTCCTGTCTTTTAGTATAGTTGTTCTCACAATTCACACACGAATCTATTATTACTTTTCCGTACTTCGCATAGTTTTAATAGTGAAATCTCATACTCTAACTCCCTATTCCCTGTGGATTCGACTACCCTCTCACCGGGGTAACTTTTATTACTTCGACAAACCCGTGCACTTGCGGGATACACGCACGGGGTCGTGTCAGGTGCCAACCACTCCTCTGGAAAATTAAAATGCACAATCCTTAGTACTGTCACACATCTTGCGCAAGATCTGTAAAAATTTACCAAAAAAAAAATTCATATACAAGAAATAACAAAGAAACAAAGCACAACAAATTAAAAAAAAAAAAAGTGAAAAAACTGACAAGATCTCTAAAATTTACCAGATGTGAAGAGATTAAGTGTGACCAATATTTCCGGCAACAAGAATTGAAGAGAAGAACGAGAAGGAAAAATCAATCTAAGGACCGACGGATCACCAACGAAGGAGAAGCTCTGTGGGTTTTAGCCTGGGGAGCACTGATCGAAGTGGTGCTTTGGAGAAGGAGGCAAGTGTGGAGATCGGCAAGAGAGAAGATCTGGATCTAGATGGAGACGTTGATGTTTTCTCTCGCAGAAGAAAAAAGAATCTCCAGTTTTCTCTCACGAACCTGATCAAAAGATATATATGGGTGGAAATAAAATTAAAGTGAGGGGCTTTTCAGTCATTTCCTGTTCCGGATTGCTAATTCCAGATGAAATTTGGGGGCATCCCAATCATCCTTCTCCCCCCATCCTATTCCTCATGTATTCCCCTCTGATTCCTATGCCTGTCAACCAAACAGCAGATTAGACCCATTCTTAATCCATTCCCAATCCATTCCCCTCTGATTCCTTGGAACCAAACAGCCCCTAAATGTGTGTGGGGTGTGAACTTTGTTGACCTAGTAATTTCCGAAATTGGGCCCAAGTCCTTGGATGGTCGGTTCATTGATGTTAGGGTGTGACTGGGCCGGTGGATGAGTCTTTGGACCCAATGCTCTTATGTGATGTGGGCCTTTCTTCGGCCCATGGCTTGGCTGGTTCAGGGTGATGTTGGGCTAGGCTCTGGTCCAGGGCTATCCCATGTGGATCGAACATTGGATATTGATTTGGTGAAATCCACAAGAGTTGATTTTGGTAATCCTGAGATTGGACCTGTGGTGGCCCTACCAAGTGGCTTCTCTTGGAAATTTTTGGCAGGATGTTGGGTTCTAGCACCGGATGCTGTACACTTGCATTCAGATGATTTTAGTGGGCCGGTGGACGCTAGTTTGGAATCAAAGGTTGCCATCTCTATGGTGGATTGTGACATACCTGAGGATGAGATTGAGTCTGATAATTCTTCGACGGATTTTGAAAGAAATATTAGTGCTCTCTTGCCCGGTTTGCAGGAGGGTATTTCTGAGGTTTCCACACAGCCGAAAAGGGGAACTAGGCGGAGTGAAAGGTAGAAGATTCCTTCCTCCAAGTGGAACGAGAAAAGCAGGTTTTGTGGCGGCGCCACTGCATTCAACTAAGAAAGTAGCTTAAGAAGGTCCTAAGGAAGGTACACCCACTTTACCTCTGCTGATTACTGATTGGTCGGCTGCGCAAATTATTAATTATTACAAAGCATGTGGTATTATTTTTTCTAAGTCCTTTTCTCATATGAATGAATTGCATCTCTCATATTTGGTCATTAGAACATCTAAATGTGGCCCCTTCTAGGGGGACAGTGGTGACCACTTCAGTGGACCACTCAGCGGAGACCTCCTCAGAGGTCCGCAATTGTTAAGTAGTGATTAATAAATTTTGTTTCTTGGAACGTTAGACGTCTAGGGAGGCCTTCTAAGAGATTTTTGGCTACGGATCTCCTTAATTTGCATTTTGCGGATATCTGCTGCTTACAATAATCTAAATTTTAGTTGGATGTAACTGGAATTACTGTATGAATAAATTTTATGTTTGCTTGGAAGGATTCGTAAATTTGGAATTGAAAAAACACATGTTTGGTTGGATGTATTTTAAGGATATGGTTACTCAGGGTAAGATTACCCCCTTATTTTATTACATATCAATTTATTATGATGTACTAAATATTAAATATTTATTAATTATTAACTTTAGTATTTAATTTATTTTTATTATTTATTATTATATTTTAAAAGTTTATATTTAATAATTAGCATTAATAAATTAAATTATTGATACATTAAAAATTTAAGGTGGTGGTTAATATATTATTTAATATTTTTATTATTAACCAATTATTATATTTATTCACTCACTCTAATAAGAATTTTTTTTTAAAAAAAATTACCATTTATTATTAACATTATTAACTTTTTATTATAACTAGTTATTATATATTTATTAACTTACTCTTATGGTGTGCTTATTTATTAATTTGCATACACTTGCTAGCAAGAGAGGAAAATTAGAGAAAAATTTCAAGCATGCTTAAACATATATATCACAAGGATAATAACAAAATTAAAATTATACCATGCATTGCCAAAATGAACATCACATGGAATGCTCATCATATATTCTTATTTGAGTTAACAATTATGAACCAGCTTACATTGCCAACATGAAAAACACATGGAATGTCCATCATCATATATACTTAACCTTAATTCTATCCCCCAAAAATCTTATTCATCAAGAGTTTCCCAATGAAGGACATTTGGCTAAATCTGATTAGCCATCACAATCAACGGCCAGTCTCTCTCCCTTTGAAATTAACGGTGGATCTTTCACTGATTTTGTTTTTGAAACCCTAGCTAAGTTCGATCCAGAGGTCCTCGCAGCCCAACCTCTCCTCTTGTTCACCGTCGCCCTCCCCACACCTCTTCCACCACATCCTCAATGACGAGTTCTCTCTCCCTCACAAGCAGCAGCCCCGCAAGTGGGCTCAACAGCAACTCGCCTGGAAGAGATCCATCCTACACTTCCTCCTCTTCTTCATCGCTGGCTTCCTGCTTGTCGTTTGGGTTATTGCCGGAGCGCGTGGTGGCGTACTTCGCTGAGGCGTTGAACGCCCGGATCGTGAGCTCTTTGAGCAGAGCCGACAGATCTCGCAGACGTTCCAATCCTATAACTCGATCTCGCCATTGGTGAAGTTCTCGCACTTCACGGCAAATCAGGCGATCTTTGAGGCGTTGGAAGGGGAGGATCACGTGCATATCATCGATCTGGATGTGATGCAAGGGATTCAATGGCCGGGGCTCTTCCACATCCTCGCATCGCACCTGGCTAAGATCTGATCACTTCACATCACCGCCCTTGGATCTTTGATTGAGATTCTCGAAGCCATCGGTCGCCACCTCACCGACTTTGCCACCTCCCTGGGTCTCCCTTTCAAGTTCCAACCCCTTGAGGGCAAGATAGGCACATCACCGACCCGGCAGCACTAGCCCCGCGAGATAGGATCGCCACCATGTTCGCCAAACACCTATTTCAGAAGTCCGCTTCGCATGTAGTCACTCATCTGGTAATTTGATTGCCTCCTCTCTTTGTTTGGAGAATTTTTGGATCTTATTGTGCGGCGTGGTATGATTCAAATGCCATTTACTGAATTAGGAAATCATCTTTACTCTGTGTTGAAAATTCTTGTATAAGTATTTATTATATTATCTTTTGAAGCAATCTGTCAAATTTTTTCACCCTTTTTCTTTTGGTTTGAATATGTGTGTTCCATTTGGTTCACTTTTCAGAGTCCAGATGGATCAACATTGGTTTCAACGGCAAGAAATGAGACGATTCATTTCTGGAAGGTGTTTGAACTACTTTCTTCTTCAACATTGAGGTCAATCATTGATGAAAGCCATTATTTCTTTTTTCTGAGCTGAATGGATGATGTATAGTATATTCTTGAAAATTTTTTTTCTGGAATTTGTTTAATTTGATTTAATTGATTTTTTTTCCTGGGAAAGGGTTAAACACGTTTTTTGTGGATTTATTGTTTTTTCTTTCATTCAAAATTTATTTAAAAAATGCTAGCGATCCAAATTTCATAAATGAGGTTTTAAATTTTTCATGTATTTTCACTATAATTTTATTAATTATTCATGATGATCTTTATCATCATTTTATTTTTTATTTTGGGTTTTGGAATGATCAGTTTGAATTTGATTGATTTCTAATTTGTTTGTTTGTTTCTTAATTCTTGCTTTTATTCTTAATTTTTTGGTTATGAAATTATTGCCTTGAATTGGATGGATTGTTAATGTATATGCTCATGTGGACCACATGTCTGATGTGATTTTTTTCTTTCATAATTCATGTTCTTACCCTAATTTTTATGGTCCCAATAATGGAGTTGTGTTATTATATTAAAAAAAATAAATTGTTTGTTAAATAGTTGATGCGTTGTTGTCATGTTTATTAGCATTCATGAGACTGAATTGTTGACATTTCATTGAATGTGAGTAAAACAATTATTTGTTAAATAAATTATGTGATGTTGTCATGTTTATTAGCATGCTTGAGACGGAATTGTTGACATTTCATTGATATAGTACATAGATGATTGTAAATTAGGTATTGATGTTTTTAAATCTTTGACTTTTGATATACTGATACAGTATATACCCTAAAAAAAAAATCCATTGCTTATAAAATGGTTATAAAATGGTGTGATGGCATTGTAAGCCATTGCATGCTATCCATCATTCAAAAACAAGTCAAGTAAATCTTGTGATTACTAATTTTATACCTATGCTATTTTTTCATTTCATGAATTACATGCTTCTCTTTTGATTTTCGATTGAAACCATAAAGGATGTCACAAGAATGAAGACTTACTACAAACATGCAAGGTCTACAATGTCTGGTGTGGGAAAGGAGCGAACATGGCTGAAGACCTGAAGGTTTCCTTCTTGAAGAGTAGAAGCTCAAAGACACTATCTTCGCCGTCAATGAGTAGCTCTCTAAGGTAAGTGATATCCATGACACTGTTTTGTTAAAGTGGTAATCATGAATGTGACTGGCATGGCACATGATCCTTCTATGATATTGATGACTCAGGTGGGGAATGTGGTGTTCTAGCAGAAACTATGTTCTATGTACCTGTAGAAAACAGGGCCAAATTTTGGTAAGTTAAAAGTCATCTATCTCTTCAATCTTATATAGCAAGTGTGTCAAATTCAGTTTTCAAGATTTGTTATATCTTTTCTGAAACTAATTCATTTGTCACCATAGGTACTAAACAAATTTTGAAATGTTCAAGTTCTGCTTTGCAAATACATAATATGACTGGACAGGAGGCACAGAACAACATAAATTCATCGCGTGTTGTTTCATAGCAGTTGATGACCATATCTCTATATGTCAAAGTTGATTCAGAGGATGAGATCTCGGCGAATTATTCTGATAGTTTTCTCAATATGCATACTCAGAGTTGAGGTAGACCTCTTATTTTGGCATATTCCTGTATTCAGATTGCCGTGAAGTGGAGTATCTTCATCAAGATTTATCAATACAAAGGACAACCTGTTGAAGTTGCTTTGTCTCTTTGAAGGTTACTTTCTATAAACTGAAGAGGATGGATGTTTTAGGGATAGCTTCCTAATCCTTTTTGTGTTGAAGGGTTGTATTCATCACTCTGATTGAGTTCATGTGCAACTTTTGATCTTTTTTTACGTTAGATATTCTACAATTGTTGAGAGGAACCTAGAGCCTACCATACAATTTTTTTGAAAATAGTTCATTCATTTTTAGTTGCATGCTATTCAGTTATTGTTCCAGTCAACTATGTATGTTTTGAGCTTTTTGGAAAAAAATTTAGATTATTGTTTCAGTTTGTGGAGAGTATCAATCTATCATTTACTTTAGTAACAGATAGTGGTCTGGAAAAGTTATCTGGCTTGACATCCCTTAAATCACTTAATGTGACCTAGCAGAGAATAAGCTGATGAGCTTATCACAATAATCAAGTGAGCTGGAAAGAATGTATTTTCTTTTATTCTCTTCTGATTGGCAATGTATTGTTACAATAATTGGACATGTGAGTAAATAAAAAAAAGTGTTTTTTTAAATGATTGATGTGATGTTGCCAAACTTACAAACTTACTAGAATAATTGAGCCCCATTGTTGACATTTTAAACCAATAGTACATATATATATATATATATATATATATATATATATATATATATATATATATATATATATATATATATATATATATATATATATGGTGGGTATTTTATTTCAATTCTTACAACAAAGAAAAAAAACCAAGTAGAAGGCTTAATACTTAAAATTGTTTTTCCTTTCGAATTATTGAAATGAAATCATTTTCATTATTCAATAAACAATATAACATATTCAAGTAATATATTTCCCAATTTTTCACATCTTGCGAATATATATTTCTCATACTGAAAACAATTTACAAAAAAAAATGACATTAAATTTTTTTTTTTAAATTCATATTATCTTTGCTATTTTCCTTTTATATATAGTCAACCCGCAGCGTTAGCGCGGGTACATAAATCTAGTAGTTATATAAAGTTTGAATAAAAGCCTAGTTTTCATGTCATGCATACAAATAAAATCTCAACAAAGGCATCTTCCTTTATAATACATAATTACAAGCAAAACAACATGTGATTTGGTCTTTATCATGATTCCAATCTCAATGTTTCATACTAAACAACCAAAAATAATCTCAATAGTGCAAATTCCAATCTCATCATTACAACCAACAATCCTCAAACATAATTAAGTTCAAAGTTTCATACTTAACAACACAAAAATAACTCAACAATCAGTGCACATACACAAAAAAACACATCCAAAATCAAGAAGGCAATCATTACAAGTTGCTCTTCATTTTGGATTGTTAGATCATTATATACTATCTTGTCTTGACAATATTGGTATTGGTTTGAGTTGTTTGTGATTTCGTTGAATGAAATTCTATATTATATGATTCATGGAAACCTTCAAAGAAATTATTTCCATGAGATGTGGCTTGAGTATATGTCCATGTATATGTTCATGAAATTTTATATTATATGATTCATGGAAATCTTCAAGGAAATTATGTCCATGTATATGTCCATGAGATGTAGCTTGAGTATATATGAATTAAATCTTCAAGGAAATTGTATACATGTATATGTCCATGAGATGTGGCTTGAGTATATATGAATTAAATCTTCAAGGAAATTATGTCCATATATATGTCCATGAGATGTGGCTTGAGTATATATGAATTAAATTATGTCCATGTTCATGTAATTGACTTGAGTATATATGAATTACGTCCATGTTGTTTAATGTTTCTCATTCCTTGTTTCTTTTTTAGCATGGATGTAGAACAACAACCAAAAAGGAGGGGCCAAAACAAACGATATTGGACCCCCGAGGAAGATAAAGCCCTCATTGATGCTTTGGTTGAGCTTTCCACAAGCTCTTTTTGGCGAGCTGAAAATGGATTCCGGAGTGGATATCTCTTGCAGTTAGAAAGGATGATACAGGAAAGGATTCCACAAACACAGTTGAAGGTTGTACCAAATATTAAGTCTCGTGTGAAACTCTTAAGGAGTAGGACAAGCGTCATCTCTGATATCTTACAATTGAGTGGTTTTGATTGGAACTTTCAAAACAGCACTATCATGTGTGACAAAAGCGCATATGATGAGTATGTCAAGGTACTTTCAAAACAAGACTCATATTTTTATTCAATGCACTATCGTAAAGATTTAATTAACTGTGGGGTTTTTTATGCAATGTAGACTCACAAAGAAGTGGCCGGACTGTATGGGAAATCTTTCCCACTTTTCAATGATCTGGCACCTGTCTTCACCAAAGATAGAGCTTTTGAGAACAACAGGGGTGATATCGCGGACGATGCATCCCAATATAAACAAGATGATGACATCGCACTCGAGGAAGATGCAGGTTTATCACAAATGCCTTTTGATGACCTACCCATGCCCACACAAGAGCCGATGTGGGATCCATCACCTATGCCATCTGATAACAGCACCTCATCAACATCTAGGTGTCGAAAAAGGAAGAGTGTTGCTAAGGATCCAACAATGGACCATATTTCTACAAATTTTGATGCTTTCGTAAAAATGGTTGGCCCAGTGTTGTACATGAAAATAGTGTTATATCATCATGCATTTAGTTAGCAATCCATCACCAATCATGCATATTTCCTAGTTTCCCTAATGATTTCCCCTCATTCTGCACAATCTACTCCTTTTTAATTGTTTTTGTAGGAAGCTGGAGCTGACTGGGAAATAGCTAGAGATTGAGGATCAAATTATGGAGAAAACACAACTCGCCTGTGGCCAATGAAAAGTACATGTGCTCTGAAAAGCAGGAATGGAGCCCAGCTTCTGTCTGTGGCTTTAAAAAGGTAGTCTTAGGGTTCTTTTAAGGAAGAAAGGGAGACAGAGGAAAAAGTGGAGGCGGCTAGAGAGGAGAAAAGAAGAGAGTTCTGAAGCTCTGAAGCTCTGAAAGGGGCTGAAGGAGGAGAATAAGACTGAAGAATTGAAGAACAGATTTTGTGGCTGATAAGTGCTTGTGTTATAGTATCGCGTATAGGAACAGGTTTAATCACTAGGAATCCCTAGAGCATAATGCAACTCCACATAGTGTGAGGTTTAGGCAGATGGACTCCCCTGGGGCTTAGTCATCTAGGTGACAGAGTGAAGGGTGTTGTGAATCCTAATACCGGGCATAGTGTTGGAGTTAGTCACGGTTGTCCTTAGGTTTGGGACCGTGAGTCTTAGGATATCCTCGACTCAATTGACATCAATAGGAGAGTATAATATCATAGTCTTGCACTTGAAACATAGACCCTAGAGGTAGCTTGTCCGGATACCCCCTTTTACTCATTATTAGTCCTTCTCGATTTTCCTACTTGCACTTCTTTCTTCCATCTCTCTACTTAGTTTATTGCTTTGCATTATTTTCACTCATCAATCTTATTATCGTTCTCCGTATTCTGCATAGCTTAATTAGTGAAACCTTATATTCTATCTCCCTATTCCCTGTGGATTCGACTACCTTCTCACCAAGGTAAATTTATTACTTCGACAAACCCGTGCACTTGCGGGATACACGCAAAGGGTCGTGTCAGTGGCCATCATAGGGAGTTTTCTCAGCTTATTCTGTTGTGTTGTGTTAGCTTTTATTCCTTCTATTTTTCCTTGTAACTGAGACATGGAGTTGTAAACTTTTATTTAGGTTTGGGATTAACCCAAAGCAGTAGTTGTTTGATGTGTGTTACATTTGTATGGATCTTCTATATTTAATGACAGATTTCTTGAGTTGACTTTTGATTTAAGTAACTTGACTTGTGAATGTGAAAGCCTTACTTGTTTTATCCTAGAGATCAAGGTTAACTAAAAGGTTAACCAAGATCTTTGAACCTCTTAAGTCACCCTGAACTTGCTGAAAGGTAATTCTTGAGGGTTCTTCATATAATCACTGTCCTTAGCAGGGTTTTGAAAAGGTTTGTCTACCACGAAAGTAGGAGACAGCCTAATTAAGACCAACTTGTTATCTCTTGAAAGAGAGTGACAAGTATTCTAGGATTATCACCCTTCAAGAAATCTGTCCAACCTTAGTTTTGATCCAAGCACATCATTCACTGCTCTTTGTGGTGAGTTCCCAAACCTATATTCATCCAAACCTGAACCCAGTTCACATTCCTGCAGGCCTGTGTTTCTTATTTAAGTATTTTCTGTCACTTTGTTATTTTCATTCTCCCAACTTTTAATTGTCTAGATAGCCTATCATTGCAATAGATTGGTAATCACACTTGGTCCTCGTGCGATCGATAACTTAATACTACTTGGCAAAACCGTGCGCTTGCGGTTGTGCAACACCCAGAATTTAAAGCATTGGCTGAGGCAGCATGTAATGCCGAGGCGGAAGCTCGTACTGCTGAGTCTGCTGCATGAAAAACTGAATCTGCTCCTCGCAATGTTGAGATTGCAGCACGTAATGCTGAAATTTCTGCTTGTAATATTGAAATCACAACACGCAATGAAACATCTCGTGCAGACATTCAAGCAAAAAAGAGATCTCTTAGTGATGTCTTTTTCTCTATTGATGGTCTTACAGAAGATGAGGCCATATTCATGTCACAAGTATTGGCAAAGGATGAAGATCAACTGACAGTATTTTGGGACCTTCTAGCAGAAAGGAAATTGTGCTTTTGCCAGGTTTTCTTGTCAAGGATGTCATATTGCCCACCTAATGCTTGACTCATCTTGGTAAGAATTTAACATTGTAGCAATGTAACTTGGATGATTACTTCGTGTTCATTACATATATAATTAACATTGGGCTTTTGCATGTTTAAAGTGTTAGAATGAGGAGATGAGTACGGGAAAGAGTTGCTTTTTTCGATGTTGTTACTACTTAAATGGCGCATCTTATCATTTTGAATAGAACTTTGTGGAAGAACCCGAAAGCCTTGGACCTATGATCATAGTTGTCATTTGTGATGATTTACTATTTATGGGTTGGTGAATTGTTTGTGCAACTTTGGTGGTTTGAGTTTTTTTTTATATGTTTTATGAATGTCATTGAAGAACAATGAGCTAGTATTGTGAATGCATGTTGAAAAATTGCAACAACTTCTTAATTGCTCATAAGTGATGAGCCTTTACATCCATGCAAATGTTAAAGTTATATATTTGGATATGCTTAATTAGAACTCTAGTTTTGGTTTTTAAGCTTTTGTAGTTCAAATGTTTGAGATAATGAATGGTGAGTTATTTATTTATTTATTTATTTTGGTTAAGTTTTTGGCTTGGGTTATGGATTTGAGGATGTGTGGAGGCTTTTGTTGTGGAGATATTGAAGAGGAACAATCTTTTTCATAAGGTGATTTTTTGGATTTCTTTTTAAATGTGTTGTAGTTGTTGTTTTGAATGCTTAATTGAATGATGAATAATTGATTAAAGTTGATCTTGATTTGTTTTTTTTTTTTTTTTTGGAGATATTGAAGAGGAACTTGGCTTGTGTGAAAATGTTAAAATTGTTATTTTCGGTTAATATTTATGTTTTAATTATTTATAGATAATAATTATTTGAAATAAATATCATTTTTAATTAAACATTAAATAATAATAAAGTAAATATTTATTTTTTAATTATTTTATAATTAATAAATATTTGAAATAAATATCATTTATAATTTAATAAAAATATACAAGGTACGGAATGAAATTAATATTTATTTAAAATTAATTTCTAGTTAAACAACAATTAATAATAATAAAATAATATTAATGTATTAACTATTATTTACATAATAATTATTTAAAATATATTTCATTTGAAATTAATTAATACATTTTAATTGCAGAATTAAATTAATACTTATTTGAAATTAATTTTGGATTAAATATTAATTAATAATAATAAAATAAATATTTATGTCGTACTTATTTATAAATAATAATTATTAGAAATAACTATCATTTCTTTATACAAAGGGTCAAAATGAAATCTCATCACAACTCCACTTTTTACTTTCCCATTCCCAATGAATTACCCCTCCAACCAAACAACTTTTTCATTACCATTCACTACCCATTCCTTTCCCCCTTCATCATTACCTCATTCCCCCTCATTCCATTATGGTCATCCAAACATACACTTGGTGTGGATGGCAATATCGGAATTGGATCAGTACCCTTCTTCACTTGATGCCTTTTGCCAATCAACCTCGCCTTCATGCTATTCCTAAAGATTAGTCGATCCCTTCTTCTCGTTTGGCTTTCTTTGCATCAAATCCTTACTCTATCACCTTATTCCACTATGGAAAAGATCTCCCCAGATGGATAATGAAGTGTATTACTGCTGCTGGATTTTGCTTCTAGTTTTGTAATTTTTGTTTCTTTTCCTTTTTCTTCTGAGTTGTAGTATGTTGCTCTTTGGTTTCCTTTCCTCCTATTGTTGTTAGACTTTTTTTGTTTTCTTTTTATCTTAATAAAATAGCCTTATGGCTCTTTCTTGAAAAAGAAAAACTCTCATTCTTCATTGAAAACATCAATCCAAACTACGCGACACGCTTGAGGTTCCCACCAACAATGGTAATGTAGTTTAGCACCATTAGACCATCTCTATATATACCTTGGTGTTTCAGTTAGGGGTTTTTACAGGTGTACCCCTGAAAAATTTTGAAATTACATATTTACCCCCTGAATAAAAGATAATTACATATAATTACGTATATACCGCTGGGGTTCAAATTGGTTGATATATAAAATGGCCATTATACCCTTTGCATATATACCTTTGAAAAGTTTTTTATTGTAAAATGACCATTTACAAGGGTTATTTTGGACTTTTTGTATATCTTAATCCAAGTTATAACTATGGTTTAATTAATTTCTATTAACGGAATCTAACAGTAGGGTGTATCCACAATTACCTATATTTTTCAAGGGTATATATACAATTATGTTATTTTGAGGGTAAATATGCAATTTTCCCTTTCAATTAGTGAAGCTTATAGCCTTTCAGTTCACTAAGCCATTACCTCTTAATCAAGAAGCACATGGCATTCATGGCATCCAGGAAGTTCTCATTGTTAGCTTTGTTAGTTCTTAGTGTTTATGTTTCGGTGACCACATCTCAGGCGCTGAATGAGGTATCTATGTTCGATAGACATAAGTAGTGGATGCTTGAGCATGGTAGGACATACAAAGATGTCACTGAGAAGCAGCGTCGCTTCAAGATATTCAAGAAGAATGTTGAGTTCATTAACTCATCTAACGCCAGGGATTAAAGTTTAAGCTTGGCGCAAACCGGTTTGCCGACCTAACCAATGAGGAGTTTAGAGCTATGTATATTGGCTTTAGACTTTCTTCCACTGAAAGCAGCAAGGCAAAGAGTTCTTTTAAGTACGATAACTTCACTATTGTGCCTGCCTCTGTTCGAAAAATCGACCTAGGCGGCCGCCTAGGTGGTGCCTAGGCGCTGGAAGGTAGCAAGCCGCCTAGGAGGCGCCTAGGCGCTAGAAGGTGGTAGGCTGACCCATTTTTGTGAAAAACAGTGAAAAATCGGTGTTGGCTTTCAATTGAAAAAACAAACGCCCAGGCACCGCCTTGGTGGGCTGGGCGGCGGACTATGCAAGCTAAGTCAGGCTGGGCGGTTTTAGGAAAAAAATTTAAAATTATATGTTTTTAACTTTTTTAGGTTTAGAATTAAAATTATATTATATAGAATTAATATATTGAATTAAAATTATATTATATATATTTTTTTTCTATTTGATTGTCGATGCATCGAAAAAATTATATGTTTTTATTTTTCCATCGAAAAAATTTGATTGTTGATGCATCAATTTGGTTGTTGGTAAATGTCTATT